>BCKF01000005.1:354103-988800 GCA_001600515.1 Yarrowia sp. JCM 30694 | reverse complement strand
TAGGAGGCTCTTCTTGAGTCTCATCTAGGAGGCTCTTCTTGAGTCTCATCTAGGAGGCTCTTCTTGAGTCTCATCTAGGAGGCTCTTCTTGAGTCGGCGTACACCTCGACTTCGTCTCGTTGTCCTATTTATTTATATTTATTCATAACATGTCATTAAAGCCATGTACACTTATATACAGTAATCATCGTCTCTTGTTTTGTTTTTGGTTTCGTTAAACACCCTTATGAGCGGGAGGCTCGGATGCTGGGGAAGGAGTACCCTCGTTTTCAGGCAGGTACTGGGCCATATGAATAGCTCCAACAGGATCTGTCTTGTTCATGACAAACAGACCCTGCATCTGAGCAGTGGAAACCAGCTTGTTGTTGGCCTTGAGTGTCTGGATGAACTCGTTACAGAGCTTCTCTTCTCCAGGGAAGAATCGCATGAACATCTTGGTGGCCTGGTACTCGGTAGCGTTATCAATACACTCCTTGAAATCGACTCGTCCAGGTCGAATGAGAGCGGGATCAAGACGTTCGGGATGGTTGGTGGTCATGAAAATGATTCGCTCTTCAGCTGAAGCCACACCATCCAGAGCGTTAAGCAGACCTGAGAAAGTGACTCCGGAATGGTATCCCTGATCAGCACTCTGTTTTCGCTCATTGAAGGCAGAATCAATATCTTCAAGCAGCAGGAATGTTCGTTCAGGCACATGGTTCATGAGATGGTTCAGTCGATCATCAGTCAGAGTAGCTTCGGCAAGGTTGAGAATACAAATGTTGTAATCCAACTCTCCAGCCAGAGCCTGAATGAAAGACGACTTTCCAGATCCAGGAGGTCCATACAGAAGATATCCTCGTCTGTAAGGAATACCTCGATCATGGTACCACTGTGAGTTTTTGAGGAAATCGTTCACATCCTCCACAATGCTCTCGGACACTCCCTTGTCCAGAATGACAGAGTCCAACTCTCGCTTTCGTCTGGGCTGTCCAAACGGTCGCCATTCGGGTCCGAAAGATGTGTAAATGACGGTCTTTCCAGCCTGCATTTTCTGAGCTCGCTGCTGAGCCTCGGCTAGAAGCTCCTGAAAGACATATCTGTCTCTGTACAGAGTAGTCAGAGTGATGGTCTCGAAAGGAGATCCAGAGTTCATATCAAGCAGACGGTTAGATCGCTCTCGCTTAACCAGCATGAAAGCACCCTTGTACCGGATCAAATGCCGTCCAGGACCAGGAACCAGAGAAAACTGGGTAGTGAAAGATCCTGAAGCGTGCTGCTTGACAGTAGTCTGCACAGCAAGATGTCTGGAGTTTCGTTGGGGATGGTGTGACATCCATTCAAGGAACCAGGCGTAAGAGCGGTCCTTGGAGGCGATTTCCAGGTCCACAAGCAGCTGTCTCTGCAGAAACTGCGATCCCTGAACAATTCCAGTTCGTCCAAGAGCAACCACAGCTCCCAGAACCATGAGACCCATACCTCCGGTGAACAGAGGGTTCTCCATGAAGCCAGAGTTTTCTCCCAGCATGCTAGTGAGGAAGTTGCCGGTGCCTGAAGAGACTGTAGTAGCTGTTGCGGTAGGCTCAGGAATGACGGTGACAATGTCCTCTGGAGTTGCTGTGGCAACCAGGGTAGGCTGCACAGGCTCAGCAGAAGCTGCTGCGCTCACAGCGCCCTCGTCTTTCTTCGATCCAAACCAGCCCATGTGTGTTGTACTGGTATACTCGTAGTTGTCAAGTTCAGCTGACTGTTAATTTTCAGTTTGGCCCTAATAACCTTTTTCAGACCACTTCTCTATCAAACCTAAGTGTAAGCACCACGCCGCAGGTTAAACGAGCTGCCCCACAACACCACCCTTCAACATCCCCAAAAACACACAAAATGTTGTCCAACTACGGCAAATCGGCAGGCCGCATTCTCGCCGACCTCGCCAGGTGGACAGGCGACCCGGACCTGCTCAAAATGTCCCCAATTGACGCCTCCAAGGTGACCCCCGTCAAAGCTCTCAACGAGTTTCTGAGGGTCGACGTGGCACCGTTTCCAGAGAGCCACGACTCGAAAACGGTGCTGCGCTTTGTGTGCAGACAGACGAGAACGCATTTGGAGGTGACTATCGACGGCCACAGACGAGCGGAGCTCTACGACTTTCATTATCTCAGGGATGACAGTAAGGAGGCTACACCTGTGTTCAAGGGTCCTGACGAGATGGACACGGCTACTCCGGAGCCGGTGAGCGAGTCGGATGAACCTATGGAGGTCGACCCGGTGGTTTCCCCTACGTTTTCCGAAAGGACATACACGTATGTTTGCTCCAACACGGGTATCAGGCTTATTTTGACCCTGCGACCCCCGGAGTTTTCAGCTGAGGACCTCCTGCCGTACTCGCCTCAGGCCGTTCGACAGCGGTACAAAGAAACCGAGCATCTGAAGCAGTCTTCGGAACCTTCCCCTGCTTCGTGTCTTCATACTCTGTTCAAAATCATCGATGAGCCCCTCAACCGCGGTGGCAACAAGGAGATCAAGTTTGATAACGCCGCCATCCAGCAGAAAATCGACCAGTCGGTCTTGTCGACGTTTCACTTTTCCAGAGACGAAGAAAAGGGGACTTGGGTTCCCCCTAAGCTCTACGAGACTCAGAACCCGTTTACTGCATCCATCCGAGCGAAACTCGAGCGAAAAATGTCGGAGCTGTACGTTCTCATTCGAAACAGCTCCAAGGAAAAGGACCATTTGAGCAGTCTTCAAATCGATGTGACTCCTTTGGAGCCTGAAGTGAGGTCTGTACTAAGACTACAGCCTGAAAACAGAGGCCCTCTACTACTTCCCAGGGCATACGCCCAGTACGTGACTCTGGGAGTGACGGAAAACGCCTCTGACGATGTTCTCATCTCTGCATATGAACGTCTTTCAGGTTCAGACAGAGTGCTTGCTCCTTACTACTTTGAGGCACTCAGAGAAGCAGCACAGCAGCGAGAGTCCGAGTTTCTCATCATGAAGGTCATGGAACTCATGTCTCTGGGCTGTGCTTCTTTGGACGACGTCAGAGCTGCTTTCATCAAGTTTGGGCTGGATATGGATGAAGCAGAGTCCATGGAGCCGGAACACATTGCTGCTCAGGTGGCATCGTTCTACGACGAACAGGTGGACCAGGGAGCAGCTGTTGGACCGCTCAGAATGGCCATGGAGACTGTTGCTTCTATCACTTCTTGTGGTCCTCTACAAGAGTTCATTCAGCTCACTGCTAACGATGTGGACCTTCCTACAGCCTATGCAGACCTGGGAGTCGAACCAGCGGTGGATGATGACGTTATTATCACAGCATACGAGTTTGCCCAGAGCGAAAACTCTTCTGAGCGTCTTGAACGGGCCTTTAAAGCTATTGCTATTGACCGTCAGGCTCCTCTTTTGTTGTCTTTCGTTGAGAAGCTGGTTCCTGATATCACTTCTGAAGAGGAGGCTTGTAAGCTGTTGGATGTTCCTTCTACAGCTTCTCCAGAGGACGCTATTACTGCTTTCCGAGGATTTTCCGATAAACGACGCATTGTTTCGGCCAGAAAGGCTCTCAGATTCCTCGGAAACGTCCACGATAGCGACTCCATCATCGCTGAGCTGTCACGTGACCCCCGTTCTGCTGTTCAGCTCCCCCAATCTACCTATGATTGGCCCATTGGTCTCAACAACATTGGTAACACGTGTTATCTGAACTCCCTCCTGCAGTACTACTTTGCCATCAAGCCGCTGCGAGAGGAGGTGTTATTGCATGACGGCAGTGAAGTTGATGATCTCAAGTTGACTGCTGGAGAGATTCGAGATAAGCGAATTGGAGGACGCCAAGTGTCTCCTTTTGAGGTGAAGCGAGCTCAGGAGTTCATTCATGAGTTGGCTTTGCTGTTCAACGACATGATTTACTCCAACCAGGGCTATGTCACTCCTCGAAAGAATCTGGCCTATCTGGCTCTTGTTTCAGCTTCTCAAGAGGATGAAGCTGAGGCTGAGAAGGTGGTTGAAACGAAGGAGGAAGGGGTTACTGAGGTGGTTGATACTGATAAGGAAAAGTCGGTTGATACCGACTCTACTCTCGTTCAGTCTCCTGTTACTGAACCCAATCATGAGTACAAGGCTGAAAGAATCAACGAGACTTTGTTTGGACGACAACAGGATGTCACTGAGTGCATTGAGAACGTCCTGTTCCAACTGGAAGCTGCCGTCAAGGGTGATGCTGTTGATGATGATGGAGAGCAGGATGACTTGGTCAAGAGACTGTTTTATGGTCAGACTAAACAGGTGCTTCAGCCAGTCAACACTGACGACCCTGCCAAACGACGAGAGAAGACTGAGCGGTTCTTGTCTCTGTTGGTTGACGTTGCTGATGGTCCTCGAGATCTGTATGATGCTCTTGACTCCTACTTTGGACATGATCTCGTCTCTCTTTCTGATGGAGATGTGATCCGATCACTGACTATCGGTAAACTGCCTCCTATGCTTCAGATCCAGGTCCAGCGAGTGCAGTTTGATCGAGATCTCGGTCGTCCTTTCAAGTCTCTTGCTGTTCTCAAGTTTGATGAAGTCATTTACATGGATCGGTACATTGACACTGACGATGAGGAAGTCAATGCCAAGCGTATGGAGGTGTTCAAGTGGCGAGAGGAGCGACGGCAACTCATCAAGGAGCTGGATGCATTCAACGCCAAAGGAGAGAATTCTGGCACTCTCACTGAAAACCTGAAACTCACCGAACAGTGGCTACAGACCCTCAACACGGATGCCAGCAAGGTGCTCAATCTCGTCAGAGAAGAGATTGCCACCCGTACGTCTCGTCAGGAGGCTGTTGAGGCTGAACTGGCGTCTTTGGATTCCCAGATTCAGTCCCAGTTTGCTCACATGAAGCAGATTGGATACAAGATCCACGCAGTGTTTATTCACAGAGGAGAGGCGTCTTTCGGTCACTACTGGACGTACATTAGAGACCATCAGGGAGGGTTCTTCCGAAAGTACAATGATGAGAAGATTACAAGAGTGGAGGACTCGGAGGTGATGGATTTCGACGATAAGAATACCGCCACTCCGTACTTCCTGGTGTTTGTCCGAGAGGATCTCATTGATACCATGGTGGAGCCGCTGTACAGAATTGAGCGGGTGGAAGAAAAGGAGGATCTTATTGATGTTGATGGTCAGGATGAGACCACGGAGACTACAGAGACCACCACAGAGACGGCTGAGAAAATCGTCTCTGATGAGGGAGTTGAGGAGGTTGTAGAGACTGAGACTGTGGCTGAGAAGGAGCCTGAGGAGGGGGTTCGGGAAGAGTCAGCTGATACAGAGCTGGCTGATAAAGAGCCGGCTGTAGAGGAGAGCTAGTAGCATAGAATATATTAATGGCATGTTTATGGTGTGTAATTTGAGAAGTGTTCCATTAAGGTATACATTTGTTAAGCGTAGGCTTGTGACGTCACATCACAGCCGGAACTACCCGAGCCCTAATTTCAGTACGAACCTGCTTTTAGCGGTCTTGTGATGGAGTGTTTTTCGATTAAAAGAGCTGTAATGTTGGTTGGAGGATTAGTGTCGTTTCAGTGTGGTACTGTGAAATTCTCAGACCTCTAGGGTGAATATTGCGGTCTAAGGAGGGTATTGATTGTAACATGTCATGATGCATACAACCTGACATAACCCTTAGACCATAAAATAATGTAGGTCTATAGAACAACACCCTGGTGTCCATAATTGTACGTATATCTACGTGAGGAACGTTACTGCTTACGATGAGCACATGGATATATGAACAGGCTGACGTTTGGAAGTCGCTGCTACTTGTTTGGGAAGTCTGTTTCATGCACTATAGTAATAGTTGACTTTACTTGATAGATTAGTTATATTGCACTCAGCATTCTAGAGTGCCGTATCAGAATGGAACACATTTTGAGCACATTGCACCCCCAAAATACAGCTATTTAGCACCGAGAAAAATACCCCATTCAGAAAGATCCAAAGACGTACTCCCTACCCTTCTCATTCTACTCTTCCAGTTCGTTACTGTACGTCATGCCAAGGATGACGTGAGACAGAGTGCATGCCGAATGCCGATCGTGCCAAGGATGACGTGAGACAGAGTGCATGCCGAATGCCAAGTCGACATGAAAAGTCGGGTTATTTTTTTGGCACATTTCATCAACATGAGACGACGTTCTCGGGTCGGAATCGCTGCTGTGGCAGTATTTGTTTTACTCCTTATCGCCCTACAATCAGTCTACTTACAAGACCCTTCGGGAGAGCTCTCTTTCGACGCCAGATTCGACACTTACATTTTGACCAAAGAGTGCGACCGGTCTTTTGATCACATTTCGGCAGTTTTACCGGGTGGTATTATTCTCACCGATGATGTGGAGGCGTGTGAACAAAAAGCAGGAGACAGTTGGACGGCTAAAGAGGCTCAGATTCACTTTGATGAAGTAGCCTATACGAAAAAGTACCAGACGGCAGTGGAGATGTGTGCTTCTGGCTCAAAAGAAAAATGTTTGATCATTGAAGACGATGTGGTGTTTATTAACGCTGTTTCGACTTTGTTTCAGAGAATTCGCTTCCATATGATGTTCTTCAGTGGTCCTAATTGGGCCTATGATTGTTCATCAGTAGGCCTTGGATGGCTTAAAACAGGACAGACTTCTAACAAGTCTCTATGTCGAATTATCGATAAGAGGTCAGCTTCTTGTTTGGCTGAAGAAATGATGAAGAAAGAGCTGGCTGCTGATCTCGCACTTGGAAGGGCTCAGGAAATGTGTGGAGTGAACCAACATCGGTTTTTGCTCGTGCAACATACTGGTTATAGAACTGTTATTAGACCAGACGCAATGGGCGAATAATTTATATACTAACGAATACATCTAATGAACCGACAGGTCGTTCTGAGTAAAACAGTAGTCTCAGATGTTTTGTAGTGTTCCTGAGACATGTGAGACAGCCATACATTATAAAACATGTTGACCATACAATTAGGACATTACTTAACGTTCCTTTTCAGTCAACTAAATAAGTCCTCTGTACCACTACCAGTAGGGGCCTACTGGTAGATAGTTAAACTAACCGTAAGTATGGAAGATGTAGCTCCTGATATTCATAACCAATCAATCTACACTGCATCTCGTATTCCCCCTCTACACCCTACTCCCTCCAGACAACAAATATCCTCCATTCATTTACATTCATTTACATGTTACTGAGACCTTCTCTATCTGGTCCACTGGGTTCTCCCTCTATCGCCTATAAGATACTGTCGAGGTTGGCGAAAATATCAAACACGCCGGCCACCACCTCCAGCTGCAGCTCCTTGTCGGGGTTGGCGGCGATCTCGTCGTTGATTTCCTGGAACAGGTTGACTCCCACGTTCTGAGTCTGTCCGGGCTTCTCAACAAACGGCCATTCGGAGAAATCGTTCAGAAGGTCGTCGGCCCGTGCAAATGCCTGGTCTCGCATCTCGTAGCTGAGATCGGAGAGCACGTTTTCAAGCACGTTGGCCGCATACGCTCCACACACGGCTCCTACAGAACGCAAGTATCTGTAGGGAACGCCCTCGGGGAGGTAGGGAGAGGGGTTAATGACGACGGTACGTGCCGTGAGCAGCGACAGCACGCGTTTTTTGATGTCCTCCTTGGCGCCAGTGTCGGCGACAGGGTGGGTGGGCATGTCAAAGAGGAAAAAGTTGCGTTTTTCGGTTCTGAGAATGCCCTTGTCCACCAGGCCCTTGGAGAGTCGTTCTCGCACCTGTTTGAGCTGGTAGCTGATCTTTGACAGGTTCCAGGTCTCTCCAGAAAGGTAATTGATCCAGGTGCCGACCGTCAGCTTCTCGCTGGCCTTCATGATCTTGACCGTCTCGTCGAGAAGCGCCTCTCCCGTCAGCTTGTCGTCAATCACCTCAATGTACCGGTCGGAAATGGGGAACCGGCGTCGGTTTGTGTCGTTGACCATCTGGACCTTGCCCCGCAGAGCCAGCTCCATGATGATACATCCTCGTAGCGCGTACGAAATGTTGTCGTTCCAGAAAGACAGGTACCCCTGCTGGTCCTTGAGCCCCATCAGCAGCACCTCCTCCATGAGCGTCAGCCGCGGCTGCTTGACCTCCTCCTCGCTGGTCTGTATGTCTTTGGGGTCGTAGCCGATTTTCGGGCCGTCTTCATCGGATTTGCCGGGTTGGGTAGAAGGGGTCTGTCGGTCGGCGCCCCATTCTCCTGCGTCGGATGCTCCAGCTCCGGAGCTGTTGTTGTTGACTCGTCGTCGCTGCAGGCCTGACATGTCCTGTCCACGGGTGTTGTTATTTTTTCAGGTTTCGAAGTTTCGAAAAGGCTGTGCTTACCGTGAATAATGCTGATGACAGGTGTTGTTGGGAGTATGCAGCATGCCCCTTTAGGCGTGATTATGGAGATAGAGCGTAGTAAGCAGTGATAGGTATGGAGTATTTGATATGAGGATATGGATAATGCCATGGAATAATTAATTCTGGCATTGGTATTCTCTATGGTGTATTCGCGCATCACGTGAAAGTTGCCTCGTACTACATACTGCTGTGCTGCTCTGTAGATGCACTTGATAACATGAATAATCGTTACTGTACGGATTGTTAGATTGTCCTTTTTGGCCTTCACTTCAATTTCTACTCTTCAATCTGACCCGTCAATTCTGTCCAGCCATAATTTAACATCGTCCTACAATCTCGTAGAGTCACGTTCCTGTGGTTCGATAACCCATTCAAGGTTCATGACGTTGCTGTTTGACCAACGTGGAAAACAGCCATACCGACCCGTAAACTCAATCTCCAGAAAATGTGGCCTTTCGTGCCCTCGGTATCTACGCTACCTCAAGTAGTGCGATGTCAAATGCGTCATTCTGCTTCTGGACGGTCTAAACCGATTGGCTCTTAGTCGGAGTTGTCGGACAAGTCCGAGCTAGCCAAAAGTTTTTTGAGGACCCACCTGCTTTGTCATCCCTATGGGCTAGCCCTGAGGAGATTGGTGTACTAATACTACAGAATAACAGTATATGCCTTATTCTAGAAGTATCCTACGGTTTCAAAAGCTACAAATAACCATCTTGTTGGAAGGCCAGTATATTACATAATCTTGTTGGAAGGCTTTAAAGCCATAATCCTACAATTACTGCCCCTACTAATCCTATCTAATGTATTATAATACAGCTGTTATCACAGCATTCCCTATGCATCCTACTTTCGCTCCAGTCTATGCTTACCATGCTTTCTAACAGCGGCATCCATAATATCCTGGATGGCGTGTGCTCCACTGAGAGAAGTGGCCAGAACAGGCTCCAGAGAAGCCATTGGCAGCTGCGTCTCGAGAGTCAGCATGGAAATCTTGTCGGACTTGCCAATCACACCAATTGTCAGAAAAGGCACGTCCTGCTCCTCAAGAGTGTTGAGATCGATCAGAGCGTTGTTAGAGTAGATACCGGATGAGCAGGCGGAAACGTAGTCTGTGAGAGGCACACCGGCATCAATGAGAGCCAAACAGGCAGCGTTAATGCACGCAGGCATGAGTCCTCCATCCTGAGCAATCACAGTAATGTTCACTGCGATCTGAGTTCGGGGGTTCAACTTGGTCAGCACAGCTTCCTCCAAAAGTTGTCGAATGTGAATGTTCATCTCCGCCAGTCGCTTGTCGTTTCTTTGTCGCTTGATTCGGTTCTCTGTGCTGAACGACGCCACGTTCACATTGACACTGATGACCGCTCGATCGGTGGTGTTCTGTCGGTTGTCTGGTTCTCGAGGTCCGTCAACTGTGCAGACGACCTTGGTATGGCCCCATTCGACGTATGAAGAGCCGTCGGCAGAGGTAGGATGGGTGTTGATTTTGCAGTCAAAGTTTCGGATTTCGTTCCATCGTCGTCCGTCGGTACGGAGACCTTCAGGGGAGTATATTTCGTGGCGAGACTGGGTTAGCACGGTAGCGAGGGCCGAAGGTCCGAGCGGACATCAACAAGCAAGCGAGTGGCCGTAGGTCACGAGTGATTTGACCTATGGACATCATATCATTCAGTTCAATATCAGATTGTCAGAATCATATTGAGAACATCTGATGGCTTCACAAAGAATCAAATCAGCAGCAGTCCTGTGGCATTATCTCTGAATCGTCTGATCATCTCCTATCACTCTTATCTTTCCCTCCTCCTTTTTCTCTCCTCTCTTACTCACCATTATTGTGTGTTGTGTTGATTCCGATAATTATTTCTTCATGCAGGCAAAGGCAAATTAATTTGGGCGGCGAAATATTTTCAACTACGCTTCGGGGAGTCGAACTCACAACCTTTTGTTGTTTTTTTCGTGGCCCAGAGGGAAACTGCAAACCCTTACCTCTGGAAATGCTTGGTTCGATCTCGCCCTGCTGAACCGCTGCTGGCGCACATGAATCATGTATTAACACCTGTACAATACGGGATTACAGTTGAGCCTGCAGGTGGATGTCTTTCCTTATCAGCACACGTGCCTATAACCAGACCCAAGGGGAGGGGAAGCATTATCTGAGAGCAGATATCCTCCACCTGGACGACGTCTCCACCCGAGCTATTATTTACGAGAGGGGTTATGTCGCTCCATTCCTCATGTGCTGAGCGCTTTTCCATTCTCCCAACTTGCACAGCCTGGGTGTCCCGGTTGCTTCCAATTTTTGCTTCGCGTTACACTTGGACCCGCTTTTTTCATACATTTTTTTCATCTTGAAACTAAGCCTTGGGAGAGAGCTCGTGTTTACTGCCACTTTGGGCAATCCAAGCTTTCGAGTAGCCAAACCTCAAACTTACTGTGACGGAACACTGTGTCTACAGTGCAAAAATACATCCCCAAGGTTTTGATCTAGATGCGGCTGCCAGTGTTGGACCAAGTTGTTAGTCTAGGGTGGAGGTTTTAGGAGATGAAAATTTCAGGTCTACAATAGCACACTCTTCTCCTTCAATCTAAGACAACACATGTTCCACTTGATTCACCTCCCTCACCTCCTGTTGACACGATCGGTGACGAATGTCTCACATCAATTTGCCATCCGGATAAGCTCCGTCAGCTAAGGTTCAATAGAAATTTTATTGGAGGTTGTCTGGCAAGTGACAGAGATCCATCTTCCTGCAGCCTCTTTCGCATTAGCAGCACCCCACCCCGCTACCCCATGAACCCGGAGACCCCTTGCGCGGCCCCCACCACCACCAGCACCTCCATTTCGTACTGAGATTCGGTTCGTCTCATTTGGGGCGTAACTTCGACAGACACTGGATAGAGTCACACCTTTGACCCTCGACATTTCACAAGGCAAGTCCAAGCCACCACACTAGCGACCAAAAAACGACAAAAGCGGTATAAAGCGACTTGATCGACCCGTTTCCCAGATATTATCACTTGACCCTTGCATTTGTGTCATTTGTTTATCTCTCATTTTTTTTCGTTCTTGTTACTACTGATACTGACGTCAGTCCCAACGGAACGTGATTTTAGAAAGGATATAAAGACTGGACCTCCCACCTTTTTTCCTCTCTATCCGCAACAAGATACAATCAAACAAGTTCCTCGGCAAGCTGCTTCACAGCTAGCTACACGCTACCTTACAGCGTACTAACAACTAACCCCCCTTCCTTCCTCACAATGACTGACTCTCTGAAAGACGTTCTCTACGGCTCCATTGCTGGAGCTACGGGAAAGATCTTCGAGTACCCCTTTGACACTGTCAAGGTCCGTCTGCAGTCCCAGAGTGACATTAACCCTCAGTTCAAGGGTCCTCTAGACTGTTTCAAGCAGACCTTCAAAAACGAAGGTTTCCTGGGCTTCTACAGAGGTATTTCCTCGCCCATTTTCGGAGCTGCTGCAGAGACTGCCTCTCTGTTTGTGTTCTACGGAGCCATGCAGCGAGTCATGCGAAACATCACCGGTGTTCCCGAGGATAAGCTGTCCATGGGCACTCTTCTGGGATGTGGAGCTGTGGCTGGAGCTCTGACTTCGTTCATTCTCACACCCATTGAGCTCATCAAGTGCCAGATGCAGGTGCAGGCTCTTTACGCCAAGCCCCATTCTTCTGCATCTGTTGGTTCTTCTGCTCACAAGGCTTCTCTTCACACCGTTGCCAAGCCCCAGATGGGTGTCTACGAGCTGGTAGTCGATAACCTCAAGACTTCCGGTGTCAAGGGACTGTGGAAGGGCCAGATGGGTACTCTTCTTCGAGAGACTGGAGGCTCGGCAGCCTGGTTTGGTTCGTACGAGTACGTGACCAAGTTCTTCAAGCAGAAGAACCACCGAACCGAGTGCACCACCACCGAGTCTCTGCTGGCCGGAGCCAGTGCCGGAATGGCCTACAACGTGTCTCTGTTCCCCGCAGACACCATCAAGTCTCGAATGCAGACTGAGTCCGTGACCAACGGCTCTTCTTCTGGAAAGGGCTTCTTTGAGGTGGGTCGAGAGATCTACCAGAAGGGTGGAATCCGAGCTCTGTACCGAGGCTGCGGTATCACCGTGTCTCGAGCAGCCCCCTCGTCCGCCATCATTTTCTTCACCTATGAGCAGCTCAAAAAGGTGTTTGGATAATCGCATTATAGATAATAGATAGACTACAGTATGTCTGAGTACAAGTAGAGTAGTGGTGTTTGTGTTGTTTATTTATGTGGTCGCGTCATTTCGCGTCATCGTACCGTATATCACTGATGGCTGTCTCTCAGCCCCTCATCAAGCCACATGGTATAACCTCAGTTAAGTTTGACGCGTCTCGTATTTTAATGTGGAGCTTTTCTTTTTTAGCCTCGGCGCATTTAGAGCTGGCACGCTTATTGTGTAACAACTATATCTGCTTGATAACCTCCTTCACACCTGACCTTGTTGTTACCTCAACACTTTTGCTATTTTTGAGACCACTTTGCTACGGTGAGATATTTGCTGATACAGAGATACCAGGCATGATGCCTGTGATACCCCAGACACGACCACAACTATCACATACCCCAACACGCGATACCACATACCGTATGTCATAACTAACACAGATGGATCAACTCCTCATCCTCTCGAACGCTCAGGTGGAAGAATTCCTCCACCCGTTCCGGGTGGGCCTGAGAGATATCCACTCGGAGACCAAGCTGGCGACGCTTGGAGCTATTGCTACGTTTCTCACTTCTGTCGACAAGGATGCTTGGAAGCCACTGGAGCCGCTTCTAGATGACCTTTTGGAAATCTACGACCCGAGCTCTTCTCCAAACAAGCCCATGCAGATGAAAACGTACAAGAAGCTCATTGCTCTAGCGCAGGCTGCTCCGCGTTTTTTCGCCCCCAAGTTTCTTGAATTCGCTTCGCTTAGCACGGAAATCGTGTCTACAAAACGCCATCCCGTCGAGTTTCGCCTTCTTCCTCTCGAGTTCATGACCATGTTTGTCACTGGAGTCCCCCACCTTTGTCGTGCTAGCCCCGGCTTCATCAAAAACGTCATCTCGTGCTGCGTCCAGATGATTGCCGAGGGCGAAGACACCAAGGCTAAAGACAGAGACTCGCTCAACTCCGCTGAGAAAGAGGCCTGTCAGTTCCTGACCATGCTTGCCCGCGAACTCCAGGAGACCGTGGTGATTGCCCTGTTCAACTACCTCAAGATCCAGGAAACCTCGCTCGCGTCCACATGGCAGAATCGATACGCCACGCTCATGGCTATCGCCTCCATCTCTGAGGGGTGCCCCACCACCATTCTGAAAGAGGAATACGAGGTGCTCAAGGCGATTGAAAAAGCATTGTGCGACTCTAGCACTAGGGTTCAGTGGGCAGGATGCCATGCTCTCGGGAGAATTAGCGTCGATCTCGCAGGAAAGGTCCAGGTGAGATATCATGAGCGAGTAGTCGCTGCTGTAACCCGTACGTTGAGAACCCCCCGAGCAGACAAAGCTGTTTTGGCCTCATGTGCCACAGCTCTTGCCCACTTTTGCCACAATGCTTCCAAACAAATTCTAACTCTCTATGTAGATGACGTTGTCAACACCTTGCTGCACCTTGTTGACGAAAAGGACAATCCGCTCTACCTCAAGCAGGAGGTTGTTTTCGCCATTAACCAGATCGCCGCTGTTGCTCCTGACAACTTTGTGAAATGCTACGACAGATTTACCCCATTGCTAGTTTCACTATTGAATTCGACTGATTACACGCCCGACGAAAAGATTCCCTTCCTTGAGTGCACTGGTACCATTGGCGCTGCTGTTGGACGTGACCGGTTCTCTCCTCACGCCGAAGAGCTCGCCATTACTTACAGTGCCCTTCGAGAGACTGGAACTTCGCTGAAATTCTTCTCCGCCCTCGCCATGGCTTGGACCAAGATCAACCCGCTTATGGGACACTCCCAGTACCTCGATGAGATTGAACGTGTCGTCCGTCCTCTCATTGAGTCTGCCCAGGTGGTTCCCAAGATGGTCATGATCTATAACGACGATGATGTTCGACGCTTCACCAAGGCCAGCGACTGGCAGGTCTACATGCTTGGAGGCAAGGCCCTGTGCACCAGTAAGAGAGAGTTGGAGGATAAGGCTCTCGCTATTGGTACTCTGACTTCCATGACCATGCTTCTCAAAGACCGAATGTTCCAAAAGGACAAGCTTGTCGAGATCACCGAGCTCTGGATCAAGCGGTTCGAGTTTGAGAACGTGCAGTCCATGGCTGCCAAGCTGTTCCCTCACCTTCTGGAGGCTATCTTGCTTGATGGACAGACCACAGGTGCCATGTACCGACTCGACCGTGCTTGGGCCCTCATCTTCAACTGTGCCATGTCTGTCATGAGTGAGAACATGTCTGTGGGTACCCTCGCCACCTTCTACCGAGAGATCCACAGCACTGTCCGAAAGCTTGGCCGAACCTCCCTTGTTGACAAGCAGATGAAGGACCTTGTGACTGTTCTTGTGCTCAACATGTCTCAGCTTGCTGATCGACACACCCAGCACTACCTCGAGATTGGATCCCCTGCCCCCTTCATGAGTGAGGATGACCGAGAGCTGATTGCCGAGCAGAAGAAGATTGTTCTGTACGCTCATGCCATCAAGGGCAGTCCCTTCATTTCCCTCCTGGAGGAGAAGCTCATGGCCATGCTCAGCGACATCACTGAGCCTCGAACTGTCACCCACGGTATCCGAATCCTGTCCTTCCTGCTGGAGATTTATGGCCGAGAGGTTGCTCTTTACGCTCTCATCACCAAGGTTACTTCTTCGATGTACGCTCTTGATCTCGGTGTTCGAGCTGAAGCTATTCGGTGCATTGGTATCGCCGCTGAGTTTGGCGGAGACGCCTACTCTCAGTACACTGTGCATCGTCTTAATGATCTGTTCAACTTCGCTGCCTCTCGAGACGTTGAGGCCATGTACTGCATTGAGAACTCTTGTGCCACCATTGCCAAGATTTCCAAGAGCGGTGTTCTGACCAAGGGCTCGGATCTCTCCAACATGGCTGTCGATGCCTTCCTCAAGTCTCTTCCAATCATTCGAGTGCGAGAAATCGCCCCCACTGCATACGTGTTCCTGATGGATCTGATGGACAGCAACCACCCTGCAGTCAAGGAAGGAGCCGAGAGAATGATTGCCTCGATCGAGGCTGCGTTTGAGCACAAGGTGCTGGAGGATGAACAGGCTCGAGAGCTGATTCTGGCGATTCCTGGCTGGCTGTATAGAGATTTCCAGAACGAGCCCAAGAAGATGCGGCATCTTGAGTCTATCCTGTCGGAAGGAATCCAGGCCGTCATTCGGGACGTCCGAAATGCCATTTAACATTATGAAGGAGCGAGATGAATGTGTCTCGGGTATGTGATATAATAATAAAAATACGTGGTGGTCGTTACTAATCAGTCTGTGTACATGCATAAATATCAATTACTTTTGTTTGCTAGTCTAAGCAGTGGTCTCCTTTTTCTTCTTCTTCTCGTCAATCTGCTCCACCTTGACCTGGTTCAGGCCCTTGTCCTTGAGCATTTGAGTGATGAGCTCCTCCACGCCGTCTCCGACGTCTCCCTGAATGACGATTTCTTCCTTTCCGTCAGCAGTCTTGGTGACAGATGCTCCAGTGGCGAACTTCGACGAGAAAGTCTTGGACAGCTTCTTGAGATCGAGCTCAAACACTTCCAGTCCCGAGACGGAGATGATTCGCTTTCTCTTGGATCGCTCGATTCGCTTGATGACGACCTTGGAGGCGAGTTTTTTCAGCAGCTCTCGCTCGGCCTTGGCCTCGTCCTTCTGCTGCTGCTTCTGCAGCTTTCGGTCGATCTCCTCCTGCTTTTCAGCAGAGATGGATGATGCCTGCACGGCGTTAGTGAGAGCCTCGACCGAGTAGAGCTGGGCAAAGAGCTCTCGGTCGTTTTCTTCCAGCCAGGCCTTACATCGCTTGAAGGCTCCGCCAAATTCGCAATACTCCGGTGGCAGGGTGCACACTCCACAGTATAGGACAGTCCTTGGCACAACTTCTGTCATCGATGAAAAAAGTCGAAGATGTTGCCAAACGATATTCGGAGAAATTCACTTTTAATCTCAGGCTTGGTGCAGGTGTTGTGTGTTCGATTTGCGGTGGCGTAGGTAGAAAAAGTTGGGGGATTGCTTGCTGGGGGATTGCTTGCTGGGGGATATGTGGGGTGTATGGAGCTGGTTAGATGTTGAGTATTGTGTTAATATTGCAGCTTGATTGTTTTTACTCATGTTAGGGGTATTATTTTGAGAGAGTTAGTTGGAGTCTCTTTTCTACCACCTGCACTGGAATAGAGTTCGATAAGGCGATAAGCAAAAAACTGACTTTGTTAAATGTGGGCTGTGAGAAGGAAGCAGAAGTCCATGTTTGGGTGTTACCATGGCTACCATTTTCTTGGTGAGGTACTGCACCATGCTGATCAATGCTACACTGTGGGTTTTGTAGGAATATTATTTCGGTTCCGTTTTCAAGGGTGTTTTCAAACAAAGAGTTAGTCAGTTAGCGTAAGCACACACCCTGGTGCGATAGTGTGATGTTAGCACTTGTACAGCAAGGTGGAAATCAGTTTTTCTGTAGAGCACGAGTTGTAATTGTAGTTGCAGCACTCACAGTTGATCACTCAATGTCATACACCACATGAAACATGCCCCATTCCTTGTTTCTCCTACGCGAGCGTTTTAGGTTGTCTTGCACCAAAGTGCATGTGGTTGTATTTTTGGGGCTCAAACAGTGGGGGTAAGAATATGGGGCAATAATATGTGACACTCAAGTGATCTCAATTTCATTAAAGAAGTGCAATACTGCACAGTATCACTTGACACCACTGCTGTGTGTCCTCCCCGTCAACATGCACTTACCAGCTGACACATCGCGCTACTAACCGGTGCGTCTGACAGGAGTACTGTATAAGTAAACACGGCTAAAAAGAAATACTCGTGTGCTTTGTTAGACCAGCAGCATAACATGACCCGTAATTTCTTTTCCAAAAACAATTTTCTTTTGTCATTGTGCACCGCCACGGCCACATATGCATGCCCCTGAACAAGCCGCACCTGGTATGGGGGAACTAGTATATCATCTCTGGAAGGGCGCTTAGTGTGTAATTTAACTGTCACCTTATTCTTGGCATTCTTCAGTTTTCTCTATCTACAACAACCACCTTGCTCACAGTAGCTTCACACACTCGCTAAACAGCTACACTCGTTCGGATCGCAGCTCACCCTCATATACCGTTTCGGCTCTACGACTGCCATGAACATCGACAACCTGGTTAATGGTCCTCAAAAAGGCCACTCTCTGGCTGGAATGTCGATCCAGACATTTCTCTCTTCTCTGGTGGTGGCTATCGTCATTTTTGGAGTCCAGCTGGCGCTTTTCATACTCCTCAGACCCAGAATCAAAAAGCTCTATGAACCAAGAACGTACCTGGTTCCTCCAAAATTAAGAGTATCGTCTCCAGGGTCGGGGTTACTGGACTGGTTACTGGCTACAGTCAAGTACGATATTGAAGATGTGGTGGATAGAGGAGGTCTAGATTCATACTTCTTTTTGAGATTCATGAGAATGTTACTATGGATCTTTGGAGTAGCTTGTTGCATCATTCTTCCTATTCTGGTACCTATTAATGCAACAGGTAACACAAAGGATATGCTCTCAGAGCCTACGGGTATGGATAACTTGTCTTGGAGCAATATTGGACCATACAAGAGTTCGAGGTACTCTGCTCATCTGGTTATGGCTATTGCTACTATTGTTGTTCTTCTGGCTCTGTTCACATACGAACTGAATGTGTATGTTGAGAAAAGACAGAGGTATCTGACTAAACCCACACATCAGATCAGAGCTACAGCTACAACTATTCTCATCAAATACGTTCCTCCGCATTTGAGAAGTGAGAAAGCTATTAAGGGGTTGTTTAGGAGTTTGGGAGAGGTGAAGAATGTGTGGTTTACAAGAGACTACTCGAAGTTGACCTCATTACTGGCTACACAGAAGAAACGGTACAGAAACTTGGAGAGTTTGTTGACTACTAGGATTCTCAAGGCTGAAAAGAAGTTCAAGAAAAAGCCAGAAAATGACCCTGAAGATACATCAAAGTACCTGCCTAAAGCTGTTACTACGAGGAGTCCTGTGACCTCAGTGTTTGGTATGGATATCAGAATCCCGTTTGTTGGAGCTAAATCAGACTCTATTGATTGGCACTGTGAAGAGATTGAGAGATTGACTAAGCAGATCTCAACCATGAAGTCTGAAAAGTCATCTTTTGAAACTATGCCGACTTGTATGATCCAATTCAGCACTCAACTAGATGCTCATGTTGCTTGTCAGTCTCTATCATACCACAACCCCAACTTTATGGATACCAGACTGATTGAAACTGACCATAGAGACGTCATTTGGGCTAACATGAGAGGTTCTTTCTATGAAGAGAAAGCTAGATTCGCTATCGCTACAGCTCTCAATATCGCTCTGATTATCGGATGGGCTATTCCTGTGTCAGTTGTTGGTCTGATTTCTCAAATCAGTTACCTGACTGAACTGCTACCTTTCTTGGGGTTCTTGAATGATCTTCCCGATGCAGTTCAAGGAGCTATTAGTGGTATCCTTCCTCCTCTTCTACTGGGTCTTCTCATGATGCTGGTTCCTCCTATCCTTACTCTACTGGCTTATCTGAAAGGCATCTCTACAGGTATCAGAGTCCAGCTCGACGTCCAAAAGTACTACTTTGCATTCCAGTACATTCAGCTGTTCTTGGTCATCACAGTTTCGTCAGGATTAACTACTACAGTCCAACAGATTGTAGATACACCTACTTCTACACCTACCATTCTAGCCAACAACCTCCCAAAGGCTGCCAACTTCTTCATGTCGTATCTCATTCTTCAGGGTATGATCACTTCCATGAACAACATGTTACGGGTTGATGAACTCATCTTCTACTTGTTGGCTTTCATTATCCCTACAACTACAGCTCATAAGAAGTTCTCTCGATTGTCTTCCATTTCAGAAATCATCTGGGGTAACACTTTTCCCACATACACTAACTTGGCTACTATAGGTATCATCTACTCGATCATCAGTCCCATCATTCTCATTTTCTGTCTCATCTCCTTCTCTCTGACATACATTGCTTTCAAGTACCGTATCACTTACTGCAATGTCAACAGAGTCAACTCCTATGGACTGTTCTACCCAACTGCCATATTTCAGCTTTTCACCGGTATTTACACTCTACAGCTCTGTCTGATTGGTCTTTTCTTCTTAGTCAAAGACGAAAACCAGACCAAGTTTGTGTGTACCAAACATGCTATCATCATGATTGTCGTTCTGGCATTCACCATCCTCTACCAGCTGCATCTGAGTTCGAAATTGAAGGCTGTCATTGAACATTTACCTGTTGACAAAGCTGGATCTGAAACTGAAGTCAGTGATATCTTTACAGACAGCCAAAAGACTCTTCTCTACCCCAACGAAAAGACAGAAGCTGGTGTCAACGGTACAAGTATCTCTATTAGAGAACTAGAAGACGTTCCTCTGACTCCTCATACTGAGAACCCGTTTGAACCTCCTCTGTCAGCTCCTGTGAAACCCTCTTCTGCTGCTGCTGCTTCTCCTAGAGTGAAAACAGTAGCTATCAACACTCTCACAAAGCTGGGCAGAATTGTGTACACTGGTTCTGAAGATACTCGCACTTCAGCTTCTCATTTCATGCATAGGGGTATTTTCGATCAGCTTAACACTGATCTAGAGTCGATTTCAGTTGAGAACCGAGAAAAGCTACTCAATCGGGCTTTTTTGCATGAGTCTCTGAGAACTCCGGATTACGTCTGTTGGATTCCAGAAGACGAGTTGGGTATTGGTATTCGAGAGATTGGACGAGTCAGACAACAGTTTCCTCTGGTGCGTATTTCCAACGAGGCCTGTTATGTCGAGAAGCAGAAGATTATGTTCACTAAAGCTCCTCCGGACTATGACGAGATTAAAAATATGAGACTGTAATTAATGAATAAATGTACGAAAAAGGGCATATAAAAAACAATAAATAAAACTATGTACTTGTATCTAGGCTGTAGCAGGGGCAGCTCCTTCAGCTCCGGCTCCTGCAGCTGCAGATCTCTTCTTTCTAGGCCACAGACTGGGCAGAATAAAGATCATTTGGTGAGGCTCAACGTAATGGTCTCTGAACCATTTCTGAATCTTTGAGTCAACCAGAGACTCAAGAGTAGGAACGTTTTGCAGTCGAGATCTTGAACCAACGAGAGATTTAACTGACAGCTGCAGTTTGTAGTCAGGCTCGAAATTAATCGACAAAATCGTATCTCTCTTGTCCTTCTCATCTTCCTCAGTCTGTTCAATCTGCTGGTACAGAGAGATATTAAGTCTTGCTGTAAATCTGACAATCGTCACAGACAAAGACACTGGAAGAGATGTAGATAGAGACAGAATAGGCGACAGGATCTTTGGCTGATTCAGATTAATCCTAGTCTCAATACCAAGGGTAATTGTATCTGACAAATCAATATCCATCTGAGCTTCCAAACGAGAATCGTCGTATTCAGCAGCGTTAGGAGTGTTATTACCGGTAGTAGCTCCTGCTCCAGCTGGTCCAGTTCCCTTGTGTGTGATTTTACAATTCGACAAAATCGGATAATCGTCTCCGAGGTTGATTTCAGTCACGTTGATTCTGTCGATGAAATCGGGTCGTTTCGTGTTGAAAGCGGTATCCAAAGAGTTCAAGAGATTCTGGTTGTTGTTGGCTTTAGCATCGAATCTCAGCTGAGTGATAATCTGAGCAACCAACACATTGAACCAGTCCAGTGACTCTGGAGCATGTGTACTGAGCTGGTAAGACGTCTTGTGCAAAATCTCATCAACAGGCGACAAATCCAAGTCCATATCCACAATCGCAGAGTCATTCTCAGGCTCTACTCCTTCAGCAATAGGAGTACTGGGTCCACTAGCAGCACTGTTAGTACTAGTAGTAGGAGTGGTTCCTGAAGCTGACCTCACCATTGAACCTCGACTACTTCCTGGACGAGAAGGACCTGTTGAACCAGTCATTGCCAATCTGTTTCTGAGGTTTGTAGACGACTTGTTTCTTCTGACTCCAGTCGTCTTTCCGTTGGTCTGCTGACCTCCCACAAGTGTCGTTTCGGCCTCCTTGTCTTTTGCCACGTCATTACCCTTCTTGGGGCTCTTGTTTTCCGCGAAAATGACAAACTTGAGAATGATAATGACCGTGACGATGACGGACAGCTGCCCCAGCACCAGTCCTTCGGTAAACCCCCATCCTGAACGCTGTTTGAGCGCTTTTGCGATCAGCTCTGCGGGAATAACAAGCGGCTCCGGCGGAGGCTGTATTGTCGAGCGCAGAATCTCTTTAGCTGGCATGAGTTGGTTGTAGAGTGTGGTGGGGTGTTTATCGCGATGTTCGAGGCCTAATAAAATAAAGCTTATTTGAGTGTGAATAAAGTGATGGCAAAATAAAGATGTGAAAATTGAAGAGGGCAGTAAATGACCAGTCAGTTGGGATACCATACTTGACAAATTCATATCTAAATCACCAATATTCATTTAACAACACTCATATCTCGATTGTGTACTACACTTGCTACTGGCTATGTGTTCATTCACACACCGTCTGGTACGGTACTCGAATTCATCTTATCAACATTACTATATACAATTATCGCTGACCGCTCTGCTGGAGCTTGGTGATGTAGACTCGGGACACGAGGTTCCAGGCCATGATGTACTTCTGGGCACACTGAGCAGTGCAGTTCTGGGTTAGCGAAATTCGGAAACGAGTGACCGTAGGTCACGAGTGGACAACAGTAGTTGTGTTCACCAATAGGAAATGTTCCAATGACAACATTGACATCATATCGAACAAGTCAATATGTCCATATCCACCTTGATACATCCAATGCCCAGTAGTTTGCTAGATCATGAACTCATTCACAGCAACCAAACCTCGGCCAAATTGAATAGCACCAAATTGAACATGTCAAATTGACCAACTTCACTCTCATTATCTTTTCTCTCCTCCTCTCTCCTCCTTCAAATCATACTCACCTTCTCAGCGGCGGACAGGGAAGAGCCGGGCTTGGGAACACACATGTCGAAACAGTTCTCGGTCATCTTGTTGACGAGCTGCTGGGCGTTGGCGACGGCGAGCTCGCTGGCAATCTCCTTCTTGATGGTATCCTTGAGGGCGGCAGACATGGTTGTGTAGTGTTGTGTACGGTCTGGCAAAATGTGAGATGCGATCCAAGGTAATTTTCAGAACCCTAACCTGCGAGAAGGGGTGTGGAAGGTGAGAAGCTGTGTAGCGATGTGAGTGTGTTGAATTTAATGGGAGTAAATTATATTATTAATTTGCTCCCTCTAATTCGGTTTATATAAAAATATTCTTGACATTCTCACTTTTAATCAAGTAAATGTGCTGTTTCGTTGCGATTTAAAGTAATATCAAAGTTATAGTTGGATATGGGAGAAAGTTCAACTAGTCCAAGTGCTTATTCAGCGTCAATCATTATCAACCCAGAAATGCATAAAATCATGCCCAGAAGTTTTTCGTATTGATTTTTATTCAATAATTGGCTTGCGGAGAAACTAATCAACATTGATAATGGTTAATATGAACTATTTCACCCCAATGATGCCTTCTTTAGCTCTATTAAACCCCAAAACCAGCCATAATATTAGGTCATTTTGCTTCAAATCAGCTTCATATTGTCACCCAGGGCTTATAATCACCCAATATACCTTCCTTTTTTCCTCTACACGTTCCCACCTTCTAATATCTACCAATACCCTCCCCTCGGCTATTGACTCGAATTGACTCAACCAAATAAAGTTGACTCATTTGAGTCATTTCCGTGAGTCACGTCTCCCACACCCTTCCTCATCAACACCACACAGCACCATGGATCTACACCAAAGATACCCCAATACAAGTCAATTCTCGTTCAATTGATTACGATACCCTTTTTGATACACTAGTCATCACCTTACGTTATATAATACACACCCTCTAAGGGTTCTTCTTCTGGTACTCGGCAAACACCTTCATGTTCTTGCCGCCCATCAGAGTAATCTGCTCGTTGAGTCTCCAGGGGTAATCGTTGACGTCCATGATAACCTCAACCAGCTGAGCCTTATCGGAAGTCATGAAAGACTCATCAGCAAGCAGAGCCTCCAGCTCCTCTCGGGTCTTGACGGTGGTAGAGAAGGTATCAACTCCCTCGGTACCTCCGAAAGCCTCCAACAACTTGGTCCACTTCCACTTGGGGCAGATATCGTTGTAGGACTGCTCAGGGCCGTGAATGGCTCGCTCAATGGAGTAACCATCGTTGTTGAGTAGGAAGATGATAGGGTTGAGACCCTGTCGGACCATAGTTCCGAGCTCCTGGATGGTCATCTGAGCAGAACCATCTCCCTCAACCAAGATAACTCGTCCCTTGTCGTTCTTCTTGGCGGCATCTTCTCGCTTGGCAAGAGCAGCTCCCAGGGTAGCAGGGAGAGTGAAACCGATGCACGAGTAGAAGATCTGGGTGAGCAGCGAGTTGTTGGTGTTGAACTTGACGTCCGAGCAGGCAAACTGGAAAGTTCCAGTCTCGACAATCAGCATATCGTCAGGTCGCATCATCTTGGACATGGAGTCAACCAGGAAGGTCTGGGAGATGGGAAGAGGGGACTCAATCACAGGAGGAGGAGAGATCTTGGGCATGGCAGCGGTCTTTGACTCGGTGGAGATCTTGGACACATCCAGCTGCTTGACGATCTTCTCAAGAACAGGGAAGAAGTGCACACCCTCATACAGCTTACCCTTGACCTTGACGTAGTCGGGAGACAGGTAGATTGTGTTTTCGTCTTTCAGGTTGTGGGAGAAGCCTCCAGTGTTGGAGTCGGAGAGGAGAGGTCCAGTGAAGAGAACACAGTCAGAAGACTCAATGGAAGAAGCAACACCCTCCAGAGATAGCTGACCGTTGTAAACACCGACGAATCGGTCCTCGTTCTCGTTCAAGATACCCTTACCCAGAGGAGAAGTGTAGTTGGGGAAGTTTGTCTTGGCGACGAGTTCTCTAACAAGATCAGTGGCTCGATGTCGAGCAGTCAGAACGTCAGCAAAGACGGTGGCGTTCTTGGAGGAGTAGATGGAGTCCAGGATGGAAGCGACAATCTCGTCCTCGACCTTCTCGTCCTCGTTTTTGATGGAGTAGTCCAGCTTGGAGTCGAGTCTGGCGGCATCCAGAGTCTGCCAAGTCATATCGACAGGAATGAACAGGTATCCAGGAAGAGACTTCTGGCAGATGGTAGTGAGCACCCGGTCAATCTCCTGAGCAGCAGTCTTCTTGTCGGTCAGGAAAGCAGAAGCACATCGCACCTTCTCACTCATACCCTGGTAGACCAGATGATCCGGCTCCTTGAGAGAGTTGGCGTTGGGAAGCACATGGTGCACCAGCCAGCTCTCCTCCTGGATAGGTCGGCCTGTGGTTCCCACAATGTGCAGCAGAGGAGCCTGCTCAGCAAAAGCTCCGGAAACACCGTTGAGAGCAGACAGCTCACCTACTCCATAGGTGGTCACGAGAACACCAGGAAGGTGCTTGACTCGTCCATAGCCGTCAGCGGCATAAGCGGCGTTCAGCTCGTTGCAGCAGCCGACCCAATTGAGCTCAGGAACTCGGTAGATGTAATCCAGCAGATGGAGGTTGAAGTCGCCAGGAACTCCGAGAATGTTGTCGATTCCGAGCTGCTTGATTCGGGAGAAGAGGTACTCTCCGAGATGCACGGTTCCGTCCTTCTTGGTAGATGCAGTTGGCGATGTCATAGTTTGTGTTGTGGTGGTGGTGGTGGTGAGGAAGAGATCTGGTTATGTCTGTAGAGACAGATTATGCACACTACTGTTACTGGACTTATCAGTAGGCTTCTACAGCCGTCTCTTTATACCCGCTCGGATAAGGTTCCATCTAAGCTTCGGGGGCATGATGCAGTGGAAATGCCAGCCAAACTCATCCTCTAACCGCAGGCAGGACCGAGTAGCAGTTAGCGGTCAGGATTTGTGGAGAAAAAAAAATAACATCATGCAACCCGGCGGATGCGTTTTCCGTATCCAGCAGCGCCGTATGGTCTTTGGCAGCAACAAAACCCCGTCCCAGAACAACAGAAAAAACTCCCAATCTGAAATTTGATCGAGAGCCGCATGTAGTGGGGTATCGAGATAAGCTGGATGGGAGAAGAGCATGGGAAAACCGTTATTCTCGGCTGTCTCGGCCTTGACAGAAAGCCCTTGTTAGTCCTCCGATATCGCTCTACCCCTCTTGTTTGCTTGTCTGTAGTGTAGTTAGCCTTCTGTCTGTCACCCTGTCATTGTAGGCCTGTCCTGTAACTCCTGTAAGGCACACCAGATCATCTTCGATATACTGAGCTGTGCCTCGGAAGGTTACAAGGAACAGAACATACCACAACGACTAATAGTGTTGTAGTGGTAGGATAAAACAGAGCTATTATATAAGTCTCACCATCCAAACCTCTGTATAATCATTTATTCATGTTGCCAGTGGTATTCTTCACACTTACCCTGCTTCTATATGATACTTGTAGCCCCACAGCTAACGTCCATCACTCTACTTTGGTGCTCCTCTGACCCCCACAATTATATCGTACGTACTACGATACACCACCTTCAGGTCAGCTGTGGAACAGAGGGGGAGGGGTATCAGGCGTGTGCGTATAATAACGGTTTCTGGGGTTATCCGTCGGTAGCCGTGCCGGTAGCCGGTATTAACCGTGATCGACTGATATATAGAACTCTGATATACTGGTGTGACACTCTGGCTATCTCGTAGTGTTGGCTTCTCCTATATAAGGTCGTTTCTTATATCTGTTTTATATTTCAGAGGGGCGGCATTAAGGTAAGGCCGAAGAGGGGCGTATACTGTGGTGAAAAAATAGTGTGGGGTAAAGCAAGCCGCAACGCAACGCAACGCAACAGCCGCTCTCCAGTGTGGTAGAACAAGGGGAGAGGTCAAGAAAAGCCAAGAATTGTGGTGGAATTTGACGTCACAAATATACACACAAATATTGCTGTTGAACAACTACACATTATACTCCCCCTATCACCACTGTAAATTCTCCCATCACCCTCACTCTAAATAACCACGCTAAATTAATACGCGAAGTGGTCATAACTTATAGCAACGAGTAACCACCATCTCAAGCCGCACAGACCACCTCTTTGTGTTTTGTGCGTCTTTGTGGCTCTGTACATACTGTGTCTCTCCCCTTTGTCTATTACCCAACAGCAACGCAGGGTTTGTGGACACGTGACGCGGGCTAGGTTCGGTAGCCTCCCTCGTACGCTCCTTACCGCACACTAGACTGCTATCTTAACTCCTGAGATAAGGCTTAGCTCTAGACCTTGGCCGGGCTAAAACTCCGCTGTTGCATGGTCCAAAAACCGTCTTTTGGGGCTGCTCGCTACCCCAACACGCCGGAATAATACTACTGGGCCGACTGTGGAGAAAGGTGCATTTACTGCAGACATGAGGGGTATGTGAGACGGTGAAAAATCTCAGGAAGAAAAATTTCAACGGCCCGTTCTACTCATATCTAGAGACGTTTTAACGGCCAACGGTGCCAAAACGTTGTCTCGCAACGATAACACGTCTGAAGTTTCATTTCGATCGACGGCAGAGTGGACTGATAACGCAGTTGGGATCCAATAAGGAAGTGTATCCTTGATGGAAATGTGGCAGAGTTTAATAGTGAGTCTAACAGCTTCGAGCCTAAAGGGGAAGGGATATCCGAGTGGTGGGAACGAGGATAACGGGTTTGTGGGTAAATATATGAGCTGTTTGAAGCCATAGGGGTGTTTGATTGGGTGCCAAATACCCTAGGAACGTCTTTGAACCTGTAGAAACCCCCCAGTTAGATACACTTTCAACCGTTTGGCAAACTCCAGTCTTTGTTATCGCGTACAAGGTTCAGCTAAGGTTAGATGGTGCATATTTCTGCAAGGCGATTTAGGACCGTAAATGATGTAAAACTGAGGTTAAGACATTTTGAAATTCCTTCTCTTTCATCCCTACAACCGACTTTCAACGCGCTTCCAGAGCCGTTTCTACAGCTCTCTAACGACTCACATACTCACACAAGCCATATTGCCTCAAATCAGGCCATCGAGAAACAGCAATGGCTAACAGAGTGACCAAACGAAAAACCCGCCGGTCTACCAAGGGCTGTACCGTGTGTTTACAGCGAAAAAAGAAGTGTGATGAAACGTGGCCGGTTTGCAACTCGTGTGAACGACTAGGACACGAGTGCAAATGGCGTGACAAGATCCGGTTCCGGAAACCCGATATTTTTTCACCAGACGTTCTAGCCAAGTACTGCTTTGAGGAGGAGAACCGGGTTAATGGAGAGTTTGAATTCATCACTCTCAACGCCGACAACATTCACAAACTCAAGCTGGACGAAGATGACAGCAGCGACAACTCTCCGGAAGTATACTTTGATGAACAGAAACGACAGTCTTCAGTGAGCAGTTCTGAGAGTGTTGATTTGAAGATCGAGTCTCAGATTGTGGGCGACGAAATCTTCATCTCTGACGCTCCAGCTGCCATCATTACTGAGATTCCCAACCATGCCAGTGCTCACTCTTCCATCTCACAGCAAGCTCTTGCTTCAGCACCTTCTCCCAGTTTATCCGACTGGGTAAAGGAGTCATACGATCCGTTTCATTTCGGATTTCCGTTCAACCAGGGCGAATTTGAAGATCTCGGAGATATGGGAGGATACGTGGAGGAGATTGATGATAAGACTGAAGTTAGAGTGGAGACTCCTAAAACGGTAGTCTCTACTCTGAAACCCAACTCTAAAGACGAACTTAACAGTAGAGCTCTGGAGAAGCTGTCTTTGACGTTGCAAATTCCAAAGAATATTGACGTTCTGACTTATCTCGCTGGAGGCCAAGATGATGCTGTGGCTACAGAGAGACAACTGTGGAACCAGTGGTTGAGTATTTCTGTTCCTACTAATTCCGTGACTCCTTCAGATAAGAGTGCTCTTTTGGTTGTCCTCTTGCCTCTCAGTATCTCCTCTTCAGCAGTTCGTTCTGCTATTTTGGCTTGGACATGCACGCAAATGTACAACCTGTGCCGAATTCAAGAATCGGTTGTGCAAAAATTCTGTGACGATAAAGAGCGAAATAATTTACTCGTTGCGGCAACACGACAACCTCCTCAGTGGCGAACTCAGGCTGATATCGACGCTCTTTTCGCAGCTACTCTTATCTGGTGTGCTGTTGAGTCTACCACTGGAGGCACTTCCTGGATCAACTATATGAAAGCTTCTTCTGAGTTGATTCGTTCTCAGGGAGGTGAAATTGCGTTTTTGAGAAAGAACAAGACCAAAACTAGAGCTTGGCTATTGCGAAACTTCCTCTACCATGACGTCATTGCTTCTCTGTCTATTGGTATCTTTCCTCTTTGTCAGGAAGGAGCTGCCTTCTGCTACACCAAGGTGTCCAGTAAGAAGACGCATCTTTCAGACGAAGAAACCGAGACAAGAGAATTCCTGCTCTCCAAGGGCGTCAATGAGCTGGACTCGTTGATTGGACGATGTCATAACATTTTCTACATTCTTTGGCGTATTGGCGGACTGTCTCATGAACGTATTTGTTTCGCTGAGAGTGCTCTGGCTTTGTGTGACGGTCTGCTACGACAAGTTGACGAATCTGAGATGATTGATGAAGACGGACTGGACGCTTCTGAACGAGAACCTGCTATTCTCATGCACAACCTGTACCATCGAACAGCAGTCATTTGTCTCTATGTAGCTGCTCAGCGTCTGAAACAGAACTTTGCAGCTCATTACCATCCCGATTTCGACGCCATTATCCCTGAATCGCAGGTTCTGTCTTCAGTTGAGTACATTATCGGTGTCTCTGAGACTCTTCAGCCTGGAGAACCCCCAGAGTCTTGTATCACTTTCCCTCTGTTTGTAGCAGGATGTGTGGCTAGTGATAAAACTACAGTTGATCGAGTCAACACTCGTCTCAAGAAACGGCTTTCTGAAATCGGATACGCTAACGGAGTCACTGCTGCTACTATCGTTGAGATGATCTGGCAGCAACGATGTGGTCTGTTTATGAACGGTCAACTCGACAGTATTTCGCAATGGAGCAGTAATCTCGACTGGGTCAATGTCATCCGACGAACCGGAATAACCCCTCTTTTGTCTTAGAGGGGATTAAAATATTTATATAGCATAAGGAGTTTTTGTTTGAGTATTGTGTCAAGTGTAGTGTCAAGTAGTTTGTTGGTGTTTTTGTTGATGAGGTGGGTGCAGTTGTGGGTGCAATATTGGTGTTGTATACTTGTACTTGTATAAGGGGTCATGTTTTATCGAAACTGGAAACTTGAAAGAAAAAAAAGTGCCCTTTTTTCAAATCTTCAGTTTCAGCTTGAAAACAGGGAACAGCCTGTTTATCGTATGAATGTGTTTCACGTTGATCTCGGCTTGCTTCATACATCTCTTCCGAGCCGTTATCATCAGTTAAAGTTTTTGAGATGTTCCATGGAACTCATACTATCCAGATAGTGACTGTTATTTACGTAATACCTATCCGAATTCACTTTTAAAAGCTTTCCTGACATCCCCAGACCATGACAAACCCCCTCCAGATGTGGCTTGTCTCCACCTGTCTCGCCCATCCCGTAGCATGCCATATCCTTTTCCAGCCTAGCCCCTCAGCAAACCTTAGTTGCCACCAAACCAGAACGTTTCGGATTCCGTCCTATTCTATTAATGATTAGCGAGGCAAATAGAAGTCAGTTACTAAGGAGTCCTTAGAAGCGGGTTTATCTCAAAGGCCTAAACTGAGGTGTATGATGCGAAGCCACACAACTCGTCTGATTGTATACAGCACGTACCAACGTCACGTTCGTATGGTATGGTAAATTTTCACACTAACCATGACCAAGCATTGTTAGTGGCTGCTTTGGCTACATCACACCTTTCAAACAGTGCTTATAGCCTCCTGTAGTTGTCCCCCACGTGGGGGCGAATCAAGACCCAGCAATTCAAGCTTAGTAGTTAAATACAGTTCTAGGGCCCACCTTCCCCAGACTATGTCACTTTTGAGACTGCGACAACTGGCCCGATTTTCCCTCCCTCGAGTCAATTCTTTCTCCAAACCCTTCCACACTTCCACCGCTACCACCATGAAGGTCCGATCTCTCGAAATGCAGCCTGAGGAGACTCAGAACTACTGTTATGTGCTGACCGACGACGCTACCAAGAAGTCCTGGGTAATTGACCCTGCTTTCCCTACCTGGGTTCTGGCTGACGTCGAGAAGCTTGAGAAGAGCGGCGAGATCGATCTCACCGCCATTGTCAACACTCACCATCACTGGGATCATTCTGGAGGAAACGACGACTTCAAGAAGGTCTTCTCCAAGCTGCCCATTATTGCTGGAAAGGACACTCCTGACGTTACAAAGACCCCTACTCACGGCGAGGTGATTCAGCTGGGCGACAATCTCAAAATCACCGCTCTTCACACCCCTTGTCATACTCAGGACTCCATCTGCTACTTTGTTGAGGACACCAAGACTAACGAAAAGGTGGTCTTCACTGGCGACACTTTGTTTGTGGCTGGATGTGGACGATTCTTTGAGGGAACCCCTGAGGAGATGAACGTTGCTCTCAATGACGTTCTTGCTAAACTTCCTGATGAGACTGTTGTGTACCCTGGCCATGAGTACACCAAGTCCAACGTTAAGTTTGTCAAGACTATTCTGCCCAACAATGAAGCTGTCAACAAGCTGGACCATTTCGCCAACACCAACAAGATCACCACCGGTGTTTTCACTATTGGTGATGAGAAGAAACACAACCCGTTTATGATGACCAGTGATCCTACCGTTGAGGAGGTGTGTGGATCCACTGATCCTATCAAGGTGATGGAGGTGCTGCGAGAGCGAAAGAACAAGTTGTAGATAGTAAATTATAGAAAGTGAATGAAAACTAAGATAAATAGTATGTATTATACCGATGTGGTGATTATGTAGTTCCAGATGACTGGGTATTATGTGATTATATGACAGTGTTTTTGGTGGCTTTGCCTTTTGTTGTGTGTTGTATCGTCTTCTCTAAGCTTAAACCATCAGAAGGAAGAAAGGAATAACCAGAGCAGCAGCAGCTGAGGTAGGCAACGTAGAACCAGCTCCATTAGCAGCAGTAGAAGAACCAGCAGTAGAACCAGCAGATCCAGAACCAGAAGAGCTGTTGGAAGAGCCCTTGGAGCCAGAAGTGGCAACGGCACCTGCAGCAGAAGAGGCTGTGGCAGGGTTGTCAAGTACAGTGTCGTTATCCAAGCTGTCGTTTTTCAGAACAATCTGACCAAGCACGGATTTATCACTGCTGGACAAAATGCTGTAGTCTGTGACGTTAAAGGTTCCCACCTGTTTTCCAGAGGCGTCAGAAACAGCCCAAGTGTCGGGGTTGATAGTATACAAAAGGTTGTTGTTGGTATCCAAAATAATGTCCAGGTTGTACACTCCTCCAATCTGCTTCTGGTTGGAGTCGACAAAGGAGATGTTTGCAGCGGGAGTGAGATCCAGATCGGATTTGGAGGCGTTGACAGCATCCTGAACACCAGTCTGTTTCAGGAAATCACCCCACAAAGCTCCATTGGCAGTAACTGACGAATCACTGTAATCAATAGAAGCTTCTCCTTCTCCTCCAAAATCAAACTTGCCGGTCTCAATATTCAGCGTGTAGTTGTAAGTGACTCTATCCAGAGGCTGCAAAAACGTGTAATCCTCCTCAATTTGAAGAGTGTCCATGGTGTTGTTTCGAATATGCACCAGTTCAGCTCCATCGGGGTATCGTCTGTCCTTGATGTAAAAACGCGTTCGAGGGTTCAGATATCCACTCAGATCTCGCACAATACCTGCTTTAGGACCCATAGTAGCAGCGATATCGCTCCAGTCCTTGTTGAGGTCGTCCCAGGTGAAAGCGACCGAGCCAGGTCCTACATGAGGCTCAACAAACAGTCCTCCAATGAACGAGTGATCAGGAGCATAGAACATTCTCGTCGAGTTATCCTTGGCCAATCCCAGCCGAGTGCCATTCGCGTCAAAGTACCCAGTGTCGTTGGCGTGTCCCACAATCTTGCCTCTCATATCGATCTCTCCTGTCTTCTCATCGTATCCTCCAATGAGATTGCCAGACTCGTCCTTGAAATGATACAGCATGCTAATTCCCGTGTCGTTTGCTCGTGTTCGCATCTTGTCAAAAGGGTTCCATTGACCCACGTACTGTCGGTCGTCCATGGACCATGTTTTGAAGGTGTAGGTGTCGATGAGCAGGATCTTGCCATCCTCGGTAGTGGCTGTATAAGAGTTGGGATCCACGATGGCCGCGTTCTGGAACGTGTTGTAGGCCAGAGCCAGAGGCAGCAACGAAAGGAATGGAAGGATCATGTTGTCGGTGAGGTTGCTGCTTGCTGGACGGTTGCTGGACAGGGTCTCCTATATATTTCAATATGCAAATCTTCCTTTTCAACAAAGAACCTTGTTCGGGACACGGGCGCAAGCTTAAGCTTTACTGTTGAGAATGAAAACATACGGTGCAGATGAGATCTAAGCGAAAAGGACAGGGGTAGGGACGAGAGAAATGAGCTCCTCGGTAATCACGTGATACACAGGAGATACAGATATATATGCTGTCTAAGACACCATTCACACTCTTACCAACTCGTATACCTCTCTTGGCTTTCGTAGATCAAACCATGCGGCTGTTAGACTCATGTGGGTCGTGCCGCAGCCTCGCGAGGTGGCCCCGAACGTGAAGTGTAAGGGTGGGTGCAAGACACGAGATCTGTAGGAGTAACGAAGATCAAGGGGTGTAACATATTGCTTTATGAGCTCATTTGAACCACAGAGACGGAAATTCAACACTTCCGGATCTAGAACACTACCCCTATACCCCTGTATCGTTGAGCTGTTGTGTGTCATTTGTCGTATATTTTTTGCGATTATTCTGGGCGTTTTTTGTCGAGACGTGAAAATCCTGTCAAAATAAAGGGGTCTATTTTTACAATATTTTATTTTCATCCGCATGGACCCCATGAACCACACGACTCGTAGCTCCCCTCAAACACCTCAAATAACCCCAAAGGTAGGCCGTATTCATCCAGACAAGCTCGGTCGAGACCCCAGACGCCTGAAGTTACATTTTCGGCGTCCACAGACGGCAAATCGGACCATCCAGCCGAGAATAAGTAATCCCAAGTAAAGTTCGAGTTCTCAACAAGTTAGTGGGAGGGGGAGAGACAGTTGAACTGGAGTGTAGAGACAGCTGTTTGCCTAAAAAAAGAAGCCCTGTACTCGTACGAGTTCTGGCATCTCACTTATACCATCTACAACGCTCTATCACCACTTCTATTGCTACCACGTTCACTTATTGGAGGTATAAAATACGACGTCATTTTTTTCTCTCTCCCAACGTCCCGTCCCAAACGGGGTTAAAATTTGTTCACCTAATACGAGGAGTCTGATACGAAGATGGGGTCGAGGTATAATAGGACGGCTCTTTAGACAACACAAAAAGTGAGCCTACAGAAATGTCAGTGGTATCGTTGGAATCGCGCGGTCTCCAGGAACACGACTATGTGCTCCGATTTGCTGTAGCGTTACTACAAGACCGGGTATACGTCAAAAAGAAAAACACTCCATTATGCTGCCCAACGGCTCTACAGAATAGCTACAGTAACAGCTACTGATTCGCACGTGACTCGCACCTGACGGTGCTCGTCACGTTATCTTTCACAAAATCTACACGAATCGATTCCTATAGAAGTATAAAAATAGCCAGGGTCCTCATAAATCAAACCCCAGCATGCAACCTGAGTGCAGGTGTAGAGCCCTTTTCTTTTGCGAAAAGAACTCAGTTAGTTGGGCCAAGGGTCTGTATCGCGACCCTCGTCCCTATGTGTTTTCCTCCCGAGTCACCTCAGAGGAAAGATACTCCTATCCCTTTACTCCTATTATCCCTTACTCGTCAACAATATCCAAGCTGGGCTTGAACTCGGACAGATCCCAGGCAGTACCGTTGGTTCCATCGTCGTCCTCGTCGTCGTCATACTTTCCAGTGAGCAGCAGCTGTCGTCCAGACATTTGCTTCTGGGTGAGCTTTCGAGCCTCCTCAGCAGCAGCGTCCTCCTTGGCCTTGACTCGGTCGGCCTTCCACTTGTTGAAGGTCTCGAGCGTCACAGGCGTGAGGTTCTTGGGCAGCTTGGCTCGCTCCGTCTCCAGAAAGTCCTCCAGAGTGATCTTGGGCTGCTTCTCCAGAGCCAGCTTCTCCAGCTTCTTCTGCTCCTTGGTCTTGAAGACGAATCCTGGTGGCAGCGAGTGTCTGTACTTGCACTGATCTCCTCCCGAGGGACAGACCCAGAACCAGCCGTACTTGGAGTCCTCAATGGCGTCCAAAAAGTGCTTGCACACAATGTCTGTGGTGGTCTTGGGGTTGCCATGCTTGGACAGAATCACCTTTCGCAGCTCCTCCTCGTCCCAGGTGTCCATGTCCTGCTCCTTCTCGCCCTCTCGCGCGTCCGTGTACAGATCCTTCTTCTGCACCTTTCGGTCGGCCTCCAGGTTGTGCGAGAACTTGCACCGCGTGCCCTTGGTACACTGGCCCTCCTTGAAGTATGCACAGAGCACCGTCTTGGGGTCCACTCCAAAGGGGACCTTTTGTGTGATGACCACGGAGCCAAAGAGCTTCTCGGCCTCGGCCTTGGCCGCGGCAGCAGCCTTCTTCTCGGCCTCCTTTCGCTCTCTCTCAGCAGCCTTCTTCTTATCAGCTCCCGAGGCGGTGGCCTCGACCTGCTGCACGAATCGCTGAACCTTGGCGGACTTGTTTTTGTTCTTGAGACCGAACGTCTTGTCGGACGCTCGCTCCTGGCGCTTGGCGGCCTTGTTCTTTTCGTTGAGCTTCTGCTTGGGCGGCATGGTGGTGTAGTGGTGTGGTGTAGTGTGCCAATATGAATTTTTCAGTTTTAGGTAATTTTCACTCTTGCTTTCAGCGCAATGCAGGATGGGATTTACGCGGGGGGAGTATTGAGGTCCGGAGGTGAGCCTGGGGAGAGAGTATGGGGGATGTTTGGGGGTTGGAAAAGATGGGAAAATTTTTACCCACTAATTATGAGTCTTGCTGACTGGATTTAAAGGGCATTTCACAGGTCATAATCTGAGGCGGTCACGTGGCGTCTACTCTTTAAGGTTGGAAGGAAGTTTATTTGAGAAGATGGAGTGTGAGACAGTAAGACAGCGGCCTAATGAAACTCCCAAGCACGAAACCACTGAGACTTAAGACCACGCTTAGCTAGTTCACTGATGAGTAATCTATAAACACCAATAGATGGTGATAATAGAAGCGGGGAAGTGTTAAATGATGATCCGAATATTATGGGCGTAGTTCAAGCGTGGTTACAACAGCATATACTACGAGTACTCACCCCAGGTTCTCTTCCAGCAGTCCATCAGCACACCCCAATAAGCTTATCAAGTGTTAGCTGCAGGTGTTTAAACAGAGTACACATCCCATCTCTCTTGCCTCCACTACAACGACATGCTCCGAAGTTCCAAACGATACATGACGACCATGTCGAGACAAAACGTGGCTTCGCGACGAGCTCTCTACGGCCTGGCCTCTGGTCTGGTGCTTGCCACTGCCTACATGGGTCATCAGTACCTTATGGACCCCATTGCTCTGGACAGCAGAGGTATCAACACCAATGCTGCTGGAGGGTATGATCCGTTTGGCCGAAAGATGAACATCATGAACCCCGAGCGGGTCAATGCTCGACTCAGAGAGCACGAACAGAGCCACTTTGTGGAGCGAGGACGGGGTGTTTTGCGATACGACATGGCGCAGCTGCCCTCCAATTCGCCCATTGAGGACGACTACTCGGACCGAGTGGTGTCTGTGGCACTCAATGAGGCTGCCAACGCGTCGGCGTCTTCTGATTGGATGTTTTGGGGACTGTACGATGGTCATGGAGGCTGGACCACTTCTGCCAAGCTGAGAGAGGAGCTCATCAATTATGTGATCCGACAGCTTGATGCGGGGTACAGTGACGCCGGCAAGGTTGTGGGTGAGAACGTGCGACGAACACCTACCCCCGAGACTATCGATCTGGCCATCAAGCGTGGTTTCCTCGCTCTTGATGACGAGATCTGCATTCACTCCATCAACAGACTGCTCAAGAACCCCCAGAAGGGCCAGTCTCCTGAGACATTGGCTCCCGCAGTTTCTGGATCGTGTGGACTGCTCGCTTTCTACGATACTCTGTCTCATACTCTTCGAGTTGCTGTTACTGGAGACTCTCGAGCTGTGCTTGGCTCCAAGTCCTCTTCTGGATGGACTGCCAGAGCTCTGTCTATTGACCAGACTGGTTCCAACCAGCGGGAAGCCGACAGAATCAGAAAGGAGCACCCTGGAGAGGAGGATCGAGTGATTCGAAAGGGACGTGTTCTTGGAGGACTTGAGCCCACTAGAGCTTTTGGAGACGCTCGATACAAGTGGACTCGAGACTTGCAGGATAAAGTGGCACGAGCGTTTTTCGGCCGAAGCACTCCCCCGGAGCTCAGATCGCCTCCTTATGTCACTGCTGAGCCTGAAGTGACTACTACCAAGGTCAAGGGCGGCGACTTTCTGGTCATGGGCTCCGATGGACTGTTTGAGATGCTGTCCAACGACGAGGTCGTGTCTCTGGTGGTCCAGTGGATGGAGACTCACCAAGTGACTGCTTCTTCCGCTTCTGCCTCGGCTAAATCCGGAGGAATGTGGGATAAGATGTTTGGCAAGGCTGATTCGGGCAAGGTGGTGGATCTTACTACCGACCAGGACGCCATGAAGCCCCCGTTCCGACACCAGGGCCAGTCTCTCAAGCCCATTGTCGAGGACGAAAATGTGGCTACTCATCTCATTCGAAACGCTCTTGGAGGAGCTGATCGAGAACAGGTGTCCATGCTGCTGAGCATTCCCTCCCCTCAGTCTCGACGGTACCGAGACGATCTGACGGTGACGGTGGTGTTCTTTGGCGATGAACAGGCTCCCGAAAATGGAGGTATCCGGGGTAATGTTGCTGCCACCAGTGGAGGAGTGGGAGCCCCTGCCAAGGCCAAGTTGTAGGCGGGTCTGAATGTAGACAGAATAATGTATAGCTATTTAACGTGTACCACTAACGTAGACAACTGTTGGTTGTTATATAGAGGCACAGTTTGTAGGTTCAAGTACAGCGACTACTCATTTAAGGACAGCTTCAGGGTGAAGCTCTTACTCTTAAAAGGTTATACTTGTTCTTGTCATGATGCTCAACCGTTACTCTACAACTACCGGTACTAAATCGTGAAGTGTATGGTATGAATAGAACCGCCTTTCTCTGGAGAATCTAATGGTTGTGTTATTTTCTCTGCAGCACTTCTCTACGCTGAGATATACACCTACACATGAATGATTGGTATCTCTGGAATCCTCTCGTTTTGGAGAGTTCTATGGTGTCGTCTATTTATCTGTAGCTACTGGTATACTCTCTCTAATTCAATAATGTTAATCTATATATATCTATACCTTTCCTCTACTGCTGGAAAGAGAGCCACTGGTTAGTGAAGTCAACGACGGACTTATCAAGGGGAATCCAGTTGTAGTTGAGCAGCTTTCTGGTCTTCTCGTTGTCAAACTGGAATCCAGCCTTGTTGACCGCAGCAGCAGTTCCAGGCTCGCCAGTAGCAATCTTGCCCTTGAGAGCAGGAACGTCCTTGTTGATGATATCAAGCAGCTCCTGGTTGCAGAACTTGGACACGCACAGCATGAGTCGCTGGTTATCGAGCTCCTTGGAGATGGCAGAGATATGGGCCTTGGCAACGTCTCGAACATCAACCCACATCTGAGCAGGTCCCTCAGGGGCAGGAGCTCCAGGCTTGGTAGACAGAGCTCCCTGAACGATAACCTCGTTGGAAGTGTTGAGAGCCTTGGCATCAATAGCGATACCGGGTCCGAAGACGTAAGCAGGGTTGACGGTAGTCAGACCGAAAGAAGGAGACTCAGCCTTGATGAAATCCCAAGCAGCCTTCTCGGCAAACTTCTTGGAGCCCAGGTAAGTCAGAACAACGTTGCCCTTCTCAGCAGCCTGCTCCCAGGTGACAGGGTTCCAGGACTCTTCAGTGACAACAGCCTTATCGTCTCCAACCTCGTTCCAGTTCATCATGGCAGCGAAAGACGAGGTGATGACAAACTTCTCGACCTTGGGAGCATGCTCCTTGGCAGCCTTGAGGACTGTGAGAGTACCAGTAACGGCAGGCTCAAGCATATCCTTGACAGGGTCCTCCACGTTGAAATGGAAGGGAGAAGCAGTGTGAAGAACGTACTGAATGTCCTGGTGCTTCTTGAACAGAGCAGTGAACTCGGCCTCGGATCGAACATCAGAGACGGTCTCAAAAACGAGCTGTCCAGACTTGATGGCCTCGGGGAAAGCAGCAGCAAGTCGAGCACCCTTCTCCTGAGATCGGATAGTGCCAATGACCTTGTGGCCGTCCTGAAGAAGCTGCTCAATGCAGTGACCAGCAATGAAGCCAGTAGCGCCGGTGATAAGAGTGATGGGAGCCATTGTGTTTGTGTGTGAGTGTTGTGAGTAAGTTGTGTGTGAGGCTCTTGTCTAGGGCACCCTCTGTCTTATATAATCTTCGTTACTTAAATGTCTCCGTATGCTTCTTTGACTTGCGTCTGCTATGTCCGTCATCTTTGTAATGGAACAATTATGAAGTTTGCTGGTTTGGGATAGCAGCTATAGGACGCAGTTATTGTTTTTATACGGGGAAAAGGGGGCCAAAGACGTAAGTGGGGATTTTGATTCGATCCCAGCAACAATCTCATCAATTCCTTCATCCAACCTCTAGATAATCTTCCCCCCTTGTGTACATCGGCCCACTCTCCAAAAGCCTATTCGGATCAACACCGCCTTTCACACAGCTCTAAGTTTACATGTAACGGCGTGTCTTCTCAGCGTGCTGCTTAGAAGCAAGGTTGGCGGAAAAAACACCGTGCTGATAAATGAAACGGAGATTAGCGCCAAACTCCGCCAGCGGCGTTAGTGTCAGATAATGTGTGTTTAGCGGAGAAGTGAAGGTGAGACAGATGAGCTAAAGGCATTAGTGAGCGTCTGAGAACGTAAAAATTCTTTTAGTTGAAGTTACTTGGACAAGTCAAGTAATTGGAGTAGCTGTATGTGGTAACTGTAGGGTGGACGTCAACAGTAGCAGCAAGGTGCCAAATGATGATGCTTTCATATTCTGTGCATCAATTGCGTATCTACAGTGCTCCTGACATGTTTTGTATATGAACAATGGCAATTTTGTGTTCTATGAAGGTCTCTTTCTTGAAGTCCTTATTTTCAGCCTCCCTTTACGGTGAAGAGACCCAAGGACATCCTTAAATGGAAGCTGACCTTACAAAGCTCTATCTTACGTATTATAGACCTGGAATAGTATATAATACCGACTTACAACTGGTACAAGTACATGGTTAATACTCTCGTTAATACATTACTTACTCTCCAATCTAAAGATGAGCCTTGATGGTCTGACCACCCTCCCACTTGGAGCCGGCAGCCAGCTTCTGCCACTTGGCCACATCGCCGGCCTCAATGCAGATCATATGGTGGAAGCCCTGCTTGGGAGTGAAGTCAGCGAGACCCTCAGCCTTCTCGGTCCAAGGGTTCCACACAACAACATCAGAGACATTATCTCGAGTGACAGTAAGGTAGGGCTTGTTCGCAACCTCAACATTGACGGCTCCAGGGACGTTTTCGTAGACTCGATCAACCTCACCCGAAACAGTCACCTTGGCAGCCTGTTCAACGTAAGAAGAAACAGTCACCTTATCCTTGACCTCGGTGGCCTGCAGACCGGTCACCTCGACGTTGGCAATCTCGGGAACTCGCAGGTAAGTGTGGAAGAGCACGTTAAAGTCGAAAGGCTTCTCCTGCTCAGCGTTCTCAACAGACATTCGAGTCTCGAGAGTCTTGTTGGCATCATCAATGGTCACAGTGTAAATCAGAGTGAAGTTGTAGTCCCACTGCTTCTGGGCCTCAGCAGACAGGTTCTCAGGACCCAGGCCAAACTGGATAGAGGCAACGGGCTTCTCACTCACCTGACCAAGATACTCCCAGGTCGAGGTTCGAGCAAATCCATGCTGAGGCAGAGCAGAAGTAGGTCCCTCGGTGGATTTGCCAAAAACAGGGAAAACCAGAGGAATACCTCCTCGAACAGCCTTGGTGCCGTCGAGCTTGGCAGATTCAGACAGCCAAAGCTGCTCCTTGCCTCCAATGGTCCAGGACAGAACTGTGGCTCCGTATCGGAGGATCTTGACCTCGGACGAGCCGAGAGTGACGGTAACGGTGGAATCGGTTTGTGAGACGGACATGGTGTGACGTTGAGTAGTGTTAGCAAGCTAAGTTGGTGATGCCAGAGCTAAATGGATGGGTGGAATAGGAAGGTGGAAGGGGGTTAAGAGGGGTTACGAAAAGGAGAAGAAGGGATGTGGTTGGATGGGTCTCTTTATATAGCTGGATGCATTTTAAATCTCGTTTTCACCCAATTGCGGTATTAATGGCCCATCTACTGTGACCACCCCCTTACGTAACACCACGTCCAAACTCTATGATCCCAGAGAGTTAATGTGCAGGGATGTTACCGCTGCACTACCTGAAACAACGGTTGTCGGTTCGATTCTCGAGAAGTGCGAAATGCAGCATTTTAAATACCCCGTTTTTTGACCCTGAATCTGCATAAATCAGCTTCTGCGACTCTGCCGTATTTTCTGTTTATCTACAACACTCTTACACCTGTCCGTTCGCTCCGCTCACGGCCAACCAATCACAATTAAGCATCCGCGCTAGTCTCGATGACGAAAAAAGCATGACTACAAAGCCAGTTCAAGCCTCTCTATCGCCAGATAGACGTTAATAGAACTTTCAAAAAGTGTCCGTCACCTCCGAGATAAGCCCTTGATCCGAAGCCCCATTAGCTAAGCAGCAAGACGTTGCCGAAACGTTGGGGCAGTGTTGCAGGACATGGTGTAGCGTGGTAGTGGGTCCAGTAGTGTGGGGGTCACCTACAACTGTTGAGCCTTACTATCACGTGACTATATTATTGTCTCCTTTTTTGCTGGCCAACCAAAAGACACCAAAGAGCATGGCTTTCTCTACAGGCAGTTCATGTCTCATTTAGTATTGCAATGTCAAAAACAAGACTCAAAAAAGTGAGCTTAGCAGTGGCTGACAAATTGCGCATAACATGACAGGTGGGGTTTGAGGGAGGTAAACGGCGGGAAACCGAGGGCATATGTGCGCACAAACACTGCGAAACCGCTTGTCTCTTTAATTTCACTCCTCCTTGTCTATTCCCCTCTCACTATTCAGGGCAAAACATCCCCACTCCTCCTCCATAACGCACCGCACCTGCAGCTAACTAACTTTGTTCGTAAAGGTAAAACTCTTTTGCAAAATCTCAACATGAGCAACCAACCACACCAACGTCGGACTCAAGACATGCACTAACCGCAACCATGTCGTCTATCAACACGGTTGTCGTCGGCTCGGGGCCCGCAGGGCTGTGCCTCTCCTACATTTTGCATGGCCATGTGCCCTACTACAACCCGAACCAGCCCCATCCTGATCCCGAGCTCCATCGTCTTTTGGAGGCCTATCAACACAAACCTGGAGGAAAATCGCTGCTGGACGCTGTGTCCAACAAGGACGTGCTGCAACATGTCATCGATAAAGGTCCGCACTTCAAATCGTCCATGTTGCCTGTGAATTTACTACTGGATCTGCTGGTAGTTTCGGATGAGATCAACTACGTCAGTAGAGACCAAATGGACAGCCGAATCGAGTGGATTCACGAGCCAGAGCGGGCTATTGACCACGTGGTCATTGGAACGCATCCTGGAGGTCAATGGGCTCAATCTGACACTTCTACAACCACTCCAGATGACCAGTGCTTGAGTTACGCCGAAATGCTTTCATTACCAGGATACCCGTTCTCGACACATTACAAGGAGAAGTATGGCAAGACGCCACCGGAGTTTTTGCGGCCAAAGAGAAAGGATATCGCTTCATATTTCGATGAGTATCCAGATAAAGTTGGCATTTCAGATTCGCTAATTATCGGAACAGTCATAGAAGTGGACATTAGAAGCAAAGGAGGATACACAGTGAGCTACAACGGTCAGGTGGGACTCATGACACCCGGGTCAGAAAGTGTCCCCGGGTCTCCAAATGGAGGTTCCCCATGGTCAGGTTCTCGAAGCCCATCTTGTCATTTGACGGCTAAAAATGTCGTTTTGGCAACGGGTATTTTCGACAAGCCTTCGCAGTTCAAAACGCACAAACACGCCAATTGTTCGAGTAAATCGTTACTGTACAACTCTGAATGCACTGGTATGACTCTTAACGAGCTCATTGACAAACGGTTCAATGGTTTATTCCATTTTGACCATTCTGACTCGGATGTCACTCTAGTCGTCGGATCTGGATTCTCTGCAGCAGATATCATCAGTTCGACTTTCAAGCAGGGCGGTAGAGTGTTGCATTTGTTCAAATGGGGCGATAAACCGTGTCCTTTGAAAGGCTTCCCTAGAGAACTGTATCCTGAGTATGCTTCTATTCACAGATGGATGAAACTTGCAGCAGCGGCTCAGAAGCGAGGCAGCACTAACGGAATAGTCACAGCAAGAGACAAGTGCAAATTTGAAGCCAATGGGTGCCATTATGAAGGACTGGCTAATACTACAATTCTTTCAGCCGAAGACGGAGTGCTTAAATTGGAGCTACCGAGTGGAGAGATACTCACTCGTAACGTTGGAAACGTGCGAATCTGTGTAGGACGTACTGGTTCTCTACAGTTCCTGTCCAACCGTATTTTGCATGCTCTAGACCTCGCCCAACAGGAAGCCTACACCGTCAACAAACACACAATTTCCAAACGGATTCTCAATCCCCAGCGAAAAGATGAGAAAGAGGGACTCACAGATTGTGGAATTAAACACCCCAATCGCCCTTCCAGTGGTCCAAAGACTCCAGATTCAGCAGGCGCCTCTCCATGCAACTATGCTGGAGGCGACTCTCTCTGTGAGGCTGCAGACCATGCTTTCTATGGAGACTTTCAGGTGCTGCCGAATATGTATGCGATAGGCAGTTTGGCGGGAGATTCGTTGGTGAGGTTTGTGTTGGGGGGTGCTGCTGCGGTAGGAAAACTACTAGGAGTATAGCGAGCGAAGCGAGTCTATACCCCTCGCAGTTAGACGAGAGAAGCGACTCTGACTAACTTCTTACCTACGAGCTCCGCACTGACTGCTTAACTAACAACCATATAATTAGAATCCAGGTCACCAGATGACCATATTTATTTGTAACATATCACTGACGTATAGCAAGAACTTGTAGGAGAGACAGTCACATGTCTACTCTAAATGAAGAGGCAGAATAGCAATAGTAGAAAAGACGTTTTTTTTGGTAGCTATGGAGCTATAACCTTGGCAGTGTATTCTTTGACCCATTATATCCTCACAGCCAAAATTCCAAGCCAATCCGACCCTCTGAAGACCCTCTTCTTATATTGCTCTTTGTCTTTAGAGATTGCAGTATCTCTCGTATTCTGAGCTAATTTTGATGATGTCAACTTCAGACGAAGCAGTGTAGATGTATATGAGAGAGAGGTAATACCATCGTTTTTGCAGCATTCTATAACCAACAGCCAATGAGCAATATCCACCATTCACCTACCCTCAATACCACTCTTATCACTGACCACGAACTTTGCGCATATTATCACAGCCCACTGTGGCAATCTCCAATCTGCAATCTGCAATCGTGTATCATGTATGATAATACCATTGAGTAATAGCAATGACAGGGGATTGAAAAAGCCAAGAACAAGTGCGCTATTAAACAGCCACCGGCCCGTCTTTCACAATCACCCCACTACAACTAGTTGCTCCACGCAGGGCGGGTAGTATACATAAAGTGGGCTGTGCAGTGTTACCAGTATCATAGACACTGATAGTCATTATGACGAACTGAACACATCTACAAGAACTACGATAGAAACACTACAAACACTACAAGTACAATACAACCACTACTGTCATGACTCATAACTCTGGATTAAAATAAAATGCTCATTGGGGTCACTCTATACTAACAAGCACAGCTGCTTTCGGGCCCAGCAACGGCCGAGTTGAGGTCGACCCTGCTGTCCTCCTCAGCGCCCCGCAGGCCTCCGGACGGCGGCTTGACCTCCTCGGGGATCTTCTGCGCAATCGCCATGAACACGTCCTTGACGTTGAGCCCGGTCTTTGCGGAGGTCTCAAAGAACAGCAGGCCCTCCTCCTCGGCCAGCTGCTTGCCCTCCTCCTCAGCCACCTTGCGGGCAGACTCGTCCTCGTCGACCAGGTCCCGCTTGTTGCCCACCAGCGCAATGATGATGCCTGGAGACGCCTGCGACTTGAGCTCGCTGACCCAGTGTCGGGCCTTGATGAATGACTGCGGCTTGGTGATATCGTACACCACCAGCGCGGTCTGCGCGTTTCGGTAGTACATGGGGGCCAGCGAGGCGAACCGCTCCTGTCCGGCGGTGTCCCAAATCTCAAACTTGATTGTGCGGTCGGGGAAGTTGCACTTTTGTGTGAGGAACGCTGCGCCGATGGTGGGCTCTTTGTTTTCCTGGAACTCGTTGGACACGAACCGGAGCACGAGTGAAGACTTGCCGACGGCGGCTTCTCCTAGGAGAACCAACTTGACGCTGGTGGTTTTTCGTGGAGCTGACATGTTGTTGCGACGTTGAAGATGTGTGGCGTTGAAGACGATAAACGGAGTTGCTCAAACGGAGTTGCTCAAACGGAATGTCTTTGTGTAACGAGGCGGCGTGTGTTGAATGTGGTGTTATTCGCCCGTGCGTTATCCACTGTGTAGCTGTGCTGTCACGATACAGAAAGGAGGCAACCCAAGTCAAAAGCCTATGGTAGTGCTGAGCTTGTCCTAAAGTGGCAAAGTGGGTTGGGAGCTGGGACAAGTCAAGCTGGTGGCAATAATATGTGATAGGGTTAGGAGTTGGGATAGGAGATAGGAAGATAGGTGTTTGAGGCAGTGCTCACAATCACGTGACTCGTTATTTATGGATATGCCTCAAAACTGCCACTCCAACCCACAGGTGTACAGCATCTATCCATCATCCAACTTCTCCTCCTGCCTGAAAATGAACCTTAAGATAACGATTGGGACAAGACAGAACAACAGACGACAATATAATCTCTCCCTCTCTACAAGTCGTCGTAAACAAGACCGATGTATACAAGTCGTGCCAATGACGATACTAGAGAGGGAGTGTTCTACGGAGAGATCCTGAGAACGCCATGAGCTTTAACTTGATCTAATCCGAGGCAGTGTAAGAGTTGGTAATCGTGACACTTGGCGTTAGTAATCAGATTTATTTTTAGCATGTCAAGGAATTGGGGAGACACAGAGCGATTGAGGGATAGGTGGTAGTGTAGATGATGAGGGGGTATCTGGTGATCTTTTTGAAGGGTTCTGGAGGGTGGGCTTCGAGCCTTATAGTTAAGCTAGTTATGGAGTGTCAAGTGCAAAGCCTCTTTTTAAAGACTGTTGGGACATGAGTTAACCTTCTGATGTGCTCCACTTGACAACCCCAACTAAGTTGAACAAAATGAGGGATATTCAGAACATGTCTCACTTCCCCTATTCAACCCCTTCTACAGCAACAACGTCTGAACCCCCACTGCACCACCACCGGAACACCCCTGAGACATCACCTGTACAAAATCTGTGCAACTACGACCCTGCACTGACGCCCTGCTGACTTGCTGCAAAAATTATTTCTCCTGTCTATCACTGACTAAGCAAGCAGCCAGGCGGTTCAGCCTCACCTGATACCCTAGCATTATTATGACAAGCATTATTATGAGACTCTGGATCTGTGGATCTCGATAATATCGTCCTGCTGCTTTGCTCTCTTCTACAGTGCAGATAAGGTGTATCAAGGGTCAGGGGTGGAAGAAGAAATGACAAACGTGGGTTGTAATATTCAAAAAAATATCTCCAAAAGCTCAGGGTTAGGGTTACCAATACAATGTAAGCTCCTGTAGACGTGGCAGTAACTGTTTTCTGGCTTTCTGCTTTCTGCCGTACCTACCTCATACAGTGACTTAGAGATGCATGTCGTATAACCATGTTGTAACCATGTCTTTTTGACAGCTGAAACAGTGGGGATATTATGTCATAAAGGGCAGCCTTTTATATTATAACGGTGAATCAAGGCGAGTTGACGTGCTGGAAAAGCGGGCGTGTGTGCCTCAAGAAGAGGCTGTCATAATATTCACTGGATAATATGGGTCCAGATGAAATGTCTCAGGAGCCTAATATTTTGCTCTCGCTAGTTGGGTTTTCTTTTGGGGGCTGCTTCATGCAGGCCAACTAAACGCAACGAGATAATAATGGCAAGGTCAGAATTTCCACTTTTGGAGAGATCTTCACTGTGAAACATCAGCCGAGGTAGGCTGAAGTGTAGCAGCCGCAGTAAATGTCATAGGTCGGCTTTACGGCCTTTGCTATGTTACAGATGGCACCTTCTACGTCAGCCTTCTACGGCAGCCTTCTACGGCAGCCTTCTACGTCAATGCCTCAGTCTCAGTCTTCTATACGCTTCTGTACAGGCACGTCTACCCCTCTACAAGAATACTGTAGGCATAGGCACGTCTGTCTACAATACTGGATATATGTCTGTCTACGTCAGAGGATGTATGATGCATGCAATAGTTATAAATAGTAGTGGAGTGTCCTTCTGTCCTCCAGTGTAGTGTCCTTTGATTGTAATGTCCTTCAGACAATCTCCTCCCTGACAAAACCCCTGCTCGAAATAATGTTCACTCCACTGGAAGCCGTACTAGCTGACCTCTGTCCTCCACTCTCCTCCGTCTCAGCTGACGATCCAGACACGTTTCTGAGGTTCCAGGCGACATCCTGGATCTCCCATTGGTTGAACTCATCCGGCTGAGGAGTAGCCACATCGTCTTTATCTCTACTTCCAGGTAGAACAAAGTCCGATCTGCTTTTTCTCAGCTTTTTAGGAGCGATATCGTTCAAGCCCTCCAAGCTCAAAGACAACCGACTGAGCCTGCTCAATCTGCTGGGTTTTCTGGGAGAACACGATTTGGTGGGTGACGAGTTGAGAGAATTGTGTGCCGAGTTGTAAATCGAGTGAGTTGATTTTGTAGGTGAAGAGGGCATGGGTGGAGTAGTAGGAGCGATAATGTGATTGTCAATTGGCGACTTTACAGTCAGTTCCGTGGCTGTAGTAGCTGTAGAAAAGACCGACTGAGTGCCAGTATGTAGTCCAGGAGAGATTTCCGTAGAGTATCTGTTATTTGGAGTGAGCTCAGTAGAATATCGATGTTCTCCAGATTCCAATCTAGGACCAGCTAGATCAGAAGAGTCGAATTTTCCTGCCGAGTCGGCTCTGATGTGTCCGTCACTCAGCTCGTCAATGCTGTGTCTGAGTCGATCCATTCGTCTTCCATTGTGTCTGATTTGGAGTGAAGGATGGATGAATTTAGACGAGGGAGGAGGTCTAATGTTGAGACCTGCAAAGTTGATGGATCCAAAAGAAGAGGTGCTTTTTCGAGAATGACTAGATGCAGGAATAGCTTCCAGGCCTTCCAGAGCATTGACAACAATTGTAGGGTTCTCGACCTGTTCACTCTCCATACTGGGCAACAAAGGAGTGACATTATGTTCCGTCATTTGTTCTTGAGTAGGGCCAGTTTGAAAGGTATTACCAGCATACCCTCCTCCTCGAACCGTACTGTTAGTGTTGATGTTGAGATCCTGAACAGGGTCCACTTTGAACTGTTCCACGCTTATCGTTGAGGGAGACGATTTAAGCTGAGGCTTGTTGTCTTCAATACCAGCAATGATGCTGGAATGTTCACTCAACAGCACAAACAGCGTGTAAGCTCCAGCCAGCGCAGCCACCACGCTCCACAGTGCAAAATGAGCCGTGGCCACGCCTGCATGTTTCGTAGCCAGAACAGACCCAGCGCCATATGCAACATCCCTGACTACTTTAGCATAGAAGACGGCCCCTGCCAGCCAGGCTAAAAAGGCCGCAAAAACACATGCAGGAATGGCCCCCTTATGCACCAGGAACACGGCGTAGGCCGCTGCTTGTAGCACGGAAGCAGCACCCTGAAGATAGAGGGCTGCTCGCCATGGGGATGTGAGGGGAGAAGCCGTGACGAACGCCAGTACCGCCACGGGGATCGGTAAGAGCACAAACACACACGACAGTGTGGTTTTGACAGTCACAGTCAAGCTGATAATCATTGCATGAGGTGTGACTATTGATGAGTTGATTGTATGGGTCGATTTGGTGTGAGTTGATGAGTATGGGGTTGATTTGTTCTTGTCGAGCTTGTCGCTGTTATGGTATCTGTTGTGTGCCGCTCTGTAAAGTCTGGCCCGTCGGTCAAACCGGCTGTCGCAAGAGTCTCTGGGTGGAACAACTACCGATGGAGATGTATATACATGATTCTGGAGACAGTTTGCCAGACTCACTACTTGGGAAACAAGGTTTCTCACTTAGCACACTTCGCGCGTCTTGACAAAGGTTATCTCAGACAAAGAGTGGTCCAACACTTTACGCTAAAAAGACAAAAAGACAAAAAAAGGAAAACGTGAGACAAGAAACCTTGGCCCAAAACGCCAAAAAAGAGCTGTACCGCGTGGGTCCGAACCACGCTAAAAAAGTCCCGCCACCGGTATACAAGCGGATATTTCGGTCCATAGGCGCGGGGCCACTCGGCTAACGGGTAATACAAAAAACTCTGCCTTTACCATATGTTTGTATGTCTTGTCTTACTCTTCTCAGTCTCTCTGACTTTGTCTTTCTTAGTTGCTGCGATCTTTACAACATCATATTGAATATTGAATCGACAACTATCGGATGAATGTAACACTGTTGTAGTGATATACGACATAGTGACATTCTGACCCGTAGTATCGTACCCATTGCACATGCTAAGCCTCGCTCGCTACTCGCTACTCGCTCACTGGCTCTCATGTCCTCTGCACCTCTCACGTCTGGCATACGGCACACGGAGAGGGGATATGGCGCAGGAGCGCTTGAGCGCCTCGAGCAGCTATTCATTAACGCTCGTGCAGAGTGCTGTGCTAGTTGAGACCAGAGAATTCAAGACAGGGCCTAAGACCAAGGCCAGAACCAAGGCCAGAACAGTGTTGCGAAAACTCTACGCTAGACTGTATCGCAACCTCCTCTACCATCGTACAGCATCGTATTATCAATGACATTGTGTTTCAGATACACTTTGGGTGGGGGTACAGAGCACCAATGATACTTCCATGAACCACGGTCGCTAGGTTTGCCCAGAGTCATTTTCCCATTTCCACCATGTATAACTGCGCAACTGACATTGTCCACTCGGCTAACGTCAACGGCTGCATCGAGATGTGTGGACTTGCTGGGGTGATTCCGAGCGTCCGAGAAGTCCGTTGAAGGGACGAGGATCATCGCTGTATGTATTGTAAGGTACGTACTGAGACCAAATGTTGGAGAGCTGATTTTCTTCATTTAAAAACGCTCATTCGTAAAAGACACTTCGACAATGCCCACCAACAGCGGCACTACACCGTTGGTGGAGATAATACCGTCGAATTGAGTCGGGCTCCGTCCATACAAGGTTGACTCCGATGAATGGCCTGCAAGCTGCACATCGTACATGACAGAGGAAGGCAAAGTCAAAGGCCTTAATAACAAACCTAACAAACTGAGTTATTTACCACCTGAGCCATGTATAAAGCCCATGATGTGTGGATACAGTGTGAGAGGTAGTTGTGTGTGTGTGGAATTACAAGGGTCAATTTCTTGGCTGTTTTTGTCTTTTCCTGATCTCTTCCCGATCGGTTTTGCTTGCGCAAAACCTCTAGGGCTCTCGTTACGTCATTCCAAGACAATGTATCGAGGCAGGGGTGCATTCCAGCGATCTCCACGAAAAAAGTAGCCAAATAATATTTTATCTTTTTGACTTACAAATAATATCCCGAGTTATGTACTTCAACATGGCGACATGACGCCGATGCCCCTGCTGCTCCTCTCGGGGATAATATTAAATGTCTGGACAACTTTGTGCGTCGGCTGAGTATCGGGGTCTAGTAATCACCATTTCTTGGCTGCCACACCATCACTTTACTGTGCTGCTATTGATTATCATGGCATGGCTTGTTGCACGCAGAGGTCTTTTGTTTGTATTGTCCCAAATCTAAGCGTTTACCTCCTTCCCGATTGGGACTGCGTGGGAGCTAAGCTCTGCGATATTCCGAGTTGGGTTGGGAAAAAGGTTAAACGCAAACCTTGGGAACAGCACAAGCTCCAATCCTCTTTTTCTATGTTCACGACAAATCTAATCCTGCCATGGTTATGACAAGAATGAGGTAAAAATAGACCACGATGAAGAGCAATAAACGGCATCAAGTAGCGATAATATAGCAACAATACAACCGCACAATCACACAATACCTCTAGACTACCGTAGAACACAACTAGACTTGCATATCGTCCCATAGTCACATGAACCACTGCTTGCAGTCTCCCGAAACGTCTCCCGAAACGTCATGACATGTTGTGACGGATTCCGAAAGCCGTCCTTGTGCGCACCTCGCCTCCCACGGGTACCTGGACCGCAGCCAGTGTGAATGACACCGAATCAACTGTCTGAAGGTCAGATGACATGTTCTACGAGACGTAGTCGTAAGCTAATTGTAGTCGTCGCGGCTAACCCTGCGTATGAGCCAGCTGATGAGGCAACTACTCGTACTGTACAAGTCCAAACATCGCGCCAGTGTGGAGATCTCATCTGTTAGCCCAATGGGGACTCGCTTAAGCCGATGAGCAGACCAGTCGGCCAATCCGGGTATCTAGCCGATGTGGCGTGGTGTACAGGTGTACTTTCAGGGCAAAACGTGTGTCAACCGTAGAACTCCCAACCTCCTAACATTATGATAATGGCAAAGGCAGCACGAGCTAGGGTGGTGCGTTAGGGGATAAGGGTATACGTTAGGGGGTTCTTAGGGGTGCTTAGGGGTACTGGTACAGGGTGCATTGTTCCAGGGTCACACTAACACTTGTTCTGGTGCTGGTACGATATTAATTAGGGGTATTAGACAATGCCTTGTACGATTCGTAATTAGCTTGTTGTAGCTTGGGTTACTCGGATCTATACTGATGCACTTGTACAGTAACGCCGTTCAGGGTCTGCCATAATAATAATCATTGACACGGGTTATTTTTTGGGGGGTATTTTCTTTTGGCGGTTTTTTCTGGCATTATTTTCTGACATATATTTTACCCTGACCTGAATCTCACTCCCTCACACCTATTGTATTACTTGACATGTCTCAATAACTCCCCTCCCCCCGTCTACTTTGTTAGACCCTGAAGGTAACCTTTGCATGTCTCAGAAGGGCATCCCCCCACATCATGCAGCCCAAAATAAGGGTGTGGATCCTTACAGGTGGGCTTGCTTTTTTTCATACTGCCGCCCTTTTACAAAAACAAATATTATTATTATTTGTTTTACGCGGTTGCAAAGCGACGATCGCCGTATCATCATACGCTGGGTCGCCTAAACGTTTCAGGTTGTGCACGAGAATATTATTTTGACATAACAAAGCCTTTCAAATATGCTTGGTAAAACGCACCTTTCAAAAATATCGTCTCCTCCACCTGACAGGAGAAAAAGAAATGCACAACGTCGTTTCAGCATCAGCCTGAAGTGGAAGGCGGTTGCACAATAGTAAAAAGCAATGTGACGTCTGTCACAATACAGCTGCACTGTATGAGACGTACAAAAATGCCAACTAGTTAGTTGTCATGTAGGGCCACTTTTAGTTGACCGCTAGTTGAGCTAGCCCAGAAAAATTTGTGAGACCTGCAAGTATTACTGCATAAGTGTGGGCCTGTTTCACTGTGGGTCCAGCAAGGGACAGGCTAGATGTTAGTTTGAGACAGGGCAAGGGGTTATTGTGGCCCCTGTATGTATGTTTGTGAGAAGTTGGTGCAAAAAAAGGTGAAAATTTCGAAGTGCGTTTTTCATTGTGCTTACTTAGCATGTCAGCATGGGAGGTGGGTGAAAAGGTGGGACTTTGTTATACCGTTGGACAGCCACTAATCTGAGGATTCTAATGGTATAAATATCGTTTTAATTGGGTCACTCTAACATGTGGTATTATGAGATATGATAAGAACTCTCAGATGGTGTCCAGAAGGGGGGATTCGTTAAAGGTGACAATATCAGTACACAATTGGATAGCCCTAATATGTTAAGTCCCAACAGTCTAAGAATTGACGCTCTTGTGTAATCAATGCCAAAGATATAGACGATAATCAAAGTAGAATCCAGTTGAGGGCTTAGAGATCAGAATGGAACAGAATAGCACATATATCTATACCATTGGAAAGCTCTAGGTCAGAGGATTCCAACTATCTAATCATTATTGCTGCTGTACCCATGGATCAAAAGATATGAGCGTATATTACAGGAATGCTTAGTTGAAAGCTCAGGAACCAGAATCTGATAAATATTCACTTTTTCTTACACAAATTGATAGCCCTAATTCCGCTGATACGAATAGTATGCTCCATTTACCTCTCATACCAACAACCACCCCACTTCATATCTCCGCCTGGAACCCGGAAGCTGACTAACGTCCCCCCACATTCTCCACATGTTTCTTTTCATCCCAACCACACGTGTGTTCGAATCGTAGAAATACGATAAAGTGGCGAATGTGAGCGGACGTCAGAAACGGTTTTTGAGAGCAAAATTAAACAAAATGTATTATTAATCAGCCACCAGAGTCGTATTTCACTCTGTTTATTGCCCCCAAAGCCCTATTCACCCCCCTTTCCCCTGTTCCAAAGCACATTACTAAGAACTCTATAGTGCAAACCTAACCCAACATGTACAGCTTGCCTCGACCAACCATCACTCGATCTATCCACCAGAAAATGACCGACCACAAGACCCTCGCCCTCAACCTGTACCGAAACCTGCTGCGAAACGGGTACAAGCTCGCGGGCTACAATTTCCGACAGTACGCCCTTCGACGAACCCGAGACGGGTTCCGAGAGAACCAGAACCTCAGTGATAAGGGCAAAATCGAGTCTGCCATCAAGCTCGGCGAGAAGGAGCTGGGCGTGTTGCAGCGGCAGTCTGTGATTTCGCAGATGTACGCTGGTGAGCCTCTGGTTGTCGAGCAGGCCGACAAGAACCTGGCCAAGAAGAGCCAGCAGCTGCACTCTGTTGTTTAAGTGGAGGGAATGGTGTGAAAGGAAAAAGGACGAAAGGAGAAAATGCTGCAGAAGGGCTGACGGACTCATGTCTGTGTATATATTAAATGATGATGATTGTGATGAGTTCTATGGAGGGGGGATTAAGGTGGGTGGAATTGAAATTTCAACAGGCAGCCTTATTTGGTAGCTAAGGATAGATACTGTCACTGTGAGTAGAAGTGCCGTGTTAACTGTAGACTTATCTACAGCATCACTATTCAAATAGATCAAGAGCTGTATCTGTTGTTCGTAGATCAACGTTATGTAATCAGAATACGCTGATCTAGACGTGTCAGTGAATGTAGTGTGTACTCTGCTGTTCTTACTTGCTCTGAGATACAGCTCGAGTAATTAGAAGTACCATGTGCTTTCAAGCAGCTGGTACTGTATATACACCAGGTAAATCAATGGCTTTGTGTCAGATCGTAGATCCAAGTTATATATTCATGGAGACACTGATCTAGACAAGTTGTGAAATGTAATGGTACCATTTGTAGTGTCCTTAGTCCCTGTATAACACAGGTAACTGTGATTAGAATCACACAGGTATGTATATCTCAGTAACACCTGATGAACCTGAGCCCCTGAAATCGATCCATACACAGAATTGTAGATCTAGTTACGTAATCGTTTGATCTGGACCTGTGTGTTAATTTGTGGTAGCTAAGGAACTAGTGTAAGGTGCTCTCTATGTTATTATTGGCTCTCTACGTTCTTATTGACTCTTACGGCTCAGTCACTTTAAACTACAACCAGTGTATCTCAGGACCTTCTGATCTGCTACAAGTATAATGGCCAATTAAGACTCTTTCATGTGTTGTTAATTGATCAGTGTTATACAACCAGTATATTGAGATAAATCAGTCTGTGCTTTTATACAATACCAGTGAACTTGTAGTGTCCTACTCTGACTGTCTTTAAACTACAACCAGACAGTGTAGCAGCTGATCTATAAGATCCAGTTATCGTCATAGATTGTTCATAGATCAGTGTTACATTTCATTATACAGCAACACAAGCCAGTTTTCCTGACTATAACCAGTCAGTTGCAGTGTCCTATGATACTGTACTTACTCTGTTCGCTACGGTAGTTAAGGTCTCTCTAAACTACACTCACTTCTGTCTATCTTCCAACCCTGATCTGCTACTGTACCATATCAGATAAGAAAACACCTCCTACCACATAAATCCACCGCCTCAGACAAATCAAAAACTCCCACTCTCCAAATATGCCACTCGGGCTTACCCTCCTGAATACGTCATCCCCCCTTCTTCCCTCCCCAAATAAGGTTGCCGGCTCTATCTGAAATTAATCTTTAAAAAACAATCAATCTTCCAACCATCTTCCCTCCACAACATGAGATACAAGCGGGTGTTGACTCTAGTTATCGCGCTGGCTCTCACAGCCGCGCTTGTGTCCTACACCGCTCTGGACCGCCTGGGAGGCCCCGAAACGTCCGGAAAAGACGTCTTTCGACACCTGTTTCTCGGCAACAGGTTCAAGACGTATATTCTCACCACCACCTGTGAACGAGAATGCAGTCACCTGACGGGCTTTATTCGACAGGGTACTTTCATGCTGGACGAAGCCCCCGAATCGCAAGTCGCTCCAGACTGCAAAAAAGTCCCTGGCTGGGATTATCAGCAGTTTCCTCCTCCTGAAGGATACAAAGATATGGGTCCTGCGCCGAAAATCAAGTTTGGCCCGCCCAAGGACGATAAGGAGAGAGCCCAAAAGGCGGAGAATCCGGATCTCAAGTTCCGAACGCCGGAATTCCAGACGTGGATGGAACATGTCGAGACACGATACAGAAACAAGTACGCCCAGACGCTCAGAGCGTGTTCCAAGGGCAAGCAGGAGCTGTGCATGTTGCTGGAGGACGATATCGTGTTTATCAACAAACGTGATTTGATGTTGTTCAGACTGGCGCTGCATACTCTGCCTAAATACTCGGGCCCAGAAGTTTCTTGGGACTGTGCAAAGAAGGGCTCTGGATGGGAAGAAACGCCCATTGACGGAAATAAAAGCCAGTGCCGAATTATCCATAGAGACTACGCGGGCTGTCTGGCTGATTATTTCGACGAGACGGGGTACCCTGCTGATGTAGCTCTGGCTGAAGGAATGGCAAAGTGCGGCATGAAACAAAAGTGGTTCTTGCTCGTCCAGCATATCGGAAGGAAAAGCGCCATGGGTCATGACCAGTAATTAGCATAAGACATTATTTATAGACAGATGAATAGCTGGGTGTACAGAAGGCTTGTGAGTGAAGTGCTCTCCAAGATGATATTGGCCAAACAGTAGCTAGGTCAAGGATGACTAATGTTAAGGATAACTAACAAAAGAGAGCTTCCAAGACGGCTACCTTGTTATCAGTACTTACTACCTATGGTGTGGCTCTACGGTCAAGGCTTGAGATGATGCTAGAGCTTAGAAGCAGCACTGATAAGATGATTTGGTGGAAGAACGAAAAGAGACATGCCTAGAGTAAGTACGGGATTTTAATGAGTATGAAGGCCTAGAATACCTGTCTAGTTATCATAAAAACTCTTGGTTGTGTTGTGGCTGTATCACTCTTCTCACCTATTGCTACTCCTAATTAGAGTAAGCTGAAGACATGATAAAGGAGGACTCGAGTAACTGTCTACACAGCTGTGCTCCAGACAAACAACCTTATCACCTATTTAACAGGGTAAATGAGGGTGACTAAACTGCAAATTCACTTCTTTTTCTGTCTCATCATCATCAATACAACCAGCGAACCCATACCCACACCAGGCTATCAGACACCTGAATGAAAGCAGTTGGCTGTAATTTCTTCCTTTTTTAGAGCTTTAGAAAGTGCCAAAAGAACCCCCCAGCTGGTAGCTTTCCTTAATGTACAATTCTTGTTCTCCTGAAGTTGCTGTGCATACTGTGTCGTGTTGTATTTATACACTGTTGAGTGTGATTATAATGAAGGACAGTCCCAAGCACTTTTTCATGTTCATTTCGTCTATTTAAGGTGACTTTTACTTCCACTAATGTGTCCTTATTTTATAGCCTTAAGAGCACCCTTATTCTAAGCTTATGAAGAGTGTCTTAGAGTAACACCACAATTTTGACAAGTTCATACGTCAGTTCAGGTTCAAATCACGTTTCTATCACGTGACTCAACTGTTCATACCTACCCCTATTCTCTAGATAGCACCAAACCTCCACAAGTACTATCCCAAGCATATCCAATAGTGTCATTAATGCAATAAATTATTTACCAGTTCATCTGTCTATGAAAATATCCAGCCTCGGTGATCATCTCTTTGAACTCGTCGTCGGTGAAAGATGCAGAAAAGTTCCTGTTGACCAGCGGCTCAATGATAGAGGCAGGGACAACCACACAGTCTTTATAAGACTCTCCACAGTAATGCACAGTGTCTTCGTTGGTCAAAGGAGCCATGTTTTCCGAAGTCAACGCAGTCAACGGGTCTTTGACTCTATGAAAAGGCCCCTTTGAACTGTCCATGATAAGACAAGCCATATGACTGCCCTGTTCACACTGCATCAGAGCATGGTAGAACATGTCAGTGTTCTTCTTTGGTTTACTGGTCGTCCACTGACCAGCGTATCCAAACGTATTTTGACTGTCCACTCCTCCAAGCATGTTCCACCAGCTGTTTCCAAACGTGCCGTAGGCCACTGGCTTTACTCCGTCTTCACACGCCTCTTCAGCAATGTACACTCCTCTTTCCAGCCACTGAGGCACCGTACAAGCGCGTTTCGTGTCGATGATGTACGGCATGACTCTGGCTCGGTAGACCACTGGAGTGTTGACTGCCCCGGTGTAGAAGGTCTCGTCTGAGACAACCTGTCTAGACCAGAGCAGATAAGTGCCTGTGATGGCCAAAGCTGCCACTGCAATGAAGAGAAAGGCCGGTCTCATGTCGAGAGATGAATTAGCGATCACGCATAGTCCATCCCTTTTTTTTTACGTACCTGCTGCGCATCTACACCTCCTTTTGACAAGGTTCATCCGATAGCGGTTAAGATTCTACGACTGAAACGGTTTCATATAACCGTTAAGCTAGCCGAGCTTTTTGAGACTGGTGTGTCAGGGTTAGTCAGAGTTAGTCAGAGGAAATACAGCGATTTTGAGAGCTTCTAGAGTGTGGAAAAACACCTTCCCCTCAAATTTTTCAGTGACATATGTGTATGTCGGTTGACAAGCTGCAGGCTGCTGGTGGAGCTAATTACCCGTTAGTCTGCAGCAGATAGGACATGTTGGGGTGTTTGTGTATGATATTGAGCTGCTTTTTTGTCCGATAGTCTACTTGCTCTCAATCTCCTTGTTTCAATATATAAATGTCCCATAACCCCATATCTATGTCGTATCATGTTGCGTCGTGCTGTCTTCTTAGCTCTTCTTTCAGGCTCTTTTTTTTTCAGGAGATTACCCAACGTGTTGAAGAATTTCAAATGTGGATTTCAAATGCGGAACTGTCAAATCACAACACAACGTGACGAGCTAGCGCGAAGTAGTTTAGCCACATAAACAAGACCATAACAACACAGACACAGATACACAGACACAAACATTCTGTTCGTGGAATTCATCAGCTTTATAGGCATGTTTATACCATCAGTGATCTACTAAAGTCTGTATCTATCATTTCACTTGCTTGCTAAGAACGCAGAGATAAAAGCTGCACCTTGGCTGCCACAAACGCACAGGGGAGATTTGGAAAAGTGGAAAAACGCAGAAAGTCATTTTCAAGGTGTCCACAAAGTTTCTGGGACTTTCAGGAACAAAATGAATATCATAACACCCCAATATATGAACACTTGTGGCCCTGTTTGTTTTTCAGTCCTCTTTTTTTTTAAGGTCAGGTCCAAGTTGCATGCAAGTATACGGGCTGTGTCTGAGGTGGGAGATGGAGTGTAACTCGGTCAATAATGCTCTGATAGACATGGTTTTTGTGCAGCTGGATTAGTCATCTTCAGCTCATTCTTTTCAGCCTATCTCAAGTCCAATTCACCCGACAACTCTTCTCGAAACCACACTCTCTCCAACTCCTAAAGTTCGCAACCTCGCTTGTAATGTCTTTAATAACTAATTGTTTGTCAACCTTAACTAAGACCCTTAAGAACCCCCACGACTTCGGAGTCCTATACAGTAGTGAGGTGAGACAGGAGTGTTTTGATAGAATGGCACACGACAATAGTGGGGGGAGGATAAGAAAAGAAAGTTGACGGAATTTCACTTGCTTAGTCAGCATTTGAGAAAATCCAAATGTACGGTAGGGTAACTGGTCATAACCTGAACAAAAAAAAAAACAAAAAAAAGCTCCCCCAGATAGCCAGCTGTCGATTGAGTATACCACATACTTCAGTTAGTTGATCTGGGGTGCCATTCACGTCTGACGTGCTTACAATGTTCTCCATGTTCAACTCCCAATTAACATTACTTGGAGATTTAAGGAGCTGAGAAGAGTCCTTCAATCTCAGCCTATATTAGCCTAAATCAACTCATAATTGGTCATATTGAAGCCATAACTACCATTAATCGAATAACCAAGTTACAGCTCATTTGGAACATTTTCCTTATACATTTACGAAATTTCAGCACTCACTTCGTTCGTGCCGAAATTTAGCTTTCCATCACGTGAGGTGAAAATTAGCATTGACGCACTCCCAACATCTCGAATCTCCTCAGACCTCCAACACCACAATGCTGCGACTTTCAGGAGCCAAGTCGGCTGTCCGTTCGCGGGCTGCTGCTGCCATTTTCGCTGGACCCACGCGTGTCCCTCTCCTGAGCGTGCCTCACGTGCGACATGCCACCAAGCGAGCTGGAGGAGGTAAGACCAACCTCAAGGACTCCATTGGTCGACGACTGGGTGTCAAGGCCACCGAGGGCACCTACGTCCAGCCCTCGGATATCATCTACCGACAGCGAGGAACCAAGTTCTATCCCGGAGAAAACACATGGATCGGTCGAGATCACACCATTTACGCCAAGGAGCCTGGATTTGTCCGGTTCTACTATGATCCCTTCCATCCTACTCGACGGTTCGTTGGAGTGGCTCTGACTCCCGACGCCCGACTTCCTACCGACCATATGGCTCCTCGAGCCCGACGGTTTGGCCGAAACGTGATTGCTGACCCCAAGAGAGCCGAGGCCGAGCTGGCATGGAGACCCAACAAGGAGGCCCAGCTGCTGGAGGAGATCAGTGTGCGACGAGCCGAGCAGGCTGCCAAGGACGAGGCGCTGGTTCAGAAGCTCGGCGAGAAGCTCAAGGAGCTGGGATTCAGCGAGGAGCTGGCTATTCGAGCCCAGAAGATGGCCCATTACCGAACTCTCGGCTGGTCCAACGGAGAAGCTGCTCGATTTGCTGATGCTTTCCTCGGATCCAAGCCCGCTGAGGACTTTGATGCAAAGTACGAGGTCACTCAGTTTGGTACTGTTGTCCCTAAGAGCTCTCCCGAGACTGTGGAGAAGGAGCTCAAGGAGACCCGAGAAAAGCTGACCAAGGCCAGACAGCCTAGCGCTTTCATTTCTCTGCCCCAGATTGCCAAGATTGACAAGATTCTCGGAGCCACCGTGTATCTGAGCAAGCAGCAGAAGGCCGTGCTGGAAGACGAGTTCAAGGCTGTCACTCCTTTGTTGGAGTCTGTCCAGCCCCATGAGGAGGTGGTCAGCGCGTCAAAGAAGGGCAAGGGTAAGCTCATCAAGGTGTATAACGCTGAGCGAAAGGGTATTGACTATGTGCTGGCCCCTAAGGATGCTCATTTGAGTGAGGACATTGCCTTTCAGAAGGAGTTTGTTCAGTAATTGTATATAGCTAAGCATGGTAAGAGGAGGGAGGAGATATGAGGCCGTAGGCCGAATGTCTCCGACGAACGTAAGGAGGAAGTATGAGGACGCAGTCCGAATGCTTCCGACCATTGTAGATATTCACAAGGAGGAAATATGAGGACGTAGTCCGAATGCTTCCGACTATTAGTAGCCTTCAAGTGACCTTAATATTGTAGAGGACGTTGGATCTGGACTCTGGCCTACTACTGTAGTAATATAGGCAACTTGAGGACATAATATTTTATACGAATTGTAATTGTAATATAAAATATGGTACAGCTGGGTATAGTATAAGGCGCTGGGACACTCAGTTGGTGTGTTGTTACCCTTCAGCTGTCCTCTCTATAGAGTGGCTGTACTGTAAGGTAAAGACTGTCTCTCAAGGAGGCTGTATTCTTAAAGGTGTCCACTTCTCAGCTTAAAATGGCAATGTTAAATGAAAGCTGGTCTTTATACAGATCCGTACAACACCATCTTATACTCTCATATATTAAACAATGAGAATATTACAGCCAACAGAAATCAAAACTTTTCTTTTCAGAATCACAGGTGTAGAATAATTTCAATTGTAGTAATACCAGAAGTGTTCCTTACTGTAATCTGGGCTTCAGAATATCTTATCCAGTGTGTGGTGATATATCCTCTCAAGTCTTCTATTTGGCTTACCTTGAAGCATTCTTCCTGGACGCTACAGTCATCCCACAGCCACATGCTATATACCCCTACACTCCAAATCGCCCCCTCATCACCATCCCACTCTTCAAAATTCTCGTAGCCCTCATAATACGCCAAACCACTCATTTTAAGTATTGATTGTTCTATATTTCCTACGCTCAGACTGCGCTTCGCACAGTCTTCACGGCAACGACTCCTCATTCTTCGGGTCCAACTTCTGGGCCTGACTCTTCGCCTCCAAGTCCGCCACAAACTTCTGGGCCTCTTCATTACCCTCCATGACATACCTCAAACACACCACACCTCGCTCCTTCAAAAACGGGTTGTTTGCATCGATATTACAACAGTTCAAGACCTCAGCTAGTCCTCCATTCTTTGCAATCAACTCCTGGACCATTTTGAGCTGAGGTTTTGAAGTAGCTGAGGCAATCTGCAGAATCGAAGAAAGCAACTCTATAGTGGCACTCTTGACATGAGGGTAGTCTGTAACCTCCAAAACGGAAGTAGTGATTTCCTTCAACTTTCGCTTGGCAGGATAATGCTTCTGGGTGAAAACCAGATACTTGGTCACCTGACTGATAAACTCTGGGTAGTCATGTTGCAGTTGTCCTGAACAAGTAGGCAGTTTAGGCTCTGTAGCTAGGAGAATAGTAAGAGCTTCAAAGGAGTATCTGATGACTTGAGCACTAATACAACTCTTGCTTTCCGTATCCAGCACCAATTTAAGCTCTTTCATCGAGATGGAAAAGTATGCAATAAACAAATGCTCGAGATCCAGAGGAGTAGACTTGGCTTCAGTCTCAATCACCTCCTCCAGGTCAACATTAATGGCGTCTTTGACAATAGCTGTAATAATAGGGTACTCGTAAGTAGGCGTCAGACGTCCAGTTACCCGGTTTGCAGCTAGGTATCTAAACACATCCACCAAAGCCTGGTACTCTGGACTGGCATGTAGAGCGTCATCAAAGGTGATGGGAGCAATTAGAGTGTCGAGAAGTACAGAAGCGGGGGCGTCTGAGTTGTCAAACTGTTTAAGCAGCTCAGCATCGTCATTTATAGCTTCACAGAGGGTCACAACAAATGCATACAGAGCTGTATCCAATAACACACTCTTCCAGTCAATGACTTTCTCCTCTGACTTGACGAAAAACGCCTTAAAAACCTCCCCACTCACTCCCTGATTGCCACTGCACAAATTACACAGCGCCTGAAAAGCTAGAGGAATCACCTTTGCTCCTTTCTCTTCTTCTCCATAACTCTGAATCAATCGCAACACTTTTTCCACCCACCCAGACTCAAAAGCAATGATCTGAGCTTGGGAAATACCACTAGCAAGCAGATTTCGACTCAATAAGATGACTGCTCGAGCATTGCGGCTGTGGTAAAACTTTCCGTCACTCTGGAGCTTTGTAGCTTCCTCCAGACACTGGTTAATAGCTGCCCAAGTGTCAGGGCTGCAAATATCCTCCTGGCTGATTTCCTGCCGAGTTGATTCGGCACAGAGACGCTGCAGCTCGGAATGCAGGTTTTCGTCTTCTCCGGGTGTCTTTATCGTGTTCAGAGCGTCCTCAAGGTGTTGTTTCATGGTGTATGGTTGGTGAATAATTATCCTTCAAATTGAAAATAAATTTAGGAGAGCACACTCTAACTTTGCTTATCTATGCACTGTTACTAATCCCCAAGAACATGAATACCAGAGGTGCTAGAAGAGAGTAAATGAGCTGTAGTTTTGGCTACTTATAAATAACGGCTGTATTAGTCAGCTTCCAAATTTTCAGCCACTTCTGAGCTCTCCCCATCGACTTCCTCTACTACTCTCTTCCAAACGCCTGCATTCTACAAGACTTACTAAGAGAAATGATGGACCATAGAAATTGACAAAAATACCAATATTCAGGGAAAAGTCACGTGACACTGGAATAGCCACACAATTTCACGTCTAACACCACCACCCTCACTCCCCTTACCCTACCACTTCTCCACACCTATCACCTTCCTGCCTACAAACCTGCATATCCATTTATGCAAGCTCTCAACATCTCTCTTCATCAGCCCACACTTTCAGCATGCCACCAAAGAAGCAAAACGACAGTAAGGAGAGCGACAAGAGTGACAAAAGCACTGTGGAGAGTCAATTGTCACGTGACCAGAAGGATACGCCTAAATCCGACTCCAAAACGTCTACTCCAGTGTCGTCTCAGGGCACTTCTCCGAAAGTTGCTCTAAAACGCAAACCTTTAACTACCGGTTCAACTACGTCCGGTGACAGTTCAACTAATGTGACGCCTACAACGAGTAAGACAGAGACGTTTGAGTCGCCCAGGAAAGCGAAAAAGACCAATGCTGTGGTCGAAGAGGAGGATACGGAGGAGACTAAAGAGGATCTTGTGAAAATTGAAGATACCGTGAAAATTGAGCCCGAGGATGTTCATATCAAGACTGAGGATGTTAAAACTGAGGACCTTAATCCGGACATCAAAACTGAGGCTAAAGAAGAACCAAATGAATACCACTCATCACCCAACCTGCCTTTGTTTCACTCAATCACTGCCATGTTCATTCCCCAGTCGAAAACCAACAAACACAGAACGGAATTGTGTGTGAGACATGGAGGAACAGTTGTCAAAGAGTACTCTCCTAAAGTGACTCATATCATTGTCTCCAATGGAGTCACAGTGGCTCAATTGATGAAATCCTTGGGTGTAGAAACACTCCCCAAGCACGTGACTGTGGTCTACGAGAACTGGTTTGCTGACTGTATTGAAGCAGGTAAAGTGGTTGGCTTTGGAGGTAAGGAGATGTTGGGTGTTCCACGAGATGGTGAAAAGAGACCTACTTCAGAGGTGGAAAACAGTGACACAAAGAGAAGACGAGCAGAAGAAACACCCAGCACTAGCACTACTCCTCCTGCTTCTCCCAAGTCCAAAGCCGTTCTTCGGTCAGACATGTCTTCTGACGAAATTAAGGCCAGAGGTAAATCCATGCTGGAAGCTCTACACGATGTTCGTATGGCTGACCACGCTCATGCTTTTGCTTCTGACGATGAAGATGAAGAAGACGAAGAGCCGCATAAACACAAAAAAAGCCAGCCTCAAAAACAAGGTGATTGGGTCGACAACTTTTTGTGCATGTCTGGTCCTGAACGGGAGACGGTAGACAAGAACCCCAACTGGAAGACCATTGAGGTACTAGGCCGTTTATTGCAGTATTATGAAGATAAACACGATCAATGGCGTGCTCAGAGTTACAAAAAGGCGTTGAATGTGCTCAAAAGACAGCCCAAGAAGATTATGACCAAAAAGGAGGCTGTTAAACTGTCTGGTATTGGAGACTCTATAGGCTCCAAGATTCAGGAGATTGTTGAGACTGACGGTCTTAAGCTTTTGAATGTGACCAAACTCGATACGTCAGTTAAAGTGACGACTTTATTTGAAGGCATTTGGGGCGTTGGAAAAGCTACGGCTAGAAAATGGTACAAGGAAGGATACAGGACTTTGGAAGATATTGCTGAAAAGGCGAAACTGACTCCGAACCAGAAAATCGGTCTGGAGCACTATGACGATTTCCAGCTCAGAATTCCACGAGATGAAGTCACTAGACACTTTATGGTTGTTCAACAAGCTGCCAGTGAGATTGATCCTGATGTGGAAGCTCATATTATGGGTTCGTACAGAAGAGGAGCGGCTTCTTCAGGTGATATTGATATGATTTTCACCAAAAAGGGAGCTACTCTGGAAGAACTTCAGCCGTTTTTGAAGGCTCTTGTTAGGAAGCTCACTGATGAAGAATTCCTCACTTGTGGTCTTACTGGACAGTCTACAAAGTGGTATGGGTGTTCTAAACTGAAAGATATCCCCCACTGGCGAAGAATCGACTTTCTGCTAGTCCCTTGGGCTGAAAAGGGAGCTGCTTTCATCTACTTCACTGGAAACGTGCTGTTCAATAGAAGTATCCGAATGCTGGCAAATAAAAAGGGATACTCTCTGAATCAACATGGTCTCTATGGAGGTGTTTCTCGAGGTGAAAAGGGGTCTAAACTGAATGACGGGTATCTGGTTGAAGGAGAAAGTGAACACAAGATTTTTGAAATCCTAGGAGTGCCCTTCTGGGAGCCTTGGGAGAGAAATGTATAGTTAATGGAAGATGTAATGTTCGAGTATCTAGAAGTGTACAGTAAAAGCAGCCCCATATACAACTGCTGAATAATCAATTGTTGTTATTGTATATATTGCTGTCTATGTATTATTTGTCCTCATAAGCCATTGCTGTGTATAGATAGCCCCATCTCGTCATGCACAGGACATCAGAGCAAAGCATGGGAGATGCACATCACGGGTAAATACTAGATCCGAAGTTCCGAGACCCGGTTTGAGATGTACGGTGAGCCGTTAAAAAAATGAGTCCGAAAGTTCTCACACGTTGCTTTTGAGCGTTTCCTAGAGCTTCTCAAAAGCCACCTTATCAGGGCGGCTAATTAAGAGCAGCTTTGATAAAGTTAAACGCGATGACTTGTGGAGGGAAACTAAGGAGTCTTCAATTGGTACTTGGAGTGTTCGGATGGAGTTGTACTTTGGAAACACAGCTCTATATGTGTGGTAGACCCACTGTACAACTTTTCCCGTCTCAAGCACTTCATTTCACTCCATTACAAACTCCACCTTCCCCATGCAACAAAGTTCCGCTGTCAACCTACAGCCAAACTACCACAGGGTGGAGACACTAAGTCCGTTCTAGCCCTGATTTTGCTTAGCGGATAAAGCTGTTCATCTCGCTAGCGCGTCATTAGCCGAATCCAAATCAATTGAGCGATTGAGGCGAAAAAAACCCCTTTTGCCACAATGCCACATTGTCATCAATCAGCTTTTCTTTTTAAAACGCCCCCATATTAGAGTTATGAAGGGCCGTCTCATATGTACGACTGAGACAAGCCATAGTGAACTTATATACGTCTGTCTTCCTTCCTTCTCACTCAATTAACCCACTCAATTGAAAATGCCCACAGTTCTCGTTACCGGAGCTACCGGTTTTATTGCTGGTCACGTGATTGGAGATCTTCTCGAGTCCGGCTACAAAGTCATTGGCACCATTCGTCATCTTGACAAGGCCGTCAAGTTGATGGACGCCTTTCCTATGGCCAATGCTTCTGATCAGCTGTTGTTTGAGACTCTGTCTGATATTCGACATGAAGATGAGCTGAAAACCATCTTTGGCAAGCACAAGGATATCTCTGTTGTCGTTCATACTGCCTCCCCCTTCTTCTTCAACTCCAAGGATGTTGTCAAGGACTTGTTGGAGCCTGCTGTTGAAGGTACTCGAGCTGTTCTCAATGCCATTCAGACTGCTGGTACCAATGTCAACAAAGTCGTTCTCACCTCGTCAATTGCAGCCATGCTTGATCCCTTCAAAAACAACGATCCCAACTTTGTCGCTACCGAGTTCACCTGGAACCCTGTGACCTGGAACCAGGCTGCCGAGTCCAATGACGGTGAGCTGGCGTACGTGGCTTCCAAGACGTTTGCAGAGAAAGAAGCCTGGGAGTTTTTGAAGCTCAATAACCCTAGATTTGGTCTGACTACAATCAACCCTGCTGCTGTGTTTGGACCCCATGTTACCAAACTCGACCCTAAGCAGTTGAACACGTCCAATGATCTGATTAACAATCTGGCTCTTGATACCAAACCCGGAGAACCTGTTTCTGAGTTTGCTTTCATGTGGGTGGATGTCAGAGACGTGGCTAGAGCCCATACTCTGGCTATTGACTCCAAGCTGGATAACCAGAGACTGTTGCTGTGCAATGGTAAATTTGCCGCTCAGGATGTTCTGGATATCATCAACAAGGACTTTCCTAATATCCGAGGTAAGATTGCTACTGGAAACCCTGGAACGGGTCGAGAGGTGGCTTCCAAGATTTTCAACTTTGATAACCAGAAGACGAGACAGGAGCTGGATCTCAAGTGGATCAATTTGGAGAAGTCGATTGTCGATTTTACTCAGCAGTATGAGGAGATTCTTCATGAGAAGAAGAAGAAGCATTGGTGGAATATTTAGAGGCAAGCGCGAAGCGGTTGCCCCGTTTACTATGATGCTATAGCTAGCTAGTTGCTAATATATGGAGTTATTTATAAAGTAGATATGCAAGATAGCTTATCGTATGCAGTGATTGTCCCAAGAGAACTGAACCACAGAATATCAACCACAGAAAATCAAGGCAATTGCTTACTACAGTATATCAAGCTACTGTAGCTACTGTGTAATACTAAATTATGTCTAAAAGTAGTTATTATGTGCTGTATTGTGGTGTTACACTGTCACAATGAAAACAGTCTGAAATTAAGTCTGAAAAATAAGAATAACTTGACTGGACATTGGGACAAGCTATACAGAGCAGTGAACTACATACCCTGAATACATACAAAACTACACTACGGCACCTTCAATAATCAAACATCATAAATTTACTCATCTGCAACTGCTTAGTTCTTCTCGGACAGAGCAGCGACACCAGGGAGAGTCTTACCCTCGAGCAGCTCGAGAGAAGCTCCTCCACCGGTGGAAACGTGGGACAGCTTGTCCTCGGCGCCGTACTTCTTGGCGACGGTGGCGGTATCTCCACCACCAATGATGACGGTAGCACCGTTGTCGACGGCCTTGACACAGGCGTCAAGAACGGCCTTGGTACCCTTGGCGAAGTTGTCAAACTCAAAGACACCGGGGGGTCCGTTCCAGAGAATGGTCTTGGACTCGCCAATGACCTTCTCGAACTCCTCAATGGACTTGGGACCGCAGTCCAGACCCTGCCATCCGTCGGGGATACCGTCGGCATCGGTAGCGTAACCAACCTGGGCGTCCTTGGAGAACTTGTCGGCGGTGACGTAGTCGGTGGGGAAGACCAGCTTGACGTTGTTCTTCTTGGCCTTCTCGACGAGACCGGCGACGATCTTGGATCCGTCCTCGTCAAACAGAGAGTTTCCAATCTTGACGTTCTCGAGGGTCTTCTTGAAGGTGAAAGCCATACCACCTCCAATGATGAGGGCGTTGACCTTGTCGAGCAGGTTGTCGATCAGCTGGATCTTGTCGGAGACCTTGGCACCTCCCAGAATGGCAAGGAAGGGTCGCTCGGGGTGCTCCAGAGCCTTGGCGAAGAACTCGAGCTCCTTGGCAACAAGGAAACCGGCGGCTCGCTGGGGGAGCTCGACACCGACCATGGAAGAGTGGGCTCGGTGGGCGGTTCCAAAGGCGTCGTTGACGTAGACGTCAGCCAGAGAAGACAGAGACTTTCGGAACTCCTCGACCTTGGCGGGGTCGGCCTTGACCTTCTTGCCGTCGGCGTCCTTGGAGGATCCCTCCTCCTCGGCGTGGAATCGCAGGTTCTCCAGCAGGATCACCTCGCCGTCCTTGGCCTTGGCGACCTCCTCCTCAACCTTGGGGCCGACACAGTCGTCGAGGAAAGTGACGGGCTTGCCGAGCAGCTTGGAGAGCTCGGCCTGGACGGGCTTGAGAGAGTACTTCTCGACCTTCTGGCCGTTGGGTCGGCCGAGATGGGAGGCCAGGATCACGGCCTTGGCACCCTGATCAAGAGCATACTTGATGGAGGGGAGGGCGGCGACGATTCGCTGGTTGTTGGTGATGGTGGTACCGTCCAGAGGAACGTTGAAGTCGACTCGGATGAAGACTCGCTTGTTCTTGAGATCGAGGTCCTTGATGGAGAGCTTGTTGGTGAGAGACATTCTGGGTTAGCGGGAACGAGTGGCCGAAGGTCACGAGTGGACCCAATGGTTGTGATATCTATCAGCGACAATGAGCGGGTTGTCCCACAGACACAAGCACATGGTGTTCCATGTTCTGGGGGATGCATTCGGCATGTGATTCAGGATCAGCCCCAACACCCACGACATCACCCATGTTTGTGTCTGTGCTGTTTGTGTTTGTGTAACATAGACAACGTCTTTAGCACGGCAGGCACGGCATCACTCTGTAGTGCTACCCCTGCTGAATAGCTCCATCTAGTCAACTCCTGATGCAATAACCACCCTTGGTCAAGTCATAAGTAGTATCCGACTGATTCAAGCAGTGTTCTATCTGGTTTCTGTGATCCTGCCCCCTTCAGTGTTGCTCAATTGCCACCCAATCACCTCCATTCTTCAGTACTCACCTGAATAAACGAAATATCGTGTAGTTCAAAGAAAAGAAACAAGAGTTGATTCAACGTGGAGGACTCGGTGTGGGCCCAACCAAATAAGGTTCAGAGCGTGTTTTCCCGTTGCAGCAATCTACCCTGGCCCACCTGCCCCCAAACTGTGAGTCTGTGCACGAGAAATGCGCTCATTATCGTCGGGCAATCCCGGAGAGCACCGGAGAATGAGCAAACCTCCTCTTGCGTGTCGTCTGCGCTTTTGTGTGGGGTCAGGGGTCATGGCAGAGCTCCACATGAACAGTTTTAGCCTACAAAATTGCGGTAGAAGGATTAAGAATTATCAGGCGACTAGTGGCGGTGTCTGGCGTGATATTTTGTATAGTTTAGGGCAGGACAAAGGAGTATGGATACGCTTGATGGATCAATTGCTGCTTAACGAGTGCCACAAATAGATTTTCTCACGCCTCGGTGCGATGAATGACGTGTTTCTGATGTGCAATTTGCGTCTCCAATTATTCACCCATCCATCAAAACTCTGTTTCGTCTCCACGTAATGCACAACAGAAAGAACAACTTTATTAATGTCCCAACACAACGGACAGAATTGTAGTGAGAGAGGTGACTGTTGTTCAGATGATTTTGATGGTGTTTAGAAAAGGATACTTGCCCATTAGGTTGTGGGTGCTCAAACCAAGTCATTGCCACTCAATTGAGTCTCTGAGATGAGTAGTTGTTGTACAATGATAGCTCTCCTCCGTAACTAATTAGTTAGCTCACTACTTAACAGTATACCTTTGGTTACTGCCAGTACACAATTATACTGTACACACCATACTGCCATACTGTTTCAACAGAGCCCTCCTACACACTAACTCACTCATACAATAGCCGCATCTCGTGTGCCTGTGCCGTGCGCTTCTTACGTCTATCTAGCGCTTCTTACGTCTATCAGAGTTCACCATGCGGACACGATGCCCATTACGATCTGCTGTTTTAAACCTACCCATTCTATATAAAGCTCGTTCACTGTATCGTACCAGCTTGCCACCGCCACCACGATGGAATCCCACCCTATCTTGTTTTCAGCCGAACTGGCGAAACACGTTCTCTATCTCAGTGCCTTCCCTCTTCTCACCGGTCTCTACGGCTATCGAGGTTTGCAGAAGGGTCCTATTTCACCCTCCAAAGTCGAAGTTCAAGCGTCCAAAAAGCTCAATGTCAGTGTTGACACGCTCAACGAATGCTACTCGCTTCTTATCCCTCTTGGCTTTGTTTTGACCAAGAAAGCTGCTCTTTCTCTGGGTCTAGTTACTCTGGGCTTCTGCACATCAGTGGGACTCAAACCCGAACAGGAACTCCATGTTCCAGGGGTGATTTCGTTTTATGAAACAGCAGGAGACGTAGGACACTTTATCGCGTGGGCTAGCGGAGTTTTGGGCTTTGGATCCCTTGGAATCTGGTGTTATCGACGGTACCAGAGTGGCAAAAAAAGGTTGATTGGCATTCCGGAGATCGCTCTGGCGATTTTCATCCCCACTTTTGCCTACTGGTGGCCTATTCCTCCTTATTATGTGGTTAGACGGCTGATCTACGAGCATGTGTCTACGTGTGACAATGCCACCTGCGCTTTTAAGTAACACCCAAGCCCATCATCACTGCACAGCCTCATGCAAGATAAGCTCTCGAGAAGATAGCCGGGTCTTGGCGATCTGATAACAGCACCACGAGTGAGACATAATAGAGCACAATGAGCGTAATATCGAGTATATAAACAACACTGACTGAAGCGGATTGAAACAAAGAACGTAGCTGTATAAATAGCTTACACACAGCTAGCTGGCTAAGCTTTGTACGCTCATATTCTCTCGTATGACATCATCCAAGTTTACGTTTGATACGACACGGCTCAAACCTTTTACGGCAACCTATTAAAAGGAGGTGCTGGGCTCTGGAGAATCGCCACCAAACATGTTTGAACTCAACGACAACAACCAGGCAGTTTTCTTTTCGGCTGAGTTGGCCAAACAGACCCTCTTTATGGCTGCTTTCCCGCTGCTAACCACCCTCTACGGCTATCGGGGTTTGAAGGGACCTATTACTCCGTCCAAACCCGAATCCAAAGTCGCAAAGTACCTGAAAGTCTCCCCAGAGACGCTCAATGAATGGTACTCGGTTCTGATTCCCTTTGGCTACTACATAACCAAGAAAGCGTGCAATGTGTTTGGAGTGGTATCCATGTTTTGGGCTACTCATGTGGGTTTCTATGATGACTCAGAATTTGGACAAGCAGATATCCACACATTTATGGAGACTACGGGTGTTGTGGCAGATGCCATGAGCTGGATTTCGGGTCTGGTGGGTCTAGGAGCTCTTGGAATTTGGACATATCGTCGTCAACAGAGGAGAACCAAAGATATGTGGACTGTTGGAGTTCCAGAGGTAGCTCTAGCAGCGTTTATTCCGTTGTTTTATATTAGTACTGCTGTTCCCAGCAATGAGCATATGATGGAGGCCTTCAAGACTTATTATCGGGTACCAGAATGACGGAATATATAGTAATTAATAGCCTTCATTCGACATTACGTCATACTGTATAAACTCATAGAAAGACAGGGTAACTTGAGATCGAGATATCAGCCAGAAGTTCATATGGAAAACAGCAGTTGCTCAGGCTGTTGCGATTTGGGGCTGTTAGAAACAGCCCCAAATCGCACAAGCAACCTTCCATGAGATTCTATCATGCGTAACAAAGGCGTGCAATCAACTGCATCTCACGTGCCTTACCAAGCCAACTAGAGTGGCCAGGTGGGCATAGTGACATACCCTTGCAAGCGGGGAACGACTATAACTGGTTTCTATCGTGTTCTACGGGTTTTGCTGTACAAATATATCGTACGTCTGGAAAATTCCATACTTGTACGATACGGCTATCACTTGCTTTCTTCTTGCTCGTTTCTTGTTTTGCTTCATGCTCTGCTCCCAGTGTAAGTTTGTTAGGAGCAAGAGTGGAAGAAAAGACGAGCCCACCCCTTGTCACTGTGGAATGTCTTGGTACCCTATAAACGGCGGAACTAAACTAGCTACTTTAAAGAAGTACAGGGTCTATATGTGCTACAGCGCTGTACAATAGAAACACGTGTAGATACGACACAAACACCCTTATGATCCATCTCTACGGATCTCTATTACCTGGCAACGCATAACTCCGAACACGGTGGTCAGGGTTAACTCCGGATGCCCCACGTAAAGGTACAGCTGACAAACTTTAGCGCTTTCCGGAAAACCCCCGCATCGAGTGTTAACTTAATATGCTGTGGGAGAGGGTCTTTCCTGGGGCGGATATATGTCTGAGCGAGATGAGAGTAGTACCATTCGAATCGCCGTATTTTTCCGGTCACAGTAGTACTCTCCATTTTACTCTAGAGTCATTTTTCCACCTCCCAACCTCCCTCATTTCACTCAGGCTGTGCATCGATCTTTCAAGGCTGTCTTATTTTTGCCAACAACGGTCGAAAACGTTCCGAGTTTAAACGTCAGTGCTAGAGAACGAGGTTGGTGGTGGTGGAAAATAGATACAAAAAACACGTCTCAGCGCCTTGTAGAACACAGAAACCGCCCATTGTATGACTCAGCTGCCCCACACAACCCCACACTTTCATGCATGTGATTCTGCCTGCAAAAGCAACCAGGTCGATACGTCGTCTTGTCGGCTCGGATCATTTAGGAGAGGACCGGGTGAACCTAGGCCAGTAGAAAGCGCGATTACAGTTTGCCTAGAAATGAGCCACGACATGGGCTGTGTAATTTACATGATGTACAGGGGCCATTCCATCATCGTACTTGCCCCCCACTCATTTCGGATGCGGTATATCCGAAGTTGCCACATGCGATTAGTCCTCCTGATCAGCCAAACAAAGTTGCTTCGTTTAGTTGACGAAACTAAGTTTAGCTGCTCCAGCTTTGCTATGTGAGAGTATAACACGCATATACGGAAACTAACCTGGAATTCCAGTTGTAGAATAGGTGTCAGAGGGGAAATACCAGGGTTTTTGGTGTCCCAGAATACGCAGTGCTCTGTGGCATACCCATCCCTACCCCTTACACCTGCCAGACCTCGTAAATAGCGCTATTATTACGCGCCTAGTATGCAGGAGGGTAACTTTCGTAATCCCTCGGTCCTGATGAGCTGCAGTAGCCAAACCTCGGTCTTCCTTCTCTCTCTCTCCATATCCGCTTGTCAAACGGCGCGTGCGTGTCTAAAAACTCTATCACACGGCACTTATAACCTGCTCCATCCTTCAGATCTCCAGACCATTCACCAAAACTACAACTAACAATGTCTAACCAGCAATCTGAAGGTGAGGAAGAGGAATATGTGGACACTTATGTGCCTGGAGAGAAGAAGTCTGTCGCCGAGTACGTGCATCTCGACGCCGAGGACGAGTCTCTGCGAAAGTGGAAGGAGTCTCTCGGAATCTCTGCTAACCTAACAGGCCAGACCATTGGCGACCCCAACGATAAGCGACGAGTTGTCATTCTCGAAAACAGAACCTACCTGGGAGACAACGAGCCCATTGTCAAGAACCTCGACGACCCCAAGGTGCTCGAGGAGCTCAAGAACGGCACCATTCAGATCAAGGAGAAGACCAAGTACTACACCGAGGTCAAGTTCCGAGTCCAGCACGAGATTGTCACCGGTCTCAACTACCAGCAGTCCATCTCTCGAATGGGTGTCCCCGTCGAGACCCGAAAGCAGGTCATGGGATCCTACCCTCCCAACACCCCCGAGAACCCCTTCTACATCAAGAAGTTTGAGATGCAGGAGGCTCCCTCTGGATTCCTGGTGCGAGGCAAGTACGTGTGCCAGTCCAAGTACATTGACGATGACGGAGTGGTGCACGCCGAGTACCCCTGGAACCTGGAGATTACCAAGAAGTAGGTGTTATTTATGCTGCAATTGAATTACGAAACAGTATTGCGAGCTGTAGAATCACTGTAGAGATCACCATGAGTGAATTAGAGTAGCTAGAGTATCGTAAAAATTAGGTATCGCAATTAGAGTATGATATCATAGGATATGTTAGGACAAGTTCATACCATGGTGAGACTCAGACAAAGACTTGTATTGTTTATATTGGTTTGTTTGTGTCCCTTGTACAACCCCTGTTCATCGTACACTTACCCAGTTACCCCTATCGTTCTGACATGTCATCATCCTGCATGGACGTTGAACCGTCTTGCCCTCTTTCTTACCTTAATAATACCTCAGAGATCTTCCTCCTACTTTGGTCATGTCAAGCAGCCTTTGTCTTATGTGTCTCGATCTCAATGTGAGAGATTATCCGACGATCTCTCATGACCAGCAACGTTCTCCAGGATGCTTTAGTGCCAATTCTATTACTCCTCGTATATTTGCCTGCGTTAACTCAGACGTCGTGGAGGCATAAAGTGGAGGCATAAAGTGTACGGCGGGATTAACGGTTTTTCGGACCTACAAAAAAAGATTGAGTCATTTGCCTTGAGTCATCCTCAAGCTCTAAGTAAAGTGCAAAGCTCAGCACAGTACAACAGCACGTACTTGTACAACAGCAAATATAAGCTGATTTACACCCTCCACCCTCCTCCACCCTCATTTGACAGCTTCAAATATTTTCAGTCGACTTTCACGTTATGTGGGGTCATGTCCAAGTCATTTAACCAGCATATCCGCAACTCAATTGGTGCTGCAAGAGATGAGTGAGCAGACAAATCAGAGAGACAAATGAACAAACAGACACAAAGAATGCGAATAAAGAGGAATTGAGCTCATTCGCAGGTGTTGATTGAAAAAATTCACTCCAATTGTACAAATATACGTCACTTCTACTGGCTCTCAATCAGTGACATAGCCTTGCTTAAGCTATACCCATCTTAAACCAGACACCACAACCATAACACTATAAACGATAGCTACGATACCAGGTACCTTATAGAAGAACACCACTACAATTATGGATATAATACACTGCTAGCCTTATTGTCTCACTGGCTCGTACATGCTACGCATGTACTCGCTACATATGCTCACTCGCACACGCTTCGCATGTGCTCGTCTCGCTCGTCATAAATCGTTAGTCTATTGTCTATTTACCATCGCCATTTTGTACATTCTCCCCCTCGGCGACCCCAGCGACCCCCTCCACTACAGCCACGCCCTCTCCATCAGGACCAGGCGAATGCATCGGGCTATATCCCATAGGCGAGTAACTGCCTCCATACGCTCCATACACGGGATACCCATAGTACTCCGGTGGTGGCGGCATCATGGGAGGCATCTGGCCCATGTGTTGGCCCATATGATGCTGGCCCATGTGTTGGGGCATCATTGGCGGCATGTGTCCCATGTGTGGCATCATGGGCGGCATTCCATGTGGTGGTGGGTACATCATCCAGGGCATCATATTGTTGTTGCCTGCGGCTCCTCCATTCATGTGTCCTCCGCCGTACCGGTTGTACCCGTATCCGCCTCGTCCTCGTCCTCTACCTCGTCCTCCTCTTCCTCCTCTCATGCTGCCTCGGTTCTCGTACGTCTCATCAGATGCATACTCGTCGTCCACGTCTTTGAAAATGCGTTCTCGGGCTTTCTGGTACGCCTGTTCTCGTTCCTCTAGCGATGTGGAAGACGCATCTGGACCAGGAGATCCGTTTCCTGGACTGTTTGTAGGCCACTCTTCAGCAGCAGGGGAGTTTCTGGGCGAGTTTCGTCTCATGAGTCGAAGAGGAGGGCCGTTTGAAGGTCCAGAAGTAGCTCCAGACCAAGCTAGTTCATCCATAGGCACAGATCCAAGAGGAATAGCTCGTCGGGGTTCTCGTCCGGTTTCAATCTCGATGACAATGACTTCCTGCGACGTTGTAGTGTGCGCCAAACCGTAGTAAACAGCGACATTATGGGCCAACAGTCGGTTGAACGAGTTCAATCCTGCGAGTATGAGAGGAGGAGCAGAGGGAGCACTATCAGGACCAGATGCTGGGCCAGTGGGAATGGCCTTTGGTGCTTCAGTCTCAGGTTCTGTAGTCTCTGCAGCCTCAGGTTCAGCCTCAGGGGCATCTTCAACTGGAGGAGTAGATGCGACGACTGCTGAAAGGTACGCCAAGATGTCATTCTCCACTCTGAGAATGAGCATTCTCGATTTCGGCTCCATCAACGACTTTCTCAACAGTCCACACACCACAGCTCCATCTCTAAGCGTGATAGGAGGCCAATCACCTTCTCTAGGCTGCTGCAGGAATGCCTCCATAGGTCGAGGCAACTGAGGAGTTATGGTCGGTCTGTAGATTGTGATTTTATGAGTCTTCTCGTCCACATCGTACGTAAAGTTGTAGTACTGAACGAGCTTGTAGATGAGCAGACGATGATAGGGAGTGGGACCCTCTACCGTGACATGGCTGGGAGGATTCGTCTCTTCAGACTCTGGTTCAGCAACCAATGAGAGAATCGATTGTTCGATTTTGAGCACGTGATTTCTCGCCGAGATTGTCGCCAGAGCCGACTTCAATGCCTGATCGGGCTCCAGTGTCAAAGCAGACATGTTATTGGTCAGCGAAGAAACCGAGCTGGAGGCTGATGCATTGGCGGAGCTCGACGACCCAGGAGTGCCCGAATTGCCCTGGTTTCCGGGGTTACCGCCCGAATTGTTGACGTTGTTGTGGTAACCGCCTCCATTGCCTCCTCGGCCAACTCTGGGCCCCTCAGGGTCCACTCCAGACACATCAATGTCGGCCAGAGCCATGACGTTTGGGCGTTTTTCGCGGTAGAAAATCTTGACGGCGTGGCCATCGACGACCACGTGATCCAGACCGTAGTACTCGGCGATTCGGTGGGTCAGCAGGCGATTGAACGAGTTCATTGAGTCGAGAGTCAACGACGCCGGCTTGTGTTGTTGCTGCTGGGCGACTGGAGCGGTTGGAGGCAGCAGGCTGGCATTTTTTTGGGCGTCCAGAAACACCTGCAGCTGCTTCTCGATCTTGAGCACCAACAGACGCGATTGCGGCGTGGCGAGAGCCCGTTTGAGCGCGTCGTCGAGGGGCATATTTAGTTGGTGATGAAAGTGAAAATTAGAATTGGTGTAGAGTTGGTATTTGCCAAAGTTTATTGCCAGTGATGGCGGCTAAATGGAGGTGGGAGGTGGTGAAGAAGAGGATTAAGAAGCTGGGGTATGATTGATTGATGGTGGAGATGTTGGTTGAGAGTGCTGGTCACGTGATTGATTGGTTAGTATTGGTACTAGGCTTGTTGAGTTGATGCAGATGTTATGGTGATGATATGATTGTTGACGAGTTGCAAAGTTGCGTGTTTTTAGCAACAATTGCCCTACACTTTGGATATTTAAATACTAGACCGGTCTATGGTGGCATTGACCAATACCAGGAGAGAACTGGTAGTGCTCTAAGGTGGAGAGCGGATTCCGAAGAACCAAGTCAAACCCCGGGAAAATAAAGTTTATGCCACGACATGATGTTGAGTTTCCATGTCTGACTGCCCGGAGTCCTCAGAGCAGAGATACACCTTTGTGATTATGCACAGGGTACAGCTCGGAGACGTGGACACGGCTAGCTGGATAATAATCCCGCTGGCGGTGCAGGGGCCATTGAGGGATATACCTTAGCCCCTGGGTCTATACATGACTACAGCAGGGACCATAGATTAGCCAGCATACAGTAAGGAGCGAATAAGGCTCAACAGAGCTGGATGTGAGAAACAAGAATGACAGTGAAAAATAACGAGGTGAAAAATAAGAGGTGAAAAAACACAGTGCAAGAGTTATACCAGGCACATGAATACCACATGGAAAAACAACAATTGCTCATCTGTACTTGTAGCTGATATAATCACCTCAACACGTGACATGTTCACTCTTGCATTGAGTTATCTTGTCGTGTGGTGTGATTGAGGCTGAGTTGAATGATCTTAACAGTGACAGCCAGAAGACAAAATACCGTATAGCCTGAAGTGAATAGAGATAGAGCGTACGTTTACGTATGAATAAAGGACAACACTCGTATACAAGTACCACCCTACAACACCAGATAGTACTCAAAATTCCGCCCCAAAGCCTCAAAATGGTGGCGAAAACATGTAGAATTTTTTTGAGCTGAAAATACTCCCTTCTCACACTCCAATTGAGCATTTCCACTGTCTCCCTGTTCTCTCCAGTCCTTCTCCTTCCACCCTAGATTACCTTCTTACATAATCTCTATACTCCCAACCGACCTTAACTTTGGCTCGTGAGTGTGGCAATTCAACTGCATCTCGACATACTGTTCTCTGGATCAACACCATGTCATCTGCCGAAGAAGTGAGTAAATTGAGCGGGAAAACCGCCCACGTGACCCCCAAACCCCCAGTATCTAACACAGATCCGTCTCAAGCGTCTAGCTCGTCTCGGAGGAGGTGCAGCTTCGCCTACTCCTGCAGCTACTCCCGGACCTAGCTCTTCAAGCCCCTCTGAGCCCAAAGAAGAGCCCAAGGAGGTCAAGAAGGAGACCCCGCCTGTCGTCGCCAAGCCCAAAATCAAAATCGTCCCGAAAAAGGCCCCTTCACCTGCTCCTACACCCTCCAAAGCAGCCCCTAAAGCGGCACCCAAACCAGCACCACCTTCGGCTCTACTGACGACACCTTTCGACAAGTACGAGGAGGAGGCAATTGAGAGTCTGCTGCGAATCTCGGTGCGAAACAAGCCGCGATGTGCTCAACTTGATGGTGTCAAGGAGGAACTGACTGGAGAAGGCAAGACTGTGGCTTTGTCCAAGGATAACCTGGAAGATGCTCTGTTCAGTCATCTTACCGGCTCAAAGACGGTCTTCAATTATCTCATGGAGAGCTACCTGCGAGCCAAAAAAGACCAGGCTATTCTCAACAAGGCTGGAAAAGAAACAGTCGACATTGAAGCCAAGAAAGATCTCGTCAAGAACATCATGGAAATGACCACCAGATACGGACTGCTGTATGTGTCTGTTCCAGACATGTACGAGCAGGCTACGGGTATTCAGGAGGTGCTCAAATTGTCCCAAAACGGATCTCTTTCATGGGAGTATATGGATGAAATCTTCACTCGAGCCAAGGGAGATGGAGATATGGGATCTGTGGCTGGCAAGATCATCCAGGACGTGAACGGAATCATTCTCAGTGTGAACCAGGACGCCTCTCAATCAGCTACTGCAGCTCTTTACTTTGTTGCTCATCTGTTCAGCAACAAGTTGTTTGCCGCAGCTGTGCCTGAGATTGAAGGGTTTGTCGAAAGTGGCACTAACGACGAGAAGCCGTCTGACATTGAGAAAAACCCGGTTGGTTTGGGCCCCGTTTTCGCCATTTCACCTCTACATGCTGCTTCAGCACTGACATTGTACCCCATTGGAACACCCGAACAGATGATGGATCCTCGAGGAAACGCTTCCAACGGAGTACGAGCCGAGGCACGAATCGTCCAGGACCAATTGTTTCAAATTGTCGACAAAATCGTCAGAGCTTCGCCTCAAGCCAGAGACTGTATTCTGCAGTACTTTGGACGAGTGCTGAAATGCAACCATAGACGACGAGCCACGCGTTTGCAAGAGGGAACCACATCTTCTGACGGCTTCTTGCTCAACATTTTCTTTGTTTTGTTGAAACTGGCTGACCCGTTTGTGGATGGAGCATGTTCCAAGATTGACAAGATTGACATTGAGTACTACACCAAGAACTCTGTGGTTGATATCACTGACGAGACCAAGATCCATGCTGACTCTACCGAGGCTACTGAGTATTATGATGAGAAAAACGGCGACAAAAAGGACGTTTCTCCAAACTTCATTTCGCACGTCTTCTTCCTCACGGCTGGTTACCTGTACTACGGATTTGGAGGTGCTCAGCAGCAGGTTACCCGGCTGAAGGAGCATCATGACCAGGCACGTGACTACCTCGATAACTCACGTGTTCAGTATGCCAATGTTCCTGAAGCTCAAAGAGGAGCCGTCAACATGCAGCTTCAGAAGGTGGAGAAGATGGTTGGTGGTCTAGCTGCTCAGAGAGCGGCTATCCTCGCGGTTATCTCTGAACAGGACGTGTGTATTCAAGTTCTGCAGTTTGCCATTTTCCAAATGCATTTTCTCATTCGTGTTTTGCAGCCTGCCCATACTTATCCTCATGCAGGAGAGGTTTCTTTGCCTCTATACACTGGAGAGAACACTGGACCCATTGAGTACCTTCCCGAGTACCTGATTGAGGGTCCTGTTGGTGTGGTTAACGTCATGTGTCGTCATAACACTATTCTGTCCATGCTTTCTCCTCTGGTTGATGTTTCTGCTTTGGTTACTTTTGGCGTTGTCTTCCTTCGTCACTCTGATGTTATCAAGAACCCTCATCAGAAGAGTAAGATTGTGGAAATGCTGTTTTACGGCACTCAGCCTATTTACAACCAGAACGACGGTTTCCTGGTATCCACTTTCAACTCTCAGAAACTCGCCCTCGAGTCTCTCATGCATTCGCTCATGAACATTTACATTGAGTTTGAGCAGACCGGAGCACATACCCAGTTTTACGACAAGTTCAACATTCGGTACTACGTGTCTCAGATCATTGAGTCCATCTGGAACAATGTCAATTATCAAAAGCGACTTGAGAAGGAGTCTCATGACAACATTGATTTCTTTGTCAGATTTGTGGCTTTGTTGTTGAACGACGTCACTTATCTCATGGACGAATCTGTCTCTTCTCTCACTGAGATCCGTCAGATTGAAGCTGAGCTGGCTACCATGACTGAAGAGGAGAAACAGTCTACTCATGCTCAGGAGCTTCAGAAGAAGTTCAAGACCGCTGAGCGAAATATCAAGGGCTGGATGCCTCTGACCAACAAGAATATGAAATTGTTGGATTTGTTCACTCAGGCAGTTCCCAAGTCGTTTGTTTCTCCTGAAATTGTGGACCGTCTGGCAGCTATGATGAACCACAACCTTAAAGCTCTGGTTGGTCCCAAATGCAGAGACCTCAAGGTTAAGAATATGCTCAAGTACGGATTTGACCCCAAGGACCTGCTGGTGAAGCTCTCAAAGGCGTACTACAACTTGCACAAACAGGACGAGTTTATCCAGGCAGTTGCACGTGACGGACGTTCGTTTGATCCTGCAAACTTCACTCGAGCCATTGACCTCATTTCACGGTTCAACCTCATGCCTAGAGAGTACCTGGATCAGATTGTTGTGCTTCGAAACAGCGCTTCTGAAGTCGCTGCACGTGATGAAGAGGATGAACAGGATCTTGGAGATATCCCCGATGAGTACCTCGATCCTCTCATGTACACTCTGATGACCAACCCTGTGATTCTGCCTTCTTCCAAGATCAACATTGATCTGGCCACCATCAAGTCGCATTTGTTGTCTGATCCTAAAGATCCGTTCAACCGAGCGCCTTTGAAGCTGGAGGATGTGTTGCCTAATGAGGAGTTGAAGGTGGAGATTGAGAACTGGGTGAGGGAGAAGAAGAGTGCGGCGAAGAAGAAGGATGGAGATGGGGATGTTGAGATGGCGAGCTAGAGCTACGAGCGAAGCGAGTAACCATAATTCAGGCTAGCGATGGGATGCAAAGGAGGAAATAATGAATATGAAAAATTGCAAAAATAATATGTACCATAGTTGTAGCTGTGTATGGTTCTATCTAAGTTAAGCATGACTGACAGAAGAGTGAATATTATGTCAGTCTTAAGTTAAGCATAATCAATAGCCATTGTCAGAACGGAACATCAATGGGGTGTCCAAACCAAGTAAAACAACTGATTTTACTACCAGTGTGTAGCCCTTGATCTCCTCTTCAAAACGCACTTGCCGGTTTGTCTGTAGCACCCCCATTTCCCTCAACAATGGCAATAAGCTATGCCCATCGATGATGATACTCTCTAGCTGAGTAGTGTGCTTGTACATCACATAGGACACATAGGACACGTGCAAGTCACTTGTTTCGTGCCCGCACGCCCCTGTCAATTTCTAAATCTATTCACATCTATCGTCTAATTACTTCTGCTCCTCCTTCTTCTTGTTCTCCTTGTCGATATTATAAACAACCTGCCGTCTGGCTCTCTTCAGCTCAGTAGCCAGATCAGGCAGCTGCACCGTCTCGGCAATCTTATCAATGCTGACATCATCAACCAACAGCGAGTTCTGCACAGTCTCCTCGGTGACCTCAGCAACACCATCATGATCAGCCAGGTTAGCCACGTTCTTGAGCACACTGGTATCCTCGGCCTTGTTGTACGCGTCAAACACCTGTTCGGAAGCGACAAACTCCAGATGGTTGTCTTCGATCAGATGCTTGAGGTGGTTAGCTCCTTCAAGAGCCTTCCAGTGTGACCAGCATCTAAACACCAGGTAGAAACCGGGCAAGTTGGGCAAAACAGGCAACAAAGCCACAGGCAGGGTCAAAGGAGCGCCAATGGCACACCAGATCATGTATTTCTTGTGGTGCTTGGCTCCATCAATAGCCAGTTTGAGTAGTTGCTGTTTGGCCAGATCTGGAGATGTCAGGTGTTTAGGGAACACCAAGGGCACCTTGAGCAGCTCCTCATGATGCTTCTTGGCAATATCCTCCAGCTGCACAACCGGCAGTTGTTCAGCAACAGGCAGCTTTTCGTTTTTCTCCAACAGCTCCTTCTCGTCCTTGGCTTCCAGCTCCTTCAGTCGACGCAGCACACTCTGCTGTCTGGGGATAGTCTTCAAGCCCCACTCCTCATAGGGTATTTGCTCGAGCATCTTGTTGGTCCAGAAGACAATCTGCTTCTTCCACGACGTTTCCGACGTTTCAAAGTCCTTCCAGATGGCGCCAAACTTCTTGACCAGCTTGTCGTCGAGTCTGGGGGTCTGGGACGCTGGAGGCGTGACCGAGGTCTGAACGCAGTAGACCATGGCGCGTCGGGCCGTGAGGGGCGTGAAAATGAGCTTCATGGGCGTTCTGAGGGAGAAACTGCGTGGTTCGACTCTTCGACCTCGTCTGGATGTTGAGACAGGTTTATAAAAAAATATGGTTCGCCAACCTAAGCGAGAGAACTTTATATCCCGCGTGTTTTCGCATCGGTGGCGTACATGAGGACGTAGAGGAGATGTTCTCGGGGCGATTTACACAGCCCGAGGGTGAGGTAGCTTGGCAACGTTTTTTTTCTTGTATTTTTGGCGTCCAGGGCTCCACTCATGATATCATGTGCAGGAGGGCTGAATAAGTGTGCATGGGATAGGCTGAGGGTGAAGTGTGGGATGTTAACGGAAATGGATGATCTGGGGATGTATTTGGAAGCTGAGAGTGTGAGATTGACGATTCTGCGGTTTTTTCTGTATTTTTCAAAATATTCGTCGCACTACAGTGGCTTTGGTAGGGTGGTTTTCGCGCATCCCCAAATAAAGTTGGAGATGAAATTTTGGGATTCAATGACTGGATTGCCACTGGATAAGCACTGCCCAGTAGGTACAGTAGGCACGAGACCAGAGCCGTGCGTTGAGAGAAGTTAGAGCCGGTGATAGCCGGTGATAGCCGGTGGTTCAATAGCCGTATTATCACGTGACTATGGTATTTATCAGGCCATCAAAAAACTCACCCATCTCAGCCTAACTATAAAGCCAAGTAAAGTGCTAGCTCAGTTGCCCTTTGAAACGGCCAATTGAGAGAACCATCCCATCACATTGCTAAAGGCTATTGACGATTGGCTGCGTCAAATAGGCAGCAGTGAAGAGATCATAGGGGGGATGATATATAATAAAAAGCGCGAGATTACCGGCATTAAAGGGGTACCTTGGAGATAATAAATATTTTCTACAGTTTCCCCGCACTTCTGCTGCTGATACACGTGTCTTTCAACTCAGCAACTCACCTGAACGTTGCTATCCATTGTTCAATCTTAGCGTGAATCTGCTTTTCCAGACCCTGTTTGCCACTATGGAATGCGTGTAGGACGCACCTTTAGCAATGCTCAAACGTTGCTGAGAGGAGGGGAGGTGAAGCTGAGGTGAGACTGGGAGAAATTATGTTTTTCAGAATTTCAGAATTTCAGAATTTGATGGCTTCAGTTTGGATCTGATCTTATAGTGTAGGTTAGTTAGTCCACCTCGGCTAATAAAGTACAAGTAAAGTGTGCCGGATCAAGCTCTGTTTTGACACGATAATGTACGATATCGGGTTATTTGAGAGTGTGCTGATATTATAGATCTCGCCGTATACAGCGTATACCCCAGCTGAAACAACGTACAATGACGTGCGAAACAATACGTGTTCTTGTACGATACTTGTTGTGAGGGTGGCTTAGCAGAGCATGTTAGTTTGATTCAGTTACGGTGTGGTTTTTATGGATGGCTCACGTGAGCATTTCGAGAGCTCAACCTGGAATGTTCAGTGACAGCTGCCAAACGGAAGCAGACAAAACAATGGGAAAACAACACCAAACAATCAACAACAGAGTAGGACTTGCCGTATTTACGATCCCATCAGATGAGATATATCCGGTGTGAAAATGTGAAATAGCTATGAGTACTTCAATCTTCACCCTCTCATTATCACGATTGTTTAGACTAAGACGCAGGGGGTGGGGAGATTAGCGATGTAGATATTTTATGGGCGGGCTGGTTAACAGACAGGCACCAGTGTCAGAACACGGACTTGTAGCAATCCAGGCGGGTCGTAGCAACAACCACTGACTCATAACTGACGTTTATACTGCGTTATAGGTTCCACGCCTGAGTTCTTATTTGCGTTGCTGTCAGGACCTAAATTAGCAAAAGATATTACCAAGAGAGCAGTCAGCGAGCGTGATTTAGGAGCTACAGTACGAGCTACGAGTGCGATAGCACGAGTAGCAGTATAGTACGTACACACAGCTCTTTGTGTACAGCCCTTTATATACAGCTCGTTGTATACTGCACTGACCGGCTCCTCGTACTCGTACTCGAAGCCCTTAAACTCCTCCTCAAACAGCAGCTGGAAGTGCAGGCTCTGACACAGTGCGGCGCAATCGGAGAGCGGTATATGCACAAAATGTAACTTGGGCGCTGCACCAGCAATGAAGCTGGCCATAAAATAGCACGGAGCAGAGAGTGCGATATGGGTTGGAACTAAGCTATAGACGAGCCAAAAATTGGACTTTCAAACATCAAACAACGGAATAAAATACGGCGCGTACCCACCCAGATTAAATTGGATCTGACTCACGGCTTGTTCATCTTCCGTTTCGGCTCCCTTTGGTGTGTCCCCTCTGCTCCACATAACGCATGAAGCTTGGTTAAAAACACCTTAACTCGCTCTAGCTTTGAACCAAAACCAGTTCCAAACATCTGACCCAGCTGTCTCTTACCAGGGCAGAAAAACACCCCCAGACACCTACGAAAGAGCCCTTGCTTGTACTTCCAGCACCAGCGCCATCGTCTGAGTCCCCCACAGATGTCGACAAACGAATATGGACGCTCTGTTGCCGAGGCTCCGGACGACAAACAACAACAACATGGCTCCACCTCTCCAGAACCGCCAGCTGCCAACAAAAAGATGAAAACCAGCCAGGACCAGCAAATACACGACTCCCCATACGACCCCGGCGTCTCTGCTCCAACCTCCTCGCAATCCAACACCTCTGCATTAACATACACCGACACGCAGACCCATCCGACCAGCTACATGGGTACCACTTCAGCAGTGCCTCCCACGGGCTCTGGAGGTGAAATTCCGTTTCCGACGTATTCAGAGCCGGGCAAACCTCGAACCAGGGCGATTTCAGGCACCACAGGCATTTCTTCGCGCAGAAACACGTCTTCTTCGTCAAAATCGCAACAGTACGAAACAAACTACAAACACGTAGCTAGTACCATTCCAGTCTGGCTCATTGAGGATATCGGAGACCAGGAGTTCTCGCCGCAGGTGAACGACCAGAATACGTTTCAAACCGGACGTATTACGGAAATCGCAGAAGGAGACTCGGACCAGGCCATTAGTGATGTGGAGAACGGAGAAGGAGTGGCTCCTACGCTGAATTGGCGCCGGCGACTGCCGACCTCGTCGTTCAACTTTGCCATGCCGCCCTCTACAGCTTTGAAACCGCTTCAGGGAGTGCTGGTGGCCCCTCTAAAACTGCATACTCATATTTTCAGACACCACCGGCTGAAATACGTCCAGGGCGAGTCCAAAAACAGGTACGTGGAGACCAACCCGCACTACGAATGGGGCACTTTTGCCAACAAGGTCATCAGACGAGACATTTTGGGAAACGAGGAGATTGTGGATGTATCTGAACTGGAAGGACAGTACGACTTTGACACAAAGTACGGAGGAGATGACGCGGGACAGCTGGGATCCACATCCTGGTTCCTCAAACGAAAGCTCAAGGGCTTTATTAGTTTGTTCAGGAACGTGGAAGACGAAGATATCAAGCGAGGAGCAGATCTCAACTTTAGAGAGTTTGTTTCTGAGAAATCACGTCAATCTTGGAAACCAAAGTTCTATGTGATTCTGCTGAACGACCCGTACGTGCCCCTGACCTTCCGAACCATCATGTTCTGTCTTTCATGTGTCGCTTTATCGCTATCAGCTTCAGTCTTTGTCCACTCTAAAAACAACACCCCCTTCTCCATCCCTCAACAACCGTCAACCATCATGGCCATTGTCGTACAGTCACTGGCTCTAGTGTACATTGTGTACATCACGTACGACGAGTACTCTGGCAAACCCTTAGGTCTCCGAGACGCCTCTTCGAAAATCCGGCTCATCATGCTGGACCTCTTATTTATTATTTTCTCATCCGCAAATACGGCTCTTGCATTCAACACCATGTGCGACAAGCGGTGGGTGTGCCGTACAGACCATGATCTGGGCGACCCCGACCCGCAGCCGTACAACTACGCCATGTGCTCGCGTCAAAAGGGCCTGGTGGCTTTCCTGCTTGTCATTCTCTTTTCCTGGGTGTCCACTTTTAGCATTAGTATTTTCCGGCTGGTGGAGCGAGTCGCTGGAGACAAGCACAATTAGAGATTAGCTCTTGCTCAACTACAAATCATTAGATTAGATGACACTACATTAGCATTAATATATTATACAAGTATACGATTGATGATATGAAATAGGTGGTACAATTGTGCTGGCACGACACTTGCCCGCTTACTGCGTACACTGCACACACTGTACAGCTGACTGGTTCATATCGCACGTAGGGCAGGCCGGGTAATGTTTTGAAAGGGGGTAAAAAGGGGTTTTGGAGGTTATTTGTATATCACGTGACTCAATAACTGCTACTATTCGCACTAAAACACCCCTTAAACCCTCAACCCTCAAACTAGCCCCAATTCCAATGACTCTGGTAGTCTCTGTTAGTCAGCGTGTCCCACCACTCTTGAGACTGAAAAGCTTAATGGTGTCACCACACTACACCTGAAGGCTATACTTACAGGACCATCCTACCACCCCCAGTGATTAACTCTCACACTTATTCAACTCTCACCATCCATCTCCAGAGTTGCAATTCCCCTAGCATCGACACCACGCCCCTGAACACGACATGGTAAACACACCGCCACTTCCCCGCGCTGATGATATCGACGCCACATGGAAGTACATCGAAGACGGAGTGGGTCAGGTGCTCAGAGACGACCTGGCCCATGGAGCGGGTCTTTCCTCGCAGATGTACATGAATCTGTACTCGGCCATTCACAACTACTGTGTGTCTCGTGACAGCAACCGTAGCGTGAGTTTGGCCAGCCGTGGAGGAGCAGGCTCCAGTACTCGAGGTGCGCAGCTGATTGGTGCGGACCTGTACTACAAGCTCAAGGGCTTTCTGGAGTCGCATCTGAGCTCGCTGGAGGCTGAGGCACAGCCCATGAGCGGCGGCAACCTGCTGCTGTACTACATCAAGTGCTGGGACAAGTACACGGTTGGCGCGCAGTACATCAACCACATTTTCAACTACCTGAACCGCCACTGGGTCAAGCGGGAGCGGGACGACGGCCGCAAGAACGTGGTGGACGTCAACACCATGTGTCTGTGCGCGTGGAAGGAGTGCTTTTTCGACCCGCTGGAGAAAAAGGTGATTGACGCGCTGTTGGAGCAGTTCACCCGGCTGCGAAACGGCGAGTCCACGGGCACCATCGACATTCGAAAGGTGGTCTATTCGCTGGTTTCGCTGGGTCTCGATCAGCTCGACATCAAGCGAGTCAACCTCCAGGTCTACGAACAGGCCTTCCTGCAACCGTTCATCCAGCACACCAAGGACTACTACACCAAGGAGTCCGCGCTGTTCCTGCAGGAGAACACCGTGGTGGACTACAACCGCAAGGCCGAGCAGCGGCTGTCGGAGGAGAAAGGCCGTGTCGACGTCTACCTGCATCCCTCTTCTGAGCAGCGGGTCATTGAGACGTGTCACGAGTGTCTGATTGCCGACCATGCTGAGGTCATTCGATCCGAGTTTGGCTCGCTGCTGCAGGGCTACCGAGAGGACGACATTCGACGTGTCCATGTGCTGTTGAGCAAGGTTGACGGTGCTCTGGACCCCATTCTGCCTGTGTTTGAGTCCTATGTCAAGCAGGAGGGAGAGAATGCCGTCAAGCAGCTGGCAAAGGATCTCACCGGATCCGTGGACGCCTCCACCTACGTCGACACCCTCATTGGTGTCTACGAGCGATACGTGCATCTGGTCGAGGTTGCCTTCAGCAACCACACCTCCCTGCACAAGGTGCTGGATGCAGCATGCTTGGCGTTCATCAACAAAAACGTCATTGCCACTCCAGACGCCGCCAACGGCAAGGCACGTGACTCATCACGTACCCCCGAGCTGCTCGCCTCCTACTGCAACACGCTGCTCAAAAAGACCACCAAGACCACGGAGGACTTTGATCTGGAGGCCAAGCTGGAGAACGCCATTGTGATTTTCCGGTTCCTGGAGGAGAAGGACGCGTTCCAGAAGCATTACACCCGTAACCTGGCTCGACGTCTGGTCTACAACTCGTCTGCTTCCGATGACGCAGAGCGATCCATGGTCAACAAGCTCAAGAACGAGTGTGGAATGGAGTACACCGGCAAGCTCAACAAAATGTTCCAGGACATTTCCGTGTCGGCCGAGCTTCAGGAGGAGTTCAAGGAGCGGGTGCAGCAGAAGAGACAGGATGCTGCTGCTTCTGGACAGGAGGCTAACCTGGTTGATTTCTCTCCCACCATCATTGCTGAGGGATGTTGGCCTCTGCCTTCCGTTAAGGACGGTTTCCGACTCCCCAACGATCTCACCAAGACGTACGAGGCTTTCACTCAGTACTACCAGGCCAAGCACCAGGGTCGAAAGCTCAAGTGGCTGTGGAACTTCACCAAGGGTGATGTCAAGATCCACACCAAGGGCTCCAAGATTGGTTACTCAGTCACCGCTTCCATCTACCAGATTGCCATTCTGCTGGCCTTCAACGATGCCGATGTGCTGTCTGTGGCTGATCTGCAGGAGATCACCGGTCTCACCCCCACATACCTTGACGGTTCGCTGATGCTGATTCTCAAGTCCAAGTTCCTGACCGTTGAGGGCGTCTCTGGAGACCCCAAGGACGTGAAGCTCACGCCCGAGTCGCGAATCGTCTTCAACCAGGAGTTCAAGTCCAAGAAGATCCGAATCAACATCAACGGAGTCATCAAGACGGAGGCCAAGGCCGAAGCCGAGGAGACCAAGAAGGCGATCGAGGACGACCGAAAGTGGTTCCTGCAGGCGACCATTGTGCGAGTCATGAAGGCCCGAAAGACTCTCAAGCATACCGCGCTGGTCCAGGAAACCATTGTGCAGTCCAAGAAGCGGTTCCACCCCAAGATTGGCGAAATCAAAAAGGTGATTGACGATCTGATCGAGAGAGAGTACCTGACCCGAATCGAGCAGGACAAGTACGAGTACGCTGCATAGTTAACGAGGTTCATGATAATGTTGATACTGCTCGACCAGCCCGCATCTCACTCTAGTTAGTAGTATCCCATAGATTCTGTATGTGCGAATAAACATAATGAGAAGATTTTTATAAGTAGACGAATACAGTAGAAGCCAAATGTACAGTACAGAGCATTATACGCTGGTTGAACATGACTCTACGCTTGGTTGAATAAATACAATATATTTTTAAATGGTGCTAAGTGACGATATTAATATCGGCGAAATCAGGCTCCACCAACTTCTCAATCTCATGAGACAAAGCCATAACCCACTGCTCCTTCTCCTGTCTTGAACGAGCGACGAAAATGTACCGATGGCCACTGACTCCGAGTCTGTTGACAGTTCTGAGTTTCGTGGACGACTTTGTAGTGACGGCCTTCTTTCGAGGAAACCACAGAATAATACATCTCAGAGTCTCACTCTCGGCAGACTTCCAGCCATCCTTGTAGATACGAGGAACGACTCTATCAGAGCACAAGTCGCTCATTTCGTCACGAGTGAGGATATCCGACTCGGCAATGTTACCAGAGTAGACATAGGCCTCCTTCAAGGGAATGTCTCTGAACCGCTCATAGTCCACTTTATCCATAGGAATACCTCCGAGTGTTCGTCTGTAGACATCGTACAAGATTAGATGACCGTGGCACAGAACAGTGTAGTACTGCTTGAACGAACCATGGCTTCGAGTCTTGTGGTACATCATACCCTTCATGATGATAGATCTAGACCAAGAGATACCAGAGACGTTGTACAGAGTAGTGGAAGCTGAAGCACGAGCAGTTTCCCATTTAGGAGACGACTCTCCAACAGCAGCATCCAATTTGTCGTCAATGTACAGACGTTTCATGTTGTTTGTTCTGAAGTCAGCGGATACTTGGAGCTGGTTGTGAGAGACCTGCTTCCAGTAGAAAATGAGGTCCTTCAGTTTGTTGACCCAGAGGTTTCTGCAGTGAGCGTTGTAGGCCTGTAGACGTACAATCAAGCCGTTCTCCATAACCAGTTCGAAGGTCTTTGACTCATCGAAAGAATCAACTTCACCATCTTCTCCTCCCAAGTGAAGCGAAGTAGTTCCATGGAGAATTCTAGACCCGTCAAAATCGACATTGTTATCACTATCTCCGATATTGTGGTCGACGATCTCTTGTCTCTTCGTAGCACGTACATCCACCACTTCCAGGAGGTTAATAAAACCATCAGCCTTGATGATCTGAGCAGCTCGTCTCTGCATGTTGTGCAAAGCAATAGAATCTCGTTTCTGAAACTCAGCCTCAGTGATACCAGGTTTCAGCCACTTGATGATCGGTACACCCTTCATCTGACCCTTACTACCAAGTTCAGACTTGAAAGGGGCAATTTCATACACCCATTCTCTCTGGTTCTCATTGTACGACTCCTGGCACTTGAGATCTTCATCTGGAAGAGGAAGAATGGCATTTCCAGGTTTGGCGAAAAACAAAAAGTGATCGTGGGTGGAAAAGTACAGGTTCTTGTACAACAACTTCTCAAAGCCCTTCTTTCTCGAGAACGCTCCTCCAAGCTGATTGTTCCACGACTTGAGACGCACCAAATGACCCTCAATCGGAGTAGGCTCAATCAACTCTTCTCCCTTGATGGTCACCTTGTCTCCATAATGTTCCTTGACTCGCAGTTCCAAATCGTGAGTCCGGTTGAGAGCCCAAGAACCATGCAGTTCCTGCTCTCCGAAACCCTGTACCCACTCCAGACGGTCGTATCTTCTCCATCCCAGACCCACTCTCTTGGTTTTGACCCATTCATCGACAGTGGTTTTGAATCTGGGGTTCTCAGCAAGTGCTTTCAAGGCCTTCTCAGTGATATACTGATGAGCACGTGCAGTGAGAACAGCTCCATGGCCTGCTTTTTTGTTATTGGTGGCCATGAGGTTACGGGAAATGTACTCATCAATAAGCTTGAACTTGCGCCAAGAGACTCGAACAGTGACAACCACAGCTAGATCGGGAACTCGAACATGCATGTCTTTGTCTCGTCTGGCACCTAGAATTTCAGAAAAGAAGGCAAACCATCGAATAGAAGAGTACGCTGACCGAGCTCGAAGAATGTAAATCACAGTCTCTCGTTTACCACTGTACCAGAGTGCAATGGTCTTGTCCAGAGAAGAGTACAAGGACACATTGACATGCTTACCTAGCGTCAAAAACATCTTGGCTCCAGTCTTACCCTTGGCTACCTTCTCCACAGCCTTAATAGACCGGGAGGAGTAGAACTGTAAGGAGATGGGGTTCTCAGGATCGCCAGTACTTCGAGCAACAACAATGTACTCTCTCCATCGCTCTAGCATTCTCGTATCGCCTGTTTCAGTCTCGTTAAAGTCTTTAGGAAGATGCAGAGCAGGGCTGGTTTTCACCATAACAAGCATTTTCTCAATACGCACAATCTCACCAGCAGTACGCTCACGCAGAAAACGCCAGTTCTTGACAGTAGCTTCACGAGACCGGTACGATTTTGATTTCATCTTGCCAGCCACATTTTTAGCTCGGTTGACGAAATTCTCCTGGAACTGAACGTAGTAGTCACTTTGAGAAGGGCCTGAAGAATGAGCAGCAACAGAAGCAGGAGTCAAAAACTCCACTCCATCACCTTTAGCATGATGAGCATTGGTATGAGGAGCTGAAGGGTCTCCATCAAACTGCACTTCATCCGGTTCCTGACCCTCAGGACCCTCAGGAGCTTCGGCTACCTTAGACTCATCGATCTCTCTTTGAGCAGCTTCTGAGATCTGCCCGTTGTTGCCAAACTCGTTAGAACCGTCCATGAGATGAGCGTCTTCAGGCAAACTGTCTTTTTCCTGCAGATTCGGCAACTGCTGTTCCTCCTTCCATCGTAGTTTTTGACCAGGGTTGAGTCCACTGGGTCCTGAGAATTTCACTCTAGAACCTGAACCAGGAGAAGGAGGAGCATCTGGGTGCAGGTATCCTTTTCCTTTGAGGAGGTCTGATCGTTTGGGAGCAACAAGAATCGATTTTCCATGGTCCTTTTTGAACTCGTCGTATCCTCTAAGAGTAGATTCGTTACCTTTATCAGAGTCAAACTCATCAGACATACTATCGGCATCAGATAAAGACGGTTTTCCAACATCGTCTAGAGATGCTAGAGACGATTCTGCTGAGTGGAAAGAGTCTATGGTATCAACTGAACCGACAGGATGTGAAGTATCTGATGTTTGAGAGGATGTTTGTGTGAAAAGAGGGATATCAGAAGCAGAAGATCGCCCTGAATGAAGGTAGGGGGCTTTCTTGAGAGTTTTGGGGTGCTCGAGAGGACCCACTTCAGGTTCCTTTTTGACCTCAGCTGCATCTTGAGTAGGACCAGAGTACTTTCTGAGAGAATGCAAAGCTGAACCAGGAGCTTGTTGAGACATGACACCAACAGGAGGTTTGTATGAAGTGTCATCTGACGAGTCACTGTCTTCCTTTGGATGCTTATGACCACTAAAGTCTCTCACCTTGACTCCAGGGGGAGCTGTTTGAGGACTAGTAGGAGCCTCCTTTTTAGAGTGTTCACCAAAACCAGGCAGTTTGACCATTGGTGTAGACACGTCGATTTCTTCAGGCATACAGTCAGGTATCCTCATTTCCTCCTCGTAGTCACTATCCGTCATAACCCCCTTTCCCTTGGAGTTTGCTCTTCTTCTTCGAAACGTGTTTCTTCGTCCAGGCGAAGGAATAGACGACTGGGCGTTTAGTTGATCGGAAAACGTGCCAGTACCTCTTCTTGGCAGCTCGGGAGTTGTTTTTCCACGCGCAAATTTCGATCCCTGAAACGAACCGTGGTCTCTGACTGTATTGTTGAACGTCTTGGACTTGTCCCGAGAGGAAGACCCAACTTCGTCCCATTTCGTACGTCCAAAAAAACTCGTCTTTCGTCTCTGAGCACTCAGAAACCGGTCAGGAGACACCTCCTCCTCCTCTGACTCGTACCGTTCATCCGGAGGTTCATGACGTTCCTCTGGCGGATCAAGTTCAGAGTCGGTCAAATCTGAACCACTGGAGTCGTACATTTCCATAAGCTCCTCGAGCAGATCGTCACCGTTCTTGTTGAGCTTTGAAACCAGCATTTTCTTGGGCTTTGACAGCGCATTCAGGGGGTTGGTAGGGAACACCTTTGAAGTGAGGTTGAAAAACGGACCCAGAGAAGAACCAGCGTACCGTTTCATGACCTTTTCAGGCTGCTGTTCCACCCACTCTTTCGCCAGAGGTCCCACCACCATGACTCGAGAAGACCGGTCCATATGGTCTGGAGTAGAGTACTCCATTCGAAACACAGTGTATGAGTTCAGGGGTACTTCATTGTACACCCATTCGTTGTAGGGCTGTCTGACCGAGTCCAGACCCTCGTAGTCCGCCAGAAGATCCACCTTGCCCTCCATCGGGTGAGCTCTTCGGCCCTTGAGAAACGGCAGGCCCTTGGCATCGTCATGGACGATTTTGGGGGGCTGCTCTGGAGCTACTTGCGAAGCAGCCGTAGATCCGTCCATTGACATCTGGTTAGCGGGTGTTGTAGTGGTGTGGTGTCACGCGCTACGCACGTGACTTCTTCTCGTCATACTCACTAAATCTCGTTTTGGTCGCTTGAGATACTCTGTCGTCCTGTTGTTCCGCCTGATTGCTCGTTATTATGCATCTCAGAAGAGCTGCGAGTTTATGCACCTTTAGCCCCAGTAGAGTTTGCCGTGTCTGAGCCTGCATGAGAGTCTACAACGGACCCCAAAAGAGATGTTCCAAAGAACGACTTTTCGACCAGTCAGCTTCACAATGCCATTATGACCGATTCGGTGGAAGATCTCGATAATCTGCTGCTTTTGGGGGTCATTTTCACTACGGGCTACTCCCGACTGCCGTGTGAAGGTGAGACTGCTCCGGATGGCTGGAACTGGCCTCCTTCAACCTGGTTCAAACTTGGCAATTTATCTACGCCTTTTCGAGAACTACGACATTTATACGACCACAAGGCAGTGCGAGTCACGTGCAAATCGTTACCTGTGAAACAGCTGCTTGCGCTGAGAATATACCTGGTTCCGGAAGAGATTCGGGCTCGTTTCAAGCCCAAACAGTCGTCCTTTTCGCTCAAACTGTTGGACGATAAAAGAGCTGTTTCTCTCTCCCATCTGATACCTTATTTCTACGTGCCAGGACAAAATACTCCCATTTTGCCGTTCAACAAAACGAGCTTGGGACCGGTGGTTAAAGTGATCGCTACAGAACAGAGACTCAACAGCTGGCTAAGATACCTGTGTAAAGATGAGAGGGAGCCGAAAATGGCGAATTTGGACTCGGCAAAGAATTTGTTGATGAGTTTGTACGAAGCAGTTGATTTTGTGCCTCAATATGATCCTTCTGACTCGATCATAGACGCTGTCTTTTCTGGTCACATTGAAGGCCTTAAATCAGAACTGTATCCTTATCAAGCAGAAACAGTGTCCCAAATGATATACATGGAGGAGAACCCCAGGACAGCTGTTAGTGAACGGTACTTGAAAATCGGCAAGTTTTATTTCCACCCAGAGTTTCTAGTGGCTAGAACTGAACTACAACCGTCTACTGGGTTGTCTAGAGGAGGTATTTTGGCTGAAAATATGGGTCTGGGCAAGACTTGTATTTGCTTGGCTCTTCTGTGTGCCACGAGAAAATCAATGGCTACTGTTCCTCCAGAGTACAGTGATACGTTGACGGAGACTATGATGGATTTACCAGGTACCGGAAAAGTTCCTCAATTGAAGTTTACAGTGGCCAAGAAGGTGGCTGAAATGGGAGCTTCTTGGGGTTTATACGCAGATAGATTATCTCAATCGTGTGTATCTTTACTGTCTTCTATTCAGTGTACATTTCTCATGCCTGATATACCCAGAGTACGTGTTAGTAGTCGAACTGCTGCTTTGAGAGATCAATTACCTCCTAGACGGATTCATTTGACGTCAGCTTCTTTGCTAGTATGCCCTGACTCTCTACCGTTCCAGTGGTTGTCAGAGACTAAGAAACACACTGACAATCTCAAAGTCGTTCTAGTCAGTCACGCTGATACTGTTCCTTCTCTGGAGACTATTCTCGCTTCTGACCTCATCATCATCACAAACAGTGTTCTGAAAGACGTATTCACCCGTCCAGAATGTGCCCATATCCAGAACATTCGCTGGAAACGTCTCATTGTAGATGAAGGGCATGTGGTGGGAAACAATAACTTCATTCTGGATATTTGTGGACAAGAGTGGATTGCTGAGTGTCGATGGGTGGTATCAGGAACACCTACTGCTGGTCTGACTCGTCTAGATACTACTCCTCACTTCAACCACAAGGCTGATCTCCAGAAACTCGGTCGAATCATGGGCGAGTTTTTGAAAATCGAGCCGTGGTGCTCGAATCCAGTGTCTTGGCAACAGTCGGTAGAGAAACCTCTGTTGACTGGTAGATATGATGGTTTTGAACATGCAGTGAGAGTCATGTCTGGAGTACTTGTTCGTCATCAAATGGAAGACGTAGAACACTCTACTAGACTTCCTCCTTTGCATAACAATGTCGTCTTCTTGGAGCCCTCTTTCTACGATACAATCACTGCCAATCTGTACGTCTCCAACCTGGATCTGTTGCATTTATGTGATCCCAAGAAGTTCAACTTGGGCAACCTGGTTAAACGAGTTCGAGCAGCTGCCTTGACGTCCACTCACTACGATACTCAAGATCTTCAGTACTTTGTGGGAATGCTCACCAACTACATTGAAGAGAATCTGGAAGCTCTGACTGGTCCTAAGAGAGAAAAGGGTGCAAAACTGGTACAGAAGATCTTCACTGCTCTGGAGTATGCTGGATCTTCTGGAAACTGGCTGAATATCGCCAGTACTCAAGAAATGCCGTTTTTCATAGAAGATCCTGCTGGCACAGCAGATGCTTTTCAAATGGCTAGGCCTATTTTCAGAGACGGTCGGAAATTCGGTGTGCTTGGAGGAGGACAGTTGACTTATGTTCAGAAAGCTATTGGTGCTGAGAGTAAGTTGGATCTATGGACAGAGACGAAATCTCGAGACGGTACTCCTTTGGACAGTGCTGTTCAGGAGCTGAAAGAGGATCCTCTGTTTTCTAAACGATACTGGACTACATACAACAGAGTATTGCAGTCCAAACTGAAGGAGAGAGAGAAGGATGCTGTGGATATTTACATTAAGGGTATTCATGAGGTGGGACTCAAGAATCCACCCAGTAAGTACCTTGAGAGTGTGGGTTTGAAGGTGGAAAAAGCTCCTACAGGTGAGCCCAAAAAGACTCATCCTCAGCTTGAAAATGAGCCTACCAAGAAAGTGCCATCTATCGTAGGTACTGGATCAGCCAAGTTGTCTTATTTGATCTCAAAGATTCTCTCTCTGGTTGACAAGCACAAAATCATCGTGTTCTACGAAGATGTGGACTCTGGATACGTGGTAGCTGAAGCTTTTGAAGCTGCTGGTATCAAGCACTTGATTTACACTACAGGACCAGTATCTCGAGAACGAAGAGCTCAGTATCTGGCTACTTTTGAGACCACAGACAACTTCCAGGTGCTACTGATGAATATCAATGCTGCAGCTCATGGTCTGAATATCGTGTCTGCTTCTTGGGTCTTCTTTCTGTCACCTGTTTGGAGAAGAGATATAGAGGCTCAGGCTATTAAGCGAGCACATAGGATTGGACAGAAACAGGAAGTGCATGTGGAGACTCTTATTTTGAAGAACACCCTGGAGGAAGAGATTTATAGACGAAGAACTGAAATCTCAGATGCTCATGGAGAGACTCCTAGAGATATGACTGATGATGATAAGTTACGACAGACGATTATGAACTACCCTTTCACGTCAATGGAGGGTATGCATAAAGCCACCACTGATGAGATTGCCTTCTTTGACAAGCCAGTGCCTCTGTATCCTCCCAAAGAGACACACGATCAGTTTGAAGGCTCTCTTGTTCAGTTTGAGGGTCTTAATTTGAAGAAGAAATCGAGAGAACGGATGCCCGGAAATAAACTGATGCAGATGAAGAGGGCGGTCAAGAGGGAGGATAAGAAGGATGTTAAGAGACAAAAGGTCAGTGTGCCGATATAGATTTATTTAATGTAATGATAATGATACAATTGTACCAGTACTACAAGTGATGGTTTAGTCAGAGATATGAGGTTTACAAATTACTTTTTGGTCGGAGAAATTCGGACTACGTCCTCATATCTCCTCCTCGCGTAAGCATACATTCAATCATTTAAATCATGTCTATTTAGATGGGCTCGCTAAGGACGTGGTTGAGTCGAGCAATCTTGGAAGCAACAGAGACATCAACGGTTCGCTCGGAAACCTCAACGATCAGACCACCGAGGATATCGGGGTTGACCTTGAGGTTGAGCTTGAGCTCACCGGAGCCGACAAAAGAAGAGCCGGCAATGGCAGCCTGGATTCGGTTGATGGTCTTCTTGTCAAGCTCGGAAGCAGAGGTGACGGTAGCCTCAACGAGACCCTTGGATGCGTTGACGAGAGTCTCGAACTTCTCAATGATGCCGGGGATGAGAGCCAGTCGGTTGTTGTCGGAGATGACGGACAGGAAGTTGGTCAGGGTCTTGTCTCCGCCAACGGCCTGGGACAGGACGTCAACGACGGTCTTCTTGTCATCGTGGGACAGGGTGGGGTTAGACACGATCTGGGCAACCTCGGGCTGCTTGGCGAACACGTCTCGCAGCTTGGCGAGAGAGCCCTCGGTCTTAGCAAGGTCAGACTCCTTGGCAGCGGCGGTGTACTGAGTTAGTATAAAATTCAATCGACAAAATTAAGACGGACATGACGGCGTGGGGTGGCATTTAGAGTGGGTTACGACACTTGGCATGTGCTGTTGTGTTGTGCTGTGTGCACCTCACATCCACATCCACACTGAGCAATTAACCTAAAGGTACTGGGCGTGTGACACAAGTCAACGGAACTCAACAATCAGCAATCATAGGTCCAATACCTCCAACCCGCTGAATCGCTTCGATCCGTCAACTACGCTGCACCATTGAGCCCTTGCTCTGTGTCTCTGTGTCGCTCCTCCATCTCCACCGTGTGCTGTTCACACCACTCTACTTCCTTCCTCCAATCTCCACGTGTCAAGGGTATCATATGCTCCGAAAAAAGCCCCCTTGGGCCAATTCCATCGCCGTCAATTCGTCCGTCTCAATTGCGTCCTCCTTCATCGAAAAGCCCTCCTTTTCAACACATCAAATACCCACCAGAGCAGTAGCGTAAGTACCGTCGAGGCCGAAGAGCTGGACGGGGACCTTCACAGGGGCGGCAGCCTTGGTGGCCATGGTTCGGGCCAGGGGCCGCATGGACATCTGTCGAATGGCTCGAGAAGCAAACATGTTGAGGTGTGGTGTTGTGAGCTGGGCGAACTGTGTCGGTATGTACACGGGGAGGAAAACGGGGCGCACCATTTTTCGGTTTGGGCCAATGGGCGTGCACGACGGGTCGTAGCGTATATGTGGGCACGCTCCCAGCAGAGAGGCAGTACATGGGATACCGGTTGGGAGGAATGGATTAGGCAATCGGGGTTAGGGCCCAAAGCGAAATTTGGAAAATCAAATCAAGCACGCAAAAATCACACCGTAGACGTCCAAACGCGGCAGCATCACAATCACTCAAATGAACCGACTCGTCTCACGACACCTGTCGGCCCGAATTGGACGCATTGGTCTGGTCCAGCCAGCCATGAAGGTGGCCCCCATCAGGGCCTTTTCGTCCTTCCCGGCTCTGCGCCAGGAGCAGAAGCCCCCTGCCGTTGAAGACTCCTTTATCGATGAGGAGGTCAAGGGAGCCACTCCCAAGCGACAGCGTGTTCGACCCTCGCGAATGAAGCCCTTTGTGGACTCTGAATCCGCCATGTTTGCGCGAAACACCAGTATCTCCGACATTTCTCTGGTTCCCGACACTGTGGATCTGACTGCCCTTGAAAAGCAGGATATCTACATGAAGGCGCAGCGAAAGATCACCAAGGCCGCCGTCAAGTTCAAGACCATGACCCCCATCTCGCCCTCCATGCGATGGTACAAGGCTGCCATCTACCCCTACCTGTGGAAGGGCAAGCCGCATCGAGCTCTGACCGTGGCTCGAAAGGCCCGAAACGGACGATGTTCCAACACTGGCCGAGTCGTCACCCGACACCAGGGTGGAGGACACCGACGACGAGTGCGTCTGATTGATTTCTTCCGAAAGGAGGCTGGAGAGTGTGAGGTTGTGCGAATCGAGCGAGACCCCAACCGATCCGGACATATTGCTCTGCTCAAGAACAAGGACACGGGTGCTTACTCTTACATCACTGCCCCCGAGGGAACTCGAGCTGGTGACAATGTCCAGTCTTTCCTCAGCGGTATTCCTCAGAACATCATTGACGAGTACCACGGACAGACCGACCCTGCCATGTTGGCATACCGACTGTGTCGAAAGGGTAACTGTCTGCCCATGTGGATGATCCCTGTGGGTACCGTCATCCACGCCATTGGAACTGAGCCCCAGGGTAAGGCCAAGTTCTGCCGAGCCGCCGGAACCTACGGCCGTCTCATTGGTAAGGAGCCCTCAAAGAACAAGGCCATTGTGCGAATGCAGAGTGGAGAAGAGCGATACGTGCATCTCAAGGCGTCTGCCACTATCGGTGTGGTGTCTGCTCCCGACCACCAGAACGAGTCTCTCGGAAAGGCCGGTCGATCTCGATGGAAGGGTATCCGACCTACCGTGCGAGGTGTGGCCATGAACGCTTGTGACCATCCCCATGGTGGTGGACGAGGAAAGTCCAAGGGTAACGTGACGTCGCGATCCATCTGGGGTGTGCTGGCCAAGCGATATAAGACTCGACGAGGCAAGCACCAGAACCCCAACAAGCTCAAGGATCGACCTCGATACAAGGAGCAGAGAAAGTAATGTATATAGTAAGGATTTCATCGCAAGGAGGAGATGTGAGGACGAAGTCCGAACGTCTCCGACAAATCGTAAGGAGGAGATTTGAGGACGTAGTCCGAAAGTCTCCGACCAACATGTAGTTCACAAGGAGGAGATGTGAGGACAAAGTCCGATCGTCTCCGACCAAAACTAACTGTAGAAGTCCCAGTAGCTTGTAAGCAGGCCCAAAGACGATCCCGAGAGTCTCTCGCCTACTTCTACAGACAGTACCAGCAGCTTATAAAGAGGCTTTGAAGACAACAGCGAAGTCTCCAGCTACAAGTAGACAGCTATTGTACTCGTTTTCGTATCAATAACCATACCGTAAGTCATTGTCTAATAGTGCCTACAGTAAATGATTTGTCCGATATTGAATTGAATTTGTAACCAAACGATGCCGTCCAAGCTGCTTGTTTCATCTGCAGCCCAAAGCTCCGTGGTTAATATCGTCTTTAAGGCAGGTTCATATGCATCGTATTTCATGGTGATCATCTGCCCACCCACAGCTAGTCTTTATTGATAATATTGGAGGAGTGAGCAACAAGTGCAGCATACGAGTATACGAGTGGAGTACGAGTGAAACTGCAAGCACTGGTAGCCGATGGGAACATCTTCAGAATGAGTATATTTACGTTAATTGCAGAAGATACTGAATGAAAAGAAACGATTGTGTGTTGAGAGTTGAATATTTTCTAGCTACTACTGCCATTGCCTCGCACCCACTTACTTGAAAGGGTCTGTCATCCGCCTCGTATTTTCCACTCAACAACTTTAGCTTGGTCTAAGCTCCTTAGTCCGGCTTAGGCTATCGGAGAAACAAACCCGAATCTAACAATGCCTCTGAACAAGCAACACGAGACGAGCTAACAAGAGCTATATAGCACAAAGAAACAAACCATACCTGGAATAATCTACAGTGTGTACAGATACTCACTATCTACAACTAGGGTCAAACAGACACACTTCGACAGTGTCTATTTGTTTCGTTTAACTTGGTAAGAGTACACCTACAGCCAGCAAATAGACACTGACTTCGTCAGTCATCTATCTGCTTCTCATTTGCAATCCATATAATATAATACTTGAGAAACTCATCTGTCATGTCCTCCTTTTTCCTTTTCCCATTCCTTCTCCCTGTTGTTACCTTTTACTTTATCCAATTCATACTGTACAATCTCCGGACCGTAGTTAATGGCTCTCGTTCCAGTTGGTCGAGTTTGACGCTTCCGGATGAGCCTCGGCAGGCGCACCTGGAGGCACAGAGCCCGGAGCACCTGGAGCTCCTCCAGCCGGTCCTCCTTCTCCGTTCATCATCAGATACTGGTACCAGTCACCAATATTGAGCGACTGAGGGGCGTATCCAAACCCGCTGGCAGCATTACTAGGCTCATCTTCCGGCGACGACTTGTATGTGCCTCCATCTGTATGACTCGACCCGTCCGCGTGTCCAAACATGTCCGGAGGCAGAGCTGATGCTGCAGGCTCCTGCAGCTGCGACTGCAGATTCGACATGTCGCCTGTGACGTCGGGGAACAGCTGCATGGGCTGGAACGACTCAAAGAAGGTGTTTGAGGCCGGCGGCGTGTTGGTGACAAAGTAAAAGTCAGGATGAGGCGTACCGGGCTTTGAAGGGAGAGTACCGTTGAACGGCGTGCCGGGCTGTGTGGGAGGCTGTCGCTCGAGGTACTCCTCACCCTCTTGCTGCTGCTGCTCAAACTGGTGGTTGTTGAACTTGCGCTCGGGTTGAGGCTGGTGTGTCTGCTGCTGTCGCACATGCTGTTGTTGTTGCTGATGCTGCTGCTGTTGTTGTTGCTGATGATGCTGCTGCTGTTGCTGCTGCTGCTGAACATGCTGCTGCTGCTGTTGAGGGTGCGACGGCTGGTGCTGTGCTTGAGGCATCTGCTGCTTGGGTTCGGGTTTGTTCACCCCTCGAGCATGCCGTCGGATCGTCTTGGCCATGTGGTTTCGGATGGGCTGCGACTCGTTCATGTGCTTGAAGAGCTTGAGCACCATTCGTGCAACCACCCACGTCTTGCCACACTCCTCCAGAGCCTTCATACAGATATCAAGCGATCTGTTGGCAGACTCAACCACCGACGGCGACTTGGACTCGGTCTGGTAAACGAGCATGATCATGGCCGAGAAGAGCGTATAGACCATGAAAGCAGGCGTGTCTCGCAGCTCGTTGTACGCCAACATGTTCTCCATGATCTTGGCAATCATATGAGCAGCCTGGAAAGCAATACCCCATGAAGGATACGCGCTCTCGTTAGCTTCCGAAGTACGACGCTGCAGAATGTTGCTTCGGTGCACCAGACAGAGAATGGTGTAGTACTGCGAATGCAGCAGGGCCTTGTAAAAGTTGTGCGACTCCATGTCCTTGACGGAGTACTTGAGCTCCGGAGGCAGGTTGTTCATCCACGAACCCATGGCCATATCGCAGTGGGAGACGACGGGGATTCGGTTGAGTCTGTGCGAGTGTTCAGCACCCACACTGAACTGCTGTCTGAGCACCAGACCCATGATTTCAGACAGCTTGACGGCATGAATGAAATACAGAGAATGGAGTCTGTTGACGGGGTAAGGAGAGGGGTAATCCGGCTCGTCCTCAATGAAATCGTCTTCAGTCAGCATGGGCACATCTGAGTCCTCCAGGTTGATCATGACAGGTCTTCCCAAAGACACAGCAATGGCTCGATCTCGGAAGAAAATGACCCACCACACTCGTTTCCACATTCGCTTTTCCGCCACCGACAGAGATGAGTTCTCCACTGACCGATGCAGACCAAAGCCCTGGGCCACACACAGACCCACACGTGACCAGTAGAAGACGTTCTTTGTGACATCTTCGGGTCCTTCCCACCACCATCCCATGAGTGCCAGAGACTGCACAATGGAGATTCTGTCGTTCTCGTAGTTGGAGTCGTACAGAGCTTTGGCTCGTTTGTAAAAGGTGAGCGATGCCTGGTCAGAAGACCCGTTAGCGTCGAGAAGAGCAGGGTTTCTGCACACTCGAGAACCAGCAAGCAGAACAGCCTGCAACAGCAACAACGACGGAGTGTTGACTGGATCATTGTATCGTCGCATAAACTGGGTTCTGTTGACAATGGGAATCACTGGGTGGATCTTCTCAAAGTAACTCTCGACAATATCGTCACACAGTTCTCTAGGAGGCAGCAGGAACGCTCCTCGCAGTTTGAGAATCTCAATCTCCTCGGGATCCAGCTCGTGGAACACTGGGTTACCTCCGGTAATCTCTGCAGGAAGAGGGTAGTGATATGCCTCATTGTCGGGATTAGCGTCCAGCAACAGGTTCAAGTTGGACGAAGAGCCCAGAAACGCAACTCGCCCGCTCTGCTTGACTACCTTGGAGTCCAGCATCTTGAGCCACGTGTTGGACGAGTCGCTGAGGTTGGGGTTAGCGTCGGGTTTCGACTCGCCCTCATGCGACTGGTACTGCTGCTGCTTGGTCTCCTGCTGAAAGTGCATGAGTCTCTGCTGAGCGGTAGGAGCTGTGTTTGGAGACGACGCTGTGGAAGACGACGCGTTTGAAGCGGGCTGAGGAGGCACGGACCCCTCATCGGAGTCTTCGCCACCATCCGTCTTGCGTCGTTTTCGGTCCTTGGCGCTTTTGTCGGCCACCTTTTCCGCGGCCTTTTTGTCGTTCTTTTTCCGCTTCACCTCGGGTATCTTGCATTCGCAGCCAAACGCCTGGCAGTTCTGTGTTAGTGGAGCCGGAGATAATGTCGCGCGTAATACTCACCGTACAAGGCATTCGTTCAGTCACGTCACATCGGACTTTTCGAGCGTGGCATCTGTGTTAGAATTGAGGGGGGGTAATAAAGGGTGGGTGGTGAATAGGTAAACGACTTACGTCGTTCACCTCGTCGTTTCTCTCTACTCACACTTCACACGCCCTTGAGGCTCGTGGTTTGGCACGTCGATAGCCAAATTTCGCATTGGAACCGCCCCCCGGAGTGGCGGGATCCTCCTCTTTGACCTTGGAAGACATTTCGTGACGTAGCAAGTGGTCGAAACTGTCGTTCGGGGGTGGAGTATAAGTTTTGAACGGATGTGGTGGAGGCCCTGCTCACACGCATGTCCGCCCAGACTAAGCTTTGGGCGCTACCCTAACCCCTGCTTTTCGGAAAATTCGAGTCAGGGAAATGGAAACTCTATTGCCCGTTGAAAAATGCGCTGAAGCTTGTTGCAAAACCTATCGTACAGGACCATGCTGCGAGAAGGGAGTATCGCTTCTTTCGAAATACTCCGCGGTTCCCCTTACAACAAACCTCCAGACACACGGCAGTATGGGGTGCGTGTCCGTAGTGTGGTTTTAGTCTAGAGTTAATGTTTATGTGGGTACTAACAAAGCTGTAATCATTTACAAAGCTGTTGTCAAAGGACATCTCCGGCAGCAATTGTCTCTTGTCGCCAGGTGTGATATAACCATCTCTAACACGCGTGAGCTCATGCGCTTAGGCACGATTCGCCACTCGCTTTTGTGTTTTGTATGCATGTCACCGACAATGGGGAAGCTGGAGCCCCGCTCAAGACAGTACAAGAGTGCACTCTTTGGACTAGCAGCTGGTAGGGTGTGTCGGAAGCCATCCCTGGTTCCGACAGTTGGCAAAATAGACTTTGAAGGCTCGTAAGGCTAAGTGAATTTTTTTATGTTTTTAAACTGACAGCCAGAAACTGAGACTCAGTAAACGGAATCAGACTCTGAGTCATGTCGTAACAAAGACGTGGTGTACGGTAACAAAAGAAAAAACCTAGATGGGAAATGAAACGTCACGTGACTTTGCGCCCAAACTGTTGTTCCTCCTCTTCTGCTCTTTGTCCACTTGCAGCTTCTTCTGCGCTCCTTTCTGGGGCTAAAGTGACGTGAGATTTCACAGCTACAAGTGTAATGTGGAGAACATCAAGTCTGTGAAGTATTAGCTGTGCTGTATTCTACGCTACTACTGTATATGTGAATCCCCATAACTTCTCATACTTGCAGTCAATCCCATCATACCTCAAGTCACGTGACCCGACCGTTATTACCAATACTTTTTGTTTCGCCTGTTTTTGCTTTTTTCCTTTTGCCTTTTAATTTTTTTGCTTTGGTCTTTGTTGTCTGCGAGAATAGTGCACTGGCAAGTGCCCCCTCTGCAAGCTCTGCTGGAAATGTCAGCAAATAATTAGGAGCTGCCGAAAGGCTTAACCTACGAGCTGAAATATGTGAGCTCGGAGATGGCCAAGAACCAATCATGGAACCCGTACATCGGGCCCTGAAGAATTTTTCCGTCACAAGGTTGGTCTATCATTTTGTAAGAACCAAAAGAGTTTGTTTGAATACGTCTTAGTAAGGGGGATGACTTGGTTAGAGATGACTTGATGAAATTGCCAATAAATGAGAGAAAATATCGTGTTATCCACCCCTCAAGATTCTTTTTCACATGCTGACACGACGCTTCTGCTGTACAACTATGCAGTTGCAGCTCCATGAGGAGATTGATCCAGAGAGCCTCATGACCTGTGTAGTCTTCAACCTCGGCTCAGAACGACATAGAGTGCAGTAGAGAGGTACAAGCTCACGGTGTAAACTCCGACATCGGGGTTATGGACTGTTGTGGATCTTCGACGAGAGACGTGTGTGCATCTGGTCTGATATTATTCTCTTTGTCCTACAGAAGAGTCATGTTCTTCTTCTGTGAGTGGCAAACGGCTGACAGTATGGTGAATTATCTCTCCGATCTACACGGACTTTTATGCATCGGAAGGTATCGGAACTTGTGTCCCGATAATTGAGATGGAGGTGTTCACGACGTATATAGAGGTATTTCCATGCTGATATACACCATCACACTTGTATCCACTATTCTATCACCTCACATCTTCACTATTGCATCGTGTTGAACGTTCAAAGTGCATTTCTTTTGTCAATTCTCCGATCGTCTGCACGCAGCCAACGGGTATTTTTAGCCCTGGTCTAACGTCGCGTTCTGTTTGCTACTGAACAAAACGTAAAGCGGCACGGTATCTCAGTTTTTCTGGTTAAATCCGTTAAGTCCGTTTGCGGAGTCGGCCTTTGACAATGTCCGCCCTGCAGCACGTTACGCGTTTAGTGGAGACACTTCTAAGAAGCAAGCCGCTCCAAAAATGTTCAAGTAGACAGCCTTCGCCACTTGTGAGCAGTCGCAACGGCTGTCACAGGTATAGATAGAAACTCGGCCAAGATGCACTTCATCGCTTGGCGGTGGGTACTTACTTAAATAGGTAACTGGTTGGCTGTAAAGGGAAGAGATTTTGAAGTTGAAGAAGAGCTGAAGAAATATGACTTAACTAGAGGAGTTACAAGTACAGATTAAAGGGTATTTCAGGTGGTATTGATTCTATGTGTGGTGTATATCGACAGCTCAAATCTACAGCTCATATATTTGAACCTCATAGTGTACTTACACCGTATACTGGTCAGCCGTTCCTCATAACCTTTACTGTAACTGCCAGTGTTTGAAGTTTGAGGTTTGAGGTTTGAGGTTTGAGGTTGGCCCTCCCAAAGAAGGTTGTTCGATAAACGGTTGGTGGAAGCATAACGGCATGATTAGTACAGTAGACGTCAGTCAACTCCGTGGAGATACTGACAGAGATTAGATATGGGATTAAATAATGAGATTAGATAGCGATCCAGATTAGCAAAAATTCACCACAAAAAACCACTCCTTGAGCTCCAATACTCCTCCTCCCATACCACATCTACACTCTCTCTCTTCAACTTACCTTCAGTGGGATCAGTATGAGTAATTGAACCAACCACCCTCTTTATACCTCACACAGCCACAATCGTTGTGTGTCGTATCTTCTGGCAGCCATGGCTGCTTTATACTCTCTCCTCAACTCTGAACCCCCACGACCACATTCCAATCTTGCCAGACATTTCTTTTGCCGTCAGGCTTGGAGGTATTTCAGTTGCGTGAGCGTGAGCAATTATAGTAACTAAATACGTCTTGTAACTAACACAAACACACAGTACTCACAATACTCATGTTGAAAAATCCACCCTCCACCTATACATTTCATCTATCACTTGCTAACCCTATTGGCTGTTCCAACGGTTTCCACTGCCAAGCACGGCATACAGAAGACCTGCTTGGCGCTGAAAATCGACCCACTCGTTCCCCTCGTCCGAGCGCCTTGTACCACCTCCTAAACTCCCACACAACACCTATTTCCCACCCCAAACACTGTTGGAACCCCCCACACCCCCCACGTTTCAGAAACTCAAAAAGTCTGGGCTAAAATCCCGATATCGGGTATCGAGTCGGCGGCTAATGTTGCAGGTCAGACTAACGTGCATTGCGAGACCGGAACGAGTTCGGCGTAGAGGTACAATGAATATAGTACTTGATCCATACACAAACACCAATCTCATATTGCACCACGATAAACCTACTTTGCCATTCTCTATACGGATAAGCTCCTCCCTTTTAATATGGTGTGAGAGCTAGCCCCCAATGCATGACCCCCACATGCAGTCTTGTCACCAAAACACTCCATCAGAAAGCAATAATGAGGCCACAAATACAGAAAAAAACACGTTTTCCCCATAATCACCCTTGTTTAATTCGATTTCCAGCCTCCCCCGCTTATCCGAACCCTGTAACCCTCTCCACACCCCGTAGAACCAACCCGAAATAATAACCCTCGCTAACTTCTGCGAGGTTTGATCTACCCCGCTCAACCTACTGCACTCCGGGTATTTAAACACCCAAGATCCCGATCGACACTGCTCACCAACAACATGGCTCCCATCACTCAGAAAATCCTCTCGCTCGACGACCTGGAGGCCGCCGCTATGCCCTATGCCGAGAAGGCTCCTCGAGACTACTGGCAGACGGGTTCCAACGATCTTCTGACTCTTGCTGAGAACCAGAACGCGTTCAACTACCTCAAGATCCGAGCTCGAGCTATGCGAGGAGTTGGTACCATTGATATCTCCCCCAAGGTCGAGATCTTTGGCAAGAAGTTCCGAGCTCCCATTGGAGTGGCTCCTTCTGCTTACCATCAGATGGCTCATGAGACTGGAGAATGTGGCACTGCTGCTGCTTGCCAGGCTCGAAACTGGCCCATGGGTCTGTCTTCGTTCTCAAACAAGCCTCTGGAGGAGGTCCGAGAGGCTGGTCCTGACGCTGCTCTCTTCTTCCAGCTGTACGTGTTCAAGAACAAGAAGACGAGTGAGAACCTGGTCAAGAAGGCCGAAAAGGCCGGATTCAAGGCCATTGCTCTGACCGTCGATACTCCTTACCTCGGTAACCGGTACGCCGATGTCCGAAACAACTTCAAGCTGCCTCCTCATCTGTCTGCCCGAAACTTTGAGGGAACCACCGACCAGCCCATTGATAACGCTGCCGAGGCCGATTCCTGGGCCCGAAAGATCTTCAACGGTGAAGAGTGTCCTCCTGACGCTAACGTTGTTGATCCCGATATCAACTGGGAGGAGACTATCCCCTGGCTGAGATCTATCACCAACATGCAGATCTGGGTCAAGGGTATTGTGACTGCTGAAGATACTCATCTGGCCATCCAGGCTGGTGTGGACGGTATCTGGGTGTCCAACCATGGAGGTCGACAGCTCGATAGTGGTCTGGCTACCATTGATGCTCTTCCTGAGGTGGTCGAGGCTGCTGCTGGACGAGTGCCCATTCACATTGATGGAGGTATTCGACGAGGAGGAGACGTGTTCAAGTGTCTTGCTCTGGGCGCTGACTTTGTCTGGCTTGGACGACCTGCTATCTGGGGTCTCAAGTACGACGGACAGGCTGGTGTCGAACTGATGGAGCAGATCATTGAGGATGATCTCAAACTGACCATGGCGCTGGCTGGAACCAAGACCGTGGCAGAGATTAACCGGTCGTGTCTGGTCAGAATCGGACCCGCTATTACCAAGTTGTAGATATAGATTAACTGATGAATTGAAGAGAGAGAGTTGTAGCTACAAGTAAGAGACAAGCCCTTGTTAATGAGAAGTCATAGAGCAGATAAAAATATCACTGAATGAAAAAATGAGACAGTTCCTGATATTTCTGTGCTGATTTTAATGAAACATAGCTGCGTTGTTGTTGATGAGTATGTCCTGACAGTGCCAATGGTAGGGCTCTTAAGAATGCTCTTAAGAATGGCTGTATTCATACCTGAAGAGGCAAGAGTAAGGACCTTGGAAGGTGGCAATCTAATAATGTGAACAAATATTTATTTTTCTGAGATCTACATGAGCTACATATCACCTCAGTTGCTTTTATTTTGCTTATGTTTCTATAAACACTGCTACTGATGGACATTCCTTTTCTCCTCCCCATTTACTTCACCCCACTTAACCTTCCTAACTAACCCAACTAACTTCAAACTCTGTTGCCTCTGGATAAGCTCATGCATGATCGTAATTATTTTGATCCGATATTTCACTCCAACCTCACCACCATGAACTACAAAAACGTGGCTACCAAAGCCAGAGAAGTCGTCAGGCAATCTCACACGCCGTCATTTCAAGTGCCAGAAACCCGACCGAGAATTCTCGCTCTATACCGTCAAATCATGCGATACACGTCGAAATTCACCAAAGAAACGCCAGGATTCGTTCAGTTACAAGATATTCCGGGCCGAGATCAGCTCAGATTTGCCATCTGGAACGCGTTTCACAAGAATAAACACGTTTCCGACAAAAAATCCATCGATTTGCTCGAGTTTGAGGGCAGATTCTGCCTGGAAGCTCCTCTAAAGAGTATTATTGAAAGCGAGAGCAAAACAGCAACAGATACAAAGGTGGTATCGCATCATCATTACAGAGACATTATGCGCCGTTTGTACTATGAGGACCATTTGGTGGAGTTTCTAAGCAGTCAGGGATTAAGTCCTACTTCAGAACTGTACCAGGAGGTTATCAACGATCCGTCATTTGAAACAGCTCCTTCTTTGACGTTAGTGAGACAATGGAAACAGTTCCTCAAGGGTAAAAACACGCCCATCGTCAAAGACTTTAAGCACCATAAACAGCTTCTTGAGCTGGAAAACGGTACTTGTATGACTGCCAAGGGACTACAGCTAATGACCTTCTGCAAAGCCAATGAAGCCGTGGCTAGTGGACCATTAGCGAAAAAACTGATCCACTTGAAAGATTCAAAATTGTTCCCTCCATTGGTAGGAAAGAAGTACAAAACCAAGGAGGGCTCGATGTGGACTTCAGTATGGAGAAGGACGTTTGCAGCTCTTCCTACAGTGCTGGATATGCATACTTTCAGAAACTTGTCGAGTGACAAAAACAGAATTGGAGCCCAGAGAATGCAGCACGTGATGTCTGGTATTGTTGGCATTGAAGAGGGTGAAGATGGGAAACTCAAGTGTGCTCTTTATGAACCAAAGCACGGTGAGTCGTTGCAGAAGGGTGACTATATAGTGTCTCGGTTTAAACGTGCCGAAGAGAATCCCAAGGTGAAGGATCCGGATGCTCGGGAAGCTCATAGGAAGAGAAGGGAGCAAGCTAGTAAAAAAAAATAGCATTTGTACATAGTCACACACAATATATTTAGCATAGATATTACTATCATACAGTAGCAGACTTTGGAAAGAGCCAAGGGTCTGGTTTTTACATTGGAGATTAGTGCACATCGTACCAACTCACTGTTTGCTACTCGTTATTGTTTTTATTTCATTTTATTTTTATTATTTTTTAATTTTACGTTATTAGATGCAAATAAATAGCTCCTACTCCTTCTCCTTCCCCTTATCCTCCCCCTCCTCCTCCTCATCCTCATCAATCAAGTCAAACACCTGAAACCTCTGCAAATCAGGAGACACCATGCATCCAATGGATCTGCTGCCATTCACAGCAAACGTAGCCAGCTTGGTATTCCTCTTTTGAGCAGGTGTGACTGACTCGATCTTCACCGTATCTAGACCATCAGCCAGTCCAACAAACACCTCATCATTAAACTCCACACGACTGAGAGTATCACCTGTAAGCACCATAATAGAGCCATCATCAACCAGTTGAACTTCTTTAGGAGTATCAGTCAGCTTCACTCGATAAACACTCGACTTGCCTTCAGAAATTCTAAACAGGTTTAAGGTGGTCCCAGACGTATCAGTAGTAGCAACATAAGTAGCTGTTTCGGAACTGAACACATCCCACAGTTTACCTGTAGTCATAGGTTGACACTGACCGACATCCACAAGACTATGGATAGCTCCACAGGCTCTCTTGGAGGCGATATCACAAGATGCCCATAGTTCCTCCAGACGAGAATCAATGTTGTCAACAAGAGGTTGACTGCTTCCTTCCTCGTAGAAATGGTTACACAGGTAGTTGGCCACGTCTTCAGTCTTGATAGGCACGAGAGTCTCGTCACCTTGGTTGGGTTCCACTTCGTTTAGTTGTTCACAGAACTGTTGTAACCAAACAAGGAAGGCCAAGAAGTACTTACTTCTGCAAGAGAACTCTCGTAGCAGTTGTCTGAGTGTTTTCATCAAGTCGATTGTTTGAGAGATTGCTCGTTTGTATGGTTCAGGATCAAGTCCAAGAACAAGTCCTCTTTCAGTCCATTCTCCTAGACCTTTGAGAGAAGACAACAGAACCACAATTCTTTCACAAACAGGAATCATATTCGTGACAATCAGCTTGAAACACGCGTCGTAACACACAGACGCCTGCTTTCGCCACTTTTTCAGTGCTTTGTCGCCTAGCAAATCACACAACCAGTTTTGAAAGTACCGATCAGGAGCTCCAGTCAACAGAATATCGAAAATCTCGCTGCAAATCCTCTTCTGGTCCCATCCAGTCGGCTCATAGACCGAAAACAGCTTTGCGAAATTCGTAGCAGCTAGTTTTTGAGAAGCCGCCATTTCAGCTTGAAGCAGCTCAAACGCCTCACGCATGTACCCCAGTAAAGCGAGAATTCGACTGCTGGTCAGTGCCACGTCGACCAGGTAGGTACCAAACTTTTGCAGAAACCTCAGCTCAATTGGCAAATACGACAACTGGTCTCCTTTCTGCATGATGATATGATAAGTAGGAGAAGCAGCTCTATGGCCGATTTTGAGGATATCATGGCTTACTCCGAGCTCAATGTTGTCAACAGTGAAGAGTCCAAACAGATCAAACCGAAGAAAGCCCTGTTTGGTCACTGAACAGAGAATATCCATATCTTGAGTGATAGCTTTTTGAACGGCAGTTTTTTCGGGATTGACACTTCCCTCGGTGATAATATCGCCGTCCAGTTTCCTCGCCACCTGGATCATCTGCTCAATGGCAAATCTTGACGAGAACACCGATGCTTTAGAAGACGCCAATGAGCTCAACTTTGGAAACTGGTAAAAAGCGTCCAGATCAAGAAACTTGTCAAACAACCGCTGGGCTTCAGGTACAGCAGTAGGCTGCTCCCTCACTTTCAGGCTCTGGTTGATCCACTTGACACACGAAAGTTCAGACGAAGATGTAATCACATGATGAATCAGCTTACCAGTGTTGGAATCATGCACATTACACGTTCCGTCAGAGTATCCAATGGCCAATAGCCGTCCGTCCTTGCTCCAGGAGAGATTCGAAATGCTCGCTGAGGCCGAGGGCTGTTTATGTTTCCAGATCAACTGGGCGTTCATTCTGTAGACAAACAACATGGAGCCTGAAGCGTCTGAAAACGCCACTAGGTCCATAGTCGGGCACCAGGACGTCAGCAGCGGGTTGATTTTCGCCGGTAGAATGCCATTGTGCGAGGGTTCAAACGATTCCCCGGGCATTTTTGTATGTCGCGTAGTTGTACCGAAAAGCGTGTTAACGTGTGTGCATGTTGGGACATCTAACCGTATGTCTAACCATATGTTGTAAGTAATCTTATTCTGGTAGAGTGAAGACAGCAGTAGTCAGCACTGTTAGTAACACATATTCACGCTTACTAAGCTGGATATTACTTGCTCTGTCATCAACTTGCTCAATATCAATTGCTCCCAAACTCCACGCACCTATGACACCTCCTCACTGCCTCTGCTTATCGCCTATTTCAAGTACAACTTAATTAAGGTTCTTCATGCATCTTCTCTATATCTACAACCATCTTGCTGTCTGCCTTCCTCTACACAACACAGCTACTTCATTATACACGATATGTTCCAAAAAAAACCAACAGTGAGTCCACCGCCCTTCCCTCGTCCATTCCCCACTAACACAGATCAACCCACCCAACTCGGTCAAGTCCAGTCAGAGAACCAAGCTTCTCCAGGACCTCTGCTCCACCCATAACCTCGACTACTCTCGATTATCGACTCAAGGCAAAGAGAACTTGCTGCCAAAGAATGTCCGAACATGCAAGTTCCAAGCCCATACCGGTGAAAAGGGAATCATGTACATTGACATTGATGGAGCTCCTCTTTGGTTCACCATCCGATCAGCCCAGGACAAGACTGATCTCATGATCCCTACTGTTTTCACACTCTGGAAGGTTCCATTTCTCTTGCCTAGGATTGCGACATGGAAACCAGTCCTTGGAAAGCTCATGGGAGGTGCCGATCTGATGTTACCCGGAACTGTTCCTCCTTTTCCTGAAAATGCCAGGAAGGGATCTCTAGTGGCTGTGGTGGATGCTGAGAACCCCACAGTGCCTCTGGGAGTGGGTCAGTGCATTCTGCCGCTGTTTGAGATTGAGGTCGTGAGAGGTAGAACCGGTAAGGCTGTTCTGATGGATACTGTTGTTGAAGATGAGATTTTTCACCTGGGTAAGCATGAAGTTGTGATTCCCACAGATTTGACGGAACAGATGGAGATTCCGTATGAGGAGCCAGCAGTTGAAGGCGCTGAAAGCGCCGAAACTGCTGACTCTGAAGTTACCCCTGAAACTGCTTCTTCTGAACCCACTGAATCTGCTCCTTCTGAAACACCAATTGTTAAGCTTGAGGAGGAAGACCCCAACGACCGCTTCTCACGTGAAGGAACACCCGCTCCTGAAGATCTCTCTGAGCAGCTCGAAAAAACATCCATCTCAGAACCTCCTTTTGAACCTGAAACTTCCCTAACTACTGAAGACATTGACCATGCTTTCAAACGAGCTCTGGTTCAGTCACTGTACAAAATCTCAAAATCTCCTATCGATCTCCCCATCCCCTCATCCACCTTCATGTCAGAGTACGTGCTCAACAACCTCCCTATCTACCACCCTAACGTCAACATCAAAAAGACGTCTTGGAAAAAAGCATCTAAATTTCTCAAGGTCATGGAGAAGGAGAAACTCATGAAGGTCAAGGAGAAGGGCGGAGATGTTAGTATTATCAGTTTGGCAGGTTCTGATAACGAAACTGTTGCTCGTCATGAACTGTTCAAGGTGGCCAAGAAGCCTGCTGAAAAGAAGGACACTGAAGATACTCCTTCTGGAACTACTCTGACAGTGACTCAGTTCTGGAAACCGAAATCGGCCGCTGGTGACTTTTTCAAGGCTATGGGACAACCCATGAGTGCTTATTATCAGGGCTCAGAGCTCACTAAGTTGTTGCAAGAGTATATTGCCAAGGAGAAGATTGCCGACCCCAAGAAGCCGAAAAATGTGGTGCTTGATTATACCCTTAGAGGCTCTCTAGGAGGTACTTCTCAGTTGACTAGTGTTCCTCGAGCTAACCTCACTCAGATGTTGCAGCTCAATTGTCAGCCGTTTCACACTGTTACTAAGGATGGAGAAGATCCCACTTCTGTATCTCTACAGAAGGGTCTTCCTCCTAGCATTACAGTGACTCAGGAGAAGAGAAATAGAAACAAGATGGCCACTGTTATTACCGGTCTGGAGCATTTCAGAATTGATCTTTATTCACTTGCTGACGATCTCAAAATCGCATGTGCAGGTTCGGCTACTATTAGTCCGGTTAAAGAGGGTTCCACAGAGATGGAGGTGATGGTACAGGGTCCTCAGTATGACTCTGTGGTTAACCTGCTGGTGAAGAGAGGTGTGAAGCCTCAGTGGATTCAGAAGAAGGACGGTAAGGGTAAGCCCAAGAAGAAGTAAGTACATACGGTAACATATAGAACCTCATAATACATTCATGACATATACAATATCACATATTCCGTATGACCTTAGTAACAAGTGACTGTAGACTTTAAGCTGTCTATGAATGTTCACTTCCTTTAAGGTCAGATGTTTTAGGATGGGCTCTCTTAAAGCTCAATACAAGGACAGTAGAAGAACGTCACAAGTCCACAAATAACATAGCTACAGCTTCAGGAGTTAGACCATATATGTACCAGTAGTCGCACCCAACCTTCATGCAAAATTCCAGCCAATTCCATGACTTCTACTGGGTAGCTGATAGACTGTCAAAAGGTCATTTTTGCCTTACGGTTAAGAGCTGACCCTTAAACTTTTTTTTTGTATTTTCTCTTATTTCTTACAAATTCTACACCGCTCACTCAAATCACATAAATCATACTCATTAGTCTATCATTCATCATGCTCAAACAGGCACGTCACTGGGCACAACCACCACCTTCTTCTTCTTTCTCTCCTCTTCCGTCAGACCCTTGAGAGCCTCTTCTTTGGCCTCATCTTCACCGAGTCTAGCCTTTCTCTCTCTGAGAACTCGACCGAAACCGGTGAAAATGACGACAAAAATAGGTCCCAGAAGCGGCAAGTACACAGCCACCTTGTGTTCGTCCGGGAAGTACATTTGCTGCACCATCATCTTCTCAAAGAAGCCCTCCTGGGCCTTCTTCATGGACTCAGCGGCGAAATGGACGGCTTTCCAGTTTTTGCCCATTTCCAGGCTCTCAATGGACGTCTTGAGGTCATCCAGAGCCTTCTGAACACCCTTCATGGTCGCAATAGGCACTGCGATGGATGTGAGAGACTGAGTAAGTCGAGACAAGGAGCCCAAAGTCTGAGACGAAATCATCAGAGCTTTGATAGCAAAGAGTCGAGACAGAGCAGAGATTCGCATAGCTGGAGACGTGGGCTCAGCAGGAGCTCCAAGCAGAGTCATGAGCTGTGCAGAAAACGTCTCAAGAATAGGCTTGAGTTGTTCCTTGGTAAAGTGAGTCTGGCCATTGATCAACTTGACTCCTCCCCATTGAGGGACGACAAACGAGTCCGAATCGGAGCCCTGGATGTGCATGGGGAGGTCCTCGACGTCAGGCACGTACAGAATGAAGTGCAGAGTGGGATCTTTGTGGACTGAAGAAAGACCCCAAGAAGCCGAGTTGATGAAAGTAGAGAGATCTCCAGGAGTCAAGACGTACTCGTTGTTTGCGATTTCCTCTGGTTTTCGCGAGAGTTCAGCGTGATGCTCAACCTGAGTGTCCACATTAAAAGTAGCCACGTGTTGCAGTTCACTCAACAGAGGATCAAAGTACTCCTTCAAAGCAGGCTGAATGTCCCAGGAAACAGGCACTCCTCCTCCGTGGAACAGCGAGAACGTAATGTAGTACTGGGGCGAGTAAATGACCGCCAAATCGTCCTTGCTTTTCTCCTTTCCGACGAGTTTCAGAAACGCCTGAATCTCGGACTTGTAGACTGACAAAATAGAGGCCACCGAGGCTTTAACGAGATCGGCCTTGGGTGTGGTGATCTTGATATCTTGTCCTTTTGTGTCGACAGTATAAGTTGGTGAATCTGCTTCCGAAATTTCAATGTTGACTCCCTCATCAGATGGGATGATACCCCAGCCATAAATGTTCTGAGAAGCCAGTTGCTGAGCCAATTCGGTCTCAATCTCAAAAGCAGTGTCCTTGTCGATGCCCGAAAACACCACAGGCACCTTGATGTGCAACTCGGACGTCAGAGTACTGTCGTAGTAGGCCATGTCTTCATGGGGAAGGGGGCTGCGCTCAACCGAGGTGGTGTACAGCCACAGAGGCATGCCCAGAAGCACAAAGGTGAGAATGTACGCCACGAGAATGTTGGCGCGACGCTCCACGTGCGCCTTGGGTTCTTGCGGGACGACTACCATGTTGTGTGGGAGGTGTATGACACGCGATGATGGTGCATGTAGGCGGTGAGAGTTTATTTGGAGACAGTAGCGGTGGCCAACACTAGGAGGAGATGATGGGTTGGGTGTACTTTGGTGGGATATAGAGTGGATATAGGGGGTGTATGGGTACGGTGGAGTGGATTAGAGAAAAAATTGGGGCAAAATGAGGCAATTTTGGGTGAATTGATGGGGTTTTTGGAAGGCGAGGGTTAGTTGAGACGAGGCTACTAAAGGCTAAGTAATAAGAGTTGGGAAGAAGGACAGAGCTTGAGACTGGGGAAACGTGCAGTTGGAAAGATACACTTGGAGAGCTCATTCAGGTGGATTTCTAGAAATAAGGGGAAATATTCGCAATTATAAACATTGCTTGAGATGAATATGTGTGGTTTTTCCAAATTTTCTGTGTTTCTATTACTTCTGTTGTAGCTCTCTGAAATCAGCACATGCTTTTACAGGTGCTGAGCAAGAAGCCAGTGCGAAGACATATGGACCACAGCACCTAAGTACGATAGAACACTGAGGACATTTTGAAGGGATTTTTGAAGGCCTTTGCATGAAATGAGATATTTGGATAAATATAACTTGCTCCGTTATATCAACTGTTCCAAGTGTAGGTATGTTCAGTAAGAGAGGCCCTACTTGTACTCTCAGAGTGACAGTGGATGGCCTTTATATTGAGCTGACTTTCTTACAGCATGAGCCTCTGAGGGCACTCTTAAAAGAAGACCTCTAAAAGCACCCACACTCTTATTCTTATCTTTGAGAAGACCACTGTATGATCCCAGCCTTACTATCCAACTGCTTTATTACAAGATACCACCTACTTATTTGCACTTACAGTAGTTAGTATCCACGCTGCTACAGATCCAGTAAGAACCAACTACCTGTACAGTATAACTGTGCTGGTTCATGTTCTCATTGGCAGAGTGAATAGAGTGGCCTTCTTTTGTAGACACTCTTGAAACAAGGTCCTCTGAGAGGAGACACTTCTACTCTTATTTTAAGGGAGAGCCATACAGAACATGATACAGTAGCCACCCCCAAGTGTAATAATACACGCTGCTCGTAGAGTGTACTCACTCCGTAGCTACGATCCTACGTTCGTGCTCAAGTTGTAGTGCTTGGCACTCACTACATCGCTACGCTCTTCGTTCGTGCTCTATTTATAGGGCACTCACTCCGTCGCTTCGCTCCTACGTTCGTACCCCTCTGTCCTGTTGTGCAACGTTACTATATACAAACTACGCATCAATCGTAATAGCGGGAGAGTGGAACGACCGCATAGTCGTTCTTGCCAGAGACGACGGCTTTGCCGTGTCTCGAGTCTTTGAGATCTGCTCTCGGACAGCTCGAGAGGCAGCAGCGATGTTAGCCACAATCTCAGTATCGGTAAAAGAGGCATCTCCGACCTTGATGGACAGACATCCGCTGGACTCTCTGAAAGGCATGACTCCCGAGGTGCTGGCGATGATCTGGGCCACATCAGGACCCACAGTACCCTTCTTGGCAGAGGGCATCATTCCCTTGGGACCGAGCACTCGACCAAGTCGGCCCATTTTGCCGATAATCTCGGGAGTGGCGTAGCACTTGTTGAAGTTGATGTCCTGTTCTCCAGACAAAAGAGCGGCAATCAGCTCCTCGCCTCCAACCAGAGTAGCACCTGCTTCTCGTGCAGCCTGAGCCTGAGTCTCGTTGGAGGTGATGACACAAATAGTGTCGCTTCCAATCGCCTTGGGCAGTCGAACAGTACCCGTGATTCCGTTGGTACCCTTCTTGGCGACAATGGACCACGAAACAACTATCGATGTGTTAGCAGAGGGCCAGCCAACCTCCAGAGCTCGAATGTATCGCAGAGCCAGAGGGAAGTCCATGAGCAGCGGGTGGTCGAGTCGCTCTCGGGCCTTTCGCATCTGCATGGCGAACTTGGCTCGCTCCTTTCGCAGCGAGATTTCTCTGAGTCGCTCCTTCTCTCGTCGGATCACCAGCTCCTTGTACGAGGGCTGGTTGGTAGCTCCAGCGTCCTCCTTTTTCTTTTTGCCGAGCGCTACCGCCGAGGTGGACAGCGGTCGCACGCTTTGGGAGACTGCGGCCGTCAGCTTGGCCGTCTGGGTGAGTCTGAGCATGGTGGGGTGGTGAAAAGTTGGGTGGAATTTAGAGTGAAATTTGATTTTCACTGGGAGTTGGGAGAGGTTAATGTGATCAGATCAGAGGACGAAGGAGGTGAGTTAGGAAGGACAATACCAGAGTTACACTGTTTGTAAGAGGTATTATATTGGTGGTGTTTTGGAGAAAATATTTATTCACCCTGTTCACACCTTATGAGCTGGTTGGGGTATTGTGCTTACTAATACGTAGTATGATTGAAAGAAATCAGGGAAAATGAGAAAAATTGGGACGTTGAAGGGGTGGTGTTCCATGCTGTTATTCGTTCATTCATGTTGAATGAGATCCATTAGGCTTACAGATATTAAAGTGGTCTCTTCAATATGGTGTAACTTGAGTAAGCTGATCTGTGTGTGTCAGAACTACCACTACACATCAGAGTAACGTAAGATTCATTTATACAACTGTTTGCACCGTTATAAAACACCCTATGACTGAGATCATCTTTAATAATCAATACTCCAGGACACTACTGACCTCAGTGTTCTGACTGTCTAGAGCACTCCATAAGCTTACATCTCTAAACAGCTTAAGAGTGAACATCTACCATATTAACCATTAAGTCTCTAGAACACCATTCAACTGATCTGATTGTTACAGTCAGATCCAACATCGCTACGCCACGTGATTTACTCAGCCCTTCCCGTACTGCGTTACTCATACTAAATCTTCAATCCATTGCTATATACATACATCCTCCTAGTGAGTCAAGAACCACCGGCCCTTGAGGGTTCGTCGCTTGATGATCTTTCGGCCGGTTCGGGACCGCGATCGAGCCAGAAAACCCAGAGATCGCTTTCGCTTCCGCAGCGAGGGCTGGTAGTCGATACCTCGCACGTATCGTCGCTGAGAGGCTCCAGAGAAGGGGGTCAAAAAGGGCAGGGTAGAAGTGGAGCCCTGGGCGAGAGCGGAAGCCACTCCGGACGAGGCAGGGATGCAGGAGGGCACGGCATTGGGGTGGATCATGGTGGCAGTTCGCTGCTTGATGGCCGTCAGAGGGTTGACGTTGCCGCCGAGCAGAGACATGTTTCGGGCGAAAGGCGCACGAGACACGGCGGGCGATGCCTTGAGAGCGGCTCTAGTGGCGATTCTCAGCATGTTGTGTGTTGTGTTGTATTTCGTACTGTGTAATTTTCACCGCTTAATTTACGTTCTCATTTTCCACTGCCCTTCCCTTACCCTAATATCCCAAACGGTCTGCAAGCTCAATTTTATTTGCGTTTGCAGCGCTCCTGGATCACGCCGTCAGAAAAAAAATCCTCTGGATCTGATCCCGACTACTAACAAAACACCAGCATGTCGCAGTACAAAGCCCCCGGGCCCACCGCCATAGAAGTGCATTCGTCCCAGGCCATCCCCAACTCCGAGGCCGAGGAAATCATCACACAGTACATTGATGCCACCACCGAGAGCACGGATCAGCTGCTCAGCATGAGCAACGACAACATGCCGTCCGTCGTCTCTCGAAACCACGCCATGATCCAGCAGCTACGACGGGTCCAGCGAGACCTCAGAGGCTTGCCTCCGTTGGATTCCGTTGATGTTGATATGAAGGACGCTGAGACTGCTGAATTCATGGAAACTGATGTCAAGGAGACTGAAGTCGAGAAGGTCGCTGAGAAGGAGGAGAGCTCCGATTCTTCATCGTCCGACTCCGACTCGTCTGACTCTACTGACAGCGATGAGGAGGTGAAGAAGGAGTAGACTAGATGGTAGTCGACAACATGCCTGCTTGTATGAGAGTAGGAAGGAAGCATTATTAATGTACATTAACTATAGAATTATTATGACATTTGGGAAACGTAGAGACTGTTTGCTGGGTTGTAGACATCTGTAGTTTGTCCTTTACGACAGATCATATCAGATGGCTGTGCAGATTTCTCATGAGCCGTATGACGTTTGTAGGAGACACGTATTATACAGGGGTATAGGAACAAAGGAGATGTGAAATACACAGAAATATAAATATTTGACGTTTATAAATATTCCCATATTCCTACTTATCAGTTTCTCCTAGTTCTGGGACTGCACTTATCGTCTGGTTATCACCATGCACGGATCTAACTTCGGAATTTTGGAATTTTTTAAAATCATTTTTCAACATATTCGTCCAACATGGTAGTCGAATCAGTACCCAGCAAAGAGCGGTTTACGGCCTCCAAACCACAGGAAAACGAACAGGAACACGTGCACGAGGTGTACAATCAAATCGCAGGCCATTTCTCAAACACCAGATACAAGCCATGGCCCATTGTTGAAAAGTTTCTCAAGGAACAGCAGGATCACGCCGTGGGAGTGGATATCGGCTGTGGAAACGGAAAGTACATGGGAGTGAACAAAAAGCTGTTTATTGTGGGTTCCGACCGGTCAGACGAGTTGGTTAAGCTGGCACATGAAATGGACACCTCCAGAGAAGTCATTGTCTGTGATGCTATTGAGAATGCCCATCCTAAAGGCAGATTCGACTTTGCCATTAGCATTGCGGTGATTCACCATTTTTCGACCCCGGAACGAAGAAAGGAGGCGGTTAGATCTATTCTCAGCACTCTACGACCTAAAGGAAAGGCTCTCATTTACGTCTGGGCTCTGGAACAAAAGACTAGCAGAAGAGGATGGCATGAAGGTATGGATCAGGACGTTATGGTGCCTTGGGTGAAAAAAGTGGATGGTGTGGAAGAGGTGAAATATAGATATTACCACTTGTACAAGGAGGGAGAAGTGACTGGAGATGTGGAGGAGGTTGGAGGAGAGGTACTGGAGACGGGTTATGAGAAGGACAACTGGTGGGTCATTGCCGGTAACAAGGAGTAGGTAGCATAATGTATTTATTGTATAACTGAAGGGTACTGCCCAGACCACTTGTAAAATAGCTATTTAATGGAATAATCCTTCCAGTACTTGTTCTCTGTCTTGTACTTAGACATCAAAGTAAACTTACTTACTTAACACTCCACCCTAAAGCACCACCTTCCGACCCCAAAACTACCCCCAAAAACATCTACCTACACTAAATCAACCCTGCTGATTCCAAAAAACCAACTCTCATCTCTGTACCTCCCCTACATCACCCACAAACAGCCATTTCCTTTCCCCACCAATACCCAACTGCCTTCATGCACCTTCCAAAGCTTGATCTTACAATCTCACCGTACATTTTTCACACCATGCTGAGAACGATCCGACCGGCCAAACACCTCTCATTGAGGGCCCTACGGCCTGTGAGTCACGTGACCTCCTTCGCACGCCATCTCACAACCCCTACGCCTTCTCCTGACCTCAGTTCTACTCTTGCCATGGCTATTGAACAGCAGGGTCCCATGTCAGTAGCCACCTTTATGAAACACTGTCTGACCAACCCTTCTGGTGGATATTACATTGACAAGGACCCCCTGGGTGCCAAAGGTGATTTCACGACATCTCCTGAAATTTCTCAAATGTTTGGCGAACTTGTGGGTCTTTGGTTGGCTGCTCAATGGCTGTATTACGGCCAAAAGAAGCCGTTTCGAGTGATTGAGTATGGACCTGGCCGAGGAACTCTCATGGACGACTCTCTGCGAGCTCTGTGTTCTGCCAAGAGTACTGGTGCTAAGGATATGCTCAAGGAGGTGCTTCTGGTTGAAGCTTCTCCTGTTTTGAGAAACGCTCAGCTGAAAAAGCTGTGTGGAGAAGATGCCAAAATCGTCGAGGAATCGGACGGATCTACCACTTCTGTGACGAAATACGGCGTTCCTATTCGTTGGTATGAGGATTCCAAGATGTTGGACAAGTTGGCGTCTTCAGAGGATCCTCTTCATAACTACATTGTAGCTCATGAGTTTTTCGATGCTCTTCCAATCTACCAGTTTGAGAAGACTGACAAGGGATGGAGAGAACTCATGGTCAACTATGGAGTGGAAAACAAGACCAAGGACTCGTCTATTCTGCTTCCTGGACAGACTCACATCAAGTCTTCTGATCTGGACAAGGACAAGAAGAAGACCTTCCATTTGATCACGGCTCCTACCTGGACAGTCGCCTCAAAGGTCATTCCCGAAAGTCACAAACGGTACCGAGATTTGCCCGAGTGGTCGAAAATCGAGGTCTGTCCTGATGCTTGGGATGTAGCCAATCAGATGGGCCGTCTGGTGGCTAAGGGAGGAGCTGCTTTCATTGTGGACTACGCAGTGAAGGCTGGAGTGCCTGTGAATACCCTTAGAGGTATCAGAGACCATAAGATTTGTTCTCCTTTCGATGAACCTGGAAAGGTGGATCTCTCAGCTGATGTGGACTTTACGGCTATTGGAATTGCTTCCCGGTCAAAGAACAAGGAACATGTGTCTGCTTTCGGACCTATTAACCAGGCCACTTGGTTGAAAAATATGGGCATTGAAATGCGAACTGAGAAGCTCATGGACGGTAAGGAGGAGTACATCAAGAAGCGAATCGAGTCGCAGTACAAGCGACTGGTGGATATTGGTGTCAACGGTATGGGTAAGATCTACAAGGCCTTCTTTTTGGCTCACTCTAGTCATGGATACCCTGTTGGCTTTCCTATTCCTGAACAGAAGGATCTCAAGGAGCCTCATCAGAAGCCTGAGAAGGATCCCAAGGATACTGAGCCAAAGGTGGTTGAGTTGTAGAATGTATATATGATGAATTATGAACACAGAGAAAAGTGATTGTTGGTTGTATATAAGTACGTGCTGTAGTATTGTTCAATAAGGGTATCATGTTATTGTCTATTCTTTATCATGAACCTCATTCAATATGACCAGTCAACTCCCAACCACTCTAAAAAGTGCCACCTTAAATAGCTACAACCCAGCACATGAATACTGTATAAATATACTGCCCCTTCTTTCGTTTGTTCAATAAATAATCTAATGCTTCAACTTACTAGCCCAAACCACACAATAATGCTTGAGCAGCAACAACAGCTCCTCCCTTTCATCCAAAAACTCCAGTCCATGAATCCGCTGTTGTTCCTCTGGACTCACCCATTCATCATGAATCACATCCATAGACGTAGCAAGCACCTCCGTATACCCTACACTCTTGAACCGCTCAATCTGAGACTGCAACGACGGAAACTTGGTCATACTGGGGATGGAAATACCTCTAGACGCCAAATTTTCAATCATAACCTGTCCAAACTGATCCTGACCACTCAGAGGTTCGTACATGATGATAGTCGAGTCTTTGAACGTGCTGGTGATCCAGGAAACCACCTGTTTGGCCTGATCAGGTTCCAGATAACAAAGACAACATTCTGAAATAACCAACGTCGGCAAATCATTCTCTGTACCCGGTAACACAAACCCAGGTCCAATTGACCGTAAATCAATGCCATGGAGATGGTACCTTGACGTATGAAGTTGAGCTTGTGATTCTGTAGGGTTCTCTTGCACGTCTCCAATCAGCTGACGTAACGTTGAATCCTGCAAAATAACGTCTTTTTTTCGGCTCACAGACACCGCAAAGTCCAGTTCGTGGTACAGAATCTCCTCTTTGTACTCTTCCTTGCCACTCCATAGAGAGAAAGGTCTCGTATCTGATCCAGCACCTAACGAAATGATCTGCACTTTCTGGCCTGGTTTTTTCGTCGACAGAAACCGATCAACAAGAACGTCAATCGCATGGTGTCGTACAAACGTGCCTCGGTTGATTAGCGGCAATTTTGGCTGAAATTGAGCAATGGCTTTTCGAGCTGATCCGGGTCCTTGTTGAGCAGCAGCCTGTTTTGCTCCAGCGACAAATAAGTCGATAAACGCGTCGTTGAGGTATCCCTTTGATACAGCCGAGTACTTGGACGAAAGCGCGTCGCCGTCTGTTGATTGGACGACTTTATCTTTGCGCAGGTTCATTCTGAAGGTGGTGTAGTGGTGAAGCCTGACATGGTATTTAGGTTACTCATTCTGGTGGAGTGCATGACATCAAAAGCAAGTATACGGACAGAACAATGGCTTGTTGTTGAAGAGGCAAGTGGGTTGTCAAATAACTGATGCTCCTTTTGCTAGTATCATAGCTGTATGTTTGTACGGCTTAGTAAGTGTTTTTGGTTGCTGACTAATGCTATCTTGGGGTACATGATAGAAGTGAAAATGCTCGGAATGTAGGGGTTTTGAAGACGTTGTTGGGTTGAAATGAGTGTGTTCTGTCTGATTGTAGTTTCATATGGTCCCCTCCATGTTATTCTGTTTTTGACTTACAAATATGAAAATAAGGACGACCTTGTTCATATACACATCTGAATCAACATGCACAACGGCACTCCATATTGAGATCCAATTTGAACCAAATTCAACATCTATTTATATCCACGTGACCACACAGACGTGAAGAGTCCAAAAATACAACCCATTTACCTCCAGCTAGCGTGCAGAGTCCACCAGCAGTCTCGTTATGCTGCATGTTGGGTGTTTTTGCAGCTATCTGGTTACACTGTAATGTGAGAGACTTGAAAACACACCATAGCCTCCATATCAGTCATTTATGGAAGCTCTGATTTTATTTTGATTTGTGCTATTTTTCGTGATATTTGTTTTGATTTGATTTGCCATTTCTGACACTCTTTCCGCCCTGCAACGAAATGTTAAAGAACCGTATTTCTTTAGGCAACCATCCCTAGCCCTGTCAAAACCAGATTCTGGAGAACAGAAATAGGATATTTGGGACTTCTTAAAGTACAATTAATTATCCAAAAATCGAGGTTTATCAGGGTTAACGTTAGTGGGTGGAATGAGTAGACAGTTGGCTGTTTAGAGAAGGAACAAGCAACCCCAATTCTTTCCCTGGAATAAATCACTGGCCGAGACACGAACACTGGAGGTAGAAACTTGATGTGCGATCCAAAATCACAAAAAACTGGGTCTCTAGCGTTATCGTGAGGTGCTCAGTGATATCTCAATGGCAGACCATCAGGGTAGTAGAGAAAGTATCTGGTTTTTGGCTGAATCAAGCCGTGAAACATATAGCAGAATGCCAGAGAGACAGCGGTTCATCTGGTACCGGGTTGAGCTGAAAATAATATCTGTAGCGCCGTATGGCTCTTCTCAGTTCCGAATAACCTCTGTCAAGGTTACTACAAGTAGTGGATTTGAGAAGGACTGAACAGGACAACCAGAGGAGGTACCAGAAAACTGAGTCCACAGTTCTACTCCAACCGACGAGGAGATTTCAGAAATACCACAATTGCCCAGTTTCGTACAACCGCTCGTTTCTGACCCTCCTCCACAGACCGCTTCCAAGGAGGTGCAGGTCAATTGAGACATACCACAGCAATTTGGACAGATAACGACAGCTCAATAGGACCAACAGTGTGTTTAGAATGCCTATACACCTGTATTAACTCATCATGTCATACAATCATTGCTCCCCAGTCACGAAGCATGTCCTCTATCATTACACAGCTCTGTATAAGGTTTATCATTTTGGGAGAAATTTTGCACTGTAAAATTTTGCACTTACGAAAATACACCACTACGCTCTTGGCTCATACTATACATGAAATTGATTTTTTTAACTAAACAAGTGGAAGCTATTGCTAACTTACTCCTGCTTGGCTCGTCGAGCATCTCGCTCCTCGGCAATGGAGAGCTTGATACCCTTGCCCTTGGGCAGAGAGATGAGAGACTTGTTGCCCTCGCCAATGACGAAAACGTTGGTCAGTCGGGTGACAAACTGGTTGTCAAGGGCGTCCTTGATGTGCACAATGTCGAAACCACCCTCGTGTCGCTCACGGTGGGTGATGGTACCGACTCGGCCCATGTTTCGGCCACCGGTGGTCATGACAATGTTACCGTTGTCAAACTTGACGAAAGAGGTGATCTTGCCGGTGGCAAGGTCGATCTTGACGGTGTCGTTGACCTTGATGAGAGGATCGGGGAATCGGATGGTTCGGCCGTCGTGGGTAACAAGGTAGGGGATACCCTTCTTGCCCATCTGGACTCGCTTGACCTTGCCGAGCTTGTAAGCAGCCTCCTCATCGGTGATTCGGTGGACGGCAAATCGACCCTTGACGTCGTAGACAAGTCGGAAGTTCTCGCCGGTCTTCTCGAGCTGGATGACATCCATGAAACCAGCGGGGAAGGTAGAGTCGGTTCGGACCTTACCGTCGACCTTGACAAGTCGCTGCATGAGAATGGCGTTGACCTCTCGGCCGTTCAGAGCGTACTTGAGTCGGTTTCGCAGGAAGATGACCAGAGGAAGAGACTCTCGGAGCTTGTGGGGACCGGCAGAGGATCGGGGAGCGTAGGTGCCGGACAGCTTGTCCAGCATCCAGTGGGAGGGAGCTGCGAGTCGCTTGAGATGCTTCTTGCTAATGGTTAGTACTTGTCAGGGATGCGGAGCGAGCTTCGTAGGTTGGGCCATGCCAATAACGAGACAGCTGCTCCTTACACATCCAGGACCACCCTTCTTCCTTCAGTCTGATGGGCTAGCCTGTGTGCCTCATCGGTATGCCTTGGGCTGTTGTGTATACTCACGGTCCACGAGCCATTTTTGATTGATGTGTATGAAAGAAAAGATTAGCTGTGAGCTATACTTTTCACTGTTGGGAGGGGAGTGCGAGTCGGTAAAAAAGCAGTCACATCAGGTGACCGTTTGGGAGAATAGAGGCTATTTGGGGGGGAAAGTCATGTGACTAGAAAGGTTATTTGGTGGTATAAGAGGAGTTATGTAACACACGGTTGGTGAGAGATAGAGAGCTGGTATTTTGGCTGATGATTAATTGTTGCAATATTAGTACTGTGTCAAAAGGGCTAAGCGATTGGAGGTGTTTTGAAGGAGATTGAGAGAAGGGCTGAAAACGATGTGCTGTTGTTTAGCCATATAGAGTTTATGCTTGATGACGTTGGGAGAAGATACGTATTGTTAACAGTCTGTCTAAGGGTAAGTGTGGTTGTTGAGATAATAGGGAGGTGGCTGTAGGACGTAATATTGGTCTGATCGGAGTTCTGAAGGTACTGCAAGAATCCTCTCTTTATGAGGATTCCAAAAATACCACTTAAACCCCCACTACCCCTCCCACTAGTCCAACTCGTCGACACTTATGCTTGCCATTTCCCGGACCAATGTTACATTTATTTCTGCATGATCCAACTAAACGGGACATATAGTGGGCAAGACATTTTCTCCAAAACCACTTGAATAGCCTGCAGCGGGCTTATACGGTAGTGTCCAACACCGAAAACCGGGTTTTCCCCCCTTCCACTTGCTCCTGAACACTGTGGCTTCCACATTATCTGACTATCTCCTCCTGAACTCTACCCTCTGTATATGCACGATAACTAACATGAGATGGTGGCTGTTGACACCATGTTTGGCGTTTGATTTCAGCAGAAGCAACCTCCAGAGCCTGAGGAACGACAGTGAGGCGCTCTTTGACCATGGATACAACTCATACATGACCTATGGCTTCCCCAAGGACGAAGTACGGCCCATGGCATGTGAAGGGGTCACGCGAGATAAAGACGAAACCAATCTCGGACGAAACGACATGATGGGAGGCTGGCCAGTGACATTAATCGACTCGCTGGACACGTTGGCGGTGATGGGACGAAAAGAGGAGTTCCAGGAGGGTGTGGAAAAGGTGCTGGAGCAGGTGAAAGATTTCAACTACGACGCTACAGTACAGGTGTTTGAGACGACCATCAGAACACTAGGAGGACTGTTGTCTGCTCATACGTATGCGTCTTCGATTGAGCTGGGGATGAATATTGAGGGGTATGAAGGGCAACTTCTGACTCTTGCTACTGATCTAGGCAACCGTTTGTTAAGAGCGTTTGAAGGTGCAGATCACGGAATTCCTCACCCCCGAGTGAATTTACGCAAGGGAATAAAGAGAATTGGAGGGAAATATATCACAGATGCCTGTGCAGCAGGAGGAGGATCGTTACTGCTTGAATTTGGCCTTCTATCTAAACTCACTCGTGATAGGAGATACATTGAAGCAGCGGAGAAATCGTTTTTTGCAATTTGGGAATTGAGATCCGCACGCGACCTCATTCCGATGGGAATTGACCAAGAAACACTCCGGGTAACCTCGGCTATGAGCGGAGTAGGAGCTTCAGCCGACTCTTACTATGAATACGCTCTCAAGTGGTATCTCATGTCTGGAGATGAGAGGTTCTGGGAAGTGTATTCTCGGTCCAGAAGAGCCATTGACTTGTGGAATACCCATCCAGACACTTGGCATCATTATAATGTGCATTATGTGACTGGAGAGGGGGTAGCTCCTTGGATAGATTCGTTGAGTGCTTTTTTCCCTACTCTCGATGTGCTTACAGGTAATCTCAAGAGGGCTATTAGAACCCACCTGACTCACATGAAGTTGTGGAACACCTACGCTGGTATTCCTGAAAGATGGCGGTTCACAGACTCTCAAGTTGACTTAGAATGGTACCCTCTTCGTCCTGAACTCATCGAGTCCACTTACTACCTGTATCGGGCTACCAGAGACGTGTACTATCTTCAATGTGGACGCAAAATCATGTCTGACTTGAATCTGAGAAACAAGGTCCAGTGTGGGTATGCTGGTACTCAGAACGTGAGAACAGGAGAACTGGCTGACAGAATGGAGTCGTTTTTTTTGTCAGAGACTGCCAAATACTTATATCTCCTGTTTGATACAGATAACGACCTGAATCACGACTCCAGACAGTTCATTTGGAGCACTGAAGGCCATCCTTTGTACTTTGACGACTCTGTTTTGTCGAACTCATACGCTGAAAAGGTGGTTAAAACGCCCTCCAGAGGTCTAGAAGAGACAAACGGAACAGCTCTAGTGTGTCCTCTTTTCAACCATCCCACTGGCCCCTTCTCTCTGGTAGCTGCCTGGCCTCATTTGTATGATCTCAACGCAAGATACAACTATGACAAGCCGTGGTATCTCAAGTCTAGAGTGAAGAAACCGTGGTCTATTTTGCTGAGAAAACTCCGAAACGACGGAACTGCAGTCATCAAAAAAGGTATGATGGAAGACGCTGAAATGGAGCCTGGATTCTATAATCGATACGTGGCAGGCTCGAAACCAGTGTGTGCTTCTATTCTGGACGGAGATATGCACGATGTATCGTTTGGAAGCGATACCACCTCCGTACTGCCTCCTTTGTACCAGGAACCAGATACGAAGACCGGATATCTCGAGTTTGAGTCTCTGGACGGAGTCAAGCTGACTCTGGTGGCTCACGATAATTATTTCTACGTGAGCACAGTCAATGGAGTGGGATGTTCCGGAGCTAATGTGGACTGGTACTATCACGTGCCCAACAACGTGATTACCGTCAACAAAAAGACGGGCTTGTTGAACTTCCGAGGCCGCGATGTGCCTAATATTAAGATTGGCAAGTTTGTAGGTGCCAATGGAGTGGTACCGGTGTCGGTGTAATTTATAGAGTAATGATAGCATGTGTATTTGTACGTGTGATGTTGGCTGTGCTGTTATATTACGTGTTGTGCTGTGGCTATGGCTACGGTATGGTTGGTCTATAATTATCCTGCTGTAGCTCAGGGGTAACCTGTCAGTGCCTTAAATGACACGACAGTAAGGATAATTAGTGTAGAGTAATTTAACGTCGTAAAAGCGTCCACTCCAAGGGTCCCCCCTTAGTTATTGATAATATCGATATACTCGGATCTTACAAAAAATTGATAATAACGCTGTCCTTCATCTCACACTCATCTCAGCTCGTATATTACACCTCCCACACTCTCGTATAGCCCATCTCTGACAATCATACGTTAACACTCCTTATAGCCTCAGCTTTAAGACGTCTAACATTAGGAAGAGGCCTAACGAAGCGTAAGAGCAGTGTCTTTATACACACAAATTGTTTTCAGAATAGTAGACCTGCTTCCGTATACACCACCCTAACCCATATACAACTCCGCCACCCCTCTATCCTCTAATGCAACCACTCTGGCTATTCTCCGACTCCTGTTATCTCCTCTTTGTCCAGCCGCATGGTCTCAACTTACAGCCATGGCCTTATCTAGTGGCGATTATGAGACCACCCTAAGTGCTCTAACCTCTGTAACGAGACTTTAAACGCTGTGAGAGGTATGATAATCGAGTATGATATATACACGGAGCCTCCCTTTAACTCGTTATCGCTATCTTTTGCTCTCACGTGACCGCTGCCTTAGGTTGGCGGCTCGATACGAGTAGCTGCCATGTGAAAGGGATATTATGGAAGGAAGCATGTGCAATTTGACACCCTTGATTAGTAATATAATGATGTTTTACTACTTGTAGGACTGTCTGTACAAGTAATCTCCTGTGCTGTCTCTATAATCTCCTGTGCTGTATGAACACCTGTTGTGCAGTCCGTCTGTCTGCTTAGCCTTAGCTCTCAGTTGGTTTGTTGTGGAATTAAGGTTCTGGTGTTATTCATTACGTCATAAAAGTTTACCAGGCCAAAAGTCAAACGGTGGATCATAGCAACAGTGTGAGCACACAACACCGCACAGGCCTCAGCAAGCCCCCCAAAACCACCGTGGAGCCCATGTCCGGCCCTAACCCCCCGTCCGAACGCCCGGACCGCTCTCTCAACGCCGTCAGAGCGCTCTCCCAGCATACCCCTAACTCCCGGTCTCCGTCGCGTACCAACACTCCGACCTTGACCCATGTGAGTTCCCACACGTCGGTGAAGGAAACGTCCTATGTGAATTTGGACTACGACCCGGTCTCTGGACGCACCACACTCAACACCTATGAGGTTATCAAGGAGCTTGGTCGAGGACAGCATGGCAAGGTCAAGCTAGGACGAGACCTGACTACAGGCGAATACGTGGCTATCAAGGTGGTGGATCGTCTGGGCAAGCCGAAATTGGGCAAGTACGCCCAGTTACGAAAAGACCCAAGCGATAGAAACGTGCACGAAGAAGCCGTCAAGCGAGAAATTGCCATTTTGAAAAAATGCGAAAACCCGCATATCGTCAAACTGCTCGAGGTCATGGACGACGCAAAGTCGCGCAAAATCTTCATGGTGCTCGAGTACTGCGAGGGAGGAGAACTGGTGTGGCAGAATGAGGATGGTACACCTTCCATGAGCATGAATGAAGCCAGAGAGGTGTTCAGAGATGTTCTGCTGGGACTCGAGTATCTGCACTTTCAGGGCATTATTCATAGAGATATCAAGCCGGCGAATCTGCTGCTGTGTCATAAGCAAGTCAAGATTTCCGATTTTGGCGTCTCGTTCACTTCTGCAGGAGATACCACCGATGAAATTGAACTGGCAAAGACAGCAGGCACCCCAGCATTCTTTGCTCCTGAGTTGTGCCAAAACAATCCCGGAAAGGGCAACTGTGTGACCAACAAGATTGATATCTGGGCTCTGGGTGTCACTCTGTACTGTCTGTTGTTTGGAAAGGTCCCCTTTTCAGCAGACTCTGAATATGAGCTTTTTGAGGTCATCTGTCGCGATGAAGTCACATTTCCCGACGATATCGAAACGCCAGTGTCAGTTACAGCCCCCCTCTCTGTTCAAACCACCTCCTTTTCCCCCACCTCGGAATCCTCACAATTTTCGCAATCCTCCGAAAGTGAACGCAGCATCACTTCCCCTACATCCCAGGCATCGTCTTTCTCTACTGCATCGCTGCTGACGTCTTCCAGACACGGCTCAAGAGCCAATCTGTCAGGAACAACCTCCAGAGCTACCTCCAGAGACGCCACTACTGCACATTCCAACGCCACAGCTACACGCGAGCCACGTGACCTCTCCCAAGCTCGTATGTCGTCCAGATCGTCGCTATCTCGCTACTTTCATCGAGAACGGCATGACTCTTGCACGCAGCTGCAGAAACTGGACATTTCGCAACCTGCCGAACAGCCCACCGACATGGAACTGGCGCATGATCTCATTCTCAAGCTGCTCGAAAAAGACCCCGTCAAACGCATTTCCATTTCCGAAATCAAAAACCACCCTTGGACCCAGATGAACATGTGCAACGAGGAGGCCAAGGAGTTCAACGAGGCTGCCAACGACGAGCAGCGCATTGAAATCACAAACGAAGACCTCCAGACGGCCGTCAGCGGTATCGGCTCGAAAATCAAAAAGGGACTCACCAAACTAGGCTCCTCAGCGCTGGCTTTTGCCGGAATCAAACGACGAGGCTCTGGAGCGTCTTCAACCACCCGAGGGTCTACTCCCGTAGGCTCTCCTGCATCTTTCCAGCCTGGCACATCTGCTGCCACGTCTGCATCCACTTCGTGCATTCCGGACTCGCTTCCTGAACCGTCGTCTGTGCTGTCCAATCAGAGTGCTCCTACCATGTCTGCTTCGACGACTAATGTGCCAGATACGAAACCCGCTCCTCAGATGGTCATCAATCCGCCAGTAGTCGGGTTTGACGCCGATGAAGAGGATGACCTAGAGACTCCTACTATCAGAGGCATGCCTCAGTTTGGCGATACTGTCATCACTGAGGGACTGCTGAAATCGTCTCTGGCGTCTGAAATCTTTGACCTGCAAAACGGCCCCTGGGCTCATCAGTCGGATATCGCATCTCCCAGGTTCCCTCCTATTTTATCGTCCAGACAACTGAGACAGGAACCCCAAGCATACACTTCTTTGGACCCTGGAAGAGAAAAGCGACCGACGTACGACAGACAGAACTCTGGCAACTCGACCCATTCGCGGTTGGATCCTGGATCTCGGTCTTTTTTACCCTTGACGTCTCCAGAACGTCCTCCACATATCATTGAGCGACCTCCTGTTTCGAGAGGATTATCGATTGATTCTAACGACTCGTCTATTTCTTCTTCGTCTTCTACAGGTGAATTGGAGCTTGTTGTCGGCAGAAAAGGCCCTGGAGCTCTCTCTTCTTCCATCACTTCAGGAGGAGGAGAAAGCAGTGAAATGCGACGTCCAAGACTCGTGTCTGACTCGCAAATCGACCGAACCTTTGACCGACAACATAATGATGCCGTTATGCCTAATATCGAGGACATTGAGGACTTTGGAGGCGATATCGACAACATGTCGACGATCCACTCGGCTCATCCGCCCAGTATTTCCAGTGAGGCACGGAGTTTAGCCGAGGGGTCGTCGGGAAGTGAAGGAGGAGGAGGACGAAAGAGATCGCATACGATTACAAATGGGATTCTGCAGAGACAGAGACCCACGTTTGATTTATAGTGCATGAGGGGGGTGTATAGATGACAATAATGTATGATGTAATGAGCGACCGAGATACGAGCGGAGCGAGCGATAGACGAGCGAAGCGAGTATATCGAGAGTGTAGCGTAGAGTGTGTACTTATACTGTACGGTAGTGTGATGTGTTGAGGAGGCCACTTTACAGTGACTGTTCTGAAGGCTGTATTTTAAGGGACTTCGAGGACATCCACTACCAGTACTACCCTGGTACCCAATACTGTATATAATGAGGCAGCAGGGTCTTTGACTGTAATTCCCAGGGCTATAAAAATGAGGTTCTTTTGTGTTTGTGTCTATGTCAATGGTGTTTGTAGTTCTAGGGTCTGACTTCAGCTGTGAGAAGGACAGTGCTCAGTTGTGAGGTTGAGACTGTTGGGAGACTGTCCTTAATTCCTGTCTTTATTATGAAGGGTGTCAAAATAAGGACTCCAAATAAAGGTGTCCATCTGAAGCTGTCTATAGAGCTGCCCCTACAGAGGCCAGTGAGGACATACTAAACAATAGATAGCTGTATATGTTTTGGTCTAGTCACGTGACAAGAATATAGGGAGCATTATTATTTATTTATTAGGCACAGTACCTGGTAGCACTCTGATGGTGTTATTCTATCTTCTCTCTAAGGTTGTCCTTCTGCCCTCCAATAAGCTTACCAGAGTTGATGAAGAAGAGCACACAACTTAACACCTTCTGGTAGCCATTGAGCTCTAGAATTGAGCATACCAACATATTTCCAGCAACTCTACAGCCTATAGAACAGCTTACTCAAAAATATATCAAACTACAGCTACAATTGTATGTCTAGAGTTGTATTTATTGTATATCTATGGACCAGTGAGCTGGCTACGCACCTGTACGTCTCAATCGTCAGTTCGCTACGCTCACTGACTACTTGAGAACGTCCAGCTGCTTTGCCAAATCCCTCACACTCTCCTCCAACGTATGATACTTCAACCCACTCTGCTCATTCGTCACAGAGTTGTCATACTTGGGAATAGTCTTATGCAGAGGCACACCCGTTCCAGGCTCTCCCACAGGAATCTTGCCCTTGAATTCGTCCATATCGTTCAAAACATCAAGTACATCCTGAGGAGTAAAGATACCTCCGACAGTGTACCATCTAGCATCAGCAGACTGTTCAGGACGCTCCAGAGCTCTGATATGAGCCTCGGCAACGTCTCTGACGTCAACCCAGTACGTGGGACCAGCTTTTCCAACAGTGCTGCTCTTGATAATGTCCCAGACAATCTTGTTGGAGGTGTTGAGAGTAGCAGCAGAGACGTCATGGTTCATAGGACCAAAGACATAAGGGGGATTAATGGCTGTGAGTCTGAATTTCGGTTTCTGCTCCTTCTGGAAGGTCCACATGGCTTCTTCGGCAAACTGCTTGGACGCTTTGTAAGTCGAAGCAGGGTTGTTGATGGCCTCTTCCCAAGGAACGTTAGACCAGCACTTTTCAGTGTAAACAGTCTCTGGGTCTTTGTGTCGGGCATCGTAGTACGTAATGGCAGCGTTAGAAGACGTAATCACCACGTGTTCAACTTCAGGACCGTACTTTTGGGCGGCTTCAAGAATACCTCTAGTTCCGTTGATAGCCGGGTCCAGAATCTCCTTTTTGGGGTCTTTGGGGTTCAAAAAGAACGGAGAAGCGGTATGAAGCACGTGAGTGATCTTGTGGTTCTTGAGAGTGTTATCGAAAGCTCCCTCTTCAGCAACATCAGCAACAATCTCAAACTTGAGATCGTGTCCAGGGTACTTTTCAGCCAGAAATTTGGCTTTTTCGTGAGATCGAACGGTAGTCACGACAGGAATGCCCCGCTTGACAAGACCATCGAGAATATGAGCGGCAATGAAGCCAGATCCACCAGTGAGAAGAACGAGCATGGTGACAATTAAGGTCGAGAGATTAGACCCGTCGGATTAATGCACGGCACTCTGGTGCGTGACAGATGCAAGCAAAGGGTAGGGGAAGCTAAAAGGGGATACTGCTGAGATAGGTGGAGGAGCCGTGATATTGAAGTGAGAGAGAAAAGAGCCCGAAAAGCGGGGGCGGGGTAGCAGGGGTGTATATACATGTTGGAAGGGTATACGAGGTGAACACGTGTGTGCATGTGTTATTGCACGTGGTGTGAGAGGTGGGTGGATAGTGGACTGAGATAGGGAAATTGGGGAGGTTGGGTGGGAGAAAGTGGGGATTTTATGATGGAATATTGATGAGTGGGTTGTGTTTATGCCTGGGTTGAAATTTGGAGTATGTAGATGGACTGGAACACCCTGTTTGGGGGTTGTCTTTGGAAGGAATAAGTAAACACTGTAGGAAAGTTTACAGTAGTTGGGAGAGCTTAACAAAAGAGGAGGGAGAGAAGGGTGCAATTATCTCCACAGTTTATATGTATTGAAGGGGAGATTATTATCTTGTTGGATTCAGAATCCCATTTTGAACAACTCTATCTCTTCACTTTTCTCCATACCACCCGCCAACACCAATCTATATTCCCCTTGCTGTACACCTCATCTTTCATATTCACACTGTGATACTCTCAACAGCACAACTCTGAGCACCCATTGAGCCATGTACCTAAGTAAAAACCACATCCCATCTATCAATGACCCTCCAGAAACCCCCCATATCACCAATTTCTCATTTCCGTCCATTTCCACTTCTCAACAAATCCCAACAAAAACCCCAACTAACGCCACCAATTTACTCACCACCCACACGGCTAAAGCTTCGGCTTGTTTTTTACACCACCTAAATCGGAACCCGATGATCAACCTAAACGGAGCACACGACACTTCGGAAGGCTCTATTTCCCCAACCAAACGTCCCACAAAGAAACCAACACCACCATCATACTCCCCGCACTCCGTTCATTACACCCATATAGTCAAAACACCACTTCCCACCACCTCCCAAATTATCTAAAAGATCAGCCAGAAATCCTCTCCCGAAATCGCACATGCCCCCGCCATGTGTCTAACGAAACCTTAACCTTATTAAGGTATAAGGAGTATAAGGCTGAAAAAAAAACCCATGAGAGATCACCTCAACTTCACCAATGTCTATCCCTGCTCATCTACAAATCCTCCAGCCCTCGGAGCTCGAGGCGCTCAAAAAGCTGCAGGACGAGCTGCCCAAGATTCTCAAAAAAAGCGCCCACAATGAGATGTATGGCCACAAGCTGAGTGAGTCAGAGACCGGAGCTGGTCAGGACTACTCTGAGGTCAAGCGGGACATTATCCTGCTGAAATTCCTCAAGGCACGTGACTACGACGTTGTCCAGGCCTCCGAGATGCTCACCGACGCGCTCAAATGGCGAAAGGAGTTTGATCCTCTGTCTTGTGCCTCGGCTAAGCATGATGCCAAGTTTGACAAGCTGGGAGTGATTACTGCCAAGGGACAAGGAGGAGAACCTCAGGTGACCAACTGGAACTTGTACGGCGCTGTGTCCAACCGTAAGGAGATTTTCGGCGACCTGGAGGGCTTTCTGAGATGGAGAGTGGGTATTATGGAGCGATCTCTTGCTCTGCTTGACTTTACAAAGCCTGGAGCTGGATCAATGTTGTTGCAAGTTCACGATTACAAGAATGTGTCGTTCCTGAGACTCGATGCTGAGACCAAGAAGGCTTCCAAGGAGACTATTCGTGTCTTCCAGAGCTACTATCCCGAGACTCTGGAGCGAAAGTTCTTTGTCAACGTGCCTCTGATGATGCAGTTTGTGTTTGGCTTTGTCAACAAGTTCCTGTCACGTGAGACCGTGGCCAAGTTTGTCGTTTACAGCGATGGACGAGATCTTCACAAGAACCTCGGTAGCTGGGTGCCTACTGAGTATGGAGGTAAGGGCGGTCCTTTGCTTGATATGGCTGTGAAGGATGTTCCTCAAGAGAAGAAGAGCAAGGCTGAGGTTGCCAAGAGTGAGGAGAAGAAGACCGAGCCTGTTCCTGCTGTCGGATCTGAGACTACTGTTCCTGAGGCTACCACCAAGGAGACTACTGAGGCTGCTACTAAGGAGACTGTTCCTGAAGCTAAGGAGAGTGTTTCTGAGACCAAGGAGAGTGTGCCTGAGACCAAGGAGACCATTTCTGAGCCTGCTGAAGCTAAGGAGACTGCTGCTGAGCCTACTACCACTAAGGAAGATGCTCCTGTCTCTGAAACTAAGGCTGAAACCACGGCTGCTGCTACCGCAGCACCCGCTATTTCAGCCCCCGCACCAGCTCCCACCGAACCCATCCCTCCTACCCCCTCCACTCCCACCAGTGCTCCTCAGATTGGCGAGATTCTGACTCCCGGAGAAGACACGTTTGAGGACGCTCTCGAGAGCCACAAGGAGATTCCCAAGGAGATTGCCGCGTAGAGAAGATGTAATGACCGTAAATAGTAATAATGAATATAGCAAAATGAATCCAAAACGAAAATGAATAGCATGTCTGGAGGGTGCTATGGCTACTGTAGATGAGTTAAGGTACAGCAGTAGTCAGGATGACTGAAAATAAGAGTGAGGAAATAACGGTGACTTAAAAATGAAGGTTCTGACCATTGAGTCTGAGGGTGGGTGTCCTAAGCCATACAGTAACTGATACTCATACTGGTACTGAAACGAAACTAGGCTATATGTAACGATTATCTGATATTTCAGAGAAAGATTTAAATTGCTGAGATTTGACGGGTATTAGTACAGTATACCAGGCACAAGTACTTGTATTGTAGAGACGTATAGTTGTACGGGCTTCATAAACTTCCGTGCCTGTCTACATTACACTCTACTGTATCTCCACTAGTGGGAGCATGAAACAATAGCACTCAGCTGGAGCAATATCCACTCAAGAAGCTCCAAAATTTGTCATAATATATATAGCCACCCAATGAACACCCTGTCAAAATTCCAGCTCAATTGCATCATCACCATAGCCACAAACGTATACGGTATCACCATCTTCAATAATGTAACGCTGCAGATAAGCATTGAGCATAATCATCACATCCCAGCTGATTAAACCCAACTCAACTGAGATGGACAAACACATTACCAGTACCCAGACATACCCAGAAATACTCTAGAGTCATTATTTAGCACAGAAAGTGACAATTCCTCATTTCCACATTTCTACCAATTTTTTTTTTTTTACTCTCCTCCCTCAGCACACACCCACTTTCCCTTCTAAGCTTCACACAACTCTACCCCAACTTACCCTCTACCAATACCCTCAGGCTGTCCAAAAACGTGCCAACTATACCATCCCTTATACCTCAATGATACCCTTTTCTTTATACCCCGTACACCATGGTCAACTTATCTCACCTAGGAACAGCTCTGTTGGCTGCTACTGGTTTATTCCAGCGAGCTCCTGCCAACACCTCCATCTCCATCCCCAACCTCGGCAACTCGGCTCTAGTTGACTGGGCGTTTATCGAGTCGCAGAAAATCTTCAACTCGTCGGCGTCCAATTGCACAAAGTGCCAGGAAAGTCTCAATTTAGGCAAGTACCTGACTCGAGCTGCTCCTGAAGTGACTCCTCTGCTGCTTGTCAAGCTATGCTGGTACTACAACTGGCAGAGTGACTGTGACACTTGGCAGGCTACCAAGACTACCCAGGGTAATTTGGGTAAACATCTCAGTCAGGCGTTTACTCTGATTGACGCTTTTGGTCTAGAAGGGCAGTTATTCTGCAACTGGCAGGTCCCTCATACTTGTGAGAGTGCCGAGGTTCCTAAACCGGATTTGTCAAGTTGGTGGCCGAAAAAGCCGACCAAAGAAGAAATACAGGCAAAGTCACGTGACATAAAGAACGCTACAAACTCTCAAAAACCGGCTACGCCAGTTTTTGAGACTTTTAACGTCCTGCACATCTCAGACTTCCACCTAGACCTCCGCTACCTCCCTGGACAAGAAGCCTGGTGCGACATCTACATGTGCTGCACCGTCGCCAGCCACAACAAAGCAGCTATAGCTGCTGGTCTCAACCACACCGTCCAACCAGCTCAAAAACTCGGGTCTTACCATTGTGACGCTCCTGTCTCTCTAGTAGAAGACTCCATGAAGTCTGTAGGAGCTCTGGCTAAAGCCAGAGACTTTGAATTTGGTTTGTTCACTGGTGACATGATTTCCCATGATTATGCTGGATATCTCAGTCTAGGAGTTACTTACCAGTCTGAAGAAGAGGTGTATTACTTGATGAAGAAGTACTTGGATGATATTCCTGTTTACCCCACTTTTGGCAACCACGACTCATATCCTGCTGCCCAGCTGGCTCAAAATGCGTCAGGATACGCTGGAGACTTTTCATGGAACGCTGAACTGTCTGCTAAGCTGTGGAAGGACTTTGGATGGATCAATGAGACCACTGAAGCTGAAGCTGAACATACTTATGGGTCTTTTGCAGTGACTACTAAGAGGGGTTTGAGGGTTATTTCCATTGACTCGAATCTCTGGTATGGAGATAACTTTTATTGTTACTGGAACGTGACTGAACCTGACCTTTCTGGAATCTTCAAGTGGCTCGTTTCTGAGCTTTTGGAGTGCGAAAAGAGCGGTCAAAAGGCTTGGATCATGTCACATGTGCCTGCCCAAGACCTCGGAGCTGTTCCTTGGGTGTCTGAAGTGCTTAGTCAGGTCATTAGACGCTTCTCTCCTCATGTCATTGCAGCCTCGTTCTGGGGTCATACTCATGCTGACCAGTTTAATATTTTTTACGATAAAGACGGAAATTGGACGGAGGACAGTGCTTTATCAGTTGGCTGGATCACTCAGTCTGTCACTCCTATTGATCTGTATAATCCAGCTTGGAGGTACTATGAGGTGAATGCAGAGACGTTTGAGATTATGGACTCTAGAAACTACTATTCGCCTCTGAATGAGACGTACGAGTACAGTATTGAAAAGTACACCAACGAGACGGTTGGAAACTTCACTTACAAGGTGTTTGAGCCCCAGACCCCGAAAAACATGACTTGGATGTGGGAGTATTCAGCTCGAGATGCTTATGACTTTGACGGTACTTGGCCTAAAGATGCTAGTTTGAATGCGACTTTTTGGCACAGAGCTGCTAAGCAGATTGTTGAGAAGTCCGATTCGAGACAGTTGTACTATGATCATTACTATAGAAAGTCGCCGTATACGATTACCGAGTGTGAAGGTCAGTGTTTGAAGGATACTTATTGTTCGTTTGTCGCAGGCAGTTCAGGAGAGAGAAAGACGTGTTTGAAGTTGGATGAGTTGCCCAAGTTGTAGAGAAGATATAGATAATGTATTTAGAGAGATATGGAGTAATTAATTGAATTTTTGTGAAAAAAAAAAAAAAARAAAAAAARAAAAAAAAAAAAAGAGAGCCCGACTGGATAGCTCAATCTGTACGTAGAACTCAAGCAAACTATAGTACTAGTAGTCAGACGGCTTCACATAATTAGCAAAACAATACAGTAGTTCTCATAGTCCAGGTTAGACATGTATTTTTCACTCTTAATATTGCAGTTGGGAGAAGAGATGTTTTATAGTTGGGTTTTGAACAGAACGTGTAGGACAAAAGGACACATCTCCAGCACTTCACAACCACTCTACCAAAAAACCAACACCACCAGTTTCATCCACCACCCCGAAATACCCCAATTACCACTTTTCCCTTCCACTACCACCCCCCTAACACCCCCACACCCCCACCCCTCTCATCCCACTTTCACCTCCGAAACTTAGACTCATGCAGGCTGACGCGTCTCGAAAAAAAGTCATAACCAGTTCCCTCACCTCAACACATGACGGAGTGGCTTGAGGACGCGATTTCCAAGCTGCGGCGCGAGCTGCTCGAGGCGCGCGAAGAGCTGCTCAAAAAAGACCGCCAGATATACTCACTTGAAGATGAGGTTATACGCCTCAAGAGGCAGATCAGAGAGTCTGCTACGCCTAAGGAGACGGAAAAAGAGACAAAAGAGATAATGGCCAAACCGCAACAAACGACAATGATAGTTGCTAAGCCGAAGGAAATACCAGCAATAATGCCTAAACAGGAACCTGTCAAACCTCCTCCAGGTCGAAGTACGAGTGTTGAAAGCACCGATTCGAAAAAGTCGTTTGCTTCCAACCCTCTTCTCGACTTTGAAGACGATTTTGAAATGGATGATGAGGCTCATTTGGATGAGTTGTTAAATGGAGGACCAAGCACGCCGGAACCCGTGTCGGAACCGGTGTCAGAACCCGTGTCACGTGACGTACCTAGCACCCCTCCTAGAGCTTTAACGTCTCAAGCACAAGTATTTGGAACTCCTGAAAAAGAGCGTCAAAGGGCTGTTCAGATCCGACAAGAGGTGATCCAGAAACAGCAGTATGAAGCTGAACAGGCGAGGAAGGCGAAACAGGTGCTGGAAATCAAAAAAGTCGACGTTTTGGTGAAAAAGGAGTCGGATCATAGAGCGTTTGGAAGGAATTTGCTGGAGAAGAACAAAAAGAAGGACGTGGACTCGGATATGCAAAAACGAATTGAAGCCAGAGCAGCGAAAGTGTCTGCCACGAATATTGAAAAAAGCAAGGAGAAAAAATTACTCAAATCTTTCATCACTCAAGGTAGAGAACATATGGAAAGAGGAGTGGTTGAACATGAACCTGAGGAGGAAGAAGATAGTGACTATGATCAGTACCAGTTGAATCAACAGCAGGTGACTCACCTGGGCGTCACAGAAGACCCTGTAGCGCTCAGAAGAGAAGCTGATATGCAAAAGAAGGACTTGGAAGATATCTCTTTGTTCTTTCTCAGAGAACGGTTCCTGACTAAAAGAGAAGTCGACACCATGACGGAAGGAATGGAAGTGTACACTGTCTCAAGCTGTTTGAGAGCAGCTCGAGGAGGAATCGAAATCGAAGCTCCTAGTTTTGCTGTTGTTGGTGTGGTTCTCAGTAAAGCTACCAAGATCTTCAACAACCAAGGAGAGTCACGGAAAGTGGTGCAGATGCGGATTGCAGATCTGGCGTCGGTCAAAGAAGAGTGGTCTGTATCGTTAACAGCTAGAGAAGATGCTATGGATGTTGTTCTCGGATGGCCTGCTGGAGCTGTTGTTTGCATTGTCAATCCGTCTTTGAGATTGTTCAAACAAACAGACAAAGAGAGTGGCACTTCTAGTGAAGAAACAGCTTTCGCTATCTCGTCTGGAAGCAACAATTTGGCGTTTGAAATCGGTATTACTGCTGATGTTGGACGTTGTGAAGCCACTACTAGAAGAGGAACTCAGTGCAAGCGCATCATTTACAAGAGAAAGCTCAACATGTGCATCCAGCATGCTGCTCTTATGAAAAACAAAAAGAAGGACGACAACACAAGACTCAAATCACTAGACGGATCAGCTCTACCTCCTACTTCTACTCGTCAAGAGTTCAACTCTACTCCTAGTTTATTGAAGGGTACACAGGTGACGTCATTTAAGCCTACTGGACCTGTTCAGAGCAAGTCTTTCAAACGACCTTCTGAAGCTGAGAATCTGAGACAGCTCAAGGAGAATAGAAAGGTGACAGAGGACTTATTGAGTAGTAATCGTCAGGCTGCTCAGATGTTTGGTAAAAAAGAAACCAGACCTCTTCCTACTCACATGTCTCATCATAAACATCCAGATGATCCTAGAGTATCTACTCTGGCTGGAGATAAAAGAATGAGCAATTACGTGCTTGAAAGAGGCCCAGAGCATGAAAAACGACCGAGATATACAGCCATGGCTCCTCCTAAAGAACCTGCTGCTATGAGAGATCAGAAAGAGCTGAGGCAGAAAAAGGCTGCTGCTATTCGAAAAGCTGTCAAGGATGCTAAGAACGGAAAGCTCAGTGATAGCGATAGTGAAAGTGACCTGGATGTTATCGATGGATAGAGTATTTATTTGCATCAATATATTTATACATACTTTACTTAGTAAATTTGGAACGATCATAACTCAATCAGTATTGATGCTAGAGGGATGGGAATTTGGATTTCGGATAGTCACGTGATCTAAAACCCTCCTGAATCAACAGCTACTCAACATCGAGATCCAAAGCCCATTTTGTATGGCTCTCTACGCAAGACAAAAGTGCCCTAGCAGTAGAAACCTTAAACAAGATAAGGTTACAACACATTAGTTGGGATATTACTGAGATTTACTTGACCCAACATAGAGACCATAGCATCATAAATATTAATAATTGTTCTATATATCGCTTTACACAACAATATCAACCTCAAGTCCTTCATCAATCTCAACCAGACCATCACTCTCAAGAATAAACCCATCCACACAAATAACACTTCCCTCTGGAACCTCAATCTTTGCACTCTTGACACAGAGATAATCCACATTACTCTCGGTCACGTGACTACCCCCACCATACGCCTGTACCATATAATCCATCAAGTTATCTGGTGCATCTATTCTCACCAGTTGTAGCTTTTTACAGTCTCCCTTTGGACTGATAGTGAACCCAGGTTCCAGCACTTTCATAGTGGTAAAAAGCACATACGAGGTTTCCTCATTAGGTAATGGCACTTCACTGTTGTCCAGATAGATCCTACTCTTATACTTTTGAGGTTTCTCCAGTAACTGTTTAGCCACCACTTGGAACCTCTCATTTCCGAGCTTCCTGTACTCTTCTGTATCACTTTGAGCAATGAGATTGGCGTGGAAGCCGTAAGAAATGACAACAAGAGAGTACAGCTTCTTTCCGCCTGTTTTGGTGGAGTAAATGGGGAATTTTTCAGGAGTTCCGACGAGAAACCGTTCAATTGCTTTTTCAACGGTTCCTAGCTCAAGAGTGTTTGCTAGGGCGTTTCCAGTACCTGCGGGAATGACAGAAATCGTCCCCTTGAAGTTCTCAGGGTCTTTTAACCCGTTCAAAAACTCATGGATCGAGGTATCACCTGAAATGAACAGATATGAGCCCGTGGAAGTGTCCAGATCAGCGGCAAACTCGGCAATTGTCGTGGGAGAGGTTGTTTCAATGTACTTGTGTGGGATTTGAGCAGCATCTAGCAATGGCTTGAGAGCTGAGGCGTAAGTAGATGATCTAGACTTGCCAGCTTTGACACTGTCTATAACCGTGAGATTGTCGAATTGAGGTAGGTGGTGAACAGACACGAAATCGTCGGCAATGGCACACTCAACAGCAGTGTCATTGGCGATTTTCCAGCCTTTTCCACCGATTATCAGTCCCATGTTGTGGTGTGGAGGTTGATAAGCTGCACCTGCATGGTGATATGTCATGTGACGGGAGGGAGTGGGTAGGTGGATGGGAAAAAGAGGTGGAGAGGTGGGAACAAGAGATTTGGAATGGGGAAAGCGAGGGGATCATTTTGATATGCTGAAAGTGGTGTTTTATGTGGATTTATTTTCCTCAATGTGGAACCATGAAATGACATCATTGTCTTGGAAGTGGTGAAATTGGATATCAATATTTGAGGATGTTGCCGTGCTCCTCGAGACATAAAAAGTACATGTTTCGACTCAGAATAGGTCACAGATTACAAATCAACAATAAAAACCGCTCCTTCCACTACAAATATTCCCCCTAGCTCCCTCGTCTCGTGCCCTACCCAATGTCTAACCTTGACACGTTCACACAAGTGGCAATTGCTTACTAATCACACAAATACCCTCAATTAGTACTACCCTAACCCTCATTTCTGTTAGCTCGAAAAAACCTGCTAAATCCAACACCTGGACCCTGCTAAGTCCTCTCTTGGTTCTGTTTGTTTATTGCTGATGCCTTCAAAGTCTATCTCTATTTCATGCAGAGACTTTGTTGACATATGCTCAACTAAAGTCTAAAATATATTTATCCAAGCGATACACGTTTACGACAACACCGCTTTACAGGACATACAGTCAGTCAAAAACTTCACCATGTCCAACCGCCGTTCATCTCGGAGAGTGAAGAAAACGCCCTTCCTCTCCAAGGTCAAAAGCTTTCCGTTTGATCTGTTTCTCAGCATCAATGAGTCTTTGGCAGTACTGGAGCTCGACAACTTGCCCCAGACTTATCACATCTACCTCGGTTTAACTGCTGACGCTATCATGTTGCTGATCCGGCTGTATTTCGTTCGATTCGAGACCAAGAAGAAAAAGGATGCAGCTTTGTTCCATTCAATTGGTAACAATAGATCCAAGAGTGGATCAGGATACTACTCTCTGAGTGCTCAAGCAGCTGCAAAGAGACATTCAAGCAGTGCAATCTACTCCTTCCTGATGATGACAGCTCTGGCTCTGTTTGCCATTTCAGTTATCAACATGGCAGTGTGTTTTCTGCAGACTAAAAAGTACTCTCTGTTTGGAAGAGACGTTAACAACCCTCCCAGAACCCCCTCAGCTACCCTGGAGTCTCTGGAGACCCCCTCAGAGGCACCCAAAACGGAATTCAAAGCAATGATCAAAAAACGACTGTCTGGATTCATGTCTCCTGCTCCTCAGATTCCCATCATGTCCGAAACTCCCTCTCAAGTGTGGGTTTTGAACGTCTGGGAGCCGTCAGTGTTCCATTTGAACATTTTTTCGCTCTTTTCGCCCATTCACGTGATCGCACTGTGGTTTGGACCTCTCAGTTTTGTCCAGTTGGTTGTCACTCTGCCTGCTTTCTCTCTGGCTCTGTTTGGACTTACTCATGTGTTTTTGGTGTATGTGAAGGATAAAAACATCATCTCAGGTGAGGTCTTGGGTGAATTTGACAAGAAAGTAGTTCATCCTCTTCTGGGAGTTATCAAACAAGATGCAGCTGTAGGTGCTGATGGATCTTGTGAGTTCTATGATGCGGCTCTAGATAACAAGTCAGTGTATAGAGAAGCACGTGACATGGTTAGCAAGCCTCCTACTCCCGTGAAACTCGATACTCCTACTCGAAGAAGAACCTTTGTGCCTACTTCAGGACAACTTCTTACAGGAGAAGGTCACAAGCACTTCACTCATAGACTGATGGATGACCGAAGAGGTTCGTCAGGATATACCCCGTCCAACTTTGGAAGCGCTGGACCATCAGCTCCTAATCATACTACTCTGTCTGGGTCTCCTGTAGGAAGGCCTTGGAGGAAGTAGAAAAGTACATACCAGCTATATTTAATGCATTTACAATACCAACGAATAGAACGATACTAAGGTAAAAATATGTCATGCATATCTACGGTACCACCTGACTTGTTCTTAGGATGATGTTGAGGCTCTCTTAAGCTTAGAAGGGTAAGAGAACACAGCAGAAAGACCATAACTACTGTAGAATAACAAACAAGTGACGATGGTTTTTTGGCTGTATTCGTGTCAATTGAGCACCGTAGAACCTACAGTAGAAATCTCAAGCCAGATTATTCACTGTACTGATACCATTGGTTGTTGTCCATAGCTCTATGCCTCTGCTTACACCACTCACTCTAAACACGACAGGTCATGTTAACTTACAGAACACAGTCTTTCTGACAAGCCAAAATAACAAGGCCCCATAATCAATACCACCTCAACTGAAAGCAACATTTGGTCCTGAACCAAACCAACCAGCACAGCACAACACAGCTCCAATTAATTGGAGCCCTGTAAACATTTTTTGAGCATTCCATATTAGTGTTAATAAGGAAAATATGTACTGGTAATAGTGGTTGTTCTTGTAATTAGCTAGCTAGCTACTGTACTTTACAGCACTGTGTTAGCTACAATAATAAGAATTGGGAGGCTCTCACAATAGCTACAGCTTAAATAGAACATCACCAGCACAACCTACCAAATGCTCTAGACACACTATCAGTGTGGTAGTTCTGCTTGGTTTGCTACTTCTCAGTTCATTCCTCGAAACGCTCTGATCCTATCGTACATTCTATTAACTATAGATGCTAACTATCTACACTACTTGATACATCCCCATCCCCTTCTCCTGTCTTCCCTCTCTACACCTCATAACCAAAAATCAACTCCTCCGCTCGCTTTGCCGTCCACGACAACCATCCAGTCTTCTCGGACAAACCCGTCTTCTTCACCTTGGGGTTTGTGATCGTCTTGGTAGAAGGTGTCTTGAACACAGTGTTAGTACCGTCTCGAATCTCCAACCGTTTAGCTCCGTTCAAAGCCGGCATGGACGTGGTTCGAGGCAGACTCCGTTCCGAGGGGTTGGGGTACAGCGCGCTCTTTGTAGGTGGCTTTGACGGCGAGTCCTGGAAGTCCATATCCATGGCATCATTGTTGTCCAGCATGGAGGCCGAAATGGCATCAAAGTCTCGCTGCTGAGACGGGGTATAGGGCTTGCAGCCAATCACGTACTGGCCTGCAAACTGGGTGCCATCCTCTGCCAGAGCTCGGATCACAGACGCCTTGTTATCGTAGGTGATTTTGATCCAGTTTCGTCCTGCGAAAACAGGAGGACGATGACCCTGAGGAGGTCTCTTTACCGGGGTGGTAGACAGTCCAAAGGACGCATCGCTAGGTTCCACGTTTTCCAGAATCTCGCCAAAGTTGCTAAAGTGAGAAACAATGGTGGGAGTCAGATGCTGGGGAAAGCCGTAAACAACCACACTGAGGTTACCATCGTTGCCCAGAGCCATCTTTCGGGGTGTGTTGGCATGGTTGAAGGACGCAGTAGCCCGTAGCGTCTTTCTGGGAGCTGTGTTGTTGCTAAAGGTCTCTGAACGTCTCATTGCTGAGCCCGAAGAGCCTCCTCGTCTAGCTGCTCCAAAAGGCGATCCTCTGGAGTCGTAGATGGACTGTGTGGGTGGCAGTTCCTCCTCGGTGATGGTATGGGTCTGTTTCTTTGTTCCTGAAGGCTTTGGGGTTCCAAAAGACGATCCTCCTACTCCTGAGGGAGGAGATTCTCCACCTTTAGCCAGGGAAGATTTCATGGTAGGAGACGTGGACGCTCTTCGAGAAAACGAAGCTGATCGCTCCGGGGTTCGATCTCCAGCATAGAAAGACGACTTTTGCTTGATAGCCGACAAATGAGAAGGAACAAAGCGTCTATCGTTAGAAGTCCAGGAAGGAGCTCCCCTCGAGGATCTGAACCCCGGGGTCAACGGCGCGCTGTGTTCGCGCATCTGGTTGCCATAGGAACCGTTCTGAGACGCGCCTCGCAGGTCGTACGCCGACTGAGAGTGACTCAGGCCGTTGGCAGGAGCAGGAAGCTCCGAGTTGAAGAACGACGACTGCGACTGGGTCAGCGAGGCGTTGCCCAGGGAACCAAACGACGTGTTGCCGTTGATGGTGGACGTGCCAAACGTCGACTGGGTGCCAAAAGAAGGCTGCTGTTGCTGTTGTTGAGTGGGAGTACTAAAGCCGCCTGCTGTAGACGCTCCAAGAGCCGAGGAGGTGGAATTTGTGCCGAATCCGCCCGAGGACGAGGACTGCGAGTCAAAGCCGTTGAATTGGCGCTTGGCCGTCTGTCCAAACATGGTTGTGTAGTGTGGTGTTGGGGTGACTTGCCTGCTCGAGAATCTCAAGAATCAATGTTTTTGTTTTGCAGTAAAGAAATCTTGTGCTTGTCAGAGGCACACGTAGGGTTGGGTCTTAGGACATAGAAGAGTGAACAAGTGGGGTAGTAAAAGAGCTGATTGGATAGATGGGATGGGTTGTAATGAGGTGTTATATTGTACGGGGTGGAATTTTTATTTCTACCACATGTTCTATGGAGGTGTGGCTGAAAGGCTGAGAGGGTTCGGTGATTAATATTTACCTCTCTTGTTTGCATGTGTCTTAATGCTCAACCTGAACCATAAGAACAAGGTCTATCTAGCAAGGCATAACAGACCATGATGAGGGGCATGAAATGTGTGGTAATGTAGCTCAAGAGGGCTCAAAAACACAATACACTCTCCTTAGAACCTTCGATTTTCATTTTTTTAAAAAACCGCTTCATTCCACCTCATCATGCTCCTCTGTTGTCTTGCATGCTCTGTCTAAGAAGACGTTAAGCAAGACATCACAACACACATTCAGTAGAAGGATCGGAGTAGGGTAATAGAAAAAAATACCCCCCAATGGCAATAACACGAGCGGTAAGATGCTCAATTTTCAATAATATCCAATTTCACCAACATCTGCCTCTCATCATCGTGTGGTGCTGTTAGCCCACCTATGAACTGCCCACACTTTGTTAGCAAGACAACACAGTATCAGTAGGAGGGTTGAAGTAGGGTAGCAGAAAAGTGAGCTCACAATCGCATTCATACTGGCTCTATAATGCTCCATTTTCAATCACAACCATTTCCACCAACATTTACCTCTCAATCAGTCGTCCTATCCAACCCCAAGTATTCTCCCAACCAGCCCTCACTGTAATCAATGTGTCCTTCTTAACAAGACAGCACAACATATCCACCGACCAAAAATGAGGCAAATAAAAAATCACTCCTCAATCATCTTCACACACCTCATATGACCCCACGTGACTTCAAAAAACACACGATTTTTCCATTTTAACCACCTTCCACTCCCCAGTCTTCCCATTACATAATCTCCCAATGAACCTTGTCTTGATATCAGACGCCACCACACTCTACAGCAGTCCACACCACCACCACAGCATACAACCACCATGACTCTGGAAGAAACGCTCACAGCAGCCAAGACCGCCGAGGAAAAGGGCAACAAGCCCGAGGCCGAGAAATTGTACCGCGAGATTCTCGATCAGAAGGCTGGAACCAATGAAAAGTCCATCCAGATCCAAGAGACTGCGCTCATCAACCTGGGTACTCTCTATGCGTCATCCAACAAGCCCCAGGACCTCGCCGACCTGATCCACACGTCGCTGACCGTCATGAGCGGCTTTGCCAAGTCCAAAACGGCCAAAATCATCCGAAACCTGATTGATCTTTTCGCCAAGGTGCCGTCCGACTGCATCGACCTGCAAATCGCCACCACACAAAAATGTATCGAGTGGGCCGTCTCCGAGAAGCGAAACTTCCTGCGGCAGAGCCTGCAGACCCGGCTGGTGTCGCTGTTTCTCGAAAAGAAAACCTACTACGACGCCCTCAACCTCATCAACACCCTGCTCAAGGAGCTCAAGAAACTCGACGACAAAATGGTGCTGGTCGAGGTCCAATTGCTCGAGGCCAAGGCGTACCATGCGCTGCGAAACATCCCCAAGAGCCGTGCATCTTTGACGTCTGCTCGAACTTCCGCTAATGCTGTCTACTGCCCTCCTCTCACCCAGGCAGCTCTCGATACCATGTCGGGAATCCTGCAGGCAGACGACAAGGACTACAAGACGGCGTTTAGTTATTTCTACGAGGCGTTTGAGGGCTACGTGGGCCAGGAAAACCCCAAGGCCGGAACTGTGCTCAAGTACATGTTGCTGTGCAAGATCATGCTGAACTTGGCAGACGACGTGGAAACCATTCTCAACAACAAGTCTGCACAGGCATACCAGGGCCGGGATGTGGACGTCATGAAGGCTGTTGCCGTTGCTTACGCCAACCGAAGCCTCAAGGAGTTTGAGCATGTGCTGGAGCTATACAAGGAGGAGGTGCAGGCTGATCCTGTGATTCGGGTGCACTTCAACGATCTCTACGACTCGCTGCTGGAGCAGAACCTGCTCAAGGTGATTGAGCCGTTCAGCTGTGTGGAAATCAACCACATTGCCGAGATTATCGGACTGGATACTCGACAGGTGGAGGGTAAGCTGTCCCAGATGATTCTGGACAAGGGCATCAAGGGCGTGCTGGACCAGGGTAACGGCTGGCTGTTCATCTACGACGAGCCCCAGACCGACAAGACGTACGACTCGGCTCTCGAGACGGTCAAGCATATGTCCACAGTCGTGGATCTGTTGTACGAGAAGGCTTCGTCGCTGAACTAGAAGTAATAGTGAATGATGATACATGATAAGATAAAGAGAGGCAGTGGAAGTGTTGTAGTCCAGTAGGTGTAGCTTGTAGTGCAAGGTGGATGGTGAGTATTGGGACAACTAAGAAGATGCTGTTTACTTGCAAAGTTAGTTGGGAGGAGTGCAGAGAGAGGTGGTAGAATGTGTACAGTATTAAGAACAATTGAGCTTGGAATTGGGTATTTTTTGTATGGAAATGAATGCTTGAGTCTGTGTGATCATTTTGAATGTATTTATATGATTCTCAGACTTGTATTACAGCCGTTGAGTGGTGCTTCTCTAGCTTGAGTTAAACATGATCCTTCTTTTCCTTCAATTTAAGGGCACCCAAGTCAAAGACTGTCTTAAGATGAAGACATCCTTAATCTAAGAGTAGCTATAACACAACCATCAGAACACACAGCTTCAAGTGCTAGTGGTGCTGTTAGTAGAGACACAAGCTTGTATTTGTGATACTCGCAGCTGTCTGTTATGTCTATATTCATATTCAGTTAGAGATACCAAGCCTACAGTAAACAGCTACCTATAGCTTATACAAGCCCAACCCCTTCAGATGTCCTTATCCTTAAATAGGGACACCATCATTCAACCTTGATGTAAGGACAGGTTAAAGCAGATGACCCAACCTCAACATGAAGCATACAAGACAAAGGTGTCCTTGATTGGTATTTACTAGACCGCAGTCAACTGTATATTACACCTGCTACAATACTGTACAGGTCTACTACTTGTATACAACGACACTGCTACACCTCTCCCTCTCCCATACTACACTCTAGCCCTCAGCCAGCCCTTATCATCAATATAAAAAACATGCATTACTAACTACAGTACCGGTATATACCTAAGTCATCAAAGCGGACGCCTCAAAAACGTTCCTGAGGAACTCCTCCAATCTACCCGAGTCGACAAAGTCCAGATAAATACTATGCTCATCATCAGCCACGAGTACAGAGAGATCAACAGCCTGGACCACAAAGCTGGGGTCAGCATGTCGAGACTGTACGTACACAGACAGTAGCTGGAGAATGATATAGGGCACGTAAATCTGTCTCAGCTGAGCCAAATGAGTATGATCTTCCGGCGTCACATCAGGATGACCAATGTACTGTTGTTGCAGGTCTCTGAGCCAGTTGTGAATGAGGTTTTCAGCGAGATCGGCAATGTGGCCGACCCGGTGCACAATCTGGGCGTTGTCACGTGACTGCTTGGGCACACTGATGAGTTGTTGCCAAGAGTGAACAGCGTCCATGAAGACAATGAGACCATGCAGTTGCTCCAGTTCCAGAGCAACCAGCTCCTCAATGTCGTTTGCATCACAGCCCAGAGTGTCTGCCTGGTACTGTTGCATGAGCATGGGCACATTGAGACGCATTCCAGCTTCTCTAGCTGCTCCTGTTTTTCCACAGAGCAAGAATCGTCTCAGAAGTTTAACTGAAGCATCAACAGTGTCAGGCCACATTTTCACATCGCCAAACCACTCGACTGCTCTGTACAGTCGCACGTCAGTCTCGCTCACGTGACTGTCAAAGTGCACTGTTCTGATATCGGGAATGACATAAGTAGACATGCTCTCATCGAAAACCCGCTCAACAGCTCGTTTCACACAAGCCTTGATATCCACGCCGTACTGGTTGGCCAGCTGGATCTGTCGCATTCGTTCGTCTGGGTCGGAAATGTTGGCCAGGTAGAAAGAGTACAGCTCAACGACATGTTCGGGTTCAAGGAAGGAGAGATACAGAGGAACAAGATCGTAGTGGTCCTCAGCAACAAGTCTCTCAACGTACGAAGAGATAATGTTGAGATGGTTGAGATTGAGCTTCTCCTGACCTCCATATCCGTTTCTCAGAGCAAGCAGAAGATGAACCAAAACTCGCAGAATCAAAGCTGATTCAGACACAGGGTTGGGTTGTCCGGTACTGGCAGCCACTCGTAATGCTTCAGACGAAGACTTGGCGATTGCACCGACTGTGTTGTTGATAACAGCTCCAACAAACTTTCGAACGGGGTTCATGGCCTGGTTTCTGATATCCACCTGAGAAGACTCGGACAAGAGCTCCAGAGCATCTTCCATCGACTCCACGCTGCTGGAACACTGCAGAGGAATTGTTTTGGTCTTGGAAGGCACTCTATGGGCCTCATTAAGAGCATCTTCAAACTGCTTGCTGCACATGTTGTTAGTGTAAGCCAGCAGTTGAGTTTCCCAGGTATCGCTGACATCCAAAACCGTGCTCACGTCTCCTCCAAGGAACCCGTAAACGGCTTTTTCGTACTCGCTGACAGCTGAAGCAGCTACACTGAGACACATTCTTCTCCAGAGAGCTGTTCTAGTGGTTCCTACAGCCTTGGCATCGTCCAGCGGATCAGCGTGTTCGTCATCATAAGCTGCCAAGCCTCCAATTGCCATTTTGAGTGTCAGATTGCCAGTCTTTTCAGCCAACTCTTCAGCCTCTGAAATCTGCCGTCTTCGAACAAGATCGAAAATCGCCCGGAAAAACTTGCTGTCGTATCCTGCATCTTCTCCGGCAATGGGCTTCTTTTGACGCAGAGGAGCATCAGCATCCATCTCAGAAACAAGCGTGCTGGTGTTGCCAACAGACCCTCCTCCCAGTCGTTTCTTGGAAGCAATATCGCTCTTTGTGTGCATCCATTTGGAGCCCCAGATCTCGATTTGTTCGTTATCAGAAGCAACCAGATTATCCTGAAGCCATCTGTTCACCAAGAAAGTCTCCATTGTCGAAGGATGTGTCTTCTTGTACTGCTGAAGAACACTGGCATCAGATGAAAAAGGATACACGGAGCTCTCCTCCACCTCCATCTCGTCGTTATGAGTCTGGGCCTTCTCTCGGGCGTCAGAAAGAGTGGCTGTGAGCTGCCAGAACCGAGCCTCGAGCTCCCAGTTGCTGAAGTTTTCGGAATCCATCGCCTCCTCGGTTTCCTGGGCGGTCTGGGCCGCCTGGTCCCGTGAAATCTCCATGAACCGGTCGATCAGCTCCAATGGGTCGTCCATCAGCGCCTCCAGGGCCGCCGCAAACTGCTGGTACTCGTCTTCCATCGCGTGTGGTGTTGTCTGGAAAACAATACTGCAGCTTGGCTTCTAAAATGTTTTAAGGTTCCATGTTGACTGGGAGGTTAGGTTAGGAATGAGATGGGGCATACTGTAACAGATCACTTGATGCGATACTGGAAACATCAATTGATGGGTTTTTGGAATTTTGGGGCTTGGTCACGTGTGTGGTGGTGATGGGGCGTTAAATGGAGTAGATCATGTGGTTGTAGTGTGATTGGTTGAGCAATGTTCTGATGAGGCAGCTGAATCTTTTAAAGGACGTTATTTTTAAGCTGCTTTGGGCCATTATTATTTTACTGTTGTTGCATTGACTGCTCAGCATAAGACTCAGCTTACAGTACAGGTCAGCTATTAGGGTCGGCCTTACGGCTCTTGTTTTGATCCGTCTTTTTAGGTATTGTTATGATTGGGTTTAGTTGAGGCTGTCAAAAGGGAGAAGCTGAATGGATGCTTATCCTGAGCGCTAGGAGTATGGAAATGGTTCTAAGAGCTGGTAATTAGATATAAAAACGCCTGATAAACACAATTGACACATAAAAACCACACCCCCACATACTAAATATCCCAGATAAATGCACTGTCTTGCCCTCCCCTTCCTCCCATTTAACCTTTCGTCTAACTAAACCCAAGTACAACAAGAGCTCATCAAAAACCCCATCAATACCCCCCAATATTTTCCCAATCTCTCCAAAAACCCACCCACTACCTCCAAACCACCTTATAATCCTCTTAACAAAACCACAGCTCTCTACCTTCACCCAAACATCTTCCAGCATTCACCTCCCACATGCCCCATCATACCACCACACGTCCCACGTTACCTTATCTGCAAACCTACTTCGTCCTCCTCCTTCTCCCCAAATACAAATACCAAAACATACCCAGACGATGCAAAAAGTGCTTGCACGAAAGATACCAAAAAGCACCCTCTCCATGAGCCCCGCGGCTCCCGATACTCCAAAGATACCCTCTGGCGAGTGGCTCGACCCGGATTCCGAAAACTCGACTCTTTCGGCACGACACAAAACGTCAGGACAGATTTTCCTCCATAACTGGCTCCAGACACAAGCCGAAGTGGATACCCCTCAACGGTGCAACGACCACGCGCCCTGGAACAACGAGCTGACGCCGGGTAACCCTCCAGTGCCTATTCGACGATTGAGCTTCCCGTCGCTCACTCCTCCAGGTGTGTCGTTTTCAGTGGGCTCTTCTGTGCCTTCTACGTCGTCGAATTCAATCGAAATCGCACGACGCAACCTGTCGAGCCGCATTCCAGGTGACTTTGAAGGTGACGCTTCTGTGGAGCTGGGAGATGCGTCTGTTGAGCTAGGAGAGTCCGTCGTGTTTGACTTCAACGACTTTTCTTGTGTCGCCAACGCTCTCAGAGATAACACCTTTTCTGCTCTCAGCTCGTACGGCAGTGGAGACAAGAACTACGACGACGAGCCGCTGAACTTTGGCAACCTGCCGTTCCTGTCGTTCACCCATGCTCAGATGGACAAAGATCTGAGAGAAAGAGGAGGATACAACAAGAGTCCTGCTCCGAAGATCGAGTCTGTTGATAACGACAACTACAGCGACGACGCAGAAGTTAACTACAGTGACGGAGACGATTCGTTGTACGAATCCTCCGGACCCACACCCGTGACTACCTTTCCACGTGATACCGAACTCAATGGTGCGCACAGCACCACCGACCTGGCGCTCGAGATGCTGAGTATCATCGCCAGCCTGGATACCATCACCATCAACAAACTGCACCGGCTGTTTAGTATTGCCGGTCAAGGGGACATGACTGTAGCTGTTGAGCGGCTACAGACACATGCTCATCCTAGAAACGACCTTCCGTCGTTGTTTGCAGGCAGCACCATCCAGAGTGTGTGCACGCAACCCGTGGAGTCTGTGATGACCGAAGCCACCGGTCTACTATCTGGAAGCCCCAAAGTGGACTCCAAGAACACCACCTGGCAGCGTGTGAAACGCCGTGTCTCGCACTCTTTTAAAATCTAGTTTGCTTTGCTTTTAGTTGCTGTATGGCTGTGGAATGATAATGAATAATGATAGATAATACAAGAGGAGTTGAAAAAGTGGAATATATTAGGGTATAGTGTATATAAGTTATGTTGAGTATCGTTTACTCATGAAGATCATAGTTTCCAGAGATCCATCTGTTGAGCAACTGAAGAGAAACCTCAGGCTGATCATGGGGAACCATATGACCAGCATCGTAGACTCTCAGGAAAGTGAACTGCTTGTAGTTCTGCACTTCTCCTACTGCCTTACCGTTGACTCTCCAGTAGTTGTAAGGAGCCTTGTTGAAGTTGTCCTTACCACTCCATTGAAGAGCATGAGTCCAGTAAAAGTTGCCCAGCCAGTTACAGATGTAATCGTGGTCTCCAGCGTACACCAGGACTGGAAGATTGTACTGATCCAGCAGTTTATGGAAGTCGTCGACATAAGGGTAGATCTCATCTCCCTTTCTCTGGAACAGACCATTGACCATACCGTTACAAGTCTGAAACTGGATTTTAGTATCGACACCGAGAGCCTGTTTCACGTGATCCTGCTGCAACCAGGTCTCAGGGTAGTTCATAGCCTTGTAACAAAGTCCCTTGGCTTCAGGGTCGCACTTTTTAGTGAGATCGTAGACATTGACCATCTTGGATCCAACAGGGTTAAGGAACAGGTAGTTGAAGTCACCCTGAGCATCCTGACAGTCCGAAGCAGATTTCGAACTGTAACACGTCTGAATCTCCTGAACCATGTCGTTGTACGAGTTGTCCATCTGCTGACACTCTGTGGAGTTGAGCACAGGAGGCACTCCTCCCTGTCCACAAGCCATGGGTTTGAAACCAGCTGCTTGGTGCAGAGGGTCCCAAATACCGTTTCCAACGAGAATCGAGTCCAGTCTGAAGGGTTTATCAGCGTGAGAAAGAATCTCAAGTGCAGAAATAGGAGCATAGTGTCCTCCATAAGACTCTGAAGCAATATGGAACTTTTGACCCTTGTTGTACTGGGGAAAGTTCTGGAAGAAGAGAGTCAGGAAAGCGTAGAGGTCTTTAGCAGCCTGAGCAGAAGTATCCACCGGTCCTTTATCAGAGTAAGAGAAACCTGCTCCTACAGGTTGGTCCAGGTAGATGACGTTTGCATTGTTGTTCCACGAGTTGGGGTTTCTGACAACCTTGAGGTTTTCGTCAATAGAAGAAGGTCCGTTTTCATAGAAAAGACCACCCAGAGAAGAACATCCAGGACCTCCAGAAAGCCAGAGGACGACAGGATCGTTCTTGGGGTCTCCTCTAGACTCAAAGAACCAGTAGAAGAAGTGCTTTGAGTCGTCATCAGTGTCAAGGTAACCAGTGTACTGTTTGACAGTGTCGACTCCGAGTTCACTAGGGTCCTGCTGTTTGCTTCTGAGAGAAAATCCAGGAGTAGAGGTGACGTTAGAGAACGTGGTGTAGTTGGCAGCAGAGACCAAAGAGGTCATAGCTGAAACTAGAGCCAATGAAGAGAATTTCATTGTAAACGAATGTGAGGAACGAGAAGAACGAGTGACGATGACAGGAAAGAGTTGGACAAACTCGTCAAATTAATCAATGTTATGCACATCACCGATCATTGTATGCGGTTTCACTCAAGCTTTAGCTTATTTCAACTTTCATTAGGTACGAGGACAGAGAACTGTCAATGAAGGGCACTTGAAGTATAGAAATGAAGAAAATAAATGCTGTCATTTTGTTCATTTACCTGGTTTATCACGATTTCCACTCAATCAACACCAGATATACTGGTATGCTGCTCCTGCTGATTGTCGTCCATTTTCATATCGTCTCCACTAAACTCACTTCGTGGTTAACTCTGTTAGAGTTGTTTTGCAGTTGCAGAAATGTGAAAGTGCCCCTGATTTTAGCATGAAGAATCTGGGGTAACCAAGGAAGGAGAAACAACGACAATAGAAACAAAAATAAAATAGCACAAATCTCTCATTTTCAGTCACGTGATTCCAACATCCCCAATTTCAACTGCTTGACTGACTTGCTATTCTTCTCTAAAGTGATCTCCAGATCGACAACATTCCACCTCACTCTGTGGTGTGGCTGCAGGAACCCACCGAGCAGTGAGACAAACACGCGTGGCTGCAGTGTGCCTGGCATGACTAAAAATAGAGATAACAAGACGAAACAAGTGATTTTGAAGAATGGAAATAAGTGAAATATGATGAGTTGTTTCACTTGGGATTGGTTTCAGACAGAGTGGAAATTGTATACCCTGGACCTATTACTTATGACCTACAGAGGAATAACTGGTATACGGTGACAGGGGTGTCTGGATGAGGAAGGTGGTGCTGCAAATAAATAAAACGAAATCATTGGTCTGTTTACTTTTAGATACCGTCCTGAGGCTCAGAGTGTCACATTGAAGTGCCTGTACATTCCAAGCAGGTTACAGAGTGTCTTGTATCAGGTCAAGCTTCTTGCAAGGGTCCTAAGACACCCTACAAACAAACATAACCAGTAAACACTCACTGAAAGAGACACAAGCAACCAAACAGGAATGGTGTTTTAAGTCCTTTGGTAGATTTTAATATTTTGGTATTCTGTTTACCAGTGACTGTTATGTGCCAGAAAGTGTTAACAATCTCTGAAGCACTTTTCTGTCACGAAGTGGCCACCTTAAAATGGAGGCCACCATACAGACCCTTAAATTCATACAACCAGCACACCCCAAACTACAAGTACTAACACTACACTCTTGCAATTCTGGTATATCATCATATCGTAATCATACATTAATAAATACTCTATCATACATCCTCCTTCAGTGATTTATACAACTGAGTGTCATATCACTATGGCTCACTCAACTTCGCTTCGCTCAGTTTCGTTCGTCGCCTCGCTGTTCGGTTTCGCTTCGCTCAACCTCACAGCTCTTCGACCAACCTCATCATCTTCCCCACCGCCTCCACATGCCACGGAACAATCGCATACTCCGGATCACACACTCCCGTTGTGGCAGCCAACGAAATCAGATTCCTGTACTGCCGCAAAAAGTGTTTCATGGCCACATGCATAACAACACATGGACAGTTGACAAATGTCAACGAAAACACCAACAACTGGTTGGGATTATGAGGAGACGTTTTAACCAAGTAACCCGTAGCCAATCCCAACCTAGTACTATGCATAGTAAGTGGCTGTCTATGATTCAACGTCACAGAATGAATCTCATCATGAACATCCACAATCGACATATCATCGTAGTCAATCTTATCCTCTCCTACCGACGGGGTAGTCACGTGATTGTAAATGTCCGGCGAGTCTGTATCTCTGAAAGGAGTCGACATGGGAGCTGAACCCGTAGATGCAGCTCCTGCAGCACCTGTAGGAGGAGCAGGAGCAGGTCCTCCAGCCACATTCCCTTTAGAGCCATCATCTGAACCAGTAACCACCATAGAAGGGCGGTTATCCACAACCAAGAAGAACGGAGTGATTCTCCTACCTCTAGTGACACTGGATACTCTCAACCACATGGCTAGTTCGTCATCCAACATCCCTCCTAGCTTTGCAACAGCCACAGATCGAACATCGGTGCTTCCATTGAGCTGTAGAGTAGTCTCCCAGATTTCCGTGCACACTTCTTCAAGAGTACGCAAAGGTCCTGATTCTGACTGGAGACAAAAGACCTTGACCTTTGCAAGTTCACCCCATTGGTCAGACCAAGCACACGTGATCCAACGTGATGAAGCAGCGTAAGCTACATGCAACAGAGAGTCCTCGTTGATGACAGAATCAGGAGTGTTTGCCAGCAACTTGAAGTTGATGAAAGGGGGTACAGGTTTGGCAATGACGCAAGCAGGAGCTTGACGTTGGATAATCGACCCGTAGCGTTTCTTGGTCGATGTAGGAGGTAAGTGGTCGTACAGGTTACGACACAGAGCTGCTAGAAGGATAGCAGAAGGGGCTCTAAGGGAGGTTAGAGATGCGAATATCGAACAGGGAAGGGTTAGGATAGTTGAGGTTGCTTTAGAACCTGCAGCAGCTGCTTTGGCGAGGTTCAGAAAGCCAAAGACGTCGTTATAGGGATTACTCACAAGTAAGACACCCTCCTTAGACACATCCAACTTTGAGTAGTCGGAAGAAATGACTCCTGAACCGTTACTTCCTCCGAGAGTGACTAGACCAAAGCCACAGCCCTCATAGCACATTTTGAAGGAGATCAAGAAAGCTGCTGCTGCGTCTCCTAGAGCTGTTCCAGAGGGATAAACCAATGTGAGCGTCAACGGCTTAGGACCATTCCTAGGAGACAACCCGAACGTACTCCAGAAGCGCAAAATCGGAGGCTGGGCTTTGATCAGGCTTCCACCACGCATAAACGAGTACATTGGAGTAGCTAGTCTCTGAGTAGGAGAAGCGTTGGCAGCATTAGCAAACGAGTTGGCTGAAGGCACAGGAGCAACAGCAGGAGCTTGAGGCGACATTGGACTGAACGACTGCTGCTGCTGTAGAGGCACAGGAGACGATGCAGCCGAGTTCACCTGAGAAGTGATTCCAGGCGTCCAGTTAGGAGGCCTCGCTTCAGGAGAAGACCCCTCGGGTTGAGGAGTGGCTCCTCGAGAAGGAGAGAGTGCTGCAGAGCCTACAGCCAGTGCACTCATTGCTGCAGCGTTGTTGGCTCCTGAGGGAGTACCAGCTTGAACAGCAGCAGCATTAGCGGCATTAGCAGCAGCAGATAGAGGGAGACCTACTCCTGGCTGCAGCTGGTTGCCTTTGTCGCTCATTTTGGCAAAGTCGATGAGCGAGAGGCGTTTCGAAGTATCTCCGAAGACCTGTTCAACGACTTTAACGAAACGAGAAGAGGGGGGAGAAAAGTACTTTTCTTGCGGTACTAGTCCTTTGTAGCATGAATTGTCCCATACTACTTGTTCGGCTAGACGTTGAACAGCTTCCTCATAGTTGGTGTTGTTGTTGAGGTCAGTGTTGGAGGTGTCACTCTTCTTGAGCGGCTTGTCAGTATGATCAAAGCTTAAAATGGCACTCCACTGAGAATACAGCTGTTTGGCATCGATTTCAGGTTCATCGGGGTCAGAAACAACCACTTCTTCGGTTTTTTGGCGTTTGATATCACGTGACACAACCACATCGTCCTCACTTGATTCAGTGTCTGACCCTCCATCTTCAGACGAACTTTCATCAGGAACAAAAAACCGTCCTCCAGCAGCATACTTGTCGTTGAGTCGCTGTTCAGCTTCACGGTTGAACTCGACTAGTGCGAAAGTTCTTTGTTCAGCTGGATTCACAATCAACTGCTTGAAGTCTGAAGGAAGATACGGCACTGAAGTGACAACAGTAGCACTTACAGCAGCATCAACGGCTCCATTGACGGTCGTGGAGTTGACTGTAGCAGGTAATGTGTCTTGCTCTGTCAGGAGAGGTACATCAGGAACCTCCTCGACCTGTTTTGGCACAGGTTCCTCCTTTTTCACCACTTTTTCCTCCTTAACCTCCTCCTTAACCTCCTCCTTCACCTCCACCTTGACAGGCTCCTCCTTTGGCTCCTCTTTCACCACCTCCACCTGCTCCTCCACATCCACATCCATCTCATCTCCACCCTCTCCTCCTCCTCCTCCCATATCGTCGAAAAAGTTGAAATCGGCTTCTGTCACTTCATCACCGCCAAACAACTCCTCGTCCAGCTCTCCCCAACCTCCATTAGCCCCGTTACTGGCTCCTGGAGTGTCCCATGCGAAATCTGCAGCCTCATCCACCCTCTTTGGAGCTTCAGGAGGAGTAGGGTAAATCTGCTTGTTCTCCTCATGACGAGCAACAGCAGCAGCACCAACAGCTCCATTATGTACCGGCTGTACCGGTGCTACAGGCTGAGCAGCCGCCTCTCCACTTTCACCCCTCCGAATGACCTGGGTGGCTTCAAACACCGAATCCAGAATATCATCCGTCCATTCCAACGCGTCTTTTGTGTCCTCCTCGTGCGAGCTGTGTTTATCCACAAACAGCAGCTCCGTGGGCCATAACATGACCTCCTTGTCGATTCTCACAGCCGTCCACTGTTTTTTAGCTCGTAAACGAACATTACAGAGACAATCCAGCATATCCAGAAGTACTGGAAGATTATCAGGGATCTGATTGGTTGAGTTTTCAACCGTTCCTTCCACCAGCGTAGGAGCCACTATGACTTTGGTTCCTACGATCTCATTGGCCACATCTCGTTTTCTCTTGCCAAACATTTCCCATGGAGTTTCTTGTTGGTACATTTGCAACAACAAATCACCTCCTGGCGTCAAACGAGCGTCCAAATGCAACAGATCGCCTGTAATGGGCAGAATGAGATTATTGCCAAAAGGGACATAATGGTCATCCCGTTTTAACGCCTCCTGAATCATAGCTTCAATAGCCAACATGAGAGCCACGTAACCGGGTGGCGTGAGTTGTTTGGCCATGGTTAACGACGATGGAGTTGTTGTAGAGGGAAGAAAGACTCCAGTGGTGGTTTCTGTTAACTGAAACTTGTCAAGAGCAGCAGGAGGAGCTCCACCTTCTTGTAAACTGAACGTCCATAGTTCTTTGTTGTGGGTTTTGACAAGCGCTCGCGGGTTGTCGTTTCGGATCGCCCATTCCGCTTCTTTGAGGGACGTTTCGTTGCCTTGGAGGCAGATGTATGTGCGGTAGGGTATGGTTGTGTGTTTGCCCTGAGTTAGCGGGAACGAGTGGCCGAAGGTCACGAGTGGACAACAGCGGTTGTGTAACATAGTGACACAGACATAGGTAACACACACAAAGGCCACCTATCACTACATGACCCATGTGTTGATGTGCTGATATGGTATGTTGATATGGCAGATCAACATCACATGTCAATAGTAACAGGTCGTTAATGACACAAAGACAGCATAGCCATAGTTGTATCATCATACCATCTCTGTCGCTTCACCTCTCTGTCTATGTTCTCTCCTTCACCTCCCCCTTCCTTCTCATACTCACAACAAAAAGCACGTTTGATTGTGCCTTAGATAGATTGAGAAACATGGCTTTGCATAATCGTATAAATAGGTCGTGTCTGTGTATGTGTCGTTGCTGATGTATAAATAATGTCTTTGTGTCGTTTCGTCCAGCTTTTGCTGCTGTTCTATTAGTTGTCGTGTTATGTTAGCCTAGGTCGTAAACTTGCACTGGGTGAAACTTAGGTTGACAAGGTGAGCGTGGTCTATGCATGTTCCGTTGACAAGACATGGAGCTAAAGTGAAGTATAAGGGGACCCACGGGCTTGACCAAGAGACAGAAGCGCTAAAAAAACGGCTCTTCAGGGAGGAACAAAAGCCCATAATAATAAAGGGTTTCCATCATGGGGTCAGTGGGAAAGCTTTGTTCGAGTCGACGAACGAAGTGAGTCGACGAGGTAGGCATACCCTAGGTATAGTACGTTGACAGAGGCAGTTTTGAAGCTACGGGGATGGTTTTTGTACTGGAATGCTCGTAAGGACTGGGGGATTCTATGGTATTAGTTTGGAGCAATTCTGGGGCTTTTCGGTTGAAAGAGTGGCCCTGTCAAAAGTGACATGATCTGATGTTTTTGGTTGTCGCCTGTCTTTAACGGGACACTCCAGGGGGTGTAACAATGAACTAATGACCATGTAGCTGATACCACGTGATCATAAGACCCGTACAAGCACAATAAAACAGGTTTGAGCTCTCTAGCATTGAATATGAGACCACTAGCTACATGCTCCTGAATCAGCTGCCTCTTATGTTAAGCTTGATTATTCATGTTCGTAAAACAACCCTTAAAAGACAGTGTCCAAGCTTCCCTTTAAAGATGGCTCTAAGCATTCACCTAGACACTCTTCTAGAGACACGCAGTATGACCACCAACTCCTACTTTACACATCTATATAGCAGCATCAGACACAAAAACACAGGGCTACGATTATGTATATTGTCAACTCCATCTTCTTCTGTCACTTACTATAATATTGTATTCTTCTCTTACTCCATACTTCAAGGCCCCTCCTATTCTTAATCTCAGTAAGGCACAAGACCTGGCAGCCACCTCTATAGTGGTCCCACCTTGATCTTAATCTGGGAAGCTCCACCTTAACAGGATGTATACTGACCAGAGTAAGCCCTACAACTAATAGCCAAGTCAGTGGCAAATATATAATGATCTGGTGTTTGCTGTGTTTACTGTGGTTTCTACAATTGGTTGTTACTACAGTCACGTCTACAATGGTTACAGTGGTTATCCCACGCAACCTCGCGCGGATGTCGCTCAAATACTCGAATAAACAGTCGCTTCGCTCCTGTTTACTCTCCCATTTTCGCTCATCCGGCTCGTTTGCTAATTAATCTCTTATCTATGCATAGAACGAAACACTCTTGCTCTTTCTCGCCTGGACCTCGGTAATCGCCTCGACAAAGTCCTCATGGGTCACCTTGTTCTTTCCAGACCGCAGAGCAATCATACCTGCCTCCACCGTCACCGCCTTGAGCTGCGCACCGTTAAACTCGTCGGTCGACCGCGCCAACTCCATCCAGTTGATAGAGTCATCACAGGTCATCTTTCGAGAATGAATCTGCAGAATATCAGCTCGTGCAGACTCTGACGGCAAGGGAAACTCGATTTTTCGATCGAGACGTCCAGATCGCAGCAGAGCGGGATCGAGCACATCCACTCGGTTAGTGGCAGCCAGCACCTTGACCCGATCGTCAGATCCAAAACCGTCCAGCTGGTTCAGCAGCTCCAACATGGTTCTCTGGACCTCTCGATCTCCAGACTTGTCCGAGTCGAAACGCTTGGTTCCAATGGCGTCCAGCTCGTCAATGAAGATAATAGTGGGAGCCTTCTCCTTGGCCAGAGCAAAAGCATCTCTGACCAGCTTGGCTCCATCACCAATGAACATCTGGACGAGCTGGGGAGCTGCGAGTTTCAGGAAAGTCGCGTTGGACTGCGCAGCGCACGCTCGAGCCAGCAGCGTCTTTCCTGTACCGGGAGGACCGTACATAAGTGCTCCCTTGGGGGGCTTGATACCCAGCTGCTTGAACTTGTCAGCCTGCTTCAAGGGCAGCACCACGGCCTCCACCAGCTCCTCCACCTGCTTGTCCAGACCTCCAATGTCTGCGTACGTCTCCTTGGGCTTCTCGTCCACCTCCATGGCCTTGACTCGAGAATCGTACTCGGCTGGAAGAGTGTCCAGAATCAGGAACGAGTCCTTGTTGACACCAATCAGGTCGCCGGGCTTGAGCGTCTCGGGATCAACCAGACCCACCAGTGGCAAAAAGACCGTCTGACGTGTCGAGGTCTTGATGACGGCAGACTTGCCCACTCGAGAAGCCTCAACGTCGACATTGGCTCCCTCTTCAGCCACCTCGCCCTCCATGTCCAGCAGCTCGACCACGTTGCCCACAAGATACGGCAGGACCTTGTTGTTTTCAATCTTGTCTGCGTTGTCCTTGATTTTCTCGTTCATGGTGTTGCGCTCGTGGCTGAGACGCTGGAACTCGGACTTCATGATTTTGATTTCGTTTTCCAGCAGGCGTTTGCGGTTGAGAATGTCCTGCGTCGAGTTGGACGCAATGTCGAAATCCAGGTCGTCCATTGTGTGTCGTTGGTGTGTTTGTAGGATGGATGTGTGTGGAGATAGTTGTGGTGAGGTGGACAGACTGGAGTGCCAGGAACTTTAATTGCCACTGAGATGGTGGGGACTGTGATCGGGGGGTTAAAGAGGGGGTGGAGCTTAGCTGAGTAGATTTTTGGAATCCTCAGAGCGGGGAGATTCTAATGGTCTAGTTATTTTTCCTGTATCTCTACAATTGCGTTCTCTGTCTTGCCCTGTACTTCTCTCCCACTATAAGCTTATGCCTCAATGGTTAATAGATAGAGAAGGCTATCTATGTTCGTCACACTTCCAAGCTTGCAAGAGTTTGTACTGAGATAGTCTATACAGAGCTGTCTTACTGTAAAATATAATAATAGAGATGATCAAACATCATACACTCTTGTATCATTATAACTGATCTGGTTGTGTGTAGTTTGCCACTTGATTAGTAAGCAAGCCACATGTCACTGTTCAAGTTATGCAAGTATAGACACACTGATGAGTGTCATTACTGTACTGTTGATTACTCATATTGCTTACTGTAGTTCCACTAATCTCACCTCTCACTGTCCGGTTAAGCTATTTCGTCATGTTATCATCAAACCTAATAGTGGCCATCACTTGACTATGATCCAGCAAGATCGCCTGTTGCACTACCATGTCACAACCGGAAGCTGCTCTCAACAAGGCGTATTCGCTGGCCAAAGCCGCGCAAACAGCGGTAGCCAATAAGGATTACGGAAAGGCGATTGAAAAGCACAAGGAGGCTGCTTCTCAGCTTTTACACGCCAAAAAGCTGTCTACAAACGCTTCTGTGCAACGAGCTCTCGATACCATGTACGCTCATCATATTGGCGAGTCTCAGAAACTCGAGGGCCTTGAAAATTCGCGTCTTTCGCGCATTGCTCGGATAGATGAGGAGGAGGCTGAGGAGCTGGAACCAGAGGTGGTATCTCGAGCAGATATGGACTTTGCGCAGATCATAGACCGGTTTGTGAATCTCAGCATCTCCATGAACAATCAACAGGAGTTTGAGTTCGATACTGCTGTTGAAGAGCGAGAAGAACAGACGATATCGAGGTTGAAGGTTCATGTGAAAGCTCTGGAGAGAAATGCTCAGATGAGGTCGACTTCGTTGCAGCAGTTGGGTAACAAGCTGAGGAGTGATCTTACGGAGCATAATGAGGAGTCTACGAGGGATCTAAGGGCTGAAAACGCGAAACTCAAGGCTGAAAATGAGAAATTGAACGCTCAAATGGCCAAAATGAAGTCAAAGTGGGATTCCCTGGTTCAGAATGCGTTGAATAAGCGTAAGGAGAGGGGTTAGTGAAGATTTGGAGAAGATATCTGGATTTGGATGCCTGATATGGGCTTATTGGTATCTTGAGTGTGGGTCCCATTTGTTAAGCTTTTCGTTTATTGTTGGGAGTTGAAGAAAAGCTTAAGAAAGAGAGATAGCTGGGTGGGAGAGAAGGAGCTGTATATTGCTACATACTGTATAACTAATCATATTTATTAATTACGAATTCAAACGATTGCTGTGTGTATACTGAAATACTCATTTATATATCTACTTGCATATCTACCTGCTTATATATCTTGGTGTATGTTTGTTGCACACTCTGATATCGTTCTGCGTTAACTGCATGACAAACCCTAATTGCAATATATTGAAACTTTCAACTAACATCTCCACCACCATCACCACACCATGTCTGGACGACGAAGATCGCTATCGCCTCGCAACAAGCGTCCAGCTCCTCGCGCGTACACTGCATACGACCGGAACGACAGAAACGACAGAAACGACGACAGAAGGGATGATTATAGAAGAGACGACAGAAGAGGCAGAGAAGGATACAGAGATCGAGATAGGGAACGTGAGAGGTATGATAGACCTAGAAGACCAGAGAGGGAACGTTTGACGGACGATTTCGGACGTGATATTCCGAGAGATGCACCTAAACAAGCTCCCACACAGCCTAGAGAGGCTAGAGAGGTGCCTACGCAGCCTAGAGATTACAGGGAGGATAAAGAGGTGGTAGAGAAGAAGGAGGAGGACAAAAAGGAGGATAAAAAGGAGGACATAAAAGAGGACAAACCTGTTGTGGAAGAGGTAGCTTCAAAAACCAAATCAAAAACCAAAAAGAAAGCCCCTTCACCAACCCCCCTGGACGACTCTGATGAAGAGTTTCAACGCATGATGGGCATGTCATCGGCGTCGTTTGGCACGACCAAGCATAAAAAGGTGGCTGGAAATAAAGTCGGGGCTGTGTCCAAGCCCAAGGCCACGCAGTATAGGCAGTATATGAACCGAGCAGGGGGTTTTAATAGGGCGTTGTCTCCGGAGAGGAAGTAACCACTTGGCGAGCTGCGAAGCAGCGAGCTATGTGCTGATGGAGCCTACTACCGTGATCTCCGTCTTTTGGGGATCATTTTTCACTTGGTTTGAGCGTTTTCTGATCACTTTTGGCGCGCTAGGCTCATTTTGATTTCCGAAATTTGACCCACTTAATTATCCCGATTTAAATATTTTCGATCTGTGTGAAACTGAAACCTGTAAAATTACAGTGTGATGAGTCTGTTCCAGATCAGATAATCGTACAGCTATACGATAAAAAGGAATTACCAGGGATATAACCACACACAACCACTGGCTATGGCCTCAAAGAAAAATGTATCATAAGTTATAAGGAACAAGTGTGTACTGTAATACGTAAAAGCAGGTGACTCAGGGGTTCGGTGGCTGAACTTGTGGTGAAACAGTGACATATTATATCATAGTACCCTACAGCTGGCTGCTATTTTTATATATATAAATTTTTGATCCAACTTTTTGTCTGCCCCACTTCTCCTAAATCGGGTGGTTAGTCCTAAACCGTGTGCTAAACCGCAGCTCCCGCAGAACATGTACAACGTGCAGGGTGCAGACAATGGTGTACAAGCGCATTGATGTGTCGAGGCTGAGGTGCGTGATACAGTGTATCCCGGCGTGTATCCCGACGTGGTTAATTAATGAGTTGGCAGAATAATTTCATCTGATCTGGATCATAATAACCTGTATTTGGGGTTGCTGATGAGCCCATGTCTTGGATGTCGTATAGCTCCTTAGCGGTTCTTAAATCCGATCCTTAAAATGACAATAAAAAAATGCCATTAAAAAAATGGGCTGTAAATGACGATACAAAAAGTCCATTATTTCATACCCACCAATTTCTGACACGACCCACCTGCAACGCCACGTCAAACGCACCCAAATAATATCACATGTTTGACCTTTTCCATTTCGGTGTGCATACGTTATCCAGCCCTATCGCTGTATTATTATACAGCATGGAATATATATCACGGTGAAAAGTAGGACTTGTCTGTAAAATGCGACTTTCGACCTTTTTTTCGCTGCTCACAACTGTCTCGGCTCAGTTCAATCTCCTGGCTGTCAGTGATGAAGCTGGAGTGGGAAACAAGACGATTTGCATGTCTGGTGGAAAAGCGATTTTGGACTTTCCTCCAGACAATTCGTGTGTCTTTACGTTCAGAGGAGGCATTCTGACGGCTTACACGACCAACGGCATTTTGTTCAATGAAGGAGAACAGTTGACCGAGTCAACTAACTTTAGAGGAAGCCAGATCATGTTCCGCAACAATGTCCTTGATCCACCCAACAATTGGCAGTTTACAGCGTGTCCTGGAGACGAGTGGACGGTGTGGATGGACGCTAATTGTGAGGGTGGGGTGAAGTTTGATGCACTGTTAACGACTCTAGATGATAACGCTCTCAGGTCTATGGAAGCTGCCAGTAGAGATGAGGAGGCGAATGAGTCGACTAGTACATCAACTGACACTCAAACTAGTACCAATAGTTCTGAATCGAGTTCTGAAGCATCTACAAGCTCTGAAACTTCATCTGACTCACCTTCATCATCATCTTCATCTTCTACTGGTCCACTACCCATCTTGTCCACTCGAACAGTAACAGAAGTGGTCACCGTCACAGGCCTCCTCTCAGGACAAGTAACCGAGGTAACTACCACCCGTACCGTCACCATGGCTCAATCTCCCTCTTCTTCGCCCGTTGCTACAGTAACTCGCCAAGTAACCACCTTCATCGGATCCGGAAACCAGGCTAACGTTCAGACCATTGATATCTCCCAGAGAGCCCAGAGTGCTGTTTCTGACGGAAGTCCAGCATGGGATGTAGCTGGACCGACTTCGCAAGCGTCAGTAGAGAGAACAGGCACTCCTGCTTGGGGTGTTGGTGCTCCTGAAACTGGAGATACTCAAGGTCAACCTACTCAAGGACAGGGTAATCAGAATGGTCAAAACCAGAATGGCCAAAATCAGAATCCCAACCAAGATGGACAGAACAACGGCCGCCCTGGAGTCAACAGCAACGGACAAACCATCTGGTGGACTCAATCTTCTTCTCCGTGGTGGACTCAACAAACAGCTCCGTGGTGGACTCCTGAGAGTGTGCTGACGGCTTCTTCTCAGACGGGATCAGCTAGATCTTCTTCTGCTTCAGGTACATCTACCGCTCAGGAGAATGCCTCTCAAACAACTACTCGTCTGCCTCGATTTGTGGAAATTCTTACTCTAGTGTTTTCCATTTTCCTCTTCTAAAAGGCCTTTGGCCAAGACCTCAAGGTCAGTTATATAGTTAATGCATTATCGGACTTATCGGAGATAAGCTGTATTGGGAGGGTGATAAGGTTTTAGTGGGAGTAGTTGGGAGAATGAGTTTGTTAGGATTTTGTTGGGGGTGTGTTCTTGATCTTCCAGGGGTCGTGGAGACATGGGAATAAGTGCAAATGATGTGTAATCACGTGAATAACACATTTATGACATAAAAATCCCACTTTTTGCCATATTAGTACTCAATTTATAACACCCTCCAACTACATTTTGTTAAACCTTCACTCCCCTTTTAGAGTTCATCCATGCACCATCCAACATCGGGAGGCGTTATTCACCACCACAACCACCCACAATGACGCTGTTTGAAGAATGCAAAACGGCTCTGGAAAACGACGACACGAAAGCCCTGGACTCCCTGCAGCTCCAGCTAGCTCTACAGCCCAATGAGACCAAACTGGAGCTCCTCAACCTCCTCATGCCGTACCTTGAAACATCTCTCCGACAAGGCTCAGATGAAGCCAGTGAGGTGCTACAGACGCTGGCACGTGACCAGTCGTTTGACGAGCTCACCAAGGTGATTCCCGTCGAAGCGATTCACGAGGGTCTTCAATCTGGCCTTCCTGGCCTTCAAACCGCTCTTTTGGGATTGCTTCGACAGGACCTTGTGGCGCAAACTGAGCTGCTTTATGATGCGTTGGCGTTGTTGGCGGACCCCGATTCTCCCGTGGGGGTTGTTTCGGCGTCTCACAACGCTCTGGTGAGTCTAGTGAAGTCTGCTGATGGACAATTGGTGCAGCGAAGGTTAACATCTGATCCTGCCTGTTTGAAGGTCCTTAGAGCGATGAAAACCGAGGTGGTGACTGCTTCGCGACTGCAGGGACTGTTGCTGGACACGGTGGCGGAATTCCGGTTCCCTAGCTATCTTTATGATACGTCTGACTTTGACATGTATCGAGATGACCCTTTGGCTTTGTATGTTCTTATTGAGTACTATACAAACCTGTTCAAAGCCGATGCTTCGTTCATTCAGAGTCTGAATGGCACTGTCAAACACCTCATGTCGTTGTTTGAGCCAGATGAGCTGTTGAACTCGTTGGTTGATTCTGTCTTAGTTCAATTAACGGGGGTATTGTCTTCAGAAGACCCAGATATGTTCTGGCAGTTGGATAGCGAGTTCAAACTCGGTCAGAGGTTCATTCTGGACAAAGAGAGAGGGCTGGATTACGACTTTCTCGCTAATCTCAACCCAGAATACATCAAGGACCATTATTCAGACTCAGTCAAGACGATTCCTCTTAAAGTTGAGACTCTGGAGGTATATGTTCATCTATCCTCTTATCAACCCACCTTTGTACTACTCAGTGGTCTGGAAAGCTCGTCTGCTATTTCTGCTCTTCCTTTCATGGCTAGATATACTCTACTGTTAGCTCTGTCTGAGAACCAATGGGGAATGCAGAGATTGTTGAGTTTTCCCAGTTTGATTGACACTGAGTTGGAATTGCAGGATTTGAACCCGGAGTCAAAGGAGTTTAGAGACTTGTTTTTGACCAGGTTGGTGGATACTCAGTGGAAGGAGAGGGCGGAGGTGGCGTTAAAGGGGGAGAGGGGGCCGCAGGTGGAGATGCAGTTGTAAATCGAGCGAAGCGAGATTTACAACGGTCACGTGACGAGCGAAGCGAGTCATGTGATCATAAATTCACGTGATATATGTACAAGTCACGTGATCTATATACATATCATGTGCTGCTTGTAGTCTTACAGAGCTATGTGAAGATGAGTCTATAGAGTAAGATGAGTCTATAGTAAGATGAGTCTATAGAGTAAGATGGTGGCTAATATAATGAAGCAGTATTAATATTTGGCAGTGTATCTACTGTCCTCGTGGTTATATTAGCTATTAAAGAACCTGTTTTGAGGTGTTGAGATACTGTAGGGTGCTCTGTATACAGTGGTTGTGGTTGTGGCTGGCTATGTTCTACTAACTCCAGTTGGGACTACTTGACCAAGGTTCACCTCATCGCCTCAATTTAAGGTTATTCAAATAAAAAAAAATGTAAAAAAAAAATAGAAAACAGAGCCAACGCTTCGCTTATGGCTCTGCAAAAAGATTGCAGCACTCAGGATTCTCGTATGGTCTCCCACTACAATACTAACTAAGCTCTCTGGTGCTTGACTATGGCTGATCGGACGGGAAGCCGTATTTTCACGAGGATATGGCCGCAACCGTTGAGGACTAAAAAGCGTTGGACCGCTATAAAGGGCTGAAAAAGTCACGTGCCGGGATTTTGAAAGGCGTTTTTGGGGGTGTTAGGGGGAGGTTGAGGGTGTGGAAAGAATGTAAAGGGGGGTAAAAAGGGCTGAAATTTATGGTAGAGTGGTTGGTTAGATGGTGAGAGGCCTGGAATGTGGAGTTTTGGTGGTGCTGTTGTTGAGCCTAGAAGAGCCACTAGGGGGGTTTATAGGAATGCTACATAGATGGATGAAGTTTGAAAATGATTATAAGGCACTCAAAAACATATCCCAGAAGTGTTAATGAGCTCAGATTGAATTTGAGAACGTGGACGGCCATTCCATTTAGTTAAGATAATCCAACCACCATAGTTGATTGGGTTAAGTAAACTTTGACATTGGATATTGACACTACAGACTCATAAGAGACTCCTATACACTCCAATGAAGTTCAATATGATAGATTCCCCTACAAACAACAAATTTGAGCACCTTACCAACCTCTAACACAACTATCCCTCTCACTACTGCTCATCTAATAACTCAGAGCTATGCTGCCCAGCACAACCTAGAACCTTGACAATTGAACACTATAGAACAGCTACAGAGTTAGCAAGGCTCTAGAACTGTTGCTATAGAAACACCCTCCGATTTTCTTTTCTTTCTTTTTTTTTTTTTTCAAAATTTATTTCTCACCTGCTTCTCCTCAGCGGCTACCAAAAGAATGATCCGTTGCAGGTTGACTGCATGCACCGGATTATTGTTTGGAAGCAATTCTCAGCCACATACCCCTTTAGTAACCCTAACCCTAGCCCTAACCCTCCCCTTCATTGCTTTTACCCATAAAATCTTCCACTATGATTGCTTCTGTCAACGCCCCGTTATAGGTTATTTCGTCATCTTCCATTTAAAGTGCTTCGGTGAGTGCAACGTGCAGGTATGCAGCTCGGTTGTAAGGTTTGTTAGTCATGAGGTTTTTTTGGACGAACACCCTACGAGTAATAATTGGTTGTCTGAATAAAAACAATGTCTTAGTAATAAATCACGTGACCTATTTACACATCCTATACGTTCACACATGACTTCACCCTCTCCTAACCCCACAGTCTTAAACCTACGTTCAACGTTTATATAAGCCTAACGCACGAACGTTGCTCTTCTTTAACGCCGAGAACAGTTGTCTTCTACCTACACACTACAGCTTTTTCAGGATGGCCCCCAGACTCATCTTTGTACGACATGGCGAGACCGAATGGTCGAAATCCGGCCAACACACCTCTGTTACCGATCTTCCCCTTACCGAGAACGGAGTGAAGCGAGTTCGAGCTACCGGACAAGCTCTGGTTGGCAAGAACCGGCTCATCAACCCCGATTACGTCGAACATATCTTTGTTTCTCCTCGATCACGTGCTCAGCAGACTCTCAAGCTGTTTTTTGAGGACAACACCTCTGCTCTCGACAAGATCCCCCAGACCGTCACCGAGGACATTCGAGAGTGGGACTATGGTCAGTACGAAGGCCGCAAGTCGGCCGATATCCGAGCGGACCGAACTGCCCGAGGAATTGACAAGGACGGACACAAGTGGAACATTTGGTCTGATGGATGTGAGGACGGAGAGTCGCCTGAAGAGGTCCAGAAACGGGTTGACGAGCTGATCAAGGAGATCAGGGTGATCCACAAGAAGGCCCTCGACGAAAAGAAGAAGCACTGCGACGTCATGGTGTTTGCCCATGGCCATATTCTGCGAGTCTTTGCCTTGAGATGGATCAATGGAGATATTACTATTAACCCTGCTCTGATTCTGGAAGCTGGAGGAGTTGGAGTGCTGTCTTATGAACATGACAATATTCTGGAGCCCGCTATTTACCTGGGAGGAGCGTTCTTTGTTCCTGATGAGGATGTTGAGAAGAATAGTGGGGTTATTGCGCTTGCGGGGGGAGAGTAACGGCGGAAACGACTGGCCGAAGGTCAGGAGTGGACAACAACCTACTGTAACCATGGTAACGGCACTATAGTAACCTCTAGTGAGCTCAATTGACTCACTAAGTGTTGAATGAGTGTCTTCATGTCTTCATGAGGTTCTACTGTTGTCTGACTAGTACTATCCACCTAGAATGAATATATGAATAGGTTGAAGTTGCTGTACTTGTAGTGTAGTAGTAAAAGTACAAAGGAGTACCATTGGCTAGTTGATTATTTGACTGTAGCTGCTGTTGTAGACAGTGCTGTGTTCTGTCTTGTCTTACTCCGTAGTTAACGTTTGGAAGTTCAGTTAGGTGCAGTTGGGAGAATACAAGGTGGCAGAAATGTGATACAACAAATGCAATAAGTAAGGCACCGGGTTTGTTGGTTTTCAAGTAGCTCTCCAAACACATTCCACTTCAGTTAATTCATCTCTGCTTGTACATCACTAAGTGGTCGGTACGTCAACGGTGAGAACCCTTAGCAGCCTATTACACAAATAATTGAAGGGGCAGTAGCTATAGTATACTGTGATTAGTATAGTAGATCTTATGCTGTGCTGTGTTGCGACTTCGTTTTACGCTCCAATGGGTTTACTTAAAGTTAACAAAAAAGCCAACTAAAAAAGTGCTTTGGGGGTGCCAAATGCACGTTCCAGACATTCGGCTGATATGAGGTTTTTTGTATTGCACTAATTAAGGTATGGGATTATATAATCCTCATTAATCTCACGATATGGCAGTACAAAATTCCTAGTTATACCCCTTCGCAGTTCCTCTATTACTTGACATTTGAAACTTACTTCACTCCTCCCAAAACCTCAACAAAGTGTAACTGAATGTGAAGTGTCCAACTTTGACGGCATTTATCTCCCCTTCCAAGTGTACAACCTGTGGATATTACTATATATTCCGAATCCCCCGACTCGGTAAATTCGAACCAGCTATAAATCAGCCAACAACAAACACCACCCTTAGATCACACGCAAAGTGTCGTTTGCTCAAATGAGCATATGTCACTCGCCATTTGATCCCTCTACAGCAAATATAAACACACCATCGTAATCCCCTAGATCAGTAGATTCCAATGCACTACTTCTTATCTCCATACGACCCCCACAACTCTCAAAAAATACAACCAAAGTCAACCCCAAAATTATAGTTCTGTATAGGTCCTCTGAAGTAAATGATTTATGCTGCCGATAACTCGGTCAATATAGCTCGTAGAAAGGCAGGAAGTGGGTCATTTTGAAGCCCTGATTCACCAGATTATAATACCGCTTTCAGAATGAAAATCTGAGGTGTTTTCGCCATTTTCGAAATTCAGCCTTTGAGACTGGTCGAGCAGCCCCTCAGTTACACTCAGTTACATGCCAAGTGTTGCTTGTTCTCATTCAGCCTTGTATATAAATATCGCAAACACCAAGAATGAGCCAGGTTTTTACTCACCTCTACCGTTCCAAGAACAGTACTGGATGTTACATAAACGTGTACTGGATGTTACATAAACGTGGAGGTACCAGTTTTGATGGACCACTTATAGTTAACATTTGAAGGTTCAGTTAGAGTCAGTTGGGAGAATACAAGGTTGTGAAATATCATTCAACAAATGTTACAACTAATGCCCAGGTTTGTTGGTTTTCAAATAGCTCTACAAACACATTCCACTTCAGTTTAATTCATCTCACTCAACAGTGTCTACATCTAACCATCTACAGTGTCTACGGTACTTTTTTTTTTTTTTTTTTTTTTTTTTGAATACTGTAGAATCACTGATTTCATTCATCTCAGCTCTCACTACAGTGTCTACATCTCACAATCTACAGTCTCTTTCTACAGTACAGTGTTTTTTTTTTTTTTGTTTTTTTTTTTTGAATACTGTAGAATCACTGATTTCATTCATCTCAGCTCTCACTACAGTGTCTACAACTCACAATCTACAGAGTCTACGGTACTTTTTTTTTTTTTGTTGTTTTTTTTTTGTTCCTCTACAGTGTCTACAATACAACTCATCAAATCTAACAATAACATTAATCCTATAAGACTACTTCTTAGCCTGCTTCTTCTTAATCCGTCTAATAGACCGCTGCTCCTTCTTCATGGTTCCATCCACCATCTTGTACTTTCCAGTAACGCCTCGAGGCCGGCCAGCAATACCCTTGTTCTTGCCTCCAGCGTACACCACCGTGACGGTCTTCTTCTTGGCTTTCTGAGGTTTAGCCAGTTTTCGCATGAGTTTGGAAATATCGTCAGCCTTTTCTTTCTCAGATCGAGCTCCATCTTCATTGATCAGCTCAGACTTCTTCTTCATCTGTTCAAGACGTCGTAGAGCTCGCATCTTCTTTCGGCCCTTGGCTTCCAGCACCTTTTTGATAGGTCTGGCGTTGAGAGCCTTCATTTTCTGCTTGAGAGCTTCCACGGCCTCCTTCGTAATAGGCTTGTTGAGCTTGTTGTGCTTGTTTTCGTCGTCCTGGAACCACTGAGGCATACCGTCCAGGTCTCTGAACGAGTACCGGTTGTATCCGTCGTCTTGAAGCTTGTGTTTGTTGGTTTGACCTGTAGCAAGCTGATGAGCCATAGTCATAGCTTGATCAGTCACGAGATCAATATTGGGCTCATCATCATCGGAATCAGACTCGCCATGAACATACTCAATCTCAGGCTCCTGTTCAGGCTCCTCAAACTCGTCTTCAGAGTCGGAGTACTCGAGATTGTTCTTTTTCGCGTACTTCCGTTTCTTGGCTTTTTCGAGCTCAATGAGATCTTTAGCACCCTCTTCAAGCAAATCCAGAGCTTTCGGCTTGGCTTCCGTCTTGGCAACAGCAGCATCAACCAGATTGGCGAAAATCGGGTTGGAAAAAAACATGTTGCCGGAATTGAGCGTCCGCGCAACTCCTTCCTCTCCTTCCTCAATAGCAGCCATATCCACATCATCAGCGGACATTTCACCGTCACTTTCCTCCTCCTTGTTTTCAGAAATACCGTACCACTCCTCGGTCTCGACATTGGCTTTTTTTCGCTGAACAACAGACTTGGCGGTCCGAGCAGCCTTGTTCTCCAGGTACTCGGTGTACATGGACTCGAGCTCGTCTTCCAAGCCATTAGCTTCGTCATCGGAGCCATAATCAACACGTTCCTGCTCCTCCAGAGTCACGTGCTCGTCGCCAGTGGTGCTCACGTGACTTCGTTTACCCTTCTGCAGCTCTGCCAGTTTTCCTGTTCGCTCGGCCTGCTTGAGGTTGAACAGAGACTCCATCTTTGCAGCCTCAATACCAAGCTCAGTAGGAGTAGTCATGTTCATTTGCATTCTGACAATCTCGCGCTGCTTGACTTCGTTTCTTCGACGTCGTTCTCGCTTCTTTCGAGCTTTTTCCCGGTCGCCAAGCTCAGACAGCTCTTTATCAATGAGCTCATCTTCGTCCAGTTCCTGCTCCTCAACTTCAACCTCAGCCTCGGGTTTATCAATCTGAAGCAGGTCACGTGCACTCAACCGCCACTTGAGAATCGACCGGAACTCCTTTCGTCCGAGTACCTTGAGATCCTTGAGACAGAGTAGAAGTTCAGGAGTGCTTTGAGGCAACTTGGCCACCATCTTGAGAGCATCTTCATCGGAGTAAACTTTATCGTCAATGAGATAAGGAGCGTTTCCTCTCTCATCTCGAACCTCCTCCTTCTCTTCATCCACCTCTCCTTCTTTGATACCTCTGACTTCCCAGGTCATTTCGTTGGTTTCTCCGAGATTATCAATCGGAGTGGAATCAGTGATAAAATCCAGAATCGACAATCTCTTGTGCTGCAGGTACTCTCCTTCCTCGTAACCCTCTCGCTTACGTCGCTTGACCTCCGGGTTGAACACCTTGGCTTCATTGTTGTTGCCTCCTTGAGCCACTTCTTCAAAGACGTACTTGGCGTCGAGTAGTCTCGGGTCGATTTTTTTGGGAGCCTTGAATTTCAGACAAACGACGAAAATCTCGGCGGACACGTTTCGCGATGAAGGGGGTTTGGTAGCTTCCACCTTTTCGAAAAACTGCTGGAAAACCCACATCAGGTTGTTGTAGTCTTTGGACCGGAAAACCTTGGTGACAAAAGTACCTCCCTTGTTGAGAAACTCCACAGCAAGTTTCAGAGACTGAAGAACCAGCTCCGACTGCGTGAACGCATCCTGAGCCCAGGCCATACCCACATTAGGAGCTCCATCGTGCATAACGGTGTCTGCCTTCCATGTCTTCATGTACGTTCTCAGCTGCTGTCGGCAATGATCAGTCGTGATATCTGACTGGAAAGTGATGACATTAGGAAGCGCTTTGATAGGGACGATATCACAGCCGATAATGAGCGAGTTGACGGGACAGAGTTGAGAAGCGACCTGACACCATGATCCTGGAGCGGCACATAAATCAATCACCACCTTGGACTTTTCCAGAAACTTGCCGTACTTTTGGTTGATCTGGATGATTTTGAACGACGATCGAGCTCGGTAGCCCTTCTCCTTGGCCAGCCGGTAGTAGTGGTCCAATCGACCTTTTCCATGTTTCTTTTGGATTTTACCCATTGTGTTGTGGTTGTATGGTATGTGAAAAATAAATTTTAGACATTTATGCAGGACGATGGATTTTTTAGAGTTAAGCTTGGGTAGGGTAAGTGAAAGGGTGGAGTAGAATGGTAAGTAATTTAGTTGGGGGTTGGGGATATTGCCGTAGGGGGGCTAATATTCTGGGGTTGTTAGGAAAGTGGCGATGGGGAGTCCAGTGGTGGTGTTATTATTGCTCTAGGATGACTATAAGGTGATTCAAGGCGTTTGGGGGTTAGTAAGCACGGGAAAGTGGCGGTTTTTTGCCACTGAAAGAAGGGAGGTGGTATGATACTTGGGAGAGGGGGTTTGAGGAGGTTTGAGGGGGTTTGAGAGGGTTTGAGGGGGTTTGAGAGGGTTTGGGTGTTTACAGATTGTAGTTTGGAGTTAGAGAAGGAGTGGTTTGTTAGCTAATTAAGGAAGTATCAGTTTAAAAAAATCGTGATAGCAAATATCTCCTATAACATATGTATATACGTATTTGGAATTTTGTACGAGATGTTTCTTTACTGTGAGATGTGTTTCTTGGTAGGTTTACTGTTCAGTTGAATATCATATTCTTCATACTATTACTGAAGCACCATAGCTTACACTATCAGTCAGTTTGTAGGCTAACTCATGAAAAAGGTGATATCCCAACAATGATCAGATTCAACATCAGATTCAATATGAGACTCGACATATACAAGGCTGGAGTGTCACGTGACGTGGTTGTGTCTGTTGAGCGATTCTGAAAAGATTGATATGAGACTGTGTTGGAGTGCTGACTAAGTATGGAGTTAATGGATGGAATATTCACGTGATTCTGAAACAGTTCGTATAAAAATCTCACTGGTTTCACATACAAACTCATGGAGTTATAGACACATCTCTGTTGCATCTCTAGAGCAGTCTATCTGACTCATATCAGCTTCACATTAATTGAGGACTTGGAAAATTAGTAAACCAACTGTGCTGATTCCAACCAAATCAATATCTCGCTTTTGGCCCATACAAAGTCGTTCTATTTACGTCCTACACCTCTCTCAAGAAGGATAACTTTGGGGTACACACCAACTGAAAACAAGCCAAACCTATTTAACGAGAGAATCAGGGCTTTCAGCTACTCAGATACTAACTATATTACCCAGCAGAGATTGAAGTAATAATATCAAACTGAATAAAAGCCACTCTCTTCATCAGCTCTCCTTACAGTACTTACACTAGCTACTACCGTCTGAGCACTGTAGCCAGGTGGACTTCAAACACGCTTCACGCTTGGATGTAACGTTATGAGTATTAATGAGCAGTGAGACGATAAATACAAATGCATGACCTCTGAAGACGTTTTGACCAGGTATTGGTTCGTTGTTCAGGTCTAAGAGGCTTGGATACAGCGCTCACTCTTATATCGACAAAGCCAGAGATAGCTAATACCAATCAGTTTGAAATACAAGTTACAACCATTTTTTATTTTTGGCAGACCTAGTCTTCTTAATGAGTACCGGTACACTGCAAACCAGTTCAAAAGGTCTGACATTATAATGCGTGCAAGTGAACACAATCAAAGGAACGATCATAGAGTGAAGAGTTATCGAGCTATTGACAAATACAAATCAACAGTCTATTTTGAACCTAGGATTCATTAGTACATACTGTAAAGTAATCATCTTCAGTGTAAGTGTTATACTCAACAAACAAGATAGGTTCTACCTGGTACTGTGTGCTGCAGCTACACAACTACACTGGTTATATCACCCAGCAATGGTTGAAGTAATAGTATCAGACTGAGGTTATTCTCTTCATCTCAGTTCATTATACTCAGAACTCCTTACAGTACAGTATTAGTCATTGTCTATCATAAGAGCTAACTGAAAGCCTCCCAATAGTCTCCCAGTGTCAATGATTACACTCAACCATAAAATGAAGCTTCAACTGTGTAGAAAAGTGATAATGGATATTGTGCTGTGCTTCTGCTACAGTACTTGTACTTGTACACCGGGACTGATATCACCCTGCAATGGTTGAAGTAATATTGTACAGTATCAGGCTGGATACAATCTCTCATCTGTATCAACATTCTCAGAACTCCTCAGACACTGTCTATCATAAGAGCCAACTATCTTTCAATGATACTGCTCAACAAACACACGAACGTCCAACTGTATAGAACAACCAGACAGAGATCTGTGATAGTGGATATTCTACTGCTCCGGTATATACATACGTTTCTCAGTTTCCCGTTTCTCAGTTTCACTCCGTGAAACTCTCGAAACTTGGAAAACTTCCAAACGCCAAAATGTGACCCTCCCAGTCATGACGGTTTCCTTGCTCTCGCTTCGTCACTAGCTGCTTCAATTGTACAAAAGAAGCCGTTTCAGGGCCAAATCCCCACTTTTGCAAAACGCGAAAACGGGAAAAAAAAATTAATCTGTGCTCAGAGACACATTGACAGAACGGTTCGGTGCTTGCGCGGGAACTGCCAACTTAAGGAGAGCACGTGACTATAAAAATACACGTGACGGCGTCAGCTCGAGTCCTGGAAAATGTGGACACCAAAAAAAAGTCCACTTTTTCCATGATCCGAGCTGACGCCGTTGTGGTGTGTGGTTAGGTGTAAGGAGAAATGTTGAAAGGGTTTTACGGGAGTGGGGTTAGGGTTGTGCCAGGGTTAGGGTTGTTCTAATTGGGTAATTTTCTCCAGGGTTAGGGTTTCCCAATTGGGTAGTCGGTTTAGGGTTTACAAATAAGGAAATTTCGTATCAGGGTTAGGGCTTCCCAATTGGGTAACCAGGGCTTGTGCTTCCCAATATAGCAGCAGGTTAGGGTATTCCCAATTTGGTCACCAGGGTTAGGGTTAGGTGGCGCTGCCGGTCAGGCGGGACGGACGCCACATTCCTGGGTTAGGGTTTAACCTTAATCATCTGCGCCACAATTCCGCGCCACACACGTTGGGAGTGGGCTGCGTCTTCCGACCTCTTTTCGTACGAGCCGGGTCAAAGAGACAAAGGGAGAATGATAGAGTCCGTGGATTAGGTGATAGGGTAAGGTGATAGGGTAGGGAAAAGTAGGGTTAGGTAATTGAGGGTTAGGGGAGTGTGGTAGGGGTATTTTCGATCACGTGATTAAGTCACATGACCTCCAAAAATCCATTCTGGCTTGCGCGTTTATCCGAATTTTAACTTTTCCACCAACCTTAATCCCACCAATCAGCGCCGAGGCATTACGTTTGACGCACTAGTGTTGCTGCAACGCTCGACATATAAACCCATGTGCTCCCCCCTTTCTCTTCACACACACACACACAACAACAACAATGGGTTACAAGGAAGGTTCCGCTAAGAAGGGTGCTACTCTCTTCAAGACTCGATGCGCCCAGTGCCACACCACTGAGGCTGGAGGACCCCACAAGGTCGGCCCCAACCTCCATGGTGTTATCAACCGACACTCTGGAGAGGCCGAGGGTTACTCTTACTCCGATGCCAACAAGCGAAAGGGCGTTGAGTGGAACACGGAGAACCTGTTTGAGTACCTGGAGAACCCCAAGAAGTACATTCCCGGCACCAAGATGGCCTTTGGCGGTCTCAAGAAGCCCAAGGACCGAAACGATCTGATCACCTGGATGGTCGAGAACTGCTAAGAGGTGGTATGTATATATTAATTTAGAATGACTGAGAATGTGGAGATTGTAGTGAGAAAAACATATTGTAGACAGAATTAACCATTGAGATGATCTGATACTGAGATCATACAGAATGGTGTTATCTTGTAACATGATCTGATTGTACAAGTAACACATGATCTCATTGAGCCAGAGATGTTCTTTGAGACTTGCTTGTATACAGTCTGACATTATGAATTGACATGATTCATTGAGAGCTGTTTTGCTATATTTGTAGAGATCAGACAGAATGGTGTTATCTGTATCTTGTAGTATGATCTGATTGTCTTGTACAAGTATCGTAACAGATTCTCTGATCTGGAGAGTCAGCATTATCTCATTGAGCTACGAACTTGTAGCATTATCACTGTTCATGGTGAATTGCTTGTATTGTACATTATCAATTACTGGTTCTCATTCCTGCATTCTCGTCTATGTTGAGCTTAACATAAGCTGTGCTCTACAAGTACAAAGATCAGATAGTGGTGTTATTATGTACTTCTTTGACATGATCTGAGTGTCTTACAACAATGTCAATTGTGCTTGATTTCATTGAGCCAGTATGTTCTGAGACTTGCTTGTATACTGACATCTCATTCTTGTCTGATTACAATATGTTGATCTCAATAGGCTGTTCTCTAAGAGATCAGACTGAATGTTATGTATATCTTTTAACATGATCTCATTGTCTTACAAGAGAGTATTATCGTACTATCACTTCTGCTTGATCTCATTGAGCAACCTATTCTTTGAGACTTGTTTGTATAATACTGGTTCTCATTCTTGTCTATGTTGATCTGTAGAAGCTGTGTTCTATTTAAAGTCATACGTAAAAGTACGTACAACCCATGTTCTTCCTTCATGATCTGCTATAGAGATTATTTAGACAATGGTAATGATATTTGTATTGTAACATGATCTGAGTGTCTTATACCAGATTATTAATATCACTTGTGCTTGATCTCATTGGGCTACTTGTACCGGTAGTAATGTCTGTTGTTCTACAGTATGAGACTTGCTTGTAGCTAATTACAGTATACAGTGGTTCTCATTCTTATGTTGACCTTAATATGCTCTAATATAAGCTGTGCTCTAAATAGAAGTCCAATTATGTTCTCCCTTCATGATCTGATACAGAGCTCAGATGATGGTAATGATATTTCTTGTACTTGTGGCATGGTTTTGTACAAGTAACAAACGCTCTGATCTCATAGTCAGTATTATCTCTGTTGTTCATTGTGGTACTGGCTAACATTCTTGTATGTTGATCTCAATATGCTCTACTTGTAGGAGCACTATGCAAGTACAACTGAAGTGTTCTTTCTCATCATAATGATCTGATATGAGTATCGTACTGGTAGAATTGATATTGTCCAATCTAAGACTATGTATATTTTCTTACTTCAGGCATTCCATGGTGCCCTTGAACTGCTTATCTTATTCTACATTCTAGATATGCTCCTGAACTACTTGTAACCCCACATAGCTCAATTGCATGCCCCATTTTCCCCTTGTCAACATCGTACGAGTTGCTCACTCCCCATCCTGTCTTGGCTCAATTGCTCGATACACCTGTGACGCTCCTCGATGCCGCTTATTGCACGCAAGATGACTGGCCAATGAGCAAAACTTAATCCGACCATAACGAATGACACAAACACGTTCCAATATTACCATCTCATCTCATCAAGTTCAGCTATAACGTGTACCGTCGTATCACAGGTTGAAAATATTTCACTAGTGTCTTAGATTCTCGTCTAGGTGCCACGTTATTAGAACACCTGTAACATGGGCTAAAACGCTCGGAAAACGTTCAATGAGCTCTCTAAAGATGCGCACGGGCGGGGTCTATCTTGTGTCAGACTCTCATCCCCGTCGCATCAATATTCGCCATTCTACAGCGTTTTCCAAAACACAGCTTTTTTTTTTTTTTTTTTGCCACTTATTTTTTTCCTGGTTTCTGCCTCATTTCTATATATTTTTTAAGCCGCGCACTTCGTTATTATCCTCGCTATTACCAGACAAATCAAAATTCGGAGATTCGAAATCCAACTTTGCGTAGCGTTGCTGTAAAACCAACCACTCGGATCAAGAATATTTTTCAGCAGATGTCATGCACGTCGGTGGCTGGTGTGGCGGTGCGGTGGCGGTGGCAAATGTTTGGGGGTCTGTAACTCGCTGGATAGTACTCCGATTGGAATTATTTTTATTGTATCTTGTTCTCCTAGTCTCCCTCTACCTCCTACATACCTCGGTTTATCTCTACCTGCACTATATCATCACTTATCGTTGTTGCCGTTGTGCCGCTAGTTTTTTATTTTTCTGGCGCTTTTATGAAAACGTTAATTTTAATCCCAAAAGGAAAATCCCGGAATAACGGCATCATAGTGCGGCGCTAAACGAAAAGTCACAGCACGGTAATGCCCGAGTTTTTGCTTAGTAAGCAGAATTTTTGTTAGTATCACGTGACTATCGATGAAATCACGTGACACTAAATTTACTTCCGAGCAATATATGAGCAACTAACACCATGAACATGAGCAATCTATAATAACCTATAGCAACAAAGAATGAGCGGTTTTGAGCAGTTTTAGAGGTGTGGCTGGTGAAGAAAAGTGTGTGGCTTGGTGGAAACAAGTGATTGGTTGTCTTACAATAGGAGTTGTGTGTGTATTTCAGCTGTTATTGAGTGTATCCAAGGTTAACAAATAAGGTCGTGTAATTTACTTGTCTTTAGTTGAAGTATCAGAACACAACATAGCTGGAGGTACACAAGAGCTGTTGAATATCAGAGCACATATCTTCACTATCCAACGTCATTGCAACTTACTAGCTTTTAAAAATCGCTTCTACATAAAAATTTACCAGACAGAAACTATTTCGGAAACTGTAGACTCAATTGGAACGCTATGGACCTCCACAGTATCTCAAAAGAATCGCCACAGCCAGGGCTATCTTTTGGTACCATTCTGCCCTTTTAAACACGATTTTTGGTTGAAATAGCTGCATTCCAAACTTTCACCCCCGATACTACCCCAACTTTACTTGACTTCTCCCAACTAAAACTCCCAACCTCAACTAATCCCATCTTTCATCAACTAATAACGAACACCACCAACAATCCCCTGTTTTACCACCAGTGTCCTATATATCACGTGACACGACACGTGACTTTGTATAATACATCAAAACCACTTCCTTACTCACCTCCACCTCTCCACCTCTCCTCCACCTCCACATGATCGCCGTCTCAGATCTTCGTACTCCGTATCCTCTGTATAGTGAGCCGCACGCTGGACGAGCAAACACAGACAGGTCACGTGAGTGGGATAAAATCACATGACTGTATTGTATCACGTGACTAACATAAATATCCACAAAAAAACGCCACTTCAAAACCACCACTGCTCCATTGTAAGGCTTCTTCATATTAGGTGATAACTTTACAGTGTAAAAATGCAGGGGCCAAAAAACTACTCTGGTGGCGTCGTAAACACATATTCAAACATATTTTCTGAACCGCAAAAACTCGGAGATTCCGATTCCGAGGTCAAAATTTGCACTGCTCTACTGTACTCGCCACCCCGATGACGTCATCCAAATAAAGATTTCGATATTATTAAACTATTCCATTTAAGGTTTGTCATCCCAATCAACTGATAAGGTGGAGACTAGACGGCTCGAGAGACCAGACGACTTGACGACAACCAGAACAACCTGTGGTAAACGACAAGTCACGTGACTATCTTATATCACGTGACACATCCGTTGCTTCGACACAAACAGGTCTGTACACTTGTTACACATGTTCCCCAGCTACTACCAACCATCAGCGACCTCCGTTGAATCCGGACTGGAACTGGAACTTTTCGACGACGCAGCTTCAGAAGGATGTATTGACGAGCAGGATAATCCGCATCTCGAACGGCTGGCAGAACGGTACCTTGACAATTACGAAGATGGCGAGCTTGAAAACGAGGGTTTTCGGACTGATCTGGAGGAGTTGAATTTTCAGACGGCTAGAAGGATACTCAACCAACAGCAGCTGGAAATTCATAAACGGGTCATGGATGATGGAGATAACGACACTATCAATATTGACGACATTCACAAGGCTGATGATGACGATAGGTACACGATTCAAAGGAGGTTGTTGCCGAGACATTTACACATGTTGGCATTAGGAGGACCTTTAGGAGCAGGACTGTTATTGAGTGCAGGAAGGAGTATTACTACAGCAGGACCTTTGGGGGCTATTCTAGGGTTCCTTTTTACCGGGTTAATTACTTTTGCTTGTATCAAAAGTATAGGAGATATGGTGACATTATACCCTTCTCAAGGCTTACCTCTTTTGGCTGACAGATTTTTGAGCACTTCTTTTGGCATCACAGCAGGAGTTCTCTATTGGCTACTTTTTGCAGTAGCTATTCCCTCTGAGCTTTCTGCTGCTGCTGCTTTACTAGAAGTGTATCCTAGTATGAGTCAACCGAGTTCGGCTTTGGTGGCTTGGTTGACGTTATTTATACTGGTGATTGTGTTTGCCAACTTGCTGAGTGTTGACTACTATGGAGAACTCTTATATTGGTGTAACCTAGGCAACCTGTTTATTGTCATTGGTATGATTATCACCATGTTTGTTGTTTGTCCAGGAACGAGGTTTTGGAAAACTTCAGAAGGATATGGAGCTTTCAGACCGTATTACGACTCGTATGCGGGTTTCCAGTTGCCTCTAAAGAATGAACATCACGATAAACAGATATATGGAGCGTCAGGGCGATTTTTGCAGATTTACGCGAGTATGACATTGTCTGTTTTCGCGTTTGTTGGTTCAGAAAGTGTGTTTGTGGCTGCTCCAGAGGTCAAGAACCCTAGGAAAGCTGTTCCTTCGGCTATGCGAAGAATTGCTGTGAGAATAGGATTGTGTTATTTGTTAGGAGTTATCAGTCTTGGACTGGCTGTTCCTCCGTTTAATACGCTGGGAATTGAGAGGAATGGGTATGGAACGGGCAATTTGAGCCATGGAGTGGTGCCTATTGATGAAAGTGGGGTGTTTAAGAGAGATTTGAATTTGGTCGAAATTAATTTGGTTTTTCCCGAATTTTCGCCAGAAAATGAGGAAAAATCCGAAATTAATAAAGGACAAATTCAAATCAACTCGCAGAGCAGGGGTAACAGAGAGACCAGCTCTGAATACCAGGTTTCTTTTGAAATTTTTGAAAAATCCGAAATTTTTCAAAATGAAAATTCTGAAAAACCTGAATCTCGTCTAGACAGCTCGCCTAACGGCTCACTGTCTAAACGAGCAGCTCCACCCGAACAAGCACCAGACAACACCCCTGATCGACCCCTCCCTCGTCCTAAAAACATCACTTCTCGTCCAAACGAGATCCTAAACCCCACATTCAACTCACCGTGGGTCGTAGCACTCTCTCTAGCAGGCTACGAAACCGCTGCTCTCGCTGTGAACGGTATTTTTGTCATTTGTGCGGTTGTAGCATCGGCTTCCCACTTGTATTCTGCAAGTAGAACTCTGTATGCTATATCCACTAGATGGGAACGTTTGAGATGGTTTTCTACATGTACAGCTCTTGGTATTCCTTGGATAGCTGTTTTGTTCAGTGCGTTAATCTCTTTGTTGTCATATCTAGTAGTGGGATACTCTACAAGACACGTTTTTGATTGGATGTTACACTGGATCTGTACTGTTGGTTTGATTCTCTGGATCATCATGACAGCCGCGTTTTTGAGATTCCACAAGTGTCTCAAAGTCAGAAGAGTGCCTTTTAGATACTCGTTTCCTCAACCGTATACTGCTTGGTTTGGCATGATTGGATGCTGTTTACTGCTGTGTTTCACGATTTTTTCGGTATATATTTCGTGGGATAGACGGTTGTTTGCATCTAATTACTCTGGCATCTTTTTGACGATCGCTATTTACTTGGTTGCAAGAATATGTACCAAAGATGATCGGTTTGTGAGAGTATCAGAGATGGATATTTACTCTGGAAAGCGACAGATGGATTTGCAGGTGTGGGATGACGATAGAGTGTATAATAGCTGGCAGAATAAGCTAAAGAGGAGGGTCATGGAGTGGTTCTAGAGAGAAAAAGGACGATATTTATTTATTTTAATTAATTTATTTATTCCAACAAAACGAAGTTGACAATGAACTGTAGGAAATGTATACTGGTGGTCTATTGGAGGTGTTTTAAGTTGAATCTGGTCATTTTTATTTTTTCTGATTTTTTATATTTAATTTTATTTTAAAAATAATTCTCCTTTAATCACTCTTTAATGAAATAAAATAGCAGGAGAGTAGTGGTAAGTACCATTCTGCTCCAAATCGGCTATATATTCCAAATAACTCATAACATCATGATTTACAACAAAATCTGATTTTCTGGAATTGTTTGAAATTATCCGAACTCCATCTTACCAATTGAGCACAAATTGAACCAATTTTTTCAATTAAGAACTCATATAGCACTTATATCACATCATATTTGCTATGTTCACCTTCTCCTAAGCCACAACTCTCCCCAAACATTTGATATTTATTTTCCAATATTTTCCCCCCATTTTCTCCCGATTAATCTCCCACATCTCCCAAACCCTATATCCCATCTGGGGAGCCGCAAACTCTATCCCAATCAGTGTGAACCATCAACTAATCTGGGACTAATCTGGGGGTAACGTGACATTGAGCGATCCAAGAGTACGAGTCGACGTGTCGTATTGAGCTATCGAGAATAACAAAACAGTTGTGTCACGTGACCAGCAGTATAACCCCTCCAAAACCCTCAATCACGTGCTATATATCACGTGACACCCCACTACTCAGCCCCTACTTCCATTTAAGTTTCCAGCGTGTATAGCCACGTGTGACAAGAACATCAAACATCACAGCTCAGCTCAGTACAATACACAAACGACATTCACACTAGCTCGAATCTTTCACCACTGACTCACTACTACACCGCAACTTGCTCTCGAAAAACTTTCCTAAACCGGTTATTCCTTCCACACCAAACACCCTGTACAGGTACAGTGCAACTCACTCAACTTCTCGCTCACATGAAATGCCGTCGACAATCGCTCTAGGATGCACCGTGGGCATCGTCTCGTCTCTGTGTCAGTCGGTGGGACTCACGTTACAGCGTCAGAGTCATATTTTGGAGGACCACAAACCAGGTACAGATTCATACCGTCCTCCTCACAGAAGAGCTCGCTGGAGGGTCGGATTGCTTCTTTTTCTGATTGCCAACGTGCTGGGCTCTTCTGTGCAGATTACGACGCTTCCGCTGGTCATTTTGTCGCCTTTGCAGGCCGTTGGGCTGGTTTTCAACTCGATTTGCGCCACTGTGATTTTAAATGAGCCTTTTACGCTGTTTTCGCTGGTCGGAACAGCCTTGGTGTCTCTGGGGGCTTTGTTGATTGCTGCTTTTGGAGCTATTGAGGAGCCTAATCATTCATTGAACGAGTTGCTTGTTTTACTTAAGCGAAAACCATTCGTGATATGGATGTGTTTTACGGGTTTGCTCGTGTTTGGAATCATGGGAGCTATCAAGGCAGTGTCCAGAAAACAGAAACAGCAGGTTTCACGACGAAGAGCGTCCATTTCGTCAGGTTACAGCACTTTGAGTGAAGACGATATGGAGGTCAGAGATTCACCTACAACGGTACTTATTGGACTGTTGTATGGCGGAATCAGCGGTATTTTGTCAGCTCATTCGTTATTGTTTGCTAAATCAGGAGTTGAACTACTTTTGAGAGCTATTACTTCAGATTTGGGAGATTTACAAAGATGGCAGTCTTGGGCTATTGTAGGGTCTTTTTTGACACTCGCAGTCACTCAGCTCATGTTTCTCAACAAAGGACTGCGTTTGTGTTCAACCTCAATCCTCTACCCGCTCGTTTTTTGTGTCTACAATATCATCACCATTGTCAATGGACTTGTCTATTTTCAACAACTGGAACGGCTATCGACGGTACAAATCGTGCTGGTCGTTCTGGGAGCTCTCCTTGTCTTTGCAGGTGTAGTGGCACTTTCTTGGCGATTTCAGGAAAAATCTTCGCTTTCACATGTTTATGAAGATGAAGAAATCGAGCCTCTGATGCCTGCAGCGTTGATAGCGCTGGAGAATACACTCGAAGAAGAGGTGCAGGAACGAGAAGAACGAGACACGTCTCCATCACCGCTTTTTTCGCAAAATCCGGCCAATAATCGACGAAAAAGATGGAGTTTATCGATCTCAACCACCCCTAACGCCTCTTCAGCTGCTTCAGTAGCTGGTCCTCCTTCTCCATCGCCTTTGAGACTACATAGACGGTCTCTTTCGTCGTTATCCTATCTTCCTCAGAGTCCAACAAACAGGAGAAAGATATCCGTCCAACAGCAGACTCTGATGAAGGAGCTCGGGCTGTAGTACTAACTTTGCTGAACAATTATTTAATACATAGACTAGATTATGAGAGAGAGTACTTGTAGACGATATGAGTTGTACTGTAGAGTGAGGTGATGTTTTTTGGGAAAAAAAAAAAAAAAAAAAAAAAAAAAAAAAAAAAAAAAGAACATGACAGAATTGTACGGGTTGTGTGTACATACAGAAAACGTGGCATTTGAGTGTCATCTTCATTCCTTTACAAGTATATAAAAATTACCTTATTAGGTGACATGATACATGGAAGCATTGTAGTTAGACAGAACAGCATATTCAGTAATGTAGTAAGTCACGTGACTTAATACACTCCAACAGTGAATATATACAGGTTGATCAATTTTGAAAATGATGTTCTTGAGTATATCATATTGAAGTAAACCCTTGACTAAGACTCACTAATAACCTGGTAGTTTAATCTTGTACCTTGAGAAAACAGAAGAATGTGTGTTGTCTCTTTTTTCATACAAACTCGTTTCATGTCTGTTACAGGGTACATTCTTTCATCATTCAAAGATACAAAACGTGTCCATGTACATAATAACAGCTATCAATACAGGTTCAAACAATATGCATGTATTTTATCGTGCATGGATAAGAGCTATATATAGCTACAAACACGAGTTGATACGAGTAAAAATACGACTACAAAGGGTTCAGAAGATACAAGGAACAAAGTGGGTCTTTCACAGTACTTCATTACCGACACCTTTGTGTGTGCTAAAAATAACGTCTATCTTCATGACCACAAGATTCATCAAGATTATAGGATTTGACGCATTTAGAAGAAATAAGCGAGTCGCCATCAAACCTCATTAGTGTGTGTTTATTCATATCGGCTTCGGTTAACGATAGGACAATAGTGAGTGTCATTATGACAGAGTTTTGAACTGGGGTATATGTTTAGAAACCTGTTCGTTTAAAGGTCTTGTTATAGTGAACGTCAGGTGAAAACTGAAGAATCAGCAATAGAATCATCGAGTAATCAAAGATAGAGCTTGAGAAATTGCTCATACACGTTTAACATTAAGATCAGGGGAATCAGGGGTGCTATACGAATACTAGATGATGCAGAAATGAATATAGGAGACGAATGAGAACACGAAGAGTTGAGTAGGGGTTTTTAACGTGCTCTATCATCGCTTTACCGAACACTAGACCTTTGTACCATGTCTTTATCTCCTGTTCTGACGTTTCTAGGCCGAAAAAGAACAAAAAAATCCATAAATCACAAACCAACAGCTCAAACACCTCCAGGACTTCACCAACACCTTTACCACCCTCATCCCCACCTTCCAATCAACTCTCTGATCCCATTTGCCAACTCCTCAAATCCACTGCTCGTCTAATCCTTCCTCAATTTCGTATTCCCTTTGCAACCCAAAAAACTCAATTTTTGCCGTAAAATCTTTCCCCGAACTCCAATCTGACCAAATACTCACTCATTCTGCTCCTCTTGGCCGTACCAATCCAACAAACAACTCCCTGTTCCTCTCACCCTTCTCCTCATCCCACAGCAAGCAAATATCCACTTTTCCGATCGAAAAAACTTATCGCGTCCCCCTCCTCCCCCACACTCACAGGACACCTGAACTTCTGCCACATCCTTCCTAATACGATGTAAAATCCCGCTTCGAAGTCGTCTTTGCATTTCCGCTTGTTCTCGGCCCCCACGGTCTTTTTTCGCTTGCATAATCGTACGATTCTGCATGGCTGCCAAAATCCTGCCAGGGCAAACGAGCTCCTGTATGAGCTCCTGTATGAGCACCTGTATTCGCTCCGTCTTCATCAGAGCTTCCATCCCCTCTATAGCGGTGGCCTTGATAATAACTCCGTGTGGGTGAGACAGTGCCGACAGAAAAACAAAATAATATCTGAGCAAGCATTACAAACGGTGGGAGACTGAGTGGATGTCAAAGTGATTTACACTGCCAAGCATACTGCATTCCGTATGTTGGGTACAATGTCTATGTCTATGTGTGTGTCGAGCCTGTGTCTAAGCATTATCAAGTCGTCTTTTTGAAAAAAATGAAGAAAAAAAACACAAAAAAAAATTGACCAAAAATTTCGACCCTATCACTACAGTAGTACACTAATAAACCACTCATCATTCCCCTTTGACTAGAGATCGCCGTTGGCCGTTACTCTGCCCCACACCTCCACGGACCGCAAGTGGAAAAACACGCACAAGCCGGACAAGTCCATGGAGGCGAAAATCGAGGGTGCCGTGTGTAGACACAAAGCTCTTGGGCGTCAGGTGAGACACATCACGAGTCTCCACCCGCAATAGCAAGTCAGCGTAGGACCGACTTTGCACATGGACAAAGATACTACGACTAACAATGATGGGTGGGATGTACTCCACTTGTCTCTACTGCACGCGTGGCATGTACAGTGGGTATATGCAGCAGCAATTTGAAAAGATGGTGATTCTGGTAGTGCTTCTGGTTTGTGGATTTTTCTTTTCTCTGGACAAACAGCTTGTCTACTCTCAGCTCTGCTCTTCTCGTATATTCAACTTCACATGCAAGGTTTGTTTCTCGGGTCCCCTCACCCGCCCCTCTCTCTGCAAATCGCCAACTCACAGTTTAATCTAGACCGGGATAGACTCCAGCTCGTATACTGAGGGGACTGTCCTTTGACTTGTTGTTTTGCACAAACAAAGCGTGGAGCAGTGCATGGCCGTGAGTGCATTATCAGCCGACTTTGGGCCTTTTGGCCAGCTTCTTTTCTTCCGTCTTATCGACCACTTAAAACCTCGTATATCTGACGACGTGTTTCAACTGGCAAAAGCAAACCTGCCCTGATTCAGACGATGTGACGGCCAACACACTCCAAAACACGGCTGGTAGATCCCTCGTGGTGTAGATTCTTGTATTGTTGATATCTCACCAACTAATGCTCGTATCGAGTCCTGGAGTTCACCAATAAATACCTCACGTCCGGTTCCACCAGGTACGCCCGAGGACCGGCCGCATTTCAGCAAAATGCCCTTTTTTCCGCGACTCTTGCTCATTCCACATTTAACTATTTTTGACTTTGGCAGTATTCGCCTATGCACATGGCGACCCAAACAGGCAGTGTTGAGGATGCTCGCTGGAAGAATTTACCCACCTGTCAGGTAAGAGGTGGAGGACATCCGTGGGCGTCCGTGCAAAAAGCAATCCAAATAATATGGCAAAAAAATATATACAGACAGAAATGAGTCGTTATAAAACACTCGCTATCGCTCGTGTTTTTCGCTCGTGTATTTTCACTTTGGATTTGCAGTTTCAGCGTGGGTAGACATGTGGGAGAGAGTCAGACGAAATGTCTTATCGTCCCGTGCGACAATCTGGGGCACCCCTGATTAAGATCGTTTGTCGCAGGCGGAGAGTGGAGTTTTGGGTGGAAAAAATGAACCATCTAGTTACACAAACAGTTCTCGGGTGTTATAAAACACAGACACAATACTGTGTAGTCGTACAGCACTGTGTATATAGGACTGCTTCCGCTACACGATCTAGATCTGGAAGGCAATCCAACCCTTAATTGTTGCTCGGTCTACTTTTCGTATTTGGTTACCCTGCATAGATAACGAAATGAGCTGATTTTTTGTCGATCGGCGTACTGTTAGGGACAGGGGTGCAAGAGAGGTTTTGGGGTCTGTGGGGGTCACGTGCTCAGGTACTAGCCGATTGTATGCGTGGGACAAGCAGCTAGGGCTCACTAGCCCTCTAGCCAGTGCAGATTTTGGGCTGCTATACACTTAGTGTTTGCGTCTTAGTGCAATCGTGTTTCATAAGTGAGTGGGATGCATGTATGTCTAGACAAGGGTTTGAGAAACGAAAAGTGAGCAAATACAAAATTACAAAATTAGAGCATCCCACATCACAGCTGGTTTCTACGCTCTTTCTTTTCCTTGTCAGGTTTCGTTAATGTGTCAGATATTACGAATGGAGAGTGGAAATCAAAATAAATTAAAGAAAATCAAAATGTTGAAAATGTTGTTTTCTTCTGTATATGTACACCAGCCGCATCAACCACATCGACCTCTTTAGTTGGGTGGCCCTTTTCATTTCTTGGCTTGTTTTTGTTCTTGTTTTTGTCCAATATATATTTTTCGTTTCTCTTGTCTCAATGCTTGTTCCTGATGGGTCAGGGTCTGTTTCACTTTTACTCTAAAGAGCAGCAGTATTTGGAGAGCCTTGGTTTTGCACTTTCGCTGCTTTTGTGCTTTTCGCCTTTTGTTCTTTTGGCTCTCTCATTTTTCCCTTGTATTGCCACCCCCAAATAGCCTTTCCAAGCCTCCTCCCAACAAAGCCTGTTTTCTTCCGGGAGAGCATAACAAGAGTGAGGATCATAGGAAATGAGACATATCGGAGGTTTCACAGATTAGATCGTTTCCACTGACAAGTGCTAGTTCCCCGTCTACCAACCGTTGTAGTACGACACATACCATTTCACTCAACCGAAGATGATTCACTTCATTCACACACATTCCAACCTCGTATATGGCCCTCATTCTGAACAACTCCCCCAAAGGTGCTCAATTATGTCCAAAGTTTGCTCAGTCGTATTCGGATTGCTACTATTGCCGAGACTCCGAAAGGTGTCAGGAACGAGGTTCTGGTGCGGGGAACGACGATCACAGCAGGGGTCTGTCGGAGCTGGTTAGTCGGAAATGAAGAGATACGAGGTGCCTGTGCCTGACGGAGTTAGCCCTACGAAGACGTACTGTAGCGAAGACGTAGCGAATGCCAAGCGTAAAACCCTGGCTTAGTGTGTTAAGTAGATCTCTTGTACACCATGCTTCATTGAGGTACTTATGAGATAGTGGGGTCAGTGTAGCTACAATACAAGCACTCTTCAGTTGATTCAAGGCTGTAAGGACTGTAAGGGTGTCTAAGACGCCTACAACTTCACCTCAATCAGTCTCTCGTGACTTCATATCATTGAAACATCTGTGAGACAGCCAAACCTCCTAAAGTGGATAGATGGTGCCCAAGCCAGACTGGATATGGAATATACAAATACACACCATCAACAAGTCCTCAGGCATCGCCCTTCGGCCCGAAAAGTGAAACGGAGGCTTTGCCAGTGGCCCTACCTCATCCCTCCGGCATTGAAGACTGAACTCCGAGGTGGACTCCCCGAAAATGGAAAATGAAAAACGCAAAAGCCTAGCCAAGCATTTTTGAAGCGGCTAAGCTGAGCGAAAATCGATTCTACGGGGTGTTTTCGTGCTCTGGGGGCTGTAATATTTCTTCTGGAGACGATCGGAAAGCCTCGAAAAGGTGGTTTTAATATTTTCCATTTATTTTCTCGTTTTTACCAGGTGCGAAATGGGGTGATTCTGCAGCTTGATGGACTTGCATCAAACTTGTTTCGGTCTATATGCGGTGCCGTGTCACACATGTTAACTTTAGCAATCGACATACATAATACCAAGAGCTGAGATGAATGTAGAGATCGATAGTACAAGCAGTGCTACTAGGTACAAGTATGACAGTCTATGGGTTTACCAACCACCACTCGTATAAAATCACACTAACCAGACGCAAAGTTCATGCACGGACAAAATATCCCGACCTCCGACGTGCTGCTGGGTCTAGGTTGAGCATATCCACCACAGCCCCATCTCCGCTGAAAAGCTGCCTTGTGTGCGAAATTTGGATTTTCGCTACTAGGCGGGGTTTGAGACCAGGGTACCATGGACAAAGACAGACAGCAACCCTGTGTGTGCCCCGCCTGTCAGTTTGGGAATAGCATTACGGTTAGGTCTTTACCCTATATAAACAGGCTTTGGGAGGAATGCTGAGGAGGGAGTGTAGGCGGTGGGATTTTTGTTTGGTGAGCTGGGGCTCCTCGCGACGACTCTTTTGCTATAGCTGTTTGCTATTCCCCCCACTGTGGTTGTTGTGTTGCGTTGTTCTCTGATCGGCCCGATGGCTGCGTCCGGGGTTGCTTGAGACCAGCAGCTTAGAGTTGATGGGCGAGTTTTGGCGCAGATACGACTGGCTGCCCAGGCGTTCGTTTAAGCAGTGCGGAAGGGGCAGACAAAGAGAAATAGGGTTGGGGAGTGCACCAGATGATGCAACAAGAGTCGAGCTAAAAGTGGTTTGCGGGCACGCACGCACGACAAGCCATGTACTCTATTTGTTCTTTTTTTTGAATACTATCCCAAAGAGACCGGACAGACCCATATATATATCTCCGTAGCGAGACGGACCCCGGGAACCTACCACCTCCACATATGAACTACTACCCCTACTACGAATTCGAAGACGACAACCAGGTCACATATGTGCGTAACACGCGCGAAGAGCCGTACCAGGGCTCCCATGAGCAGAGCGCGGCTCCGGGCTCGTCCCACATGACCACTCGCGCCAAGCTCGAGATCCAGGGCGAAATCAGAGACATGAGTCGCAACTGGTCCAATGAGGAGTGGACCAAGCGACGGCGGCTGGTCCAGTTCAAGCGCATTCAGCAGGACTCGGTCATCAAGGTGGAGTTTATGCCCTTGGCGTTTGAGGACTACGAGCCCGGAATGGCCTGTGTCAGCTGTATCTACTGGGACCAAAAGGGCGAGTGTGTCATCACCAGTGTGGACGCCATCTACCTGCTGGAGCAGCTGGTCAATTGCAAGTTTACCATTGAGGAGAAGAACCGAATCCGCCGAAACCTGGAGGGATACCATCCGCTGACCGTGTCGAAACAAAAGCCGTCGTCCGAGGACTTTTTCAAGCTCATCATGGGCTTCCCGCAGCCCAAACCCCGAAACATTGAGAAGGACGTCAAGGTCTTTCCCTGGAAAACTCTGGGAATGGCCCTCAGAAAAATCATCTCCAAGTACTCGGCCACCTTTGGCACTCCCTCACATCACCACTACCCTATTAGCAAGACCCAGGTCCAGGGACTTCATCAGCAACAGGTGCAGGCTCAGCAAGCCCAGCAGCAGCAGGCAGCACAAGCATCAGCTCCCGGTCAACCAGGCCAAAGCCCGGCTTATATCCGACACTCACAGCCCACGCCGCCTCATTTGCCGGTGTACAGCCAGTACCAGCTGACCAGCGGGTCTGGATCGCCGCCTAATCTGCCACCGGTCATGCCCCGACAAATGCCCTACTACGTGCAACCGGGACAACCGCCTCTGCAGACACAACTGCCCGTTCCACAGCCACAGACGCCTTCTTCACCACCTTCCAACCCCTACAGAATCAACACGTACGACAATGCCACAGCCGCTCCAGGAGCCGCTCCTCCTGCTACTTCCGGGGCAGCAGCTCCTCCGGCTCCACCAGCTCTGCAACAGCCGTTTCCGAATCCCCCCATTAATGGCATGACTAACCACAACCTTCCGGTTCCCCAGATGTATTATCGTTAATTTATTGAGTAATAGAGCTAGTGTAGCGAGCGCTGAGTGAGAAATGCGAAGCATTTCGAACGGACCTATAGAGAGAAATGCGTAGCATTTCGAACGAGTTCATGTAGCCCTAGGAGAGTGAGAAATGCGTAGCATTTCGAACGAGATCATACATAATACGAACAGGTAGAACTGCGTGGCATTTCGCTCGGGTTCTTGTACACCGAGAACTGGTATCATTTCTAACGAGTTCATGAACACCGAGAACTGGTATCATTCAACCGAGTCTATACCGAACTGATAACCTGAAGCTCGTATTGAACCAACAATCTGTAGCTAGTCGGTTAGAGCGCACCCACATACCAAATTGACCTGGCGTAGATTTCATATCATCCCTGATCCACGTAACTTTCGACCCCAGTGCTTTCTTTTTGAGCTGGGGTGTTATTACTATTACTAATACTATGGCCTGTTCATAGACTGTTTCAGCCCACCTTGTCATACAAGACTCAATTCAAGTGGGCTATACCGTGGATCTATGCTATAACTCGATGTTATTCTTGGCAGGCACATGTGATTGTACGATATTGACTACTGTGTCTAAAAATGCTTCACACTATCGCGCTTCATACTTGTTCTAAAAGCAGACATTCGTATGGCTCGCCCATATTATCAACTACTCCACAATTCCTGAGACATTCATTAGCTCGGTTTCACCTGTCAGACTGTACATGTGATGAGAACAACCGGGGTACACCTCAACCCCAGTGATAACCGCATGCGGTCTATCACTCTGCATTTGTCTAGCCTGCCAAAAAAAGCCTTTGTTTGTACAACGCACATCGCGTATTCAAAAGATCCAATTATTATATCGCCACCAGCCCAGTTGTTTGTCACATCGCGCTAACCGCGGGTATACGTTATCGATGCATGTGACGGTCTCAGAATACTGTACGTCGTATTGGCGTCTTCAAGTGCACATTTTTCTCACCATATAATTGAACACATCTGGCACGGAACACGGGTAATTAACCACCCGGCAAAAAGCAAATACGGCGAGCAAAGTTCTCAGCTGACCAGAGTTTCCGCGGCTAGCACGGTTTTAAATTTATATATGAGCGTCGGCGTTTATATGTATCTAGCGAGAAAAAAGTGGTGAAGAAAACCTGCGTTTGAGACGTGTCTGGGTGTGAGACAATTGCACACGTAAGTAGGTAAGTGATCCGTTGATTACTAATCGGTACACACATCTTCAGTTTTCACTCTCGTATACACACTAAACACACAGCATATAGCAACACGGTTTACCGGAGTTAATTCTCCACCTTGGAAACCATACAAACAAGACGCCAGATAATCGGATAATATATTATCCACTATCAGATATATACCTCGTTCGGTCCGGATGTTGGCCGAGTTCTATAAACCGATATCTCGCCATACAAACAGTACGTACCTGCCTACAGGAGGTAGGTATGAGGGTATGACGTGTTGTGTGGGGTGTGAAATGTGAAATTTGAAAAAAAAAAAAAAAAAAAAAAAAAAACCCACCAAAACACCACCCCCCAAAACAGCCCCCCAGCCCCAAATAATAACCAAAAATCACTCAACCTCACTTTACAACCCCATACACCACTCAATTACTCAATTGAACAACTGCCACCTCATTAACAATCACACTCCCAACCTCGGCCACGTCTTCGACCGGAACCTCTCATGAGACGTTCCTGTTCTTCCCGAAGAGCAGCCCGAGTGTTACCCGGTCTAATCTTAACTCCGAGATGCAGTCTGTTCACATGTCGGGCCATTTTTGCGGGGAGCGCAGTGGGTGAAAACGCGTCGAAACGGGGGGTTCACGGGTACCAATCGATTCAGAAAGACGTGAGGATTCCAAAAAACCAACTCCCATGTCCGTAGCACCCCTACATCGTCCTCCACACGCCCTTAACTGCGATGCAACCCGTCCACTTGGAAAAGGCTAATTGGTTCCGGCTTGCTGTGGTTAGCCTACGGCCAAATTGACAACGCGCATGATAACGGGCTTGGTAGTTGTCGGATTGGCTCAGCAAGACGTTTCCCGGACAACGGCAGGTGTAGGGAACCCGCTTACGTTATCTGGACGCTGATTGGCCAGTTATAACGTCTTCTACAACCCCTAGTCCTGTCATCCAGTCAAGCACAGCTCTAGGTTATATACTGCTTGTCTAGCGTGTCTCTTTTCTGTAGGGGTGTATCCTACTTGTAGGTGTGTTTTAGGAGCTCAATTCCCGCTCTAAAACGGACTCAGGAGCTACCCCGGATTATCTCGGTGTCAGCTCGGCTGGCGACACACGTCACGTGGCTCTACTGCACCCCAGAGTCTGTAGAGTTGAATTGCTAATGAGTCGTGTTGCGTTACAGTTTGGCATTTTAGGGAGGATGAAAAATTTGAATCCAAACTAAATGAGACATTTACAGGTTGCTGAGGGATTGGGGAGTGCAATCATTGTATCGCAGTTCTCATGGCATTGGTCACGTGACTTGCTCGTTTTCGTTATATTAATTTCCCTTGTCTTCTTCATACCGGAACTGCCGGATCTTTGATACTTTCATGCTACCCCGGAGTTGTGCCTGTCCAATAAAACAAGAGTCAATTGACCTTACTCGCATGCAACTCAAACTTGGGCCGGGGTTGAAAGGTTGAAAAAACGACGGCTAAATAATGGCTTGAGAGGAGCTGTATGGTAGTGTATATACCAGTATGAATACATGTAGTTCTTCATTAAGAGACCTACAATACGACTATAATAAGCACTAACCTCTCACGTCCCTGACAAGCCGCCCAAACCGCTCCTCGGTCACATGCAGCTCATAACTGCGGGCCAAAGGACCACAACTGCCGAGGAATGTTAAGCCAAAAGAACAACGACGATCGTCAGTCAGAGTCGCAGCAGTAGCAAGGCACAAGGCAAGTAGGAATATAATGAAACGAGTTTTTTACACAAACAATTGAGCACAGAGACCCGGATGCAACGGACACAAAGCCGAAATCACAGTTAATCCGAGCTGTGCGGTTGAGGTCAGATGGTGTCGGACGCGCCGGAGCCGACCCGGACTTGTGTTTAAAATCGGCACGATTTTGTTCGGGGGTTAGGGTTCACCCTGGCTAATGGCCCGCCGCTGATTGGCCCACTCAAACTCTAATGCTTCACTCTGCAGTGTTTATAAAACCTCTCCGAGGCCCACGAGTGGACTTTTTCCTTTCTGCTCTAACACCACATATCACAATGCTGGCTTCTCGAGTTTCTCTCAAGGCTGTGAGTATACGACATTAATGGAGGTGACACAAACACGACTGTGCCACAAACACAAACCGACTGTGCCACAAACACGTTTGTCGCTAGCGACGTTTTTCAACACGCCGTTTTGACGACCGTTTTGACGACGTTTTTCAACACCTGGTTTTCGGTTTTACACAATTAGCAATGATCCAACATTGGGCAAAACCCCGCATTGTCTGATTTGGCTTTGTGTCGCTTTCGTCCCTTTATCATTGGCATTGTCTCAGAATCGACCAATCACATTATCCCAAATATACTAACCCAGCCCCGCCTTGCACGATCTCTCGCGACCACCACCAATGCGTCGCTCAACCTGGACTCCAAGGTCCGAATGACCAACTGGGAGACCAACAACTTCATCAACTTCAAGAAGCACAACGAGAACGTTGAGATTGTCAAGGAGCGACTCAACCGACCCCTGACCTACGCCGAGAAGATTCTCTACGGCCATCTCGACAAGCCCCATGAGCAGGAGATTATCCGAGGACAGTCTTACCTCAAGCTGCGACCCGACCGAGCTGCTTGCCAGGATGCCACCGCCCAGATGGCCATTCTGCAGTTCATGTCTGCCGGTATCCCCACCGTCCAGACCCCCACCACCGTGCACTGTGATCATTTGATTCAGGCCCAGGTCGGTGGCGAGGCCGATCTTGCTCGAGCCATCGACATCAACAAGGAGGTCTACAACTTCCTTGGCACCGCCTCCGCCAAGTACGACATTGGTTTCTGGAAGGCCGGATCTGGTATCATCCACCAGATCATTCTCGAGAACTACGCCTTCCCCGGTGCTCTTCTCATTGGTTCCGACTCCCATACCCCCAACGCCGGAGGTCTCGGTATGCTGGCCATTGGTGTCGGAGGTGCCGACGTTGTCGACGTCATGGCCGGTCTCCCCTGGGAGCTCAAGGCCCCCAAGATTATCGGTGTCAAGCTGACCGGTAAGCTGTCCGGATGGTCTTCCCCCAAGGATATCATTCTCAAGGTCGCCGGTATCCTCACCGTCAAGGGAGGAACCGGTGCCATTGTCGAGTACTTTGGCGAGGGTGTTGACAACCTGTCTTGTACCGGTATGGGTACCATCTGTAACATGGGTGCCGAGATTGGTGCTACCACCTCCACCTTCCCCTTCAACGAGCGAATGGCCGACTACCTGAACGCCACTGGCCGAAAGGAGATTGCCGACTTCTCCCGACTCTACAACCACCACCTCAAGGCTGATGAGGGATGTGAGTACGACCAGCTCATTGAGATTGACCTCAACACTCTCGAGCCCTACGTCAACGGCCCCTTCACCCCCGATCTTGCCACCCCCATCTCCAAGCTCAAGGATGTCGCCGTCGAGAACGGATGGCCCCTCGAGGTCAAGGTCGGTCTTATCGGCTCTTGCACCAACTCCTCTTACGAGGATATGGAGCGATCCGCCTCCATTGCCAAGGACGCCATGGCCCACGGCCTCAAGTCCAAGGCCATCTACACCGTCACTCCCGGATCCGAGCAGATCCGAGCCACCATTGAGCGAGACGGACAGCTGCAGACCTTCCTGGACTTTGGCGGTATCGTGCTTGCCAACGCCTGTGGCCCCTGTATCGGACAGTGGGACCGACGAGATATCCAGAAGGGCGAGAAGAACACCATTGTGTCTTCTTACAACCGAAACTTCACTGGCCGAAACGATTCTAACCCTGCCACCCACGCTTTCGTCACCTCTCCCGATCTCGTCACCGCCTTTGCCATTGCCGGTGACCTCCGATTCAACCCCCTGACCGACTCCCTCAAGGACTCCAACGGAAAGGAGTTCAAGCTCAAGGAGCCCACCGGAAAGGGTCTTCCCGATGACGGTTACGACCCCGGCATGGACACCTACCAGGCTCCCCCCGCCGACCGATCTCAGGTCGTTGTCGATGTGTCCCCCACTTCCGACCGACTCCAGCTCCTCAAGCCCTTCAAGCCTTGGGACGGCAAGGACGGTATCGACATGCCCATCCTCATCAAGTCTCTCGGTAAGACCACCACCGACCATATCTCCCAGGCTGGTCCTTGGCTCAAGTACCGAGGCCATCTCCAGAACATCTCCAACAACTACATGATTGGAGCCATCAACGCTGAGAACGAGGAGGCCAACAACGTCCGAAACCAGGTCACTGGCGAGTGGGGCGGAGTTCCCGAGACTGCCATTGCTTACCGAGACAACGGTATCCGATGGGTTGTCGTTGGAGGTGATAACTTTGGTGAGGGATCTTCTCGAGAGCACGCTGCCCTCGAGCCCCGATTCCTCGGAGGTTTCGCCATCATCACCAAGTCTTTTGCTCGAATCCACGAGACTAACCTGAAGAAGCAGGGTCTCCTGCCTCTCAACTTCATCGACGGTGCTGACTACGACAAGATCAACCCCACCGATAAGATCTCCATTCTCGGCCTGAAGGACCTTGCCCCCGGCAAGAACGTCACCATCGAGGTCACCCCCAAGGACGGCGCCAAGTGGTCCACTGAGGTTTCCCATACTTACAACGCCGAGCAGCTCGAGTGGTTCAAGTACGGATCTGCCCTCAACAAGATGGCTGCCTCTGCTAAATAAGTGTTTTGTAACTTAAAAATTAATACTATGATTTGACATGAAAGGAGTATGAGCGAAGCGAACGAGTAAGAGCGAAGCGATTACTCGGTGTAGACCTATAGAATAGTTGTAGCTATGGTAATTGTAAAATTTGTAAGAGCTTATGCATGTGTTCTGAGTTGCCATTGGCTGTTATGAAGTGTGTGTTCTAGCCTAAGTGAAGACTTGTAATTTTGAAGAACTTACAAGTATGGGGTGTTGCTTCTATTGAGCATGGTGAGACCGACCCTTGCACCAGTGTTAGACCCTGTTACAAGTAGTATGGCTTAAACAGAGGCCAGTCTCAGGTCTAGCCATAGTCTATTTAAACAACGAGCTACTGTAATAGCTATATGAGGGCTATATGAGTGAGGCTAGTGGTCCAAAGTAGTACTATTGGTGTTGTCGTATTGTCTGTAATTATGGCTCTTAGTCCATTGATGGTTGTTCAAAGATCAGGCTATTGTTCTGAAACCTGCATCCAACTTTCAATCACCTGCTACGTTGCATATTGATCCCTGATCTTCGTATGGTCTCATATGTGTCACCAGTTGCCGTCGGACGATTCAATGATTTCTTTTTTCATTTCTTTTCACAATTTTTTTGTCTTTTCAAGTTTCTTTTGGCAGCCGCCTTTTTGCTTTTTCCACCGTTATGCGATTATTAACGCCCAGCTAAGATTAACCATAGAGGAGGCACGTAAACAGTGCAAGTGTAAAGAAAACAAGGCCTGTGATGGGGTAACTTATATAAGAACCAGGGTAGCACAGTGAGGAGTATATAACAGTTTCAGAATAGCGCTACAGTAGTATGAACTGCGGGGAGCATGTGATTGATTAATAATCGGTTTTAAACAGACGTGTGCTTCATGTGCACCAGTTGACCACTTCACTATATCACACACCGTGCCTTAATAATCACTCATCAGATTATAATTCACAAACATTTAAGCCACAAAATAGGTCTCTGAACTAAGACAATTCGGCACGGAACTCTTCGAAAGTTGCATCCGAGGCGTGTCATCTGCAAAGACGGAGTAACAACGGTGGGCCCTTACTTAACTGTCTTTCACAAGCCTATAGAAACCCACCCCGCCATTTTAAACTTTATATTTTTCGTGTGGGGTGCGTCACTACCGAGGCTATAAGAACACTACGATACCAGTACACCAAGAACACACCAAACACTCTCGACATGTCCCTCAAACTACCACAGTCATTCCCTCTGGGAGGCCCTGACCAGCTCGTTCTGGTTACTGAAGAACCCACTTATTACATTCTCAAACTCAACAACGCTCCCGATAACCGACTGACTCCAGAGCTGCTGACTGCCTGGATTGAAGCCATGGAGGCTCTGGCTCTGTATGCTGAAGAGCCCAAGCCTCTGGTGATCACCTCAGCTTTCACCAAGTACTTTTCCAACGGTCTGGATCTCGAAAAGACTGCCAATTGCGATAACTTCACTCGAGACTACTACTACCCCTTGATCCGCACGCTTCTGAACTTCCCTTGGCCTACAATTGGATTTCTGAACGGTCACACGTTCGCTGGAGCGTTCGTAGTGGCTGGTTTCTTTGATTTCAGAGTCATGAACCCCGATAGAGGATACCTGTGCATGAACGAGATTGAATTTGATGCTCCTATCATGGGAGGAGGAATGGTCATCTTTACAAAGCTGTACGGACGACAGGTGGCCCAGAGAATCACAATGCTGGCAGAGCGATTCCCGGCTCAAAAGGCGCTTGAAGCAGGTATCATTCACGCCAAAGGAATGTGGCCTGAAGTGGAGGAGATGGTCAACAAGGTGAAACACGTGGCTGGCAAGAAGTTCTACTCTTTGATTCGACAGGAGGTGTACAAGGACGTTATTCTGGGACTTAAGGATGAGGAGGACCATCAGGGTTTCCTAGATGCTCTCATGGGAGATCATATTGATCCCAAGGTGGAGGAGGAGCAGAGAAAGAGACTGGATCCTAAGATCAAGGCTCTGTTGTAGGAGAAGTAACTAATTTATCTATCGTTTACGTAATACAAGTATGGCTTCATGCACCACAGCATGATGGACCTCACCAAAAAGAAAAAAGAGCAAAAAGAGAACACCCTGAGGTGCTGTAGTCGTGCCTTCGACCAGATTTGAACTGATGATCTCGGCATTACTAGTGCCGCGCCTTACCACTTGGCCACGAAGGCAGATGTTGAAGCGGGGGGTGGGGGTGGTGATAATTGGAGGAGGTTGAAATGAATTTTTTCGAAAATTCGCGATGAAATGGCAATTTAAGGCTATTGAGGTGATTTAGGGCGCGATTTGAAGTAATGTTAAAATTTTCATTCCGATTGGAGGACTGTAGATGGAGTTATGATCACTTGTATGTGTCTATGGTGTAGATAGAGTAGAACAGCACGGCACACTGAAATCACTCAATTGAGATAAATACAAAGGGTGAGTTTTTGAATAGTTTTTAATGGAGCATATGAGTGGTTTAAGAGTAATTTTTGAGATCAAATTTTTTTTTTGGGGTGGTAGGATACTCACTGTTACAGAGGTTGATTGTTCCCAGAATAGCCTCTTCTCACTTCAGATTAATTGTAAAAATGTTCTTAAAGCTCAAATATTTTTTCATCACTCGAATAATACGTTTCAATTATACCTTCTCTATCTCTTTCAATTTCAAGTTCCCCTTTTGACCGCTTCAAAACGCGTTCCGGAGCTTTTTCGTCAAAACTGTGTTTTCTGAAACCTACGAACACTACTTTGGACATTGATCCTGAACGGGATTTGAAGTGAAACAAAAGGCATATTTTATCATTATATTTAAATATGTCTTCTAAAAACTTTCAAACTTTTCCTTCTTCTTCAGAATCAATTCTGATCAAGTTATGATCCTCCCAAAATTTTCGCTCAGTTTTGGAGCCTCCAAAATCAACATCTCGCCACAAGAACCACCATAACTCCTCCAAATAAAATCTGAAAAATATAAAACCAATCCCATCATAAAATTCAGCGTCTTGAGTATCCCCTCCACCCTCCCGCTTCTCCATTACTCCCCTTTCAACCCCCCTTTTTCGCGTTTGAAAAATGGCAAATTTTCCGGTCACGTGACTTTTGCAGGTCCCATTTCGGACGCCAAAAAAAGTCCGGAATTTATCGGTTGGCCCGATGGTTTAGTGGTATAATTCTCGCTTAGGGTTTCCTGAGCAATTTGCGAGAGGTCCCGGGTTCAATTCCCGGTTGGGCCCACCCTTTCTATCTCCCGGTGGCCAAGCTGGTTTAAGGCGCGAGACTGTAATGGCATAAATTGTAATCTTGAGATCGGGCGTTCGACTCGCCCCCGGGAGATATCTTTTTGCCCTACTTTTTGCCCCACATACTTTTTAGTGGGCAATGCCCCTCTTCAATGTGCTAACTTGCCGTTCCTTAAAGAAACTACTTGTAGCTAGCTATTCGTTATTTTAACTTTTTCAATGCCAATCCCTTCGGGGATTGAAGAAATGCCTATTCATAATTCGACGACAATGGCTGTGGGGTCTCCTATTTGTCCTTGTCAGCATTCATTCATAAGCACCAACGTTGCATAGATGCGCCTATTCGTGGGATTAACTTTATTACGTCGGTTCGGCGTTAATGATAAGTGCGGTAGGAGCCGAGGGGCGAAGATACGGCAAAACCGAGCCTGTAGAGTGTGTTAGACGGGTAATAAAATGTGGTTGCCACTTTTTTCGCCTCCAAATCGGCGGGTTTTCACCCTTCGAACTCCTCCACGTGAAACCCTCACATGCTTTCAGCCAACCTTGATGGATGCATTCAGGCCGCGTCTAAAGTCGACATATAAAAAGGCTACCCCGGATAAAAAAAAGCACCCTGCAAAACACCAAAAAAACAATGTCCCTGCTGCAATCCTTCCCCCTGCCCAACAAGGGCGAGACCCAGACCGACGAGCAAAAGCTCATGTCGCTCTACGACAAGGGCGACTTTTACTGTCTCGAGTTCCACTCGCCTCCTGACAACCGTCTGACCTCCACATTTATCGATGCCTTTGTCGAGGCTCTCAACTGGCTGCTGCTCAAGAAGAGCGGTTCCCCCAAGCCTCTGGTCACCACCTCCGCCATCCCCAAGTTCTACTCCAACGGACTTGATCTGGAGGCTGCTATTCGAACCCCCAAGTTCTTTGAGCGATACCTCGGCCGAATGCAGCGAGCTCTTCTCGAGTTCCCCTGGCCCACCATTGCCTACATCAACGGCCACGCTTTCGCTGGAGGCTTCATTCTCGCCAACTCGCACGACTTCAAGGTCCAGAACGACAAGAAGGGATGGCTGTGTATGAACGAGATCGAGTTTGACGCTCCTCTGATTGGCCAGCTCATGTCCATTCATGCTCACCAGTACGGCCCCGTCATTGCCCGAAAGATCACCATGATGGGCCACCGGTTCCCCGCCACCGAGTCCCTCAAGGACGGTATCGTCGATGCCATTGGAGGATGGCCCGAGGTGGAGGAGATTGTCAAGAAGACGAAAAAGTACGCCGGCAAGAACTACTACAACCAGATGCGAATGACCATCTTTGCTCCTGTCCTGGACCACTGCATCAACTACTACGACGAGGAGGCCAAGGACATTGCTCGACAGGAGGCTGCCCAGAAGTTCATTGACGACCGACAGGAGGAGATCAAGGCTAAGCTGTAGATATCGAATATATGAGTTAGTTGTTGAACAAGTGTAGTGTGGTGCAGGTACAAGACATTGCTTGATTCAAGTAGGTACCGTTCCTTTTAGTATTAGTCATGCTAAAGTAGTCTTATGCAGGTGGCTTCTAGAAGGTGTGGAAGGAAGTGCTTTATTAGTACAAGTACAAGTAGACAAGTTGTGAATGATTTTATTGTGGAATGGGTTGAGACCGCTCTCAATAGTCTCAACTGTAACTCTAGAGTAATGCTCCACTATGACAGATGTCAAAATCGGAGATGAATAATCAACAAATGCTCACATTAAATATGCAATTGATCGAAGACGAAGTGGACATCATCTTTAAAATAATTGATTCGGAATAATCGTTCTCTAGTTTCAATATAAGCGTGTCTATCAAGCTGTTCAAACAAGGACTGTCTCATCCCTGCTTTATTCTATGTTCTCTCAATACTAAATAATGAACATATTATTTTCAAGATCGAGTATCAAATAATACAACCAGAGCAATCTATTTAGCAACTAGACTGTATCTGGCGAGTTCTTTTAACTCTGGTTATGTTCTGTCTTTCTCCAAATCTAAGATCCTCAACTCTTCTACTGCTTCTCTTTTTTCATAAAATAATATTAAATCTCTACTTGTGCACTATAATTTTTTTGTATTTTTTTCGAATCTGAAATGAACCACAGCTACATAACTACTCAAGGGACTCGTCCGACTTTTCGGCTTCTTCAAGCTGATAAGTACTGTCGACATTCTCACGTCTGGGCATCCTGGGCCCATCAAGACTCAGAAGTTCCATCCAGAGAGCCATATTCATTTTCTCCTGAGCCTCGGCTATATCGGTGCTGGTAAAGGACTCTTCAGAAGAGCTCTCATAAGCCTCTGGAACTTGCTTCTCTCCGTTAAACTCCGAAAACTGCTCGTTATGGCTCTCAACAGGAGACTTATAGTCCTCCTTGGTCCCATTGAGGTACTGGAGAACCTCATTCTCCTCCTCAAAGCCCTCCATGGTCTCTCCAGTGTTAGGAGTACGTCGGTTGAGTCCGAAAAACGACTCAGCAGTGGTCAAGTGACCTTTAGGAGTCATGGTGTAGATGGTATTTTGAGGCATATAAACACCATCAACAAAAGAGCCAGGTCGCAAAGACTCTCCATAAGTCAGAGAATTGTCCAAAGTGATGTTGGCAATGAAATCCTTGGCAATACCACGAGTGTAAGGATTCTTCATTTTGGTGTCTCCGTACTGCCAAAACTCATATCGGCGCTGAGTATCTCTCTCCTCCTTCTTCTTGGCAACATACTCATTGTACTGCTCCATGAGCTGATCGTACCGTTTCTGCTGTCGAGGAGTCATGATTCGGTTTCTTCGACGCAATTCAGCAAGTTGGTGCTCATTGTTGTCAAAACGAGCCTCATCTTTTTCAGAGAGCTTGAAGGGGAAAGAGACAAGTCGAACCATTGTTGTTATTGATTTTACAAGATGGAGATTTGGACCCGTATTTAACCATTGTCTCACTGATAATGCATAGACAAAGTTAGATTATGCCCTTACGAAGTTGTATGTTTTGCCATATAGTAGAAAAAATGTGCCTTAATAGAAAGGTGTAGAAAGGGTAGTTGGAGAAGTGTAGTCGTAGAGAAAATTGGATATTTGAAGAGGTCTGCTTTTGGAGGTTTGGTGTATGTAGGTAAACGTAGTTGGATCTGTAAAGTCGTTTTTCACTGTTGATCGTGGTGTGACTTACAGTACCGATTGAGCAGAGGCATAAATCTAGCTGGATTGTTATGGACCAGACATAAACGGAAGTGGAGTTCGTCATGTCACGTGATCCAGGGAGACAAATACAATTTTTTATCTCTAGAAGGCAGTTCCTTCTTGAAGGCCGTTTGAATATCTAGAAGGGTGTCAGATATGTTCTGGAAGCCTGTCATGTTCTGGAAGTGTCTGAAGACAGCTACTGGTACAATGACATTTCAGTGACAGTTAATTTACAGTGTTCAGAGTGAGCTCAAAACTAAGGTATGGAAGGTCTTGTCAGCTTCCAGGGTAGCTACAGAGATGTGAAGGGTACCAAAAGATTCAGAAAGAATAGGGCTATGTTATGGCGGGGTCTACTCTAGTGGCTACAGATCAAGAGTATATCGAAGTTGCAGTGCTCTTGGTATTTCTGTTTGTGCTGATCTGGTTTCTGTTAATATTCAATTGAGCTGTTCTTTATCTTAATGATGAATCTGCCTGTGAGCTTCTGAGAGCTCTGAGTGACTCTATTTTCATGTGTACAGTAGCCTTACCTTACCCAAGCTTAAGACTCTGACTCTTAACAGTATGAACAAGAACACAACCTTTAGGCTATACCATGGCATTAAGACCAAGAAAGTAACGCGAGTAACTATCATACAGGTGGTTTTACTTGCTTCTAGATTCATTCAATTGCACAGATGTCTTCACTTGTCTATACTGGTAGTTGATCATAGGGTCGTAGTGTTCTTACACTCAGTGGTGTGTTCTTCAGTCTACAGCTAATCACTTTTTTTTACGGCAACCGCTCATTGGGTCCGCTCGTGACCTGCGGCCACTCGCTTCCGGTACTATACATGCATTTCTAGTTAATCTAATCCCATTTTAGTCATATCCTCCTAATCAAAAGTAATCTTCTTGGCCTTCTTGGTCATATCCACGTCCTTGAAGAAGGCTCCATAAGCGCCATGCTCCTTCTTCTTTGTGTGGCCTCCAAACTTGAGCAGCTCATCGGGAACGGGCTGGTCGGCTCCTCGCAGAACGTTGATCAGAGCTCCAGACAGGTGCTTCTCGTGCTCAGTAAAGAGAGTAATAGCCTGTCCGGTCTTTCCGGCTCGTCCGGTTCGACCGATTCGGTGAACGTAGTCCTCAACGGTCAGAGGGAAGGTCAGGTTGATGACCAGCTTCACATTGGGGATATCCAGACCTCGAGCAGCGACATCGGTAGCCAGCAGAATGTTCTTCTCGCCCTTCTTGAACTCATCGAGAGCCTTGGTTCGCTGCTGCTGAGACAGGTCTCCGTGAATAGCAGCGACTCCGTAGCCTCGTCGGGTCAGAGTGTTCTCAACTCGAGTAGCCTCCTTCTTGTAAAGAGCGAAAATGAGAATCTTGAAGTCGTCGTTGGCGTACTGACGCAGCAGATCAAGCAGACGACCCTCCTTGGCTCGAGGATCAAGCACCTCAACGCTCTGAGTGATTCGCTTGTTGGCAGCAAGCTCATCTCGCTCTCCAATCATGACCTTGGTAGGAGTCTTCATGAAACCCTCGGCGAGTTTTCGGACCTCCGGAGGCCAAGTAGCGGAAAACATGACCGTCTGTCGACCAGTCTCTCGGGTAGATCCGATAATCTTCTTGATATCCTCCTCGAAACCCTTCTCGAGCATTCGATCGGCCTCATCAAGAACCAGGTAAGAGACCTTGGAGAGATCACAAGAACCCTCATCAATGAGATCACAAAGACGACCGGGAGTGGCAATCACAAAGGAGGCTCGCTTGAGATCATATCGCTGCTGCTCCTTGGGAACACCTCCATAAACACACACGGCATGGAGACCAACAACATCACACAGCTCCTTGATGTTATCGTAAATCTGCATGGCGAGCTCTCGAGTGGGAGAAACGACAAGAACTCGAACACCCTTGCCTCCATCGGTGCTCAGAACATGCTCAAGAGCAGGAACGGCAAAGGTAAAAGTCTTACCGGATCCAGTCTCGGCAACACCAACCATATCCTTACCAGCAAGCAGGTAGGGCCAAGAAACGGCCTGGATGGGGGTGGGCTTGGGGAACTTGGTGAGAACCTTCATGATTCGGTCGTCCAGAGAAACGTGCTTGAACTCCATGGTGGGTCGCATCTGCTCACCCTCAATGGTGATGGTGTGCTCCTTGAGGAAGTCATCAACAGTGGACTGAGGCACGTTGGTAAGCTCCTCGGACTGAGTGTAGTCGCCGGAAGACTTGAGGGTAGCCTTGGGGGTCTCAGACTTGTCCTCAGACTTGTCCTTCTTTTCCTTCTTGTCTTTCTTGTCCTTCTTGTCCTTCTTTTCCTTCTTTTCCTTCTTTTCCTTCTTCTCCTTCTTTTCCTTCTTGTCCTTCTTGTCGAGCTTCACCTTCTTGGTGACAACGTCGTCATCTTCAGTTCGGTCTCGTTTGCCCATTTTGTCTGTAATTGTGAGGTTTGCATTTATCACGGATTTTTCTCACCATATGCATGAAAAATTATTAGAGTTCAGAGCTTAATTGGACCGTGAGTAAGCAGGGTTAGGGAAGTAGTTGGGAGGTTGGAAATGTGTAAGCACCGTTAATTAAGGCACCATGGTGAAATAATATTTTAATAAAAATGAGGAAAAAGAAAAGAAAATAATTAAAAAAGAAATAATTAAATAAATCAAATAATAAAAAACCACCCTCTCCAATAACATCAAACAAACACCCCCTACACTTCCCCTCAACCCACTCAACTCATCACTGTTAATCCCTTATCGTGCCTAAGGTTCAGCCACTTTAGGCAGGGCGGTTAGGTGGGCTTTGGTAGATATTATCTGGTGGGCTTCTGAGACTAGCTGGGGACACAAAGCTTTGGCTAGTGGGTCTTTGACGCAAGGGGAACAAATTCGCTTGTTTCATTTTTCCAAACAAGCACCAAACAAGCCTCATCTTATCTCTCCTTCTTGGTCATACTGCCTGCATGGTTGCAACAGCAAAAACTCAATTGCTGTTTTATATCAAGGAGAGCCGATGCCACTTTTTCTTTCTTTTCCACACCCAAAATGTCCCGATCGAAATTCACCGAATACAAGCAGGCCGCCCGAAACTTCTGGGTCCCTGAACCTCACTTTACCGAAGCTGATTATCCCGATCTGACCGGCAAAACCTATGTTATCACCGGAGGACACTCTGGAGTGGGTCTGGAAGCCACTAAACTGCTTATTGGAAAGGGAGCCAAGGTGATTATTGTGGGTCGAAGCAAGGAGAAGGCTGCTGATGTGCTCAAGGAGCTGCCTGATGGAAAATTCGACTTTGCTGAGGCCAATCTGGCTGATCTTACTACCATCTCTAATGCTGGAGAATACATCACCAAAAACTACCCTGAAATTCATGGAGTGATTCTCAATGCCGGTGTCATGACTCCTCCTTACTCTCTGACTGCTCAGGGTCATGAACTTCAGTGGGGAACTAACGTTGTCGGTCATCATGCTATCATGAAGTACCTGGACCCCATTGTTCTCAAGACTGCCAAAACAGCTCCTCCTGGCACTGTACGACTTGTCTGGGTCTCTTCTTCAGCTGTAGTCATCTCTGGACTCCCCGGAGGTATCAACTTTGACGACATCAACTACGAGAAGGAACAGAACCCCAGTCCTCATGTTCTCTACTCTCAGTCCAAGATTGGAAACGCGTACCAGGCTTATTTGTGGTCCAAGAACCACCCCAATTCAGGCGTCATTTCAGTCTCTGTTGATCCTGGTAACCTCAAATCCAATCTTCAGAGACACTCCAGTGAGTTCCTCAAGAAAGCTTTCAACTACGTGCTGTATCCTGCTCAGTATGGAGCTTACACTGAACTGGCTGCTCTGCTGGCTCCTGATGTCAAGGATGGAGAACATCTCATTCCCTGGGGAGTTCCTGGACATCTGAGATGGGATGTTGATGAAGGCAGAAAGGGAGAGAAGGGAGAACACCTCTGGAGCAAACTCGAGGGAGACGTCAAGGACTTTGTCAAGGAGTCGTACCCTTAGATATGTTAATGTATGTGTTTGAGTAGAATTATCTAGCATACAAAGCTGTAGAGAAACAAGACATATGCCAGATATTCATGTTTAACATGTAGTTATCCTATTGATACCTTCAATATACAGAATTTAGACGAAAGATAATTAGTGTACTTGCTGTAAGTATTCAAGATAGACACAGCACAATACACCTTAAGCTTAGATGATACAGTCATACTGAACAATCACAGTTACCAGCAAAGGTCAAAGCTGTTATTTCTTCATAAAAAAGCCCGTCACGTGACATATTTCGCCCAGTATGATCGCCCAAACACCCAAAATTCCAGTTGCGGCCATATCCTGATGTGTTATGATTGATTATTAGTTAATGTATGTTTATGAATTAAAATTCAAAGCTTACGTCGAGTACATTTGCATTCCCAACAACCCACTCATCAAATTCGACACTTTTTGTGCTAAACCATTCACCAACCATTAGTCAACTAGCACAGTTGACTTTCTCAGTCTAACCAACTAACAATCMACCAACAATCAACTAATTTACTCACTAACAAAGTAAATCTGTTWACTCGCATCTTCTCCACTTCATCCACGGAGAGCTTCATCATCATCATCACTAATCATCATGTGCCTGCGCGTTCAGACTCTCCATTTGTGAGGGTTCTGTTCTCTAGTTCGGGCCAAACCTCTTAAGCTGCTATGGACGTAGTTTTGGGGGTGTGCGGGAGCACGACGGGAAAAGGGCGCACGTGACGCTCCGAGTACCGACACAACAGGTGTATATCCTTCATACATCTGATTGGAGGAAGAGAGGGGTCAATTCGCGGCCGTTTTTGGAATTTAATTGAATGTATTGAATATGTCGTAAAAAAAAAAAAAAAAAAGGTGAAAATACGGCTTCCCGTCCGATCAGCCATAGTCAAGCACCAGAGAGCCTAGTTAGTATTGTAGTGGGAGACCATACGAGAATCCTAGGTGCTGCAATTTTTTACCCTCCTCGCTTCGCTCAGAGGGTATTTTTTTGCTCCTTCCTGCTCTGTCTTCAACCTAGGTTTGGTACTCCTGCACGTCACAAAAGCAGTCCTGGAGGTCTCAAAGAGGCGTTTTCTAACGTTTTTTTGCCACTGTTCTATTCTGCGGAAGTGTCGCCTCCGATTGAGCGGCTTTCAAAGCCGATACCATTCCTCTGCGTTCCTCAGTATTCTTTTGAAATATATTTTAGATTTGTGATTAAGGTTGTCGTATATTGAGAGCCAAAAAATTATTGTTACAGCCAGGGAAGTGGGTGAATAATGGCTTGAGAGAAAATTCACGTTTTGTGTGTTCTTTTCACACCTCTAAAGATCATCTTTTTCACTTGTTAATCTCACATTTCTTCATACACCCCCTTCCAGGTCCTTCCATTCGTTTCTCAAAGTTTCCAAATAAAGGCTGGGTGCAGATTTCATGCACATTTTTTTGCCACCAGCCATCTCTTCAAACTTAGATCCGGCCCAAGAAAAATATATAAACCCCCCTTGGTCCTCTCTAGAAACAGCAGAATCGACTTCACAGTCATTCTCAGATGGAAGGTGCCTTTTATAGTCTGCTGAGATGCAGGTTGACAAGCAAACCTGTCTACACAACGAGGGCACTTCGCTAGTGTCTGATGACGTTGTAACAACACGAGGACGAACAGTCTGATGACGTTGTTTGGGAAGGTGAAATTCCGAATCCCACAATCGGTTATCTCGGCTATGACGCATTGAAAAACATGTATGAGTTGAGCGTGCGATAGCTGTTGCTGTGCGTGAGCTGAGAAATCAGCGAGTGCAGTATACAGCGAGTACGACCGCCTGAGCCAAGTGTCAATAAGTCCCTGGTTGACCTCTTTGTTGAAGAGTCAATAAATCCATGGTTGACCGCCGTGCTGAAATGCATGAGTAAAGAGCCTTGAGCCGCCAGGTAAAGAGCCAGAGCCTCGAGCCAGAGCCACCGACATATCGAGAGACTCTTTATGAGATACTCGCTGAGAAACTCACAGGGTGAAATTCCTTTTTGAGATACTCCTTCTCACAGGTGCAATTCCTGTTTGAGAGTTGCCGCCTAGAACTGAAGAGCCAAGCTGAAATGCCAGAGCTGCCGGTTGCTGAGTAGTCTGAAAAGACTGAGACGCCTAGAGCAAAGATCTGCTAGGCAGACGCCCAAGAGGTCAAAAGAGCATACACGAAAGTGTTATTGAGCCAACCAGCTGAAATGCTTGAGTCAGAGCCATACCATAGGCCAGAGCTGAAACGCCAGAGCCTCACCCACAAGTCCAAAGAGCAATAAGTGTGTTTGAGCCAGAGTCATCGAACCAGTGCCTTTACCAGAGCCTTGATTGAGCCAGAGTACTTACCAGAGCCACCGAGCCAGAGTAGCCAGTGAGTCCCACGAGGCCATAAGAGCAGCCAATAAGACCCGAGAGGCAATAAGAGCACAGCCTAAGTCCACAGAGCAGCAGCATAAGTCCAGAGAGCAGCATTGAGCCAGAGCCAAAGAGCCAGAGCCATATGAGCCAATATGTCCAAAGTGCAATAAGAGCCATACAGTCTACAGCCAGAGCATGAGCCAGAGTCATTGAACCAGAGCCAGCCAGAGCACACGAGAAAGAGCCAGTAAGTCCTATACGGCAATAAGCGCCAAAAGCCGTACAGCCATAAGTCCAAAGAGCAGAGCAGCCGATAAGTCCACAGAGCAATAAGAGCATATTCAGAACAAGAGCCATTAAGTCCAAAGAGCATGAGCCGTTTTTTCAGCCAATAAGTCCAAAGTGCAATGAGAGCTATTTCTCATAAGTCCAAAGAGCAGAGTACCATCCAGGAGTAGGAGTGAACCTCACAGAGGAGTAAACTGCCGAACCTGTTATTTAGTTGAGAGGAGTAGGAGTAATTCCGAACCTCTGGGGTTAATACATTATGGACCATAGAGTCCCACCCGATATTTTTGTACTGTAGTTGTGATTGTAGTGTTATGATTGAATTGTACCGTAGTCTAGTTTGTATGCTTTGTTTTATTTTATTTTATTTTATTTTTAATTTCCTGAAATTAATTTCATAATCACCATGGTTATTCCAGGATCAGTTTGTTGGAAAAGCTAACTAAGGTCAACTAAATGATCGTAACACATGCAGCATACTGTACTACAGTAGTACCAGTACAACGTCTTATGCTATCAGTTGTGCACCTGTAATTTGGTACAGGTGTCACCTACATCACCCGATTCAAAAGAAATCATACACACCCTTCCTTCCTTCAACCTCAGATCATCCCATCTCGACCTACTTTATGGGCCAATTCATCCCAAGTAGGAACTCCCAACGCTGTTCCTTGTTATTCATTGTTGCCTGTCTCATCGAGTGGAGACTAAGACACTAGCGTAACAGTCATTTCAGCGCTACCGTAGCAGCCATACCAGCCATAGCGCTCAGTTATTGCTCCTAAATTACAATCTTCACGCGACTACCCCTCTGCCGATCTTTATAATGACACGTCGTCCCCACGCGTCAACCACATGCCCATGTGAAGTTAATTGATAAGGGAGCTGTAGGGGTATGAACATGTGAATACAGTAAGCAGAAACGGTATGCTGAGGCGTAAGAAGCGACAAAAGTTCAAGAGCAACCAAGAGCACTCTACAACTGCTGTTTTTGTGCACAACACAGCATCCCTCATACTATGTGTGCGCCACTGTCTTCGCCTTCGCCACTATCAACATTAACTTCCGGATTAAAGTTGATGCAAGTGAAATTTCCAAATCAGTGGCGCGACAAGCAGACCCTGACAGATAGTCTTCACAACACCCTTCAACTCTACACTCCCCGGGTCAAGTCATGAAGCTGACCCACCTGCTGCCCCTGGCAGCCCTACTACAACCGCTCCTGGCCCAAAACGTCAAGGTCTACGAAGGAGAACATGTCCACAGCGCCCGATGTCTTTCGGGCTTCATTGACGATGCCTGTGGAGCCACGTTTGAGAACGTGGAAGCCACCAACGCCGAGGTGCGACCTCTGCTCAAGGATCTCGTCAAGGAGGACTACTTCCGGTACTACAAGATTGATCTGAACGGCGAGCGATGTCCGTTTGTATGGGACGACGGTCTGTGCGGTAATAAAGCATGTGCTCTGAACCTGGAGTCCGAGGAAGACCTTCCAGAGGTCTGGAAACCGAAGCGACTGGGCGCGCTGACTAAGGACTCGGTGTCACGTGACAAGAATGTTCGTCAGAACGAGCGTTTTGCCGAGTTTGACCTCGAGCAAGAATACGACTCGAGAGGAGACAACGGCGGATCCAACTACTGTTACCCTGAAGACGAGTTTGCGCATGGAGGTGTGTATGTGTCGCTTCTGGACAACCCCGAACGGTTCACAGGATACGCTGGTCCTCATGCTCAGCGAGTCTGGAGAGCTGTTTACGCTGAGAACTGTTTCACAGGCATGTCTTCTCTGCCTGGAGAAGTATCTTCTCCTCTGAATCTCGGCTCCGGTCTGGTTCCTTTTGGCCAGCAGGACTTTGATCTGGCTGAGATTGACTCGTATGCTAACGATCTTCCCCATCAGTGTTTGGAACAGCGTATTTTCTACAGACTGTTGTCGGGCATGCAGGCTTCCATTTCTACTCATTTGTGTTATGAGTACCTTGATATGGATGCTGGAGAATGGCGACCTAACAGCACTTGTTTTGAGCAGCGTGTAGGTACTCACAGAGATCGTCTTTCCAACCTCTTCTTCAACTACGCCTTGGTCTCTCGAGCAGTGTCTAAACTCAACAACCACCTGGACGATATCAAGTTCTCTGATGATCCCAAACATAACGTGGAGACACGAGAAATCGTGTCCAAGCTGACTGCTCTGCTTCAGAACACCACTTCTGCGATTTTCAACGAGACTCTTGTTTTCTCGACCCCCGAAGCTATCACTCTCAAGTCCGAGTTCCGACAACGGTTCAGAAACGTCTCTGCTCTCATGGACTGTGTTGGATGTGACCGATGCAAGCTCTGGGGTAAAGTGCAGACTGCAGGCTATGGAACTGCTCTCAAGCTTCTGTTTGAGCTTGGAGAAGATACCGAGACGGTGGTCAAGAACCTGCGTCGAACCGAGCTGGTGGCACTCCTCAACACGTTCGACAGACTCTCAAAGTCCGTTGAAGCCGTAGAGTACTTTGAGGCTCTCAAGGAAGGAGCTCGTCAGGAAACTCCCTTCAGTGCTTTCCTGTACTTTGTGCGACGAGCCACTTCTCAGGCTTCTCGACTCTTTTCGGGCATCACACACAGTATCACCAGCCGTTTCGCATGGATCAAGGACACCATGTTCTGGGAAGATCTCAACCGAGAGCTATACGCCACCAAGGTTGGCCTCAAGTTCATTCTAAGGTCGTACTGGAACTTTCCCCGAAACATCCTCATTCTGACCTTCAACTACCTGGCTCCCAAGTGGGACTATTTTGTCGGTCGAGACAAGTACCAGAGCCGAGTGGTTCCTACACATCCCATGCACACTCTTACCAAGACGAATTAGGGATTAGAGTGATGTTGGATAAACTAAAACAAACACACGGGGGCTGTTCTCTAATAACCAAACAGCCCCTCTAACCATCTGCTAGAAGATGGGGTTGCCAGTTAAGTGGCATGCATATAATTATATATAACATATTTAAATGAAACTTACAGAAAGAAAAAATGGGTGTACTTGTATTATGGTATGATCTATTGTTATACATATGTACAGTTTGTACTTGTTAGTGGTTCCCTTGGTGATAGAGTATGTCTGAGATATATCACCTTGACAGCAATATCACCTTAACAGCAAACAGAGATATCTGTTTAGATGACAGAATAGCTCATGGAACGCTTGATTTTGCTCGTTTTCACGATTTTGAGCGACTTTCAACCAAGAAATCGTTCTTCAGTAAGTCGATTTTTCAACTTTTTGTCGTTTTTCAATAAACAACTTTTTCGCTTGATTTTTCATGAACACAGCTAGTTACTTGCTCTTCGTGAACCCGCTAGCTGTCCGCTTTTCGTGAACCCGCTAGTTGTTAGGGCTACTCCTCCTTCTCCTCCTTGACCTTCTTCTTCTCCTCCTTCTCCTTCCTCTTCTTTTCCTTCTTTTCCTCCTTCTCCTTCTTTTTCTTTTCCTTCTCCTTCTCCTGGTTGTACGTCTTACTGAGCTGTTTGCCTTCGGTCGAATCAAACGCCTTTCGCGCCTCTGTAAACTCCTTTTGCAGCACCAACAGCTCTTCTGCTCGTCCTAATTTTCGCGGATCGTTTCTCAGCAGAAACTTGAAATCGTCGACCTTGATCTTTTGACGTCCGGCAATCTCGGCCATCTTGGCAGCCTCGTGACACGTGTCCACAATGTAATCTGTGAGAATATCCTCGAGAGCAGCCACGGTCTCTGGATAGGGATCAGACACATCTCCGAAGGCATAGAGGAGAGGTTTGACTGGGTTAGGTCTCAGTTATTTCGTTGGATCACGTGATACTCACTATCGTTGACAAACAGATTAGTTCGTTTTCGTTTTCGTGTTCCTTCCAGTGACATGGTTGTGTTGTGTAGTGGTTGAGATGATAAATATTGATGTGAGATGTGTGGCGATAGAGTTGTGCATGACTTTAAGAGAGGATTGAAGGTGATCTTAATATGGTGAAAAATAAGAGTGGTAAGAAGAAAGAAAAAGAAGAATAATGATAATGGAGCACTGTAGAAGAAAGAGATGAGATGGAACTGAGTGAAAAAGGGTTCTATTTGCCACTATGGGGCTGTATCAAAAAGATTACATAATCAATCATTCAAACGCTTACATAATCTCATTTATTGAGACTGAGAGTGAACTTTGTCATTATGGATATAGTTTTCAGTTCTCCCTTCCTTCCTCCGATCACGCCTTCGAAGATATCCTTATCTTAGCTTTGGGCCTATTTATAACAAAAGCTTCAAGTAGAATATGCTTAATTATTAGAGTGTTAGTTAGCCAAGGAGTCCACCAGACTCATGTAAAGCTGACTATTTGGCTGCTTTCCGAATTGCTTGCACACATTGACTAATGCTGATAATCCTCGCATCTCGCATACCCCGCTCTCCTATTCAACGTTGCTACTGCGTCTCAAGGTGCAGCCAACATACGCATGACTTTGCTTGAAAAAGCAACGGGTTCTCGGACAATAAAGACTTTTTTAAAACAAGGTAGTTTTTGCATTCTGGGCACCGAGTTTATTTGCAGCGTGGAGCAGGGTATTGTTCAAAAATGAACGTGCCAGATGCGTTTCAACTGCACCCGGTTTTCAACAGAGTTTGAGCTAAGAGTTTTGGACAGCCGAGTGTTATAATAATCCGGGCTGAAACTGACGTGGAGAAGTTGGGGAAAAGCGGAAAAAGTAATTTCGACTGTTATTAAGCGTTTTCCGGAAGCATAGCCCCTTGTTACAGCTGACAAAGCGGTGCTACTACTTGCTGGTTGAGCATGCAAGATGAAGAAACCTTCGTTTTGAACTTTGAAATCATCGTGGGTTTAATAAGCGGTGACGTATTGAAACTGTGGAGCGATCATTGTATGATAGATAAGAGTTATCAGAGTGCTGTTCATTTGAATGTGAAATTTTGGAAAAGAAAAACCGTCAACTTCGGTACAACTCCAGTAAGGACAAATACGTCATGTCTAAGACTGCCAGTGGTTGTCGTTTTGGGCCATCCTCTAAGGCTAGACCATGAGACACCTTCGTATCCAGCTCAACGTCTTGTAACTCAGGGGCTGGGTTCCATGCAAGCCCGTGTCATATGATATTGCGCACATACTGGCGAGCACAAGACGTCAATAAAAAAAAAGGTCATCTGACATCACCATGGGGCATGGGGTAATTGTCTGTTGAGCCATTATGACCCATGTTAACCAGGCTATCCTAGTAACAGGCAAGCTCATTATAGCATGATATCACCCCCAGCGCGGCTATTCTGTGCTAACGGCCCCTCAAACACTCTTTTTGCTGCCAAGAGCGCTCCTACAAGTCCCGACCCACCTCCAAGCACGCTTTCTGCTACCGGATTGAGAAAGTTTTCCGACACGACCCAAGCATCTCAACATGCCAGATGTAGGAACCTACAGCGAGTAGGTGAAAAAAGAGGATAAAAAGCAAAGTTTACTGTAATGAATTGGCGGTAATCAAGAGTCCAACAGTGCTACTACCACACAACCAATGCCCTCATAAATAATACAATGGCATGATAATCCATATCACTAGCCTAGACTACCACTAGCTTCTTTTTCTCCTTCGTTTCTTGGTCCGCCCACTTTGGACTGTTTCGTCCACTGCTTGTCGTCATGCTGCTGGAGATTGTGGGGCCGACCGTTGGCTTTGTTAATACGGACGGATAAACGACCTTAGTTGTTGGAGCTTAAAAAAAAATGGGCCGGAAAGCGGGCCTAGCCGAACAATGGCATGTGGGGGTTGTAGGGGGTTGTAGGAAGGCAGAATGGGTTGTAAACGACCGAAAAACCAGCTTTTTTTGCTCAAAACGCTTGGCTAACGGGCGTCTTCCATGTACTCCTACCCCCACAGGAAGGGCCTTGGGAAAAAAGCTTAGTTGGTGTAACCACGGTGTGCGGACAAATTTTTAGGATTGCACAAAGCTTATTTCCGGAGTGGCTAAGTTTATTTGGGCCAAACAACATCGGGTGTAATAGCTCTGGTAGGCACATGACAACCCTCTTAAAACGACATTCAACTGCCGATTAGAGGGGACATGAACAGAACGAAATCCTTCGCAGGATGCTGGACGTGCCGAAACAGAAAGATCAAGTGCGATCTGCGCAGACCCACGTGCCAGAGGTGCGAAAAGGCCAAGCTCGAGTGCGAAGGATACTCCATCAAGTTGAGATGGGCACGGACTGGTAAGGAGGGTGAAGATGGAGAGGAGGAGATCTTTCGGCGTAGAAACGTCGACTTTGTCGAGTACCCGCCGGAAATGACGTTTGAGACCTACAGAGAGATGGACATTACTCTTCAGAAACTCCATGCTCCAAAGTTCCAGGCTGATGAGACCATGGTACTCGGACCGTTTGGCGTGTTCTCAGGTCACAAACGCCGCAGAGTCGACCTGCCACAGCCACAAATCACTCCAAAGCATACTCTGTCTCCAAACAAGCAACAGCAGCAGCAGCAGCAGAGTCCACACCATTCACCCCATGTTCAGCCGTCTCCACACAACCACTCGCCTCATACGCCACATGTGCCGCAGATCTCGCCTGAAAACATGCATCCCGAAATCGACCTCGATATTCTCATGAACAACATTCCCGTGCATCCGCCTCAGATCATTCCTCTGACGTACTTCATAGATCCGAACTTGGACATGCACGACGAGGAGCCTCAGCCAGAGAGCTCTCCGGGAGGAATTATCCACCGCAACATTGAGCAAATGGAGGAAAACGAAGTCAACACGATTTTCACAATTGTCCAAAACGACCTGGCTGGAACTGCATTTCCCAAACTTCCAGCCTCAGAACTGCAGTTCTCAGATACACAACTGCAGTTCTCGTCACAGTCTCGGTACCTGCTACACCACTACATCACGTCAGTGTCTCAAACAATGACGGTTGTAGGTCATCCAAGGAACCCATGGATGCAAATCTTTGTTCCTAGAGCTATTTCAGCCATTGGAGACCTGGTGGCTACAGGCTACACGACCAACTCTCGAAATGCGCTGCTGCATGCTCTACTGGCCATTTCTGCATACAATCTCCAGAGCAAGTACCCCAAAAACTCGCTCAACCGAAAACACTACTCGGAGCTGGGTCTGAGACTCAAGTCGGAGGCTTACAAGCTGCTGTGGCCGTGTTTCACGGAAGATATCAGTGACCAAAAGTACAAAGATGTCCTGGTTTCGATTCTCTCAATGGTCCCTATTGATGTGGTTTCAGGAAGTATGTCTGACTGCAGAGTACATTTACTGGCCTGTCAAAAGTTCATCGAGATGCGTCTTTCTTCGAGACGAGATATCTCGCCTAAAGCTGCCACTCTGCATCGAATTTTCTGTTTCCTCAGACTTCTCCAGGAGTCTACAGTGTTCACTGATCTGATGGAAATCGATGATGAAGAGCTCAACGAGGTTATCACTGACGATCAAGACATTGACACGATTCTGACCGGTGCAGACGGCTCGAAAATGTCCGACAAGAAACGTCTCAAGTTCTCAGACGCCGGAGGCGGTATTTTCCAGAAAGAAAAAGACCCCAAGAAACTCGGCAAGGATGATCGAAAGAACTCACACGAGGGCTACTTTGATACCCCCATCAAAAAGTCGCTTAAAGGATCCCCCAATGCTCCTCCTCCAGGTACTCAGCGGCTCAAGATTTCCGAGTACTGGCTTGGACAGCCTGATTTGGCGCCTTGCTCTGATTCGTTTGATTTGAGCTCGATTCTGGCAATGTATGGACTTCCTGATTCGCTGCAGGCGTTGTTATCTCGAACTACAGCTCTAGCAAAGAGATGTATCTCTTTCAGACAAAAGAAGGGTACCAACTACGAGTCTGAGCAGATCCGAGTGCTGGAACAGGACCTTCTCCAGTGGCGGTTTGAAAAGAGTAAAATCGAAATCCCCAGCTTCAACGACAACAGAAAGGCAGTCTTGCATTACCACTGCATCACGTTCCATGGAGCTCTGGTGATTTACTTTTACCGGCTGGTTCTGGGCTGGCCAGCTTCGTCTCTGCAGGATAGAGTCAAGTACCTGATGCATATTCTGCTGGAGATGCAAAACTTCAAGTCCAAGGTATCTGTGATTTCCACTCCTTTACTCTGGGCTGGCTTTGTAGGCGCTTGTGAAGCTCTCACAGAAGATACCAGACAAGGATACACCAAGTATATTCAGGATCTGGCCGAGTGTGGTATGGGTACGTACTATGTGCCTAGAAACGTCATCACTGAGGCCTGGAGACTGCAGGATAAGGGTGAGGAAAGTAACTGGTGGGATATAGTGAGAGACTGGGAAGCCCATTTGCTGCTGTCTTAGCGAAAGCTGGAAGCAGCAAACTGTACGATATAATGAATAATGACTAATGATAGTATTAACTTGTACGAGTCTTAGCAGCTCTGTGTGAATGGTATGTTGTGTTGCCTATAGAATGTTCTGTAATATCAATGCTACAGGGATGGCCTTTTCAAGCTGTACTATATTTCATCATTTTTCTATTCACCATAAACTCGATACATATGGCCTTAAAGCCTCATATTACTGGTAGATAAGGAAAACACAAAATTGTTCTAATTAAATAACTACACATAAATAATCACTTTGACTGGCTCGTGTAATGCCCCAGAAACTCCTCTTCTCCAGAACTAAAGTCATCAACAGCCGACTCATAAGACGAAGGGGGAGGTGAGTTTCTCACAGTTGGTGCTGGTTCAATTGGCTTGGTAAAAAAATCACTGCTTCCTCCCGTCTTGAACACCATCGCATCCTTGATTGTATCGTCGAACTTGATAACATCTGCACATGTCAGTTTAGGCAGAGCAAAGCTCGTCAGCTTGAGATCTTGTGGATTTCGAACTCGAGACATGGCCACATAAGCCTGACCCTCTGCAAACATACCGTTCATATCAATCACAGTTCTGATCAGAGTCTGACCCTGGGCTTTGTGAATCGTCATGGCCCAAGACAGCATAATGGGAAGCTGTTTTCTGCCGCAAATCAGAGGGTACGTTTCACCCAACTTTTCCCGTTCCTCTTCACTGTAAGGTTGCGTGTAGTCTCGTTTCTCAAACTCTGCGAAATCAACAGGGATGTACTGTAGTCCATCTGGTTCGACATGTTCATCTGCAAGTCGGAAAATGACCATCAGACTAGTGTTGAGCTTGAAACGACATCCGGTTTTACCCTCCATCGCTCTCAACTGCACTTTCTGAGCCATGGCAGCTTGCTTGTACGCCTCGTCAATGTGCATAAGGGCGTATCGATAGTAAGCCCACTGGTGGTGTGCAAGAGGTAACCCAAGAATATGTTCGATATCCGGAGGAGCCTTGGAGTATTGGCTCAGAGATCGAATGTTTCGAGGCTTGATGTGATGGTACAGAGCAAACAAAATCTCCAGATCCTCTCTGTAGCACGAGTACGTTTCACCAGTCATGAGGAAAGCCACCTGTCCCATATGACCATTGACTAGACCCTTTTCGTAGTCGTTTTTGAGATACATGATCTGGGCACCCGGTTTCAGACGAATCACCTCATCACACTGGAACTCTTTCATGGCCGAGGCAATGAACTCATGAGAGTAGTCCTTGCCGTGGGTGTCAGCTGCGAAATAACACACTTCTGGGCCGTCCAGCTGTTTCAGCTCCTCCTGGTTGGTCTTCTCCACTGAACTGACTTTAGCTCGCAGATGAACAGCTTCTAGTCCTGAAGGATGAGGGCCAATGAATTTGGTGAAGTAGTCTGTGAGCATTGTCGACTCCTCTGCAGTTCCCTGGTACTTTCGGAACATGTTGAGCATCTGGGAAAACTCTGAACCCTCAGCTTGACGTTTAGCTACCGTCAGACGCAGTCGATTGCCTCCAAACACTCTGTCAAAGGCCTTGGAGTTGAACAGAAAGTCTGGGGGAGGCTGGGCATCCTTCTTTTTCATCAGCTTGGCATACGCGTTCTTCTCTTCGAAAGAAGGCACGGGAGGAAGCTGAAAGAAGTCTCCTACACACACCACCTGCATTCCTCCAAACGGAAGCGACATGAGGTGTTTGTCCCGCGCCTGGTCCTTTTCACTGTAAGCCACCACCTTGTCGAGATGAGGGTAGCCTCTGATTGGTCCGCCTTTGAGTAGTTGCTTTTCCTTCCACTCTCTGGCTTTCTCGGCAATACCGAAAAAGTTGGCTCGGATTCGTCGGGCAATGAAGTCCAGCTTGTCAAACATGGCTGCAGAGATCATACTGGTTTCATCAATGATGAGAATATCGGTGAACTTCCAGACGGCTGCATTCTTGTGTTTGTTGGACAACCTCTTGACACATACATGCTCTGCGTCTTTCATGAGTCCCAGACCGGCCCATCTGTGAATAGTGATACCGTCGACGTTGACAGCAGCTAGTCCTGTGGGAGCTGTAACGTTGCAAACAATTCCGTGTCGTGTACAGTACTGGTGGATTTCTTTAATGAGCACGGATTTACCTGTTCCGGCTCCTCCTGTAAAGAACAGACTCTGTCCACTGATGACCAGGTCGAAAATGATTTGCTGTTCTTCAGTGAGAGTGACATTTTGGGGTTCAAGAAGAGACAACATGGTAGTGTTGTTTCCAACAATAAGACCAACAGTTTCGTCGTCACTGGCTACCCCATCCACGTTCTCCGGTTGACTGGATCGAGGCATTCCAGTGTGCAAGTTGGTACCTTCTGTCTCCTCTACAGACATTTGTAGTTCAGACAAAGGAGGAGGAGCAGTAGAAGGACGCCCTTGTTCTTCTACCAGAGAAGTGTACATTTTGACAAGCAGATCCTTGGCGTCTCTTCTGACGAGTCGTTTGAGCTCCCCCAGTCTCATAGCTGTCACCTCAGCATGGTTCAAACCAGAGTGTCCTTGGGTAGCGTTCCGCATTTCGGTCTTGTAGTATGCAATCAGAGGCATGATATCTTCAGCTTCCCATTCCTGCCACCAGTCGTCTCGAGTAAACATGTTTTCATCTTGCACTTGAGGAGGAGAGTGGTCGCTCTGGTGTCCGTTGTGTCCATTCTGACCGTTCTGGTGAAAACCGTTATGTCCATTCTGACCATTCTGAAAAGAGTCGTCATGTCCATTCTGATGTCCATTCTGATACCCGTTCTCTTCATAGGAAGTGCCACTAGGACCAGGCTCCGGCTCATCAACGTCCATTTCATCGTCATCATCCTCCTCCATTTTCTCCACCTTCTCCTCTTTAACACCCTCAGACGCCTCTCTCTCCTTCAACTGGTTCATCATCTTGTTGATGGTCTGGGCTCCCTCCTCGAGTCTCTGACGCTGGTACCGCTCTGGCTGCTCTTCCCAGTGCCTCGTGGCGTTCCTCAGCGTGTTTTTGTGCCTTGCCTCGGCTCGCAAGTCGTCTGATAAGCCCATGGCGTGGAGTGTTCTGGTGTTGGTCAGGCTATTTAGAATTTGCCATTTCCGACAAATTATGCATCAACGTGACGCGTCGGTAAACTCAACGAAATGCTGTAGTGAAAAATGACGGGTCAACTGTCAGTCAAGGTAAAAGATGTGACAGAAAATAAAGAGACTGGAATGTAGAAAAACAAATAAATGCAGCCACCTCTCAAAACACTGATACACCAGTGTACAGGACAGTAGAGCTCAAAATACTAGGTTTGTTGAATATTAGTTGAAGCCTCAAAATTAGTTGACATTTTAGTTACATGTCGCCCCCTTCTACTGATACTCCACTTAATCCAATGTCTATTATGCTATGCTATTAACTAGTCTGAGAAACCAGTCCACTCCTCCTCATCATCATCCTCATCAACCTCCTCAACCTCATCGGCTTCATCAACCTCAACCTGCTCTTCCACCTCATCGGAAGAAGTCTCGCTCTCAACTACAGTCACCTTGGGAGTTCTGTTGCCAATCTCACCAACATCCTGCTTCTCGAAACAAGCAGCAAAGAAACCAATACCGCCATCAACCTTGGGCAAGGCTCGAACAACTCCGTCAGCAAGAGCAGCTCTCTGGTTCTCAGGAAAGTCAGAGAATCCGTTAGGATCTCCTCTTCTCTCCCACAAAGGCAGAACTCGCACTTTAGGGGCAAGTTGCCAGCCTTCAGCAGCTACCTGAGAGTCAAGCAGCAGCTTCTGAACAACCTCCTCGTTCTCAATGTTGTGAATGGAGCATGTAGAATACACCACCTTCTTGGCACTTCCAAACAACAAAGCATGCTTAACGATTCGGTACTGGAACTCTGACAGCTTGTGGAGTCGGAACTGGTCCTTCTGATCGTCTCTGTTAGTCTCCTCAGCAGCAGCAGCATCATCTTCATGCTTTCGACCAAAGATACCTGATCCCGAACAAGAAGGATCCACCAGAATACCTTCAACTTCAGGGTAATCCTCGGGCTTTGTGTCGGTGAAGTCTCCAATGTTCACCTTGATGCAGTTATGGCAGCCAGCTGTCTTGACCATCTTTGTCAGCAGCTTGGCTCTCAGGTTGTCCTTCTCAAAAGCATCAATAGAGCCTGGAGTGCCTTCAACGAAAGAAGCCAGGTGTGTAGTTTTGTTTCCAGGTGCAGAACAGCAATCAATGAGTTTCTGGCCTGGTTGGGGGTTGAGAATTGTAGCAGGGAAGCAAGAGGCTCGATCTTGAATGATGATTTTACCATTCTTGTAAAGCTCACAGTTGGCCAGTTTTTCTCTAGGGTGAATTCCGTACAAATGAGGCACGTGGATATCCTTGTAAATCTGTCCAGGAAGAATTGTGCCTCCCACAATCTTGTCAATAGGTTTGAGTCTCGAAATCAAAGGCGTCTTTTCAAACTCCTCCACGTTACTCAGCACTGTGTTGATTCTGATCCATCTGATAGGCGTGGAGTCTTCCTCTACGAGTTCGTCGAGGTCGGTGATTTTGTTTTTCAGCTTGAACTTGGTCAATTCGGACTTGAGACGGGTCTGGTGAGCCAGGAACATGTCCTTGAGAGGTCCCTTGGAAATAGTCAGTCGTTTGGACCGAGAACACAGCAAATCGTGAGCCATCAGAATAGCCATGTTCATGGTGATTTTGTTTTTGCCGGGTTTGTCATGGATGGGAATTTCAGCAGCCTTGATGATCTCAACGAGGAAGGGTCGGTATTTCAAGGTAGAGAAGACCACTGCAAAGACATGCTTGGGGTCAGCTCTGAGTCTGGTTTTTCCGAGCAGTTTTGACTGGGCGAAAATCCGGCTCTGCAGAGAACCCTTCTTGGACGGTTCCAGAAACTGGGCGGCTTCCTGGTAGAAGTTCATGGTGTAGTGTGTGGGGTGGATTAATTCGGTGCCTCAGGATTTTTTCTGGTAGATGCATGATCTAAAGTTTAATTTAGGCAAGCCGCACATGGACATTGAGCGAGCACATTGAGCGAAGCGAAATGTGCAGCGAAATGAACATACTAGTACTGACAGACAAACCTCATTTGTAGCTCAATATACCAGTAGGAGGTTATGACTGTTCCTGTACCTCCTGATATCTGTATTTTGGGTGCTGTTTGACAGCTTGGGAGTCTAAGTATTTTCATGTTGTTGGTTGAGATATTAGTGAAGGGTAGTTGGCATCGTCTAGACAGAGTGTTGTTGACAAATACTGCGTTATTTCATGCACTGACTGAATATTCAACACCTCTGGACCTCATATATCACCAAAATAATGAATTTGATAACTTATGTAAGGTCTCACACCCCAATCTAACGTTCGCCACTAGAACGTTTCTTGTCTCCTTTAGGACAGGGTCTGTCTCTAATAATACGAAGCACACGACACCATCCATCAAGTGTCAGAGGAGATAATGGCGCAGCAAAAACTATTTTTAGACACGTGTACGACCCACCGAAACGTCTTTCAAAAAAACACTCATGCCACCTGCCAAGCCCACCGTGTCCTGTTTACATCCAACCATTGCTCTGCCAAAACCTAGAAGCTCGTTGGTTGGCACATTTCACACCTAATCACGCAGCAGATAGGGGTGATAATATGGAGAGAGATGAGACAAATGATGGAAAGAAAAATGCTCAAAATAGATATATAGATCACGTGACCTATAATAGCTATATATTTCATCGCTATTTTTGATAATTCGCCACTACACCGCCCAGTGGCAAACCCCTTTTGCCTCTGCTTATCCGGATATAAGACTACCTGCTGTACCCTCCCAACTACCCAAACCCTATTTTGGTATACCACAGCGCATCATCAACATAATAGTGCACCATCAGCTTCTGTTCAACACCACCATTACACCCCAACAATGGACAAAGAACTCATCAGCACAGTAAACAAGCTGCAGGACGCGCTGGCCACCGCCGGGCCTGCCTCCAATCCCATTGATTTGCCCCAGATCACCGTGGTCGGCTCCCAGTCGTCTGGAAAGTCTTCCGTTCTGGAGAACATTGTGGGACGAGATTTCCTGCCTCGAGGAACGGGTATTGTCACTCGACGGCCTCTCGTGCTGCAGCTCATCAACCGACGCCCCACCGACGAGCTTGGAGTACAGAAAGATACGCCTTCTGAACGAACCAACGAAACCAACGAGGACGAGTGGGGAGAGTTTCTGCATCTGCCCGGAAAGAAGTTCCACGACTTCAACGAGATTCGAAACGAGATTGTGCGGGAGACGGACGCCAAGACGGGCAAGAACCTGGGAATCAGTTCGGTGCCCATCAACTTGCGTATCTACTCTCCTCATGTCCTCACTCTGACACTGGTCGATCTTCCTGGTCTGACCAAGGTGCCTGTGGGAGACCAGCCCAAGGACATTGAGCGGCAGATTCGAGAAATGGTGCTCAAGTTTGTGTCTTCTCCTAACGCCATTATTCTGTCCGTCACTGCAGCCAATACCGATTTGGCCAACTCTGACGGTCTGAAACTCGCTCGAGAAGTCGACCCCGAGGGAGCTCGAACGGTCGGAGTGCTCACCAAGATCGATCTCATGGACCAGGGAACCGATGTCATTGATATTCTGGCGGGACGAGTTATTCCTCTGAGATATGGATACGTTCCTGTGATTAACCGAGGCCAGAAGGATATCACCTCCAACAAGAGTATCAAGGCTGCTCTGGAGTACGAGAAGGACTTTTTCGAGAACCATCCGTCCTACAAGGCCAAGGCCCAGTACTGTGGTACTCCTTACCTCGCCAAGAAGCTCAACAACATTCTGATGCTGCATATCAAGGCCACTCTTCCAGATATCAAGGCTCGAATCGACAAGACTCTGCACAAGTACCGAACCGAGCTCGATCAGCTTGGACCTTCCACTCTCGGATCGTCTTCTTCCATTGTGCTCAACATGATCACCGAGTTTTGCAACGAGTACCGTGCTGTTCTGGACGGTAAGGGACAGGAAGTCACTTCCCTCGAGCTTTCTGGAGGAGCTCGAATCTCGTTTGTCTTCCATGAGATCTACTCCAACGGTGTCAAGGCTCTGGATCCTTTTGACCAGATCAAGGATGTGGATATTCGAACTATCCTCTACAACTCTGCTGGATCTTCACCATCGCTGTTTGTCGGCACTGGAGCCTTCGAGGTGCTTGTCAAGAAGCAGATTCGACGATTCGAAGACCCCTCTCTTCGATGTGTTACTCTTGTCTACGATGAGCTGGTTCGAATCATCACTCAGATCCTCACCAAGCCCTCTTACCACCGGTACCCTGCTCTCAAGGAGAAGATCAACGCCGTGGTGATTGCCTTCCTGCGAGGTGCTCTGGTCCCCACCAACAAGATGGTCAACGATACTATCAACGCCGAGGAGTCGTACATCAACACTGGTCATCCCGACCTTCTCAAGGGCTCTCAGGCCATGGCTATTGTGTCTGAGAAGATGGGCGGCACCACCGGCATCCCCAAGGCCGCAGACCCCGCCAACCCTACTGGTGAGGAGTCTTCCGGCTTCTTTTCGCAATTTTTCGCGTCGAAAAACAAAAAGCGACTCGCAGCCATGGAGCCCCCGCCATCAGTCCTCAAGGCCTCTGGCACTATGACTGAGCGAGAGACGCTGGAGACGGAGGTGATCAAGCTGCTGATCCAGTCGTACTTTAACATTGTGCGACGTACCGTGGCGGACATCATCCCCAAGGCGGTCATGCTCAAGCTGATTATGCATTCCAAGCAGGAGATTCAAAAGGAGCTGCTGGAGAACCTGTACAAGTCGGACAACCTGGACGATATGGTCAAGGAGAACGACTTCACCGTGCAGCGGCGAAAGGAGTGCCAGAAGATGGTGGAGGCGCTTTCCAAGGCAGCCGAGATTGTCCAGAGTGTATAGATAGAGCGTAGATTAATGAATTATGATTGGAGATATGTGTAGTGTTAGTCATCTTGTAGCTACAGGACAGTATCAAAGTTCGTGGCGTCAGCCATGCATAAACTGTAATGAGGGTTAGACAGATAATATAGATTACAGTCGATGGGTTGCTCTGTTCTTATTTGACCCTGTTTTCACGGTGTAGAGCGTCGGTGGTTAGTGTGAATGCAGGGGTTGTGTATAAAAAATAATTATCTGATCGGTTTCCGAAACCATGCACTCCTCTATATGCTCCAGACATTTCATATCACCCCTTTGCCGCCGCTCCCCTCATCTGCAGTGAGCACCTGACATTGATACATCTAACTAAAAAGAATAGTGTGGCAGGCGCACAAGAGCACCGTCTGTCAAAGTTTATCTGGGGTGGTGGGTGGGGTGGTTGTAGTGATATAATGTACAGTACCTGGTAGAAGGGATGTACGTAGTTCGGCCCATATTCTACACCCCCATATTATCTCTCAGTTATCACTCATCCCTTTTTAAACTATCGCCCCACGCCTGCAGGTTGCCTGAAGAAAGAGCCTACTGTAGCTGCTCCAAAAACCAGGGTTGGGACAAGCAGAAAAATATAAACAGTCTCCACTTTGCTCAGTCCGTGCGAGTGTTACGACAGCTGATACGATACACACAAACGACAGTGGTACGCACACAAACACTACCATACAACCGACACAAGTACGCACACACAGTCCACCCACCGACCTGCAACATCAGATCTCACTCAGACCTCAACCTCAGACATGTTCAGCCTGACGGACTCCAAGTTCCGTGAGCGCGTGGAAGACAACGTGCGGGCTCGCAGCGCGCTGCTCAGAAACGGCTGCGCCACCTGCTCGTACCAGTCGGTCGATACTCGAGCCTATGGCTGGAGAAGCACCTCCAACAAGACCCGACTCTTTTCACGACACACGCTGCGCAACTTCAGCTACTCCAGCCTGGTTGGCGGCATGGCGCTGTTTGTGTCACTCAGTTTCGCCATCAACTGGGTGCTTCTGAGCGCCTTTGGAGGGTCTCCTGTTCCTGGAGGCCTTACTGGCGGATTCAGACTGTCTCCCATGGTTCCGGGCACAGCGCCACCGGGAGGAGCTCCCATTCTGACCAACACGGCGCTCATCATCTCGCCCAACTCGGACTTTGTGGTTCCTGCTCGAATGGCCGCTTTTGGAAGGGGGTTGATGATGGACCATAACGAGTTGTCTATTAATGGGGAGTATGAAACCTCCGGCATCTCCGACGGAACGCCGATTCTCATCCCCCCGAATCGCCGAAAAGAACCGTCCGTTACCGCGCCTCTCAGAGGAGAACTGGCGGTGGTAGGAGGAGATGCATGTGGAGGAGGAAAACGACGCAACCTGACGGACAAAATCGCGCTGGTGATGCGTGGAGGATGCTCGTTCTACGATAAGGTGCTGACGATCCAGGAGTGGAACGCAAAGGCCGTTATTGTGGGCGATAACCAGTATAATCGGGGTCTGGTGACCATGTACTCCACCAACGACACTGACATGTGCCAGGTTCCGGCCATGTTTGTGTCTCGGGCTTCTTTCGAGCTGCTGTCGACTGAAGATGAGGTCAGTATCATTCCTGGACCTTCAGCCACTCCTGCTCTTGATACGATCCTGTTTCTGCTCATTTCGCCCATTTGTTCTCTGTCAATCATCTACCTTATGGTGTCTGTACACCGGTATTTCACGCAGCTGACTCGTCGGGCTCCTAAAAGAGCCGTCAAACAGCTCCCTGTCAGAGTCTGGATGGGTCAGGGTATTTCTTCTCCTGCCGTAAAGGGCAAAGCTCAAGGCTCGAATTCAGGGGTGCTTGAAAGTGCAGAAGCAGCTTCTACAGCCCAGGAAGGAGCTCCTCCGTCCACTACCTCAGACAAGGTCTGGGTGTCGTCCGACGAATGTATCATTTGTCTGGAGGAGTTTACTGTTGGCGAGTCTCGAGTGATGCAGCTCCCTTGTGGACATGATTTCCATGAAGAGTGTATTCAGAGATGGCTGACGACACAGCAGCGAACGTGTCCCATTTGCAAGCACGATATCACGCAGCCCATGGGCCCCCCTACAGAGACCACCTCGTTGGTCTGAAGCACTACTACTGGTAGTGCTATGACAGATACGAATATTTATTGACCGTGCCCGAAGGAGGTACCGCAAGTAGCTAATTGATGAAAGGATGAGTATGTATGAAGGATGTGATTGGATCGGGAGGAAATAGGGTGTTTGTAGGGTTCTAGAAGGGTGTACGGTTTACGAGGCTGTGAATTAGATTCTGATAGAGAACCGTTTTAGATTCTGACAGGTGAAGCCGAGGTTGTACTTGTAGGAAGGTGATGAGTTTAAAGCAATGAAAAATACGGTGTGAAAATATACTACAGTAACTGATGGAACCACCTATCGTACGAGTACGCCTCATGATTTGTTTTTGGAAAAGAAATTAGCCACCAAATTAGCATCAGCCCGCAAGGCTCGATCGTGCAGGTACATTCTGTCTTAGCTGCAGAAGCAGGGCGATGCTCGACAGCTGCTGCTTCCATACAAGTAATTAGATTCTTAGCACGGGAGAGGTTTTCTCAACATCGTAATTGGAAGGTGATGGAGGAAAGACGACAAAGATATAGGGCAACCACACTATTATTTATTTTCGTACCAACGGCCACGTTTTCCGGGCTCAAAATCCGTACAAACCACGGCTGTCAGAAGCACAATAAGATCTGGTTTATTGTTGATCTCGAAATCTACTTGTCTTGCTGCAGATCGGACACTGGACCTTGTTTCGGGTTTCGGGTTGGGCGGAAAACCGTTTATTGTTTCCTCACACAGTGGGGGCAGAGTTTTGGTGCAGGATAGCAAAATGAAACAGGTCTTGGCAGAGTGCTCCGCCTTGCGCTATAGCAGCCATTTATGATGGGCATCGCATCGATGTTGCTGTGGCAGTATGGCAGTATCAGGCAGCAGTCTGTTCAAGGCGTTATGCTGACAAATTGTGAGTGCTATTTTTCTGGTATTATTTTTCTGGAGAATTAGCGTGCCCTGGTAGACTATTTATTTTTGGCGGTGTCGAAAAGACCCTGTTCTAAAGAGCTTCTCCAAAAGCGCTTATAGTGGAGATGTTGCCCGGTTTGACCAGCTGCAGGCTGACCAATGCATTAGTCGAGCAGGTCGGTCCCCAAAGGATGAGCACGTGCCATGGATGGCTGTTTTCCAGACATGGACCTACCTAGCAGCGGTATGCTAAAAAGAGGGTAATATGCTTGAGCCCTTGTGAGTTCACGGAACAGGAGGAAGCTTTTGCAAGTCGCCACAGTCTAGGTGGAGGTGCGTATACGGATATGAGACAACGTGCCTGAGCAGCAAAGAAGTAGTGATAAATAGAAGCGAGGGGGCTGAAAAAAAGACGTCTTCATATATTCACCACCCCATACTTTTATTCTTTTTAATCCATCCCTACTTCAACCTCCCTCACGTCACCTGACAAAGCATAAGTCCCAGCACGCACGGTCTAACGTCTAATCGCTTACCAACGTTTCACCTCCTCACATCCTCACCACCACACCACACATGGACTTTTACTTCCAGCCCAATGGCCAGCCCTCCATGGGTAATGGCCAGATGGTCAGCGGCCACTCCGGCCATACTCTCAACATGCCTCCTGGACAGCAGCAGCAGCTTCACCAGCAACAGCACACCATGCACCCCCACCAAATGCTGGATGCCAACGGTAACCACATCATCCCCGCCGTGGTTTCGCCCCCCAACAACTTTGACGCTATCGACTGCTCTCCGGACGGTCTGGACTGCCAGATTAAGGACGAGCAGTTCGGCTTCACCAACCCCCAGCAGCAGCAGTTTGACATGAACATGGGGCACATGGATACTAACCCCCAGGAGCTCGGCGACGACCAGATGCAGGCCGACGCGCTGGACGACGACCTGACGACCAAGCGAAAGGCGCAGAACCGAGCTGCCCAAAGAGCGTTCCGAGAGCGACGAGAACAGCGGCTCAAGGAACTGGAGGACAAGGTGGCCGAGGTGGAGCAGGAACGAGAGCGTCTTGCCAGCGAGAACGAGCGGCTCAAGCGGGAGAACACGGTCATCACCACCGAAAACAAGGTGTTGATGGAAACCGCCGTTTCCAAGGGCCCCTCTTCTCCTGACCCCACACAGCCTCCCACAGGCAAGGCCCACTTCCCCTACAAACAGCTGCAGGAGATGCGGGCCAAGACCCAGGAGACGTTGCTGGGTGGCCACGAGCCTCCGGGAGATAAGAATCTGAAAATCATCTACCAGAGCGAAGCCAGCCATGAGACCATGTTGGGAGCAGCGGCCGTCTGGGACACGATAGCCAAGCATGCGGAGGACGAGGAGTTCGACATTGACCTGGTCGCGCGGCTCATCCAGGGCCACCAGCGATGCGAGGGTTTCGGACCCGTGTTCCCTCTCAAGGTTGTGGAGGAGGCCATTCAGGAAGCCATTCGACAGTACGTTTAAGAGACGGAGTCAGAAGCTGAAAACCCTGGACCAGAGTCAGATATATATATAAATGTGCGAGCCGGCTGTTATATGAGCATTTAGCGGTTGGCAAAGCATAGTTCTTGAATACAGTTGAGTTTTATTGTGATTTGGTGAATGTAGACATTTAAGAGTAAGCGTCGATGAGATGGGTTGTGCTGGATTGATTGAGAGAGGGGAGGGTTAATTAAGGACGCATTGGGTTGTCCGAAATGGGTGGTAGACGATAAGAAGGATAGCGAAAATATTGAAATTTGGATATTTAGGTGTTTTGAAATCACGTGATATGGTGATTGTGGAGGATGGGTGATTTTTTGGCGTTCTTTGGTGGGGTGTATTTTGGCGTCCTTTTTAGTCGTCCATTTTTCAGCCCTGTTTTTAAGGTGAACAAAAATCATTCCTCCCAGTTGAGTCTAATTGTTAGGAGTAGAGAGGGATGATGACAGAACAGGACACCATTCAGCTCAGCCAAAATATCATCAATCAGAGAAACGAAAGTTGGAATTCAATAATCCACCCCAATCCACCCCAATCCACCCCATTTACACCCCCCTTACCCCCGCACATACCACCCACCTCCTCTCACACTACCCTCATTCCACAACCATCTCTTCACCACTTGGGATAAAGTTCACTCCCAACCTCCAAGTCACATCACCAACTTCGTCAACCCGTATCTACATCAAAATGTCCGGATTGCCCCAGGCCTTGGCCAGTGGATTCGCGTCGCGTGTGCGCGAAGGCGGCACCACGCTGTACATCAACACAACGCCCATGTTGCGATCGGCGCGTCACAACACGGCCGTCAACTACGCCGAGTTCGAGGAGGACTTTGACCAGAAGTCGACTGATGAAGACGATGACGACGACCAGTCTCAGCGTGATTCCGATTCCGACGACGACGACGACGACGAGCCCGCGAAAAAGGAGCCCACTGATAAATTTCTGGCTCTCAAGGCTCCTCTGGTGTCTAATGAGCCCAAGAGAGCTGCTCCTCCTGTCAGACCTGTCATGTACCCTCAGGAGATCCTTGAGGAGATTGCGCAGGTCAAGGAGCCCAATCTGGTGCCGATTCGCGTGGCTGTGGAGAACATCGATGTTTTCCGAGTGCAGGACTTTTTCCTGTGGGATGCTGACGAGAAGATTCTGACACCTGAACAGTTTGCGACCATGACGTGTGCGGATCTCGACGTGCCCATTGGATACTCTGCGCAAATGTCGAGCCAGATCAAAAAGCAGCTGGCCGAATATGCTGCTACTCCTGCTCTTCCTAAAGATGTGGAGGTGCATGTCATTGTGGAGTTGGCAGTCACCGTCGACAAGATTGTCTACGAGGACAAATTCGAGTGGGATCTGAGCGGCGAGTTTGCGACTCCGGCCGAGTTTGCTCGAACAGTTGTCCAAGATCTCGGTTTGTCTCAGGAGTTTTATCCTGCCATCACCTACCAGCTATACGAGACGCTCGCAAAGCTGCAAAAGGCGTGGCTGGAGCGATCCATCCCCCAGGACGTGGACAACCGAGCTGCATTTGGTCTCGAGGCGGGTCTTCGTGTGGATCAGGAGCATCTGGGCGAATCTTGGGTGCCTCGAGTGGAGGAAATGACGCCCGAGGAGATGCAGAAGCGGGAGATGGAGCGAGACCGATCGTCACGACGACTCAAGCGAGAGAGTGCGCGAATGGCCGAGGTGCCGTATGTTGATCTCGACAGCTTGTATTCTAGAAAACGACGACGACGGTTCGATGAGGATAGCAGGAGTGGGTCGCCCATGTGGTAGGCAAGGTAGAGTATGTACAATAATATTAACTGATTGGATGGTACCAGTGGGAGAGTAGATAGTGAGCTTGGATGCTCAAACAGTAGATTGGCTCACATAGTAGATTTGGTGTTCTCTGTAGCCTATATTTTGCTGTGAAGTAACTGGCTTATTGTAAGGGCATATGCATGACCTTAGAGGGATAAGTTGTAAATGGGAAGACTCAGCATATAAAGTGGGTCTTGTCTCTATACTGTAATTATAGTGGGACTGAGTATACGTAGTCCTACTTTGTATACAGAACCTGGTACGATACATTCCACAGTAACCCTGGGCTTCTATACAATCCGTCCTATACTCCACTTGAAACGTGTGCCTTACATATGATTCAACAGGGTCTTTGATAAACGTCGGTTATGGGTGGGTCTGTCTTATGTCTTATATTAAGTGGGTCTTGGAATGCTCTATATATTCTACTGTATCAGCGACTGGCATGCCTTAGCTCTGTGAGTGTTCTACATAGGCGGATACATAACCATATATGTACAGGCACGTGTACCAGTAGAAGCATTTGTAATAGCTACAACTATGGACGGCACTATACGTACGTCTACCCCAGAAAGGCACTGCCCACAAACCTGCTATTATGCAATAATTGATAATGGTGGAGAAGCTGACGTGTGGAGTAGGTTAACCGTAGGTTAAGCACCCCCACTTCAGGGTTCCACAGTGGGGGTAGCTAGTAGTAGCCAGGGTTATAACTAATTACCGATCCTTGGCACTCAGATGTTGAGAAGAGCATAGCTCAACTGGGGTTGAGATCCAATAAACTACTGTAGCTAATGTGCTACCGGTAGTGCTACTGGTAGCCGCAGTAGTATTTTTAGCCAGAGCGGTTAGCCAGAAAACTCCTCTGCTCTGCATACTCCAGCCATAGACACACGGTTTGATACTCGCCAAGGACTGCTGTTTTGAAACCGAGGTAGAGAAGAGTAAGTAACACGTCCGTAAACAACCGAGCCGAAGGTAAGGGGTATTGGTATTTTTTTGTCAAAGTGCCAAAGAACGAGTTATTGTTTCACCGGTGCATACTACCAGTATAGCTCGTTAAGCTAGACATTGTTCACACGACATATCCCGACCTTCCTGTATCTACCGAGATTAAAAGATATCGGAAATGAATTCATATCAACTGATATGAAATCACGATATGAATACGGATAAGCAGATAAGAGAGAAGCAACATGCACCTTGATCAGACAGCATGACACGATTCTCTCTATCTACCTTTTCGGGTGTCTCACTCGTATTACATATGCTTATACGGAAGATATCGGTTCTATCTCCAATTAAGGCTCAACTGCAAAAAGGTCTAAGTGGCCGAGACTTAGGCTCCACACTAATGGAATAGATGACGTGCAAAATACCGTTTTCGATGTGCAAAACGTTGATAACGAGTGTCTGTCGTCTTGTCGTCTCACGTTATCGCTATCTCCGGTTCTCCGTTATCTAGCCTTTGGTATCGGGGTATCAGGTACATTGACGGGGTAACATTGTATGCGTCGTATTTTTCCGAAACAACATTTTTGTAGCCAAACCCATCCGGGGTAGCCAAGAAAGTGGACCTCCCCACAAACATAGAACGACTGTTTTTTTCACCCTCCCCTTGAACCGACACAAAGAGCGGGTGAAGCGCATGCGAGCAAAATCCGGGGTTCTTTTTGTGTTTTTCGCTTGTTTCCACCGCTAGCGTCGCTTTTCTGCCCACACGTTCCATAAAGTCCCATCGTCTCCTTATATATGTGGGATGCAACCTTGGAGATGCTACGCTGCCAGACAGAGACAAGATTACGGTTGAAGGCTAAAAGAGATGGATTGTGGAGAGACTGAGATTGCGGAGATGTGGGGCAATAGAGGGGATGGCGAGCAGCCGTACACGTCACAGCAGCAAAGTAGTATTTTGAGAGTGGCACGAGGAGATACCCAAGATATTGCTTCTTTGCTATGTGGGGTTATCGTACTGATCGTATGGATAAACCAAAATCGTAATACGTAATATGGGATCGTGAAACATGTCAGTTGGAACTGCACGAAAGCTATGATTTATCCGTTTTCTTCACGTTTCACGTCTTCCATTCTCAGTCCCCGTGCTTGGCAATAATGCAGCGGGTTTTGGATGTGCTTTAGGAGGATATTGCTTTAGGAGGTGAGGATTTTTAGTCATTTTTCAAAAATAGACAGCGTTAATCTACACTGGGCGATTTCAGATTTACCAGATTGAAAGGCCTTTGTCTGGTGAAGACGAAGCTGAGCAGCTCTATACACACACCCATACAAACGTCAAATACGTTGCAACGATATATTAATTGCATGCGCTAGCGTACCACTCTGGTCGACACAACACAACGAGGATCAGCTATCTAGACCTTTGGCCAACCCTGAGACAGCCCGTATCTAATCTTGCCCAGCAGTATCTGCTTTTTTGCACAGCCGATAGTCCGGGGAAGAGCGCATGCACTCACGCCACCCCAACCGTCAAAAGGCGACCAGGGGGATGTAACATGTCGTGTGGACAGCGTAGCATTGGCAAAGTGGCTATCGGCGTCTCGCGTCGGTCTCAACAGAGTTTCCAGCTAACTTTGTCTTGGTCTTGTGAGTTTATGGTGAGCTTATGCAGCGTGAGGTCTTGGTCAACCGGACTAACGCACGGCGTCATCACCGGGGTTTATTGGGGTACACGGTATAAAATACCTGGGGTTTCCATCACTTTTCATCAAGACAGACAACGGTGAGTATCAGAACCAGCTACTAGCTGGAGCTTCTGGAGAGGTTCTACAAGGCTACTACAAAGCAAGACAGGTCGTCTGATCTATGCTGAGGGGGAGACAAACATTGACAAGTTTTGGACGAGTTTGACATGATCTGGGTGGAAAAACGGGTGGTTCTGTCGTCTACAATCGTGTGCAACCATCATCCGACGCGATTATCAAGCCCACATTTTCCCGGCGTTTGATACCGTCTTTGTTGTGTTGTTTGTCGCATTTCATTTCGCTTCTTTTCTTGGCTATCTTATCTTTTCGACAATCAGGCTATTTTTAAAAAAGTCAACAAGCGAGAGCTTGATTGGGACCACGACACAGCACTCAAACAGCACTCAAACACCTCCAACAAGCGTCAAATCACAGCCACGCCATTACGCAGCCCCCTGACATCGTCTCTCCCTCTTTTTTTTTCCTCCACTAGCCCCGCATCGCCCACTCTCTGCAACCCTATTTCTAACTCAGTTTTCACGCACGACTCGGACGCGCGAACCTAACAAGGCTAAAATTAAAGTCAAAATGTCGCTTCATTCATCCACATCTCACGACGAGAAAAACAGCACTGTCGACCCTGTCTCTTCCGAAGACATTGGCAAGACCCGGGACATTGAGATCCAGGAGCTGCCCGACCAGATCCTCGAGGCTCATGTCGACAAGTCCAAATGGTACAACAAACGGCTCAAGATTGGCAAGTTCCATGCCCTGCCCTACTCCTCCTCCTTTGTCCAGATGATCATGGTCTCCTTCATCTTTTTCCTGTGCCCCGGTATGTTCAACGCCCTCACCGGTCTCGGTGGAGGAGGTCAGATGGACGGTACTGTCCAGGCTAACGGTAATGTTGCCCTGTATGCCTGTTTCGCTACTATCGGTTTCTTTGCCGGAACTATTGCCAACAAGCTCGGAGTGAGAGCTACCATGACCATTGGCGCTTTCGGCTACGCTCTCTACATTGCATCTTTCCTGTGCTACAACATCACCGAGAACGGTGGCTTTGTCATTGCTTCTGGAGCCATTCTGGGTTTCTGCGCTGCTTGTCTGTGGTGTGCCCAGGGTATGGTTGTCATGGGATACCCCGCCGAGCATGAGAAGGGTAAGTACATTGCTGTTTTCTGGGTCATTTTCAACCTGGGCTCCGTTATCGGCTCTCTGGTGCCTCTTATCCAGACCACTGTTGACGGTGCTGAGCTTGGAAAGGTCGGAAACGGAACCTACGCTGCCTTCCTGGCCCTCTCTGCTGTCGGATGGCTCCTGGCCATGTTCATGCTGCCTGCCAAGTACGTGGTCAAGTCCGATAACACCAAGGTCATTGTTCGAGAGAACCCCACCTGGAAGTCGGAGATCATCGCCCTCGGAAAGACCATTGTCACCGACAAGCACATCATTCTGCTGTTCCCCATGTTCTGGGCCTCCAACTGGTTCTACACCTACCAGTTCAACGAGTTCAACCAGCCCCGATTCAACATCCGAACCCGATCTCTCAACAACCTGCTGTACTGGGTCACCCAGATCTTTGGCGCCGGAGTCATTGGTATCTGTCTGGACTCCAAGCGAGTCGGCCGAAAGAACAAGGCCCGAATCGCCCACATCACCGTCTTTGTGCTCACCATGGCCATCTGGGGAGGAGGATACGACTTCCAGCGACAGTACACCCGAGAGGACATTCCTACTGGCCCCGATGCCGATCTCGACCGAAAGTGGAAGATTGACTGGTCCGACTCTCGATACGGAGGACCTGTGGTTCTGTACATGTGCTACGGTCTCTTTGACGCCATCTGGCAGACTTACATTTTCTGGGTGCTGGGAGCCCTCTCCAACTCTGCTCGAAAGGTTGCCGTGTACGCTGGTTTCTACAAGGGCATCCAGTCTGCCGGAGCTGCTGTTGTGTGGCGTCTGGACGCTACTGGCGCTCCTTTCATGGGCATTTTTGCCTCTTGCTGGGCTCTTTGCTGCGGCTCTCTGCTGCTGGCTGCCCCCGTCATCTGGTTCTACGTCAAGGACCACACTGACGCCGTGGAGGACATTGAGGATCTGGGCACTGATGTAGCTGTGCTTGCTGCTGCCGGAGATGGAGACGATAAGGAGCAGATTTCCGTGCACGAGCGAACCGAGTCGGTTTAGGAGTGATTTATTTAATAATTGTATAGCATTGAACATGAGTGATTAAAGTAATTGTTTGAGAGTACTGTAGTTGGATTGTAGGCTCAATAGTGGAAGGATGTCTTAGAAAATTGAGATGGGGGGTGTTGTTGTATCAAGTAATGTGATAACTAATTCTATGAGTTTTACTGAGAATATTGGACAGTGAAAATATCAGAACTTTAAAACATATAAGGTTCACATTCCGAGTGATGACAGACGAGAGAATACGGAACTGTCTGATTTCGGCCTAATTCTTTACATAAACTGATCGAGCTTGGTATCAAAATGGTCGAAATAATCTCCTGGTTACGGATGTAGCAACTTCAGACCCTCAACACACGTATTGGTGTAATGTGGGCACAGTCGGATTTGGAGCACTCAAGAATGGCGTGTTTTTTCTCTAAAGTGACCCTGCGAATATAATTGTATCTCAGAGCTATCAATAGTTACCATTTATTCCTGCTATTGCTCTGGAACTTATGTAACAGAAGATCTTGGGCTGGTTATTATAACTACCCCACAGATCCCCACAGATCCACGGTTACATTTCTCCAAACAATAATCGACAGGGCTGGTCATTGGGATCTGCTGTAATCGTCCATTGTATTCGGTTTGACGTACATTAGCTTACTCAGAGACTGGAGATGGATTCAGCAGGTATAGCTGAACAGTCCCAAAGGGGTAGATTTTAGCTGCTGTGCCAGGGAGCAGGGAGTCAGGGTACAACTAGCATTAGCAGTGATAAAACGCCATTATAGGACCGTTAAACAATGTCTTTTAGAGCAGTTCCAGTCAAGAGATGTCTCACAAAAAGAAAATAATTCCCTACAACCCCACGTGTAGTCATCGCCTATGTTTCTGGGCTGGAGACTTTGGGTTTTTCTTTTTCTGTTTCTACGAGGGCTGGAAAGCTATCCGAACGATGCACAAGTACCTACCTACGCGAGCCCACTTTCCGATCTTGGTCTAACACGTACATATTGCAAGTAGGGGTCTCTTGCCTGCGTCACGCTATGTTCTCTTTGGGAAGTGGTGTCACCCTTTATGCGTGTTTATTATCGCGTGAGGAAAATATTTTTTGCAGAATATGAAAGACAGGGTCCGCAATGTAAGGTACTGTGTTTTATTATGGCGCTGGACAATATGATGGTCATCGTGTTCATCACTGAATATCATTGTATTGCTGAGGGCTGGTTATTTTGGTCGCATGGATAATGCTGGCAAATGCAGGTTCCAAACTCGAATAGGTTGGGACAAGCCAGCCTCTTGTTAGAGTTGGGTATGATATCATAACTGGACAGTAGAAGGGTGAAAACGAGGTGGTGGTGCCGTGGAAACGACGGGAATCAATTATTAAATCGTATGACTATTGATTTAGTCAAAAACCGCTGCAGATACCACCTTGCTAGGGTCACTTTTCATCTTCCCCGATTCCATTGGACTAACCTTAACTGACACTTTTTACGTTAACAGAGGGATTGTAGTCCCTTCCAGATAAGTTTTACAGACATTGATATTGTTCGTCAGGGACAGGGCTGGCATGTCTGCTGACGTTGTTAGGGTTTCCTGCCCCGTATTCGCTCTGCCGGAACCGATCCTTGCACAACGTGGGGAACCCATACATTATGGCATTATGGCTATAGCATAACAAACGGGCTATGAATGGACCAGCTCTAGACTGAGCGTTTGCCATTTTACGAGTGTCTCATAGTCCCGTGACGGCAAACTTTGCTCCAAACCTCTGTCCTTGTGACTCTGTGCATGCACGGTGGCTACTGGCGTTAGTCTAAGGTGGGTTCCCGCCGTTTATCTTTTTTTGGCAAGCGGTAGCCGAGGCTAGCAGCTAAGCGAGCGATTACGGGCTACACTACGGCGTCAACTACGGGCTAGTTTCCCCCTCATTGCCTGTCAATATTCATATTGGCAATATCTCCAAGGGCTGTGTAACATTGATCGATTGTGTAGATTTGAGTATTGCACATCTGTGGATCCTGCACTGGCTCCCATTGTAACGTAGGAGATGGTTTCAATTTTTCTCCACTAACAGCAACCGATGCACGAGCCGGACTAAGCAGAGCGCTCTGGAAATAATATCGGGCCACAACGGCATACATTAAAGCAATTAAAGGTAATTCATATATTGGCGAGTATTATAATAGTACTACCGGTACACGATCAAACGATCACACAATGTAACAATGCGCAGCAGACGATCACACAGGGCAAACCTTTGCTTCAGTCTTCGCCGATCACTGAGACACTGCTGGCTTGTCGTCTACGTCACTGTCAGGGTGCATTTGCCAGGCATCCGCTCTGCAGATTCCCACCTCAACTGCGCTAGAAGATAAAAAAGTGGGCTAAGGTTAAAATTTTGAAACGTGCGTTGTGCGTCTAAAACACTAATTGGGACAATTTCCCGCCAGCCCTCTATAACTGAACAACTGGACGAGGCTGGCTAGACCGCTGGAAAGCGCAAGAAGCGAAGCGTACCCCTTCCGTAGCAAGGGGCCCCGCGTAGAAACCCCATATATACTGACGGCAGCCCCAAACCTCACGCCTCTTTGTACCAGTACCACCTTCCGACCAATATTCACTCATTTCCAATCCACACTAAAACAATGAACAATCTTGTTAACTCTCTGGATAGCTTGTCCATCGAAGACACCCAGATCCACTCTCGATACCGCGCCAAACGACATCACGTGAGAACAAAATCTTCCCCCGGCTCCATCAAACGAAACCAGTCTATTCGACGACACTCCAGAGCCCTCTCCTCGCACTACGACGACTCCAACCCCTACCAAGATGCCGCCTCTTCGTATGCCCAGCTCTCTATGAACCGGCGCTCCACCAACAAGGAAGCTAAACCCAGACCTAAATCTTATGTGGAACCTAGAGTGGCCTCGCAGCAGCGAAACCCGTCTCACTCGCGCAGCTTGTCGCAGACGGGAAATCAGGCTGGCCCCACCTTCTCGCATCACCGCTCCAAGTCGCACACCAGCCCCCGCCAGCGTTTTGAGCTTCGTCCGCAGTCTGCTCACGAAACGTATATCTACCAGCCCGACGCTCCATCGCCGCTCTTTGACGAACCTTCTTTTTCGTGGATGCAGGAAGCCGAAAATCAGCTTGAAGAACTCCAGTCCAAGTACTCTCCCGAGCCCATGACCGCCAAGACGTCTCTGGCCTGGCAGATTCCCGACGAGAGCCACTATCTCACTTCTGTGGCCGTCCATGAGTCCTCTCCGCTCATTGCAGTGGGCTCTGGAGGCAAGGAGAACAACCTCTTTGTCTACGAGACCACCCAAGATAAGGGCCTGATTCACCACCAGACGATTTCGCTGCCGGCCATTCACGGCCTCAAGTGGCTGTCGCCTTCGCAGCAGGTTGCCGATCTGGGCAACATTCTGGCCACTTCTCACTCCAACGGTCTGGCTCATCTGGTGCTCTTGCCTGACTGCTACTCTTCAGACCCTGCTGAGATTCTCAAACGGTTCAACCACAAGCACCATGTGAGCATGAAGGATACGCTGTCGACCAGAATCAAGCACCTGGAGCTGACTACTCCTGCCTGGAGATCGTCTGTCTCCTCTTCTCTGGCCACTCTCTACTCTCAGCACCTCTTCCTCTGGGACCCTTCTCGAGGAGACACTCCCGTGCTGACCAGAAAGGTCAAGCGAGCCGAGGCTTTCTCCCTGTCGCCTTTCCAGGACGGACACGCTGCTGCTGCTTGTGGCAAGTACACTTCTCTGCTGGATCTCCGAGCAAAGAGTGGATCTGTCAACCTGCTTGCAGGTAACACCACTCTCGCTGCTTTCTCTCCCATGAACGCAAACTTGCTGGCTACCGGCCACTCCGACAGCTCCGGTCTCCAGGACAACTGTGTTCGAATCTGGGACTGCAGACACACTTCTGGACCTCTCCACAAGCTCGAGGGGCACACTGACCAGATCCGATCTCTGGAATGGTCCAAGTTCAACCCTTGTGAGTTGCACACTTCGTCCAACGACGGATCTCTGCGACTCTGGAACATTGGACGTCAGCAGGAAACCAAGAAGCCTTCTCTGGAGGTCTTCTCTGGTGACCTGTCTGCTCAGTGGGATGAGCAGAAGGCCAACGCTCAGTGGTTGCCTCGAAGTGCTCGAATGATGCAGCAGCGAGGACTCGCCTTCAAGGTGGCTCCTCTCAACATCCAGAAGAAGGACAAGAAGGAAAAGAAGCCTGCTTCATACTCGTCTTCCATCATTGCAAAGACTCCCCATGCAGCAGTCGCTTCGGCTTCTTTCATGCCCACTGGCTCCATGCACCCTTCAGTGGTCACTGTGGACTCGTACGGATCTCTTGGCATCCATTCTCTGCCTTCCGCTACTCCTTACTCTGTGGAACCCGAGATTGGACGAACTCTCACTGCCAGAATGTCTGTCCAGAGCTTTGCCTCTACAGACATGTCCTCCGACTTTACTGAGGGAGATATGTCTTCTGCGTCCGATACTTCGCCCATGACCTCTCCTTCTCTCGCTGGAGCCTCTACTTTTGGCACCTACGAGTCTCCTGTCAAGGCTAGCATTCCCGAGGCCCATCCTTCCACCTACGAAACGTCAGTCAGCTCTTCTTACATTCCCCCGCTGCAGATCAAGAAACGGGTCCCTTCTGGCCCTCGACACATGCGAGTTCCTTCGTACAACCGAAACATGCTCCCTGAGATCGATCTTGATTTCGACTTTGGCCTTACTGCCTAAAAAACTACTCTCCTAACATCCGTCCTTTGGCAGCCCCCTACTTTTACGGCTCAAACTGCCCCTTTTTTATATATAGTCTTGTTTTCAGTTTCTGTATTTATTCAATAACGATCCTTTCATCTATTCCCATCCACGTATCGATTTGTAGCAATTAAAAAATATTATTTTTAAAAAATAAAATGTCGAAAAAATGCCAGCCCTCTGGATAAAATAAAGTTGGGTCTAATTAACCACTGTAAGACACTCTCAAGTGGTCAATATACGCCATATTGCAGGTCTCAGAATGTGTTGTAATTTCGCATACCTCATCTAAACCACCGTATCACTGTCCAGCCACTTTTGTACTCCTCTGCCGTTGTTTTTGCACGTGTTACCCTACATCTTCATGTTCCAGGCACGCGTCTATAAATAATTATTAGCCTGACTTTAGCCCCTTCACACAATCTACACCTGTCTACTGTAATCCACTGTTATACATGTATTGAGTAGTTAGCTACTGGTTACTCTAAAGTCCCTTGGACAGCGCCTCGTACGCGGGCGAGGCGTTGGTGTAGGCCTCCTTCAAAAAGTACGTTTTCTGGTGGGTCGACAGGAACCGCACAAAATCCTCCAGGTGTTCCTTGAGCACTGCCACACTCTGGGCGTCCATGTTGGTCATGGCAATGAGTCCCGGAAGCGACACAAACAGCCGCAACAGATGCTCAGCACCGTAAACCTCGCTCATGGTCTTGTTGGAGTGGTCTGGGCTCTGGGTCACCTGTAGGTACTGTTCTCGTTCGAATCTGTAGAGTAGAATAGAACCCAGGGACCGGTCAAAGTACAGCTTGATTCCGGAAACCACCTCGTTGAGGATGTCCGCATCGGCCGAACCCGGTCTGTACTTTGCCTCCGCGTCCTTCTTGAACTCCTTGAGAATATCCACCACCGTCACCTTTCGAGGCAACCCCACCAGCTGGTGGTCCTTGGTGACAAACTCCCAGTCGTCCACCAGCTGCGCCTTGAGCTTGTCGGGCACCACGAGCGCAATCTCCTTGCGCTTGAGGTAGTCGTCTTCCTTCTCCAGGTCCTCCAGAGCAGCCAGGCCTCCTCGGCGTTTGACGGGACGGGGTCCCTCGGCCGGCGAGTCCTTCGATGCCATGGATTTGCGCTTTGTCGGTGCCGGAGACGCGGTTTCACTGAGCGCTTCGGGGGGAGCCAGAGCGTCAAAGTCCTTGCCCTTTTTCGCCGCTGCAAGCGCTGCAGCCTTGAGCTCCTTCTGCAGCTTGATGTTGTCCTCATTGAGAGCAAGCACGCGCTCCTCGCCGACCCACTCGTCCCATGTGTTTTTCCAGCCCTTGTAGTGCACGTAGTAGCAGATTTTGTCTTCGTTTTCGTCCGCCAGATCCGCAGGCACGTCGGGCTTTCCTTCCTTTGGGCTAAAGTGCCGGTTTTTGTCGTTGGAGTCGTCGCCGTCGGGAGTGGCCCCGGCAGCAGGCAGACTGGCTCGAGGACCACGCTTGCGTTTGTGAGTGTTGACCACGTTTCCGATCTCGACCGTGGGAGGCAGGCCGTCGTCCACCTTGGCCTTGGATCCGCGTTTGGACGGGTCGTAGGACATGAGGATTTTTGCTTCGTAGAGAAGCGGGCCGTGGTACGCCAGGCACCGCGAGTTGGTAGCCAGAACCATTGTTGTGGGGTTTTGGCAGAGGGTTGGTGGAGTACGAGAGATACTAAAGTGGTGATATAGGGTTGGAAGTTAGTACCGCAACGCGTGAAAAATTGGCTGTGGAGGGGGCAAACAGATACGAGGGGGTGGTTATTGGGGTGGCCGAAGGGAGTGGAATTTTTTACAATCTACAATTGCCTCGATTGCAACTACTATACTACTCATAACCTGTAAGTCAAGGGTTAGGTTGGTTGATTATAAAGGTGGGCAAGTGTGGTATTGTTGTATTGTGTGGACTTGTGGGTCTTGTGGGTATTGTGGGTCTTGCATTGGTGCATCTACCGGTACTGTGCTTGTGGTTAATTGAATCGTCGTGTGCGAACCAATATTATCTATCTCGAAGCTTCAGTCTCACTCTCATTACCATGCTGCTTTCAACGGGGTGTATATGAGGTACCACATTTGAGACAGTGATGTGCACAGCAAAAAGCAAATCCCGGTACGAGTACGAGATGCGGTTGCTCACTACCTGGCAATTGACCAGACCAATATAAAATCACATGTGGCATTGTCGTATTGTTCACTTGTTTGTATTGACCTGTCTTCTGTATTATTAATACTGCTCCACTTCACATCAGTCAAGTCCCAACCATAGCCCCAACCTCATAAGCTCAATAACCGGACACTATATGACCACACCACAAGGCACCAACTGGAATGCCGTATGGTAGACATTTTCTAAATATTTTTGCACTACCATACCCCCCTGAATGCCCTGATCACAAATATGTATAAATTACCCCCCTACCTAAACACCCCCACCCTCACCCCACACTCTCATCATCCCCATATGCACGATGGCCCCACTTTAACTCACCTCCATCTCCCGCCCTTAGTTCTTATCCGCCCGCGCTAAAATAATTCTCAGCATGCACGAAGTCACAGTGGTAGGAGCTGGCCTGGTGGGCTGTCTGGCGGCCCTGGCGTTTGCCGACCGAGGCCACAAGGTTGCTCTTTACGATTCTCGACCGGATCTTCGTTCCGAAGCAGAGCTCAAGAACGCTTCGCTGAGATCCATCAACTTGGCCGTTTCAGCTCGAGGAATCGAGGCCTTGCGATCTGTCGACACAAAGATGGCCGACCGGGTGCTGGCCGATATCATTCCAATGTACGGCCGAATGATTCACGATCTTCAGGGAGGACAGCATCCTCAGAGTTATGGTCTGTGGGGAGAATGTATCAACTCCATTGATAGAGCTCAGCTGAACCGAACCATGCTGGACGTCATTGAGGACAACGACAACATCACCTTCTTTCCGGAACACAAACTCACCAACATTTCGCTCAGCAGAAAGGGCAAGAAACACCAGAGACCTACAGCCACTTTTGAGACCAAGGAGGGAGAAGAGAGAGTGGTGGCTAGTGATTATATCATTGGAGCAGATGGAGCTTTCAGTAAGACTCGAGATCGACTTCAGAGATACGTCCGAATGAACTACGCCCAGCAGTACATTGACTGTGTTTATTTGGAGTTGAAGATTCCCAAGGCAGATGGTCCTGATCCGTTCTCAATCTCTCCTAACCATCTTCATATTTGGCCTAGACACAAGTACATGCTCATTGCGCTTGCTAACGGAGACGGATCGTTCACTTCCACTCTGTTTGCTCCTCCTGCTCTTATGGAGGAAGTATGTGAAAACAAGGAGACCTTCATCAACTTCTTCAAGGAGCAGTTTCCTGACGCATACACGCTTATGGGAGAAGCACAGATTCTTGAGTCATATGAAAACAACCCCAGATCGCCGTTGGTTTCACTCAAATGTTCTCCTTACAACCATAAAGGAGAATGTCTACTGGTAGGAGATGCTGCTCACTGTATGGTTCCTTTCTACGGCCAGGGCATGAATGCAGGCTTTGAGGACGTGCGTGTGCTCATGGAGATTCTGGATGAGAAAAAGTGGAACGTTGAGGAAGCTTTCGATACGTACACTGAAAGAAGACATAAAGATCTGGTGGCTATTGTTGATCTGGCAATGAGAAACTACGTGGAAATGAGCCATTCTGTGGTGTCACTGCCGTATCTCATCAGAAAGAAGGTGGATGGTGTTCTGGGTAGAGTGTTTTCCTCTGTCTGGGTCCCCCTCTACTCCATGGTTTCTTTCCGAGCTGATATTCCCTACTCTGAAGCTCTTCGTCGAAGTGCACGACAGGACCGGATTATTGGCAATATCGTGAATTGGACGTCCCTCACTGGTCTTGTTGGTCTGGCTGCTCTTGCTTACTACAAGGGCCGGCATTTCTGGGATAAGCTGTAAGTAAATAGTCATAGTCATATAGTCATATAGTCACATAGTACATACAAACATAACATAGTGAGTCAACAGTATGAACTTGTAGTAATTACCATCAAAGATATGATACCAGTAGACAGCTTCAGAGTATACAGTAGTGTGAGTACAAACACTGGTCTGCTTATAGTATTAAATAGTGTACCGTTCTTCCACTTATGGCCTGACTAGAACGGAAAATCTCTCACTCGGTGTTGAATCGGTCAAACTGTCTATGGTTGGGTTTCATATACCGTTCTATGCCTGATGTCTAAACTGTCTCTCAGCCAACTTAAGCATGTTGGGTGGGGAAAGTGAGACAAGTATCAGATGATATTACCGTTCAATAGCCGGTGGAGAAGTGGATTTGGAAATGTTGGGTGTGTTTGTGTATCAGATCATATATATTGTGGATATTATTTTTATAATTTTTATTATTTTTGGTTGCTGTTATGGTTCAGTCTCCCTTCTTCGGCTCGCTTCTTGAGTTAACCTATATACGCAATCCATGGCGTCATATGCAGCCTCCCCCGACTTTTGAACCTACACTTTTCTACAAGCACTCTCAGTAAATCATCATAATGCATTAATATACAGCTTACTTGGCGAGAGACAGAGTCTCGTTTCGGGTGCCCCACCAGTTAAGAGTAAGGGTCAGTCCGACAGTCTCGAGCAGAGCAGAGACGGTCTTGCCAACAAGGTACTCAACGGGTCGGTTCTCCTGGAAGATACCGGTGACCAGAGTGGGGACAGAGTTGACGGCGAAGATGAGGGCTCCGAGGTAAGCAGCTCCCTTGGTGGTGGTGGTGCCGGTCAGGACAATGAGGGCAGACACGGCGTAGGACTGCAGACCGGAGCCAAGCAGAGAAGAGCCGTAGAGAGAGACAACGCCAATGTTCTCCTTCTGTCGGGCAAACTCCTCGGGGGTGTCAGCGGCCTTGGCTCGCTTGATAGTGTCACCAATGACGGGGGCGAAACCAATGAGAGAGGAGAAGTGGGAGAAGATGGTGCCGACGGCAAGGGCGGAGGGCTTGATGGGGGGGAAGTAGTGGAGAGACATTTTTAGGGTAGTTGTGGATGAGAGGGTGGAATTGAGGAGACGGACGGCTATATATACTTTGAGGGGTTTCACCACCGCCTGGATATAGCAAGAACTGAGCAAGCCGGATTAGCTTCATTGTATGCAAGCCTGCTTCGGCGAGATATTTTGGTGAGCCATTGTGGGATGAATATTGATGCTAGAGTAATGAAAGTAACACCAATCGAACCGCTGAACCCAGGGCTCTCAATTCATACATTTACATGTCACACTTTCCCTCAGCCAACACCCATTGACCTCGTCCGGCCTCCAACCCTGTCCCATCCCCAATGCATGCTCTGCATGACGCCACTGACAACCACAATCTACGGCCACTTCCTTCCTCGTACAATTAAACGTGGGCTACGCCGACTGATTGGCCAGACACGCTCATCACGCTGTCGGAGGTTGCGGCTTGCTGTAACGTGTGGTGACGCACTAGCAATGATCTAGACGTCTCCCCTCCTTGTGCGTGTGGGCTATGCACCTGCTACATTGGTCTACACGCCGTAAAGACGGAAAATGGACACTGTTATTACATAGTCGAGCTATAAACCGGGAGCCGCCATCCGTGCCCCTGGACTCGTACAAGTTTGACCAAAGCACTATAGACCCCGTGGGTTGCCAAAGGCAAGCCCATTCGTCCATCTCACAAAATAGGCTTTTAACCTTTTAGCCTTCGGGCCTCGATTGCTATTGTGGAGGAAGCGTCCAAGCAAGGCTGTAAGAGGCAGGACGTCTTCCAGCAAGGCAAGGCAACCATTCCAAATAAATACGTCACGTGATGTGGTTACGTCAGACGAGAGACTTGCGGAGTTTGGTCACGTGACAAAAAGAAAACACCAAACTCAAATCACGCTCCAGAACCACACAACACGAGGAAACACCAGGTCACGTGAATCCAGGTCACGTGTTTGATCACGTATTAACCTGGTGGTCACGTGACTTCGTCACATGACTAAAGCTGCCCCTTCTGACCTCGCAACAACCGAATCTCAGTCTCCAGTTTATCAGCAGCTCGCTTGGTCTCCAACAGCACACTCATGCTATGTTGGATACTCTCAAACTTGGCACACACCTTGGCGGTAGGCATAACTGGCTTTGGTGGAATGCCAATGTCCTGTAGAGCAGCCACAATCTTTGTCTGAATCGTAGGCTTGAAAGTAGTCACCTTGGATGATCTCAGGTACACTCCTGGGGTAAGTTTATCATGGTACGAAATACCATAAGCAGCTTCTTCCTTTGTAGTGAGTTTCTTTGAGATAGCAGCTGCAATAGTAGTAGCAGCCTTCTTGTCCTCCTTGGCAGCCTTCTTTGCCTCCTTGACATCTTCCTTCTTTGTAGTCTTCTCCACAGACCCTGCTCTATCAGGCACCTGAGGACCCACAGATCCGTCCTTTGTAGGCTTCCCACCCTTCTTTGATTTATCGTTGAGAGTGGATGTGAGATGAGCGAGTCCCTGGGAGGTCTGGAACTGCGCTACACTGGATGTAGGTTGAGGGGCATCCAGAAGTTTGAGCAGATCAGCTCTTTCTTGGAGCATTTTAGCCGCGGAAAGCTCCAGTTTTCGCGATTTCAGAATAAGAGCCTCCTCCTCTGCAATCTCAGCAGGAGATCGAGCCAGCAACCGCTCCAGATACTGTTTTCGCTTGATTTCCATATCTCTGGGAAACTTGACAGCCGTCATATTGTATCCCTCAGCAGTGTACTTTTCCGGGCTCTTGGACATGGCCGTAACCACGTTGTAGAATCTCTCCTTGAGATCCTCCACCGTTCGAGCAGTTCCATCTGGAGTCTCTTCCTTCTTGTCTTCATCCTTGACATCAGTCATCTCCACATCCTCCTCCTTGACCTTTGCGGGCTTGTCTGTTTCCCCAGCAACGTCACTTTGCCACTCCCATCTGTCATGAATAACAGGCCATCTCAAGTCCCACTCTGAACATAGGTCCATCAGGTACTTTGTCTCATCTAGACTCCAACCCGGAGTATCGAGTTTCAGCGCGTCGTAATCCTCCTGTGTGATATCCGGGAACGAAATCTGTGTGTTTAGAGCCGCAAAAGGGTACTGGTCGCCCTGAGTCAGCTCTCCTCCTCGAACCCAGTGATTCAACACCAATCCATCATCTCTGGCCTCGTTGGAAAAAGGTGTCCACACCCACGGCGTCAGTTTCGCCTGCCACTGCGGCTTGTCCTTGAAAAGCGACGTGTGAGAGTCCTTGGACACAGATACCGAAGGCGTGTTTTCGCCCATCAAGGCAAAGAGTTCTCGCTGCATTCCATCCATCCTCTTGCCGAGAGGAGCTGCCAGCTTCTGGCGTTTGGGCTGGGTAGCCAGCTTGTCGTTGGGATCGAGATCAGGCAGATCCAACACGTCTCGCACATCGGAAGAAGACGCCATTTTGGTGGTGGTGATGAGATGTTTTTCAGAGTTGGGAGGAGGTTGGAAAGACGTGCATGGAGAATTCAGTCATGTGATGTAACTTTAAATGGGATGTAGGGGGTTTGGAAAAGTGATACAGCTGGTGGACTGTCGATGATACAGAGATGATATTTTGGAATGTGGATTATTAGTGTATTATTTCTCTTGTATGTGAATTTCAGCCTATTCGAGGACCTGTAATATGGTCTTTGATGGAGGTTCTTGAAGCTGTATCTAGTTGGGAGTTGTAGTCCATAGTTAGATTTACTTAGGCTTCTTGTTAGAAATGCCACCTTAGTAAAACCCCAATTCTGACACCGTACCAGCTCTCTCCTCAGGTCTAGACTGTCTAATCAGATCAATCTATCTCTCTCTAAACGCTATTACTAACAACACACCCGTAAGTTACATACTGAAATATTGAGCAAAGGTCTCGTGAGCATTGATTAGGTTATCTTGAAACTTGCTTAATTAACGATTAGAGAGCAACTAATACCTCTACAAGACCCCAATACAGCATCGTACACTTGTCAAACGCATGTGAAACATTCATTTCCTTCTTTTCCATTCGCCACATGACTAAGCTGCACCGCCACATCTGACAAAAGCAAAACGGATCTGAGACATTGAGCTTAGCCACAGCAAGATATGTTTCGGCAACCTTCCGAAGCTGTAGTGTAACACTGCCCTCTTTTGGACGTTATTGGTTGATCCAGTTTCTGAGTGTTAAGGTTGACACTTTCATTTCCGGGTATCCGTATAACAAACAGAGCAGCCAATAATACAGCCACAAAGGAAGCCATTGTACTTGTGAAAGATCATAATAAAAAACACAAACACAAAGTAAACCAGGGTATATCACCGTCAACACGTTCAATTATATATAATTACAAGATCTACCACCTCCACCATTGCCGTCTCTCCTCTCCTTCTTCTACCTTTAACCTCACCGCCTTCGCGTTTAACTCCAGGCGGGGCCAAAGGTAGAAGAGGTGCCTTGATCGTATAGAGGAGGAGTAATTCCACGGATTTTTTGGAAATTGAAGATTTTGCTTTGTTTCTGTGTAACATACAGATCAATTTGAAGAGTCAAAGAGATCAATCATCCCTTGATCCGTTCCTCTTATCCGTTCTCCCAGTGCATCTCAAATGTCATCTCTGCATGTGGAAAGCAGAAACGCAAATTGAAGATCTTCAACTATCAATTGAGGATATTTGTTACTACAAGTACGCTATACTACAATTCTCATATTCATTTAAATCATGCTATTGGTATTTACATATAAATATCTAAGTTGTCTTAGTTGGCAATCTCGTCTCGAGTCCATCCCTGGCCCTTGTAGGTGGTCAGGTCCTTGGAAGGCTGGGGCTTACCGTTGTCGATCTTGAGAGCAAAGGGGTTTCGGTCGTGATCCTGGTCGAGGTTTCCGAGAGTGTGGTTGACCTCACAGTGCTTGGCCTCATCGGCTCGAATGTACTCAATCAGGTCTCGCATGGTGGGGTTGGGGCCCATGTGCCAGTAGTCAATGGCAATCTCGGGGATCTTGACCTTGTGGCCCTCCCACTCGGGAAGTCGGCCGGCGTCAATATCGGTGATGCAACGGGTGTAAGTGATGACGGCCTCCTCCTCGAGGTAGCCGACAAATCGATGACAGATTCGAGGAGACATGAGGTAGGCCATGAAGAAGAGGTTGAAGAAGACACCCTGGCCGAGCAGAATCATGGTTCGCATGAAGTAGCCAGGCTTGTGCATCTTGAGGAAGGTCAGCAGATGCATTCGCTCGTTGTAGGCCTCCTCAAGGAGAGTCTCAATCCATGCTCGATCTCGCTGAAGAGCCCGGAGAGAATGGAGATGTCGGCACATACCACCGACCATACCGGGAACACCGGCAATGGACTCCAGGAAGAGGAATCGCTGGTACCACTTGTCGGGGGTCATCTCGAATCGCTTGAGGTTCTCCTGTCCGGGCTTGGGATGCTTGTAGCCGGTGAACAGGTCAAAGGACCATCGCATGGTTCGAATGGCGGCCAGAGCACACTTGTCGGAAAAGGTCTTTGCGTTTCGGTGCTTGACCACCAGGTTCTCCATCTGGGCCTTGGTGTAGATGGGATGGACCCACATGGGGGTAGTCTCGTACTCATGGGCGTCGTCAGCTCCGTAGATGGAAGCATCGGACTTCTTGGTGTTGGCAAGAGTCTTGGTGTCTCCGGGCTTCTTGATAAGATCCTCCTGAGCAGTGGCAGTGGACATGAAGCGGAACTGGGGTCGAGAGACAATAGACACCTTGGCGAGAGCCCGAGAGGTTCGCAAAAGGGAGGTTGTAGTCATTAAAGTCATTGTTGGGGAACTGGTGTTGTGAGTTGATGGAGAGCGAAATTGACAGGAGGCCCGCCACCTTTTATATCTTTCTCCAACAGGGCTAGCACCCTCTCAAGCCCTCACCCCGATGACTTTGCTCATGCATGGTAGCCGCAAAGCCAAATTAACCTAGCCCGTTTGCAGACCTTGGTGCCTTTGTTCCTCTCTCTTAGCTCCCAACTCTATCCGTCCATGACTAACAAGTCTTCTAATTGGGCGTCTAGCGAGGCACCGTTCTCTTCCGACAGAGTTGACAGGTGCGGCTTTACTAGAGTTGACGGCATCGGGTGGAGGAGGGGGGGTTGATTGTGAGGGCTGTTTGCGGCTCACGTGACTGATTTTCGCCATTACACCGCTTGTAGGGTACGCCACAGGAGCCACATTTGGGAACGTAAAAACGTTTTTTACAAACCTAGTCATTCCAGTTGGGTCTAGATTTTTGTGGCGTCAGCCTCAACTCTAAAGAGCCACTGCATGTGTGGTGCACCATCAAGGGCTTTTTTGCTGTAGAAAGACTATTGCCTGCATTGAACCAGTCGCACTCGCCACATTCACCAGCCACTAGCCACTCGTTATGCACATGTTGTTCCGGGTCTTCCGGTGGCGCAAAAATAAGGTTGTCACATGCCACGGTATTTGCTCGTCCTTTGAGGGCAAGTGGTTATTAATTTACCACCAGGGTGATTGAATCGGATCTACTTCCCGGTCTCATTCCCACCGTCGTATTTTGCTTCCGGTCCTTCCCGGTTTCAGCGTGCACGGCTAAACGGCTCCACCAAGCGGCTCAGAATTTTAATACTGCATCTTTTTCTTCCAAACATTATCGCCGCTAGAACCCATGACCCTCGGCTCTGGCTGCACGGGTCAAAGAGAGAGCGTTACAGACGCTCGGCGTATACGTCGGTATCTTTCTAGAGTGGCTGTGGCGCCACAATGGTGCGTCTTAGAGGTGGTGATTGTGGCTAGTGGCAATGTTCAAAATGTATCTAGGAAGTGGTGATGTAGGTCAGTCAGTCAATGATGAACCAGTTGACGATAATGATATTTCAGAAACACAAAGACACGTCGTATTCGCGGATGAGCGGGTGCAAGCCCAGAGATAGTCAGGGGTGGCACTAAAGAACGTGACCTTCCGGTGCATCCCGTTGTGACTCTTAGGGTTGCCTTGAGCGTTAGGACGCGAATGGAGAGCGCTAGAGAAATGGGATTGATGCGGGAGTTGTCCCTTTGGTTTCTTTTTGTAATTACGTTGATTTTGACATGCGTCAAAATATATTTCGGGTGGTGGTTTCGTGACTTTTAGTTGAGGGCTAGACAAAAAGCTATTGGGAGTGGCAACTTAGACTCAGCTATTATTAGAGGTTATTCACAAGTAAACAGAAACAGCAGCCACAGCAGTGAGCATGTATACGAGCACTTTAGCATGAGCAATAAATGAGCTTGGGTTGAAAAACGAGTGTTGTAGCTGCGAATTTCGTTCGATTTCACTCGGAAAAATTCACTTGTACCACCCTCCACCTACATAAACCTTTACCCCAGGTCATCTCAGCCACAGGTACAGACACTCTAACAGTGTGGAGTCAGCCACAGTTGCATTCACGCCTGTCTCATGCCGATCTACCAATCAGTCTCTCTCCATTCTTTGCTTTTGAGAATTTGAGACGAGTAGATCAAGCCGCATCTTCCGGATCAAACTTTGGTCTAGCGTAAGAACGGGTGTGTTACTGGAACCGGTAGACTAGTGAGGTACGCTATGGAATACTCAATGGTATTGCCCGTTGAAATTGATGTAAAACGTTTTAATCGCTCATCTCGTTCTGGTATACCACTCGCCTCTTTACTCCTACTTCACCGTTAGCTTCAGGCGGCACTCTGCACTGGATGCAGATAATATCATGCACATGTGAAACTATTAAAAGTGGAGGTAGCGGAAGGCTGTATTTGGTAGTATTTTCCATTTTGGTCGTTTTGGAGATCAGCCACATGTCTCTTTTGGTGTACTTTTCGTAACCCATTTTCTGTCTAGCTATAGGCTATCTTCGTGGCTGGTGTAACTCAATTGAGACTGCCTTCATCAGTGTATCACTCTAACTGGACTTCAACGCCGCAGACACAAGTTTACGTTATCCGAAGCCGCCTTATCTAGGATCCACTCGGAGTAGAGAAGCCAGGCTGAGGCTTGGAATTGAGTACTTGTAAAGCACAGTAGGTGTACAGTATGTGCGCATGTACTGTGACGTAGGGCACCAAACAGGGAAATTTTCAGGTCCAAACAATTTGGTTATTTGATTGTTGTTATGGCTGTTATTGCAGTATAAAATCGCTAACCTCAAAGGTCTCTGAAGGGTGCCTTATTTTTAAGAATTTATTTTTCGGTTTCATTTTAAGATGACGAGACAGCATAACCACTGTAAACATATGCCCTTCAAATAGTCATTATAAACACAGAGAGAAACAAAAACCACTCAATTCAAGCCTCCTTCACGTGCAAAAAATACATTAATATAATACAATTCATAAATATATACATCTATCCTACCACCCTCTCAGGTGCAAGCACACTTCGAGGGCTACTCCAACAACTTCTCCTCTCTCGTTGGTGCCTTGGTCATTCTCTCGATATCCGCCTCCTTGTAGAAATGCGGCGCGACTTCCGTCAACCATTGCGGCTCGAGAGGCATGCAGTTACGCATGTACTCCTTACTCGTCAAGACCAACTCATGGTACAGCAGCCACTTGGGTCTCTGAAGATGCAGCACACTGGAAGGATGAATGTACACCGTCTGGTTGGACTTGACGGTCTTGTACGAGTCTCCTCCTCTATTGAGTCTAGCAGCATTAGGGAAGAAACCAGCAGTAAGAGCTTTCTGGATGGCTGTTTGAGGATCTTCCATTTCAGCAGCAGATACATCAGGATCAATCTCCACTCGATCACAGAGGGCGTACAGTTGATCTCTGACGTCTCTGGCTCGTGTGAGAGACTTGTACTGCATAAAGTTATCCTTCGCCCACTGTTGAGAGTAATCAGCAAGAGACCATTGTCTGAATACCTCTAAAAGAGTGAGATGGTCTCCTCCAGGCTTAGTGAACGCTTCTCTGGCTCTATCAGCATGCATTTTTTTATCCTTGGGTCGATAAAACAGAGAAGCAGCTTCAGCAAGCATAGACACGATAGACAGGACTTCAGAAGTGCACTTGTACTTTTCCGAAGCCAGAATAGCTCTAGCAAGCATAGGATCGGTAGGAAACTCTGCCATTTGACGTCCAATCTTGGTAGGTTGTCCTTTATCGTTGATAGCTCCTAGTGCGTACAGTAACTCAAGAGCTTTGATCAACGTATCTTTAGGAGGGGGGTCCATGAACTCAAAGGAGAGGATATTGACGATACCCAAAGACATGAGCATCAATACCACTCCACAGAGATTCGAACGGAGAATCTCTGGAGTGGTGTTTGGAGGAAGTTCAGACTCGAAAGCTCGCTTGGTGTACAGTCTGAAACACATACCAGGACCCACTCGACCAGCTCGACCTCTTCTCTGTTCAGAAGAAGCTTGAGAGCAAGGAGTGACTACCAGAGACTCCATTCCTGTTTTCGGATTGAACACATTCTCCTTGACAAAACCAGGATCAATCACATACACAATACCGTCAATGGTAATAGACGTTTCTGCGATATTGGTAGCAAGAACCACTTTTCTGGAGCCTTCAGGAGTAGGATCGAAGATTCTGGCTTGCAGTTCAGCAGGCAAATTGGCGTAAATAGGACACACAATCATCGGAGGGCATTTTGGACCGAGTTTTCTGATCGTTTCCTGTAAATTTTCAGCCATATTTTCAATTTCATCTTGACCAGTCAGAAAGACAAGGATATCACCTTTACCCTGGGTAGCATGAATCTGCATGACTGTAGTGATAGCTGCGTGCAAATAATTAGCCTCGGGCTTTTCAGTATGATGAACAGCAACAGGGAAACGTCTACCAGGTACCTGGAAAATAGGACAGTCGTTGAAGTAGGCTGAAAACTTCTTGGCGTTCATTGTAGCTGACGAAATAATCAGTTTCAGCTCAGGACGAGCTCGAGCGATGTCTTTAAGTAGCCCAAGAACAACATCAGTATGAAGAGTACGTTCATGGGCCTCATCAATCATCAGAGCAGAATAACCAGATAATTCGGGGTCGGTTAGGAACTCTCTCAGCAACATACCATCGGTCATGTACTTGATAACCGTCTTCTCAGACGTCTTATCTTCAAATCGGATATTGTATCCAACTTGCTGACCAATTCTGCATCCCACCTCTTCAGCTACTCGAGTAGCAACAGCCATAGCAGCAACTCGTCTGGGCTGTGTACATCCTACCATGCCTCTTTGAGTGTATCCTGCTTCATGGAGATACTGAGGAAGCTGTGTAGTTTTACCTGAACCTGTTTCTCCAACGATAACCAGCACTTGATGGTCCTTGATAGCTCCTAGAATCTCATCTCGGTACTTGTAGACAGGTAAAGACTTTCTAACCTCATCAATAGACTTTGCATGCTTTTTGGCATCTTCAATCTGCTTCAACATTGCCTTTTCAGCTTCAGAAGTCTTCTTACCTCCCTTATCCTCCTCAGAATCAGTAGTGAACTTGATAGCTTGTCTAGGATCAAACACAAACTCGTATTTATCCTCTTCTTCAACCTTCTTATCAACCACACCAGCATCTCCTCTCTTACTCTGTTCCCATAGTTCTCCATCTTCCACCTCTCGTTCAGGCTTCTTTTCGTACCGTTTCATCAGCGAGTCTTTATCCTTATCAGACCGCTTTCCCTCAGTGATGTACGCATCGGGAATACTGTATCCATCGACTCCACGGTCAATCTCCTTTCTCTCCTGAGCAATCTTTAGCACCTGTCTCTTGTACTCAATCTCTCTCTGTTCCTCCTTGGTGAGATTTTCCCAGCCGTACTTTCGCACGTCGTCTTCAAAATCAGCCACCTCGCGTTCAAGAAGGTACAACTGCTGCTGTTCTCGTTTAGTCAGGTACTCCTTTCGAGCTATAGATCTCATCTGATCTAGTTCTTCTCGATGTTTCTCTAGATCGTCAGCCATACGTTCACGCTCCTTGTTTCGCTCCTTGTTGTTGTCCTCCTTGCGTCCCTTCTTTGTATCTCGTTCAGCCAGTCGCTTGGCAAACTCGTCTCGTTCTCGAGCATCCTTCTCACTATCGTAGTCAGAGTGAACATCGTCAACAGTATGAGCTTTTCGCTCTGGAGTCCTTTCTCTCGACTCTCTTGTATCATTCCATGTCGTTTCCCGCTCCTCCTCAGTCTCACTGTCGCTGTAGTGTCTCCTTCGTCGTTTGGTACTCTTCTCATCACTGGAAGACCGTTTCGGAGGTCTGGACGACGTAGTTTCCACCGGATCAAGCAACAAATCGTATTTTTCAGCAGCTGAAGCCACAGGCACTTTCGTTTTCGGCTTGGAAACATGGTACCTGCTCCACAACTCCGAGGCGAACGATTTGATCCCGTTTCCTTCCAGACCCATATCAGTCAGCTGAGTGAGCAGATCTTTGGCTGAAGCCGCCTCCTTGGCCTGAGCCTCGCAGTAGTCCACCAGCATGTCGTCCGACGCGCCAGCAATCTCTATCAGCTTGTCCGAGATCCATGACATGGCGGTGGTGAATTTCGTGTGTTTTGATGATTTTTGAAAGATTCAAAATAACCTTGTATCGTGCATAAGCTGAGGTTAGTGAGATGGATACTGTAAAACAGAGGCCATGAAGAGACAATAGCTACCAATTGTAAGAGTGAAAGAAGATACCAGGAATACAACAAAAGCATGCTACAATACTATCATATATTCACTTGATTGATCAGTGGCGATTACGTAATGATCTACACAACTACAAACCTGCTGTATATCTACAAGTATCTATATCTCAAGGCACTGTTCATCATGTCCATCACCTTCAATTCATCCATCTCATTTTTGTCTGTCTTACTCTTTTACAGTATCGTAGCTGGTCGCTACTCACCACCCTTGACTAAGCAAACTCTAAAGTGTGGCACTGGACATGTCCCAGCTAACTAACCAAGCCTCTCTAATCATATCGCCACCACACAACAACATGTCGACGGACGAATCATTGATCAAAGCGGAAAAGGACTACACCGAGGAGCTGGACGCCCAGCTGCCCGAGATCCGAACCCTCGCCAAATCCAACATTGCCGCTGCTCTTGAAAAGCTGCTGGTGCTCGAGAAACAGACCCGACAGGCTTCTGACCTGGCTTCTTCCAAACGGGTGCTCAAGGAGATCGTCGAGACCACCAAGGACGCCGACAAGGACTGGACGCTGCTCAATGAGCAGGTGCAGCTGCTGTCCAAGAAGCACGGCCAGCTGAAAACGGCAATTGGCTACATGATTCAGAGCGTCATCGACCTGCTGGACAAGGCTCCTTCTGAGGCCACTAAGATCGCCACCATTGAGAACATCCGAACTGTGACCGAGGGAAAGATCTTTGTGGAGGTTGAGCGAGCACGAGTGACACTGACTCTGGCCAAAATCCGAGAAGCCGAGGGAGATATCGCTACTGCTTGCGACATTCTATGTGAGCTGCAGGTCGAGACTTATGGATCCATGGACCAGCGGGAGAAGACGGAGTTCATCCTCAAGCAGGTGCAGCTGTGCATTCTCAAGGGCGACTTTACCCAGGCGCTGATCCTGTCTCGAAAGATTCTGGTGCGGTACTTTGAGAACCCCGACGTCCATGACCTCAAGCTCACCTACTACGACTACATGATCAAGATCTCGCTGCACGACCACAAGTACCTCGACGTGGCGCAGCACTACCTGCACGTCTACGACACCCCCAGTGTGATTGCTGACGCGTCCCAGTGGAAGCCCGTGCTCACTCACATTGTCTACTACCTTGTGCTGGCGCCCTTTGACAACCTCGAGTCGGACCTGCTGCACAAGATCAACCTGGACCACAGACTGCAGACGCTGCCACTACAGGCCGAGCTGGTCAAGAACTTCATTGCCAACGAGCTGATGCGATGGCCCAAGGTGGAGGAGGTGTATGGAAAGGAGCTGCGGCAGAGCGACGTGTTCCAGAGCAAGGTGGACAACGGCGACCGGCGGTGGGACGATCTGCGAAAGCGGGTCATTGAGCACAACATTCGGGTCATTTCCAAGTACTACACCCGAATCCGAACCGCTCGACTGACCCAGCTGCTGGATCTGACCGAGAAGGAGACGGAGGAGTTCATTTCGTCGCTGGTGACCCAGGGAACGATTTACGCCCGAATCAACCGACCCGAGCGAGTCGTCACCTTTGCCAAGCCCCAGGATACCAACGATATTCTCAACACCTGGTCCGCCAACATTGGCACTCTGCTGGACCACGTGGAGTCCATTGGCCACCTGATCACCAAGGAGGAGATGATGAACGGCATCAAGTCCCAGTCTTAGATGTAGCATTTAATTATGTCATGATAGTCAGTGTAATTGTAGTGTATGTGGTACTCCGTATATCAATTGCCAAGTTGTAGGTGCTAGAATACAGTGGGTACTTGTATTTGTTCTGTTAAATAAGTTTAAGATCATGAAATTGACAATAGCCATAGCTTGAAAAATACCAGTGTCAAGGACATAGTATCTATAGAGTGGGGCTCTGTTGAATTTGAGGTCAATAAATGCACAATCTTGATTTGTGTAGTGGTCTGATTAAAAATCCTCATCTCAAATATACCCCTTGTTGCTCTCTCGTGGTCACAGCTTCTTCATAGCACCTTACCATTTACTTAGCACATTACTCAACCTTATACTTAACCTCTGCACCCTCCCGCCCCCTGATAAAGTTTGTTGTTTCTTTACTGAAAAGAAAGGTTAGCTTGCCAGCTGCAGGCCTTGTGAGAACACCGACTAGAGGCTCCATACTCACCGCCAACATGCTCAAAAGCGTTCTGGACTCCAAGTTTTTCTCAGAAAACCGCCGCAAATCGCTGTATGGCGATTTCAGACGCCTCAAAACTACAAACACCGAGGGCTATGAAGCCAACATCACCGCCTGGAAGTCGGTCATTTTCGATTTCTGCAGATCCCACCACCATGTCACTTTTACCAGCGGTCCAAAGCTCTTGAATGATCTCATTTTGGCGCCTCATGGGAAGCCTCAGGGTCTGGATATTGTTCTGGACCAATTGCAGGAGCAGGAAGCTATCACCGACCTGAATACTTACCTCGGCAGATTCTACATGGATATCTGTGGCACTAGACCCAGTGGCGTGACCTCGCTGGTGTCGTGGGGAGTGGCGTCTCTTGTGAGAGCTTCAGGTATGGTCAAAAACCCGTTGGAAAATGCATCAAATGGACCGGGTACTTTGAAGGAGAGAACCTATGTGGTTGCTGATCTGGTTCAAGAGGCAGCAGAGAGCGCTGTGAGCTACCAGGGGTACGTGGGGAGTATCTACACTTTCAGTGAGTTTGTACAGCTGATTCAAAAGTCTCAGAGTGCCTATACAACTACTGATGCTCGGTGTATTCTGTCTAGACTGTATAGGACCGACAAGTGTTCTATTTCCCCTGGAAGTGATATGGTGGATGTTTCCAACTGCCCTGTGAGCCATGAGATCACTGTCATCAAGTTTGGAGATGCTAAAGAGCCTGTTTCAGAACAGGATAGATCTATTGCTACTCTTAAACAGACCATGAGTGGTATTCAGACCAAAATCAACACCATTGAAGCTCGTATTGAGGAGTGCACTAAAGAGGCCAAACGGTATCTTCAGAGCAAGAACAAAAGTACAGCTCTTTCGTACCTGAAAATGCGAAAACTGAACGAAAAATCGCTGGAAAACGCTTCAGGCTCTCTACTCAAGCTGGAGGAAGTCATGCTGGCTATCGACAGTGCAGCTACTTCTCAGCAAGTCATTGGACAGCTCGAATCGTCTTCTGAACTCATCAAACGCATCAACAAGGAGATTGGAGGAGCTGAGCGGGTCAACAAGGTCATGGACGAGTTTGACGAGCAGAAGTCGCTGTCACGAGAAATCCAGGACGCTCTGGAACAGGATAATGTCGGTGAAGACGAGATTGACGATGAACTTGCTCTTATGGAGGCCCAGGAGAAGGCCAAGAGAGGAGAGAAGGATGATGTGGTGGATAGACTGTCGGACCAGTTTGGAGATCTGATGGTTCCTACTACTGTACCTAAAGAGAAGGAAGCAGAGTCCAAAAAGTCCGAACTCGAAACTCCACTGCAAGTTTAGTGGAATATTTATATCAAAACGTATGTAACAAATGTATCTTGAACATGTTAGACGGTGCCGTATTATATCCTTAGTGCCGAGAATTTACAAGGGTAGGGTATGTAATTACACAGTGTCATGATACAGTAGGCTATTGCACCTTGACCCGTATTCAAACCATACTCAGTGCCTCAAGGGATATAACGAATTTCCCGTAAATAATGCAAGGGATACAGGTGAGGGTACTGCTGCCGCAACCAGACAAAGCCCCGAAAGGGTTCTAATTTAAGACAATGGACAAAGAAATATTATCTTGTGCCTGCCAAGAGATGTTAGCCGTGATAGCGGTTAGCTAGTAGTAATTGGCTATTCAAAAGCGGCAAGTAATGAGTAAGATAAAATCACATTGAGCACGTTTACGCCCGAATAGACCAAAGAGGGAGGCGTTACCCCTCTCTATATCACTTTTGGGGCACCTAAAGTTGCATTCTTGGGCCTTCTACATTGGCATTGTTATGTAGGTGACGTCATAAGCTACAAGCTGGATAAAGCCGATATTTCTGCTGTAGTTACTTTTCTGGTACGTGTCCAATAAACACGTGGGTATTGACAGGCTCTTATCTAGGCGTATTAATTCTCAGCTATGACGGTTTTGATTGGCTGAGACGTTCTTTCTGTTTTGAGAACCCGTCGCTAATTGGAGCTATTCATCATGACAAAAACGGATAGCCAAGACGTCACTGGCTACACTTACTTGTTTCGTAAAACAGTCCACCACTTCGAAAAGAACAGTTTAACCCCACACAACCCGTGGAAAAGAAATTCCCTATGCATACCTCCTACAAGCCTGTGTTGATCCGGGGAAGTTGGAGCACGGTATGTACCGGTGTTGAATACATGCGTGGAACACCAATTTGACACATATCTATTATGACATCCTTCTCGGGCATACCCGGCATCGCATGGGCTTCTATCTGTCTTGCACTTGCCCAATCCTTGCTACAGAGCTCTTGGCGATGAGGGATTACGCTTGTTAGCAATGGAGCGTTTTAGTTAAGATTTCGAGGCCCAGCTACTTGCCGTCTGCACGGTGGATCGGGGAAATTGGAGAAAAAGAAATGGCGTTTGCAGACAGAGGTATGCAGCGGGTTATTCCGTAAAATGGGTACAACTAGGCACAGCAATCACCGTCAAAGCAGCCCAAAGCCACATAATTATGCTCTGAAGATCCCCAATGGAGTACTTCTAATTGATGAGCTGTAATGCCAGGTACTTCTAGAGTGGTAAAAAACGCATCTCATACTTGTGTTGTCCACCACCTCCCCCTTCTGCTCATTCCAGGTGTATACCGTTTATATCTATAGCCCCGCGGGAACCTGGGGAAGGAGGTAGTTTGTTCTTCATAAAGACGGTGATCTTGAGCTAGTTTCGTGGGGGTCACCCATACCAATGTGACACAGCCCTCACAGCGGACTTATTATCGCTCCGGCAGTAGTTCAAGACCCTATTACATCTCCTGACACACGCGGGACGCAGGAGTGAAACATGAGGGGGAACCTATACAGCAGGCATGTATAGAGATCTAACGGTATATGAAAAAGATCTTCGGCGCCGTATACGAGCAAATTAAACGGAAGTGAAACGCCAAAACAGAGATAAGATGATCCACATGGGTAAGTACAGTAACCACCAGCTGATATCAGGCACCGTACCTGGTACATATCGCAGCACTAACTACTGCTTTAGGGCTGTCTTGGATGCAGATTCGATGGGTTACACACTAAGTGGGTCCTATAATAGCAGAGCTAGGAAAGGCCAACAAAAGCCACTCTCAGTAATAGCTACAACCCTACAACCCAGTGAGCAACCTCGGTTGGGGTAAAAAAGTAAAAAAACCGTCACGTGACCCAGGTCAGTAAAAAACCCTTCCCTGCATGTGATTCCGGCTCTGTCCGTGCTAATTGCAGCCACACTTTGACAGCAAGCAGCAGAAGCAGTTTAGTACATGTCTGTGCACGTAGCGGACGTGCTCCGACTAATCTCCGCCGTTCCATCCATATATATCTGAGGTTTGGGGGGCTAGAGTGGGGGGTTGCTCCAAGCCAAAAGAAAAAAACGGCATGCGGCTTATTAGGCCAAACTCCGTTATGCAGCGTGGGGGGGCCGCTTTTACTTCTCGCTTATCTTTCAGCGTGGGGGGTAGTCATTAAGCGGATATAAGGTTTGACCTAGGTTAACGCTTTGAAAAGTTGTAAATATGGCTCCGAAGCAAGAAACTTGAACATGAATTGACACACTCGTTACACTCCAGCCAAAGACGAAAAAAAGAAAAAGCTCAGCCGACGACAGACGACGCGCAAACACTAAACGGGAATCTGCAACAGGCCTCTTGTTTCCCCCTCTCCAATCTTGATGACAACCAAGCCCACCCAGCTCATCTATAAGTCGCACTAGTGCCCTTGAGCCACCAAGATATAACTGCAAGCGTCTTTCCGGCTTCCAGTGTCAAAATGAAGTGGAAAACGAAAATGGTCTCGCCCAAAACCGCCGTGTTAAACACCCCCGATGTTGTTAAAGGAGTCTTTGATGGTCTGTATCGAATCCTTCGATCGAAACACCTATGGCTCAACTATGGCCTCATTCCGCTCGGAACTATAGCCATGTTGGCTGTGTCGTACGCGACCAACCTGCTGTTTCAGCTGAAACCTGTCGAGTTCCCTGCTTCTGTCATGGTTCTGGCTGTACTCTTCACTGGAGTCATGTTCATCGAACGTGTTTTCGGCACCAAGTACTCGGACTTTTTGATGCATTATTTCAGCATTCCGGGCAAATTTCTGCTGAAATGGCTCGCCGTGTGTTTCTGTGGAGCCTTCATTACTCTGCCCTTGTCTGAACACGTTACTGTCGGCCAGGCTTGGTCCATGGGTCTCATCTTCATCATCGGCCTGGTGTTTTACCTCGGCTTGTGTGCATACATGGCTCTGGCTGTTGACTGGTTTGTCAAGCTGTTCCATAAGGAGAAGATCAACGACGAGGAGAAACAGGCCGAGCAGACTTTTGATCAGATTGAAGAGCCTACTGGAGACTCTGAAACTGCCAACTCGACAGATATGGAGAATGGAGAACCCATGGTGGACAACATTGTCATGAACCATACTGAAGCTGACAAGATCGAGGAGGAGGAAAAGCTGGAGAAGGTGCAGCTGACTGTGATGGAAAAGAGCTCGAATTTTGTCTACAACAATTTCGACGATCTCTTTTACTTTGTTCTCTTCTGGGTAGGACTCATTGTCTACTACTCTAGAGGATACGCCATGATCATGCACACTGCCATGGTTGCTTTTGTTTTCCGTCAAGTCAACAAGCTATCTCCGCGTCTCAAACGGTACCTACCTCCTGTTATCATTACTGCTGGTATTTGCATGCTCATCATTCTCATCACAGCTCTGATTGGTAACCATCATAAGCCTAGAGACTTTATGAACGATCTCAGAGACTACAAGACTGGACGAAACTACCTATACCTGGTCAACAACTACCGAGGCTGGAACAAGGTCAACCATAACGGCTTGTATCATAAGCTGCCTGGAGCTGGAGATATTTACTCTTCATTTATGGACGCTGGTATTGTTGCCATGCTTGTTCCTCTCTACGAGTACAGAGCTGAGCTGATTGAACATTGGATCATGCTCATTGTTCCTATTGGTTCCGGAGCTATCCACTTTTTTGTCTATCCTACCATCTGCTACAGACTGTGGCTCACTTCTGAACAAGCTCTTGGTTTTGCTGCTCGTTCAGCTACTCTTGCCCTAGCTACTCCTGTCACTGAAGGTCTAGGAGGCAACATCCAGGTCACTGCTGTTACAGGAGTCTTGTCTGGTATTGTGGGCGTTTTGATTGGCGACTTTTTGTTGGAAAAAGTGTTTAGAATCCCCATGGACAATTTCATGGTGGTGGGCATCACGTACGGCACCAACTCTTCTGCCGTGGCCGCCACCACTCTTCTGGCTTCCGATCGAAGAACCGGAGCCATTGCATCCTTGTCGTTTGTTCTTTTTGGAATCACCCTAGTGGTGCTCACTGCCATTCCCCCGGTCGCTGATGTGGTTAAACATCTCGCCGGAAAGTGAGAGACATTATTTATCTATAGAGCATTGCATTATTAATGAGTTTAACAAGAGAAGACGTAGCACAGCACAGCCAACACAGCACAACAGAGGACATTAACACCAGATCACCACAAACCACAGATTCTCATATCTGTCAGTGAATATAAAATCATGTGAACATGGTGTGTATATGTCACAGGTGACAGTTGGTTCTGTGAGGGGTTGTAGGGTGTTAAGTTGTGAAGTGTTATGTTCTGTCATGTCATGTTGAGGTGGAGGAAGAGAGAGTGAGAGTGGGCATACACCCTTATATAATTAGTTGGGAGTTACACGGCTACAGTCACTGAAGGGTAACTAGACAGGTCATTCTATCTGACAGGTCAAGATGAAGTGTGGAGTGCATGACGTCTTGAAGCATTGACAGTGACAGAATGATGGATGATCAAGGGGTGGGCATGACATGATGACGCAGGCACGAATGAAGCAATTACATATCAAAAATCATAACATCTGAAATCTATTAGTCTCAAGTATTGCTTCTTCCTGCAATGCAAGTTGGAGACTACTGCGAGGCAATGTATAAGTAAGGGATGTAAGACAATACGAATTGTGGGGTAGAATACGATGCAATACAGGTGGCTACGGCTTGGCGACATTCTCGGAGCATTACCTCGAATCTCGCTCTTCGAATCTCGCATCTCACTGATAAATAATAAATTAACCCAAACTAACAAGTATCGTATATACTTCAACAGTTGTTATAAGCTGCATGCACTCCACAAATTGTCAAGTGTCTATACACTTCCCAATGACGTCACTAAAGGACACTGTTTTAGCTGTTCCAAATCATGTCAAGGATATTTCATAAAGTAGCTACTGTCTATACAGTACTTGCCAGGGACTCGTGGGTATCAAAATGACGGCCTGAGTCGTGGCATTCCAAATATATAAAAATTGGCCCTCTAAGAGTGCTACACCTACGAGAATGACACTGGATGAATAGAGCCAATGGTATGCTCATATCTCCTGATCACGGACCACACGCCAAGTGTCGTTTGCCTGCATGGCTTAATTGGAAGCAAATGGTACTTGGCAGGAGGTCATATTTCCACCGAACGCTCTACGGACATGGATGAAACATCACTGGAATCTCCCGAATCAGGGCTATCTAACGCACCTAGTCACGTCTCTGTAGCACCCTTCTACCCTCGTTCAAATCCATCTCAAACCCGATTTAAGCTTTCTTTAAACTCATGATCTCTGCATCTCTCCAGTATCCCATCGTATCATCCTCACCACCATGCTACGATTGATACGAACACGGCCTTTTTTACGGCTAAGGCCTCAATTGGCCCAACTGGCACGTCACTACTCCATACCCCCTACCCAGTTCCAAAAAGGTGATGATTTCAACCCCCCAAAACCCCCCAAGCCTTCTCGATCTCGGTGGAAAGTCGGTACTGCTGCGGCACTGATTCTGGCGTTCACAGCGTTCACAGCGTTCATGGTGACAGAAGTGGAATATCCTAGGGAGTTTCTCCAAGAGCGGGTTCAACATTACAAAAAAGCACTTGAAACAGCTGACCCTAAAGAAACATTCAATCTTCAAAGTCGTCTTTTCGTACAATACACGAGGCTCAAGGACTATCAAGCCGCCTTCGACCTGTGTGTCGAAATTTTAGCCAGCCCAAACACACCTTTGTATGCGAGACCTTACACAATTTTTAATGTCTTGGGGCTGGCTACGTTAAAAGAGGGCGAAGAGGCGTTCGAGTACCAGCCCTACCCGAACGATCAGGTTATGGACAATTTGAGACAGGCGACACAATTGGCCCAGAAGGAAATCATCCGACAGTGTCCCGAGACTGCTGAGCTGTTCAGAGATGATATATCCGACAAGGAGTTGTGCGAGGTTGCAACCAAACTGCGGGAGAAGGGCGATTTTGAGGCCTGGAAGCCTTTTAGAGAACATCTCATGCGGGCAAGGTATACTCTGTGTGGCATGATACAACATACCGATATCAACAAGTCCTTGAAAGAGGAAAGAAGAACCTATTGGATGAGAATGGCATCTGGTGCTGAGAAGCCTGAGCTGGTAGCTGCCTTGGGAATTTACTATATGATACGCTGCAATCCAATAATCAACCTAACAAGATTTGGGCAGCAAACCCCGGTAGCAGACATTGGCTTCATCATGCTACACGAGGATAACAAACGGCTCTTGGAATATCTTCTGATGGAAATAGCGTCCGCGACACCTGAGGAACGAAATTCAAACGAGCTCAAATTAGGCGAGGCGGCCGGAAAAATCGGAGTCGCGTTGGGGGAAATCATGGATGGCCGAGTTGAGCAGGGCAGGGCGAAACTAGTGGAGGCAAAGGCTCTAGCTATCGCTTGTGACCGAGACGGATTCGCGGGGATGGTAGATAACTATATCTCCGAGTATCTGGACAAGAAGGAAAATTAACTGTATATAGATTACTGTAGCACAATAATAACCTGACGTGTGACCAGGTTCTAACCTGCAGCATTAATTTTTAGCAGAGACGTTAAGCCCTCTTACTACCAACTCCAGTGTATCTAGATACAACCCCAGAGACTCATGAGCAGAAAAGTCTTTGCAGTAACTTGTAACTGTTTCTCTAAACTCTCCCTCGACTTTAGAAACAATCAGTTTAGCAAAGTGTTTCTTCAGTGGCTCATTACTAGCCTGGTACGATCTGTGCCAGCTGGTAAAACACTCTTCAGCCTGTATGTCTTTACTGGTAGGTAAGCTCCTCGAATCTCGCATCTCACTGATAAATAATAAATTAACCCAAACTAACTAATAACTATACACAAAAGAAGGCTCGAGCTCTCCGGCCATCTCACGCTTCTCCTCGCTCATGGCGTTGAAGTTGTCAACGTACTCCTGAGTTCGCTTCTTCTGGTTGTCTCGGTAGACTCCGTACATGTAGATGCAGCATGCAATCATCGACAGAGCGGTGAAGCCCACTCCAATGGCCAGACCCTTCTTGTACAGAGGAGCATCGGTCTTGATGTAGGAGAAGGTAGCGATAATACCTCCAATGTTACCAAAGGCAACCTGGTAGGCGGTAGCCACGGATCGTCGATGGGTACCTCCAAAGTTGAGGTTGGTCCAGCACACAATCAGAGGCATGGCTGTGTAGGCTCCGGAAGCAATCATAAAGAGAGCTCCGTATCGGACGCTGGTGTTTTCGGTTTCAGTGAGAATGACAATGAATCCGATGATGCAAATGATACCCGAGACCAGAGCCAGGGTGAACTTGTGTCTGATCTTGTCTGACAAAACAGCCATGGCCATAGAGAAGCCAAAGGCAGCGACCCACGGAGGCACAGATCGGAACTGGGTCTGAATGGGGCTGTATCCCAGAGACTTGACAATCTCAGTGGCAAAGTAGGCGTATCCGTAAGCAGGCACAATGAGTCCAAAATACATGAAACCAGCGAGCCAGATCTTCCAGTCGGAGAAAATGTACTTGACATCGCCCATGGTCATCTTTCGGTCAAAGTTGGAAGCAACAGAGCCCACAGCAAGCTTCTCCTTCATGAAGGCTCGCTCGTTATCGGTAAGGAACTTGGCATCTTCAGGGAAGTCAGAGATGACAAAGTACATGAGCAGAGCAATACCGGCAGTAGCAGCTCCCTCAATGATAAAGATCCATCGCCACGACTCGTAGCCCTGCTTCATGTTGAGGTTGTTGATACCGGAGGCAATCAGACCGCCGAAAGCTCCAGCCAGACAGGTGGAAGAGAAGAAGAAGGAGTATCGCTTCTGGGCCTCCTCTCGTCGGTACCACATGGACAGCAGGTAGAAGCATCCAGGGAACATACCGGCTTCGAAAAGACCAAGGAGGAATCGACAAGCGCACAGCTGGCCAAAGTTCTTGACAAAACCCATTCCGAGAGTGACAACTCCGAACAGAACCATGCATCCAGACAGCCACTTGTGGGGCTGGAGCTTCTTCATGAGCCAGTTGGAGGGGATCTCGGCGAGAATGTAGGGAACAAAGAAAATGGTAAGGGCAGTGTTGTACTGGTGACCCTTGAGATCCAGGTCTCTGGACAGGCCGTAAACGTTAGCGTTGGAAATGTTGACTCGATCCAGAAAGGCCAAGAGATAGAGGAAACAAATAGCAGGAATGATTCGGAAATCGAGCTTTCGCATCAACTTGGACTGGTTGATGTTGTATTTCTCAGCCAGCAGGTCAATCTGCTGCTGGTGAGTGAGAGTCTCATGATCGTAGTTGTCGTAAGAGGTGGTGTCGACGACGACCTCTCCCTTGTAGGGAGCTTCGAAAGAGTCAGAAGACGCCATCAGATATTTTCGAGTGTGTGTATGTGATTTGAATACTACAAAACGGCGATCGGCATGCTACTTATATATACTGGGTCGTGTGTCACTGTGTCAAAAAATGTGTCATCGAAAAGGAGGTACGGCTGGGACAAAGAAAGTGAGGTTCGCAGTCATAGAGTTTGGCTGATTGATATGCGTCTAAAAGGCGCAATATTGGTCTAAAAGGGCTGGAATTTGGGGATATTATTGGTTTATCCGGGGTAATCCAATGGTGTTAATTTCAGCTCGCTGGAGTAGCTAATAGTCGAGATATCTCGACCTTCTGTGTTTTGCAGTCGTTGCTCGCAGAAAACAAACTTAGCTTTATGGTTGCAGCTGGAGGCTCAGGATGCACCTAAGGAAACGTTGTGTGAATAGCTGGTTTTTCGTTCTAGCGTTGTAATGATTGGATTTTTCTGAAATTGAGAATAAATATTCATCAACCAAATTCCAGTAAATATCCCGACCTACAATCTCGTACCTCTTCCAGCTATTTCACAAATCCAGTCGTAGTATTCTCAACACACCCTGCCCAAAGCTTATACGGTTTCCCCACACTGGCTTACAGTAGCGCTTGACCCTGACAAAGAGCGAAGCGGTGTAACAGTCATTTATTACTCTTGTCAAGACGGGATCTTCTAATTAAGTCTAACTATGTACTGTGGGGTACATTTCTCTCTCCGATAGCCTTTCAAAGCCGGTTTCTGCTACGCTCTACCATTGAGATACTCATGCCACAAACCTCCCTCAGCGCGACTACAAACGCCGATTACGGAGCGACCCCGCTCGCATCACGTCTCCTGCTTGGCGTTGACTGCATCCTGAGTAATAAGTGCTTTTGAGACGCTCGGGGAGTTTCGTGAGACCTGCCCTTCCGGCCGCTTAATTAGGTTTTTCAGTAGGCTTTTTCCCGAGTCTATTGTGGAGTTTTTAATCGCCGCCAATAACAAGAGGATACGAGAGAAGCTGTCAGAGCAGACGACCCCCACAGTTTGAAGCGGCTTGTATTTAGCGCCGATAATACACCGTTTTCCCCACAGATGATGCAGTCGCGGATTGGGGGGTGAAAAGTGCACTTTCAGGGCTCCTCGGAACATCCGGCGACTTACAGATTAACCTACGAGTAAAGTGTGGTTTACGAAGAGAGAGCAATTCAGCCGTGTGATTCATAGCCCGACCAAAAGTACAGGGCTCGTAATTAGGCATCTATACGACTCCACACTCTCTCCACATGAATCGCTTGGCGATGACTTGCACAAAATGTCTTGTCTTTTGTTGGCTGGAGATTGTCTCTTGTTCTTGTTGCGGATACCGTTCCCGATTAGACGGACAAACTGCACGATGCAGTATAGACGCTTTAGGTTTTTGGTTTGGAAAAAAGAACCCAGTCCTTTGTTCGGGCTCTGTCACCTTGGAGCTGCAAAAAAGACATCCTCCCAAAGTCAGTCAGTCAAGTCGTTCGAGCATGACCACACCACGTTACAGATGAGCAGTCCGATGAGCAGTCCGAAGTCGCTCTCAGTACAGAAGGACATAATATCGGGTAGAAATGGGATGATACGTGTGTTTCGGGTGAATACGGGTCGGTTACTTGCTGTCAACCAACTTATAAATCCTCAGCCTTGGCTGTTCTTCTCCTCTCCTGCCTCACCAATGTCTTACCCAGCCGGGTTAATTACGGCACAGCACGCAGCTCCACTTACTTCTCGGAAGGAAGTTTATATGATTAGTCAGAGTGGGGGGTGAGGGAGAAGTGAGGTGGTGATAATGATGTAGTGGCTGTAGTAATGAGGAGGGGGTGAAGAATAGGTGGAACTAAAAATTGTTCATAAAATCCCCCTTTTTGGGGTGTTTTTTAAATAGCTCTGCCAATACTTGGATTGTGAGGTTTTACTTGTGGCTGTTGAAAAATAGACATTTTTCCCATCACTTTAATACCAAAAACGAGTATATTATATTCCGCCCTGAAGTCTCAGCTAATAATATCCTGAAATTCTGGCTGAAAACCACATTTTGAAAATATCTCAAGGTGCTCGAACCTTATTGGGGTGACGAGAATTGGAGGTGACAGTTTGTTGGATCATATCTTTATGAATATGTACCCTACCGAGATGGTTTAGCTACTAAAAGAATCACCATCTTGTTCTCTACTAAATAAACCCTACATTGGTCTATTTCATTCAAAAATACTCAAGGCACAATATTTTAACACAAAATACTCACATATCAGTCCAGAAAGTCACACAGCTACCCTCAAACCCATTCATACGTCTCTAAACAACCAAAATACACCTATTTACAAATCTCTTATTTATCTTCAGCATCGAAAACGACATAATATCACTGGCCCTCTTCATTTAAAGTTCCGTTACTAATCACCTCCCACTCTGTCCAGTGACAAAATAACGTTCGAAAATTTCACACACCATCACGAATCAACATGTCCCAGACTATTGGTAAAGTGAGTATTTGCGCCGCTGAAAGCGCGGAAACCGATGATCCCGCGTCACCCGGCACATACTAACCCAGGCACGTCTGGCTTTTTCCAGAACATGGCACTTTGTGGACGTTGCCAAGGAGCAGCGAACCCTTGGTCGACTGGCCACCTCCATCGCCCAGACCCTTCAGGGTAAGCACAAGCCCGTGTACAACACCGGTCACGACTGTGGCGACTACGTGGTTGTTGTCAACGCCGAGAAGCTGCGTTTCTCGGGCTCCAAGTTGCAGCAGAAGGAGTACTTCGTGCAGTCGACTCAGCCCGGTCACTCCCATCACGTGCCCGTCAAGCGGGTGATTGAGAACCAGGGAGTCAGCGAGGTTCTGCGACGAACCGTGGCCGGCATGCTGCCCCGAAACAAGCTCAAGCGAGGCCGAATTGCACGACTCAAGGTCTTCGAGGGCACCGAGCATCCCTACAAGGAGAACCTGGTTGCCTACCACGATGAGGCTGGCGTCATTGTCAAGAAGGACTAAACGGAGGATGGATTTGTATATAGAGCATAACAATGTTGATATTGATGAGTACGAGTACGGAGTAGCTGAGAAGGGTATGTTGAGATAAGGTGGAGTCGTGATTAAGGTGAAGCCAAGACAAGGGTCTATTAGGAAGGTGGACACTGTGTTGTAACTACCGTAACAGAGGAATAAGCAGTATGGTATTGTAAGAGTACAGGTTTCGTTCATAGTATGTCTCAAATCAGGATTTCAGTGCTTACTAATGTACTACATTGTGTTTGGTTGTGTAAGATATTTCACCTATACTGCACTTGCCAGACACTATATTTGCAGTGTCCAGTGTTCTCGTCGTCCCTTGTATTTTTCACTCTTCTATTTTTCTCCCCTTAAACAGCTTACAGGATTGTTCGTAAGCACTTGCTCTCATCTCCACCTTAAAGTTAGACAAACCCAATCGCCCATCGCACTATCACTATCACTATCAACACCATGTCGGTCGAACCAAAGTACAAAATCATCCAGCGGTTTGACGAGGAGGAGGACAAGCTGGCGGGAGCCACTATGGCACATTCAGACTCGCCTGACTTTGAGGGTTTTGCCGAACTGTGCGATGCGGCTCGAAGTGGAGATTTAGAACGAGTCGAAAAGGCCGTAGCCTTTGGAGTCAACGTCAACCAGATTGACGAGTTTGACTACTCACCGCTCATTCTGGCTTCGTTATGCGGGCACTACGCGGTGGTGGAATATCTGCTGAATAACGGCGCTAAATGTGATCGAGATACCTTTCAGGGAGAGAGATGTCTGTATGGAGCGCTGACCGACGCAATTAGACAGCTGCTGCTGAAATTCGACATTTCCAAGGCTGTAGACGCCACTCAGCCGTTTCTGGCTCATCTGGCCAAGGTGTACGTTAGAAAGCTGTTTACGGATGTGGTGTTTAAGGGTGTGGCCGAGTCTGGAGAAAATGTCGAAATCAAGGCGCATAAATTCTTTCTGGCAGCTATGAGTCCGTACCTGAAGGAGGTGGTAGCCAGCAAGACTAAATCTGTGATTCCCATTGTCGCCAACTTTGACGACTTTGAATACTGCATTCGATACCTATATTTTGTGGAGAGTGATCCCAAGGAGAGCAAGATCTCACACAAGTTGGACGTCACTTTTGACGATTTTTACTCAGTGGCAGTCAAGACAAAACTGGCAGTGTACTTTGAGAAGCTGCTGGATCAGAAGATTACCACTTTTGAGCCGGAGGAGGATGTCGTAGATAAACTGTCTGGTTTGGAGACGTTTCCAGATGCTGCCATTTATACACGAGATGAGGAAACTGGCTCGCGTACGTATTACCCTGTTCACAAGATGCTTCTGTCTAGAGTGGAGTACTTTTCGCTCATGTTTGGTACTGACGCTTTTCAGGGTATTGATACAATGTACGCTGAGGCTACCAGTGAGTTTCCTCTGTTGGAACTGGACGAATGTACCCCAGAGGTGGCAGAGATCTTTCTACAGTGGTTGTACACCGATAAATGCGAGATTCCACGTGACTTGGCACTGGATGTCTTGTTCCTGGCTGACTCTCTGTTTGCTGATAAACTCAAGTCTCTAGCAGCTATTGTCATTTCTCAGGCTGAAACTCCTGTAGCACCACTAGGAGAGATTCTGAGAGCTGCCTGGGCTACTCGTATTGAGCGTCTCGAACACTACGTCGCTCAACACATCTCCAACGACCTGGAAGAGTGGATTGATAAAGACGAGTTTTTGGAACTGGTCGAGGAGTCTGCTGGAAGAGTTACAGCACGGCAGGAAACAGATACTATTGAGCTGGTTGACGATGTGCGATATTATCTGGGCAAAAAATGGGGTGTTTTCGAGGAGGATCAGGATGAACAGACTGGTAGAGTGGACGAGGAGTATAGAATCTCACAGTATGAGCGGCTCTACAACGCCGATCTGGATAAAATTGACGAGATGCTCGACAAGCTGAATTTGGGAGCTTAGAGATAGAAAGATAAATGCATTGTATATATTAGGAGAGCTGTGAAAAGAAGTACCAGTAGCATCATACTATATTGGTCACATCGTGCCTGGTGCTTGATCTCATCGTTTATGTGTATGCATTGTATGTAATTATGTACTGTGCTTGTCAGCGTACCTGCTTAAAGCATTCCCTTAACATCATCGTCATTCTTAAGGGCACTGGTAATCTCCTCCACACCAATCGTAAGTCTCACTTGGGCAGATCTCTCTCCCTTGATACTCTGTTGCATGATAATACCTGCCTCAACCAGCTCAGTGACAGCGTTCATGAAACCCGTCATTCGCACTCTCTTTCCTCCCTGCAACAAGATATAAGACAAGAAGCCTGCATTCTCACTACTCTTGATCATTCGCTCAATCTCCTCGATAATGTCACCAAGAGAGTCTGAAGGAAGACCGTTTCGTCGTTTTCGAGCTAGTAAAGCACACAGGAAGATCTTGAACGCTAGGGGAAGTCCTTGCAAGTAGTTATAGATCGGCGTAGAAGTAGCCTCATTGGCAGCCTGTTGAATATGCTTGATTTGCACCTCTTCAGAGTCCATTTCAGCAATCTCCACAGCTCGTCTACATAGATCCAAAGCTCTTCTGGCGTCTCCTGAAACAGAAGCGATTTTTCTTGAAGCAAACTCAACAGCATCTGGACGCACCACTGTTCCTGACGAGTCAGCAATACCTCCAAGACGCGACTGAATAATCAGCTTGAGCTGTTCATGGGTGTATCCGGGAAACTGGATACGGGTGAGACCCAATCGAGACGAGATTTTGTTTGATAAAGTTCTCTCAGGCAAGTCCATGGTGTTGGCAATAGCTACCACAATAAGTTTAGAGTGGGGCAAAGTGGGCCAGTTGAAAAAGTTGTACATGACCGACTGGTTCTGAGTCACCAGCTGGTCCAGCTCGTCGAGAACAACAACCAGAGGAGTATCGTTACTTTTCTGCTGGAACCGGTGCTCCAACAGTTTAGTAGCATTGTTGTAAGACAGACGTTCACCTGACAGTTGTTCCCATAGCAACTCGTAAGCAGTATGAGGAGTAGCTAGCTTCATACCGTTGAGCTCGACAAACAAAAAGTCAGGCAGTTCATTGTCCTCCACTCTGATCTGCAGCTGAGACACTACTTCTCTGACAGTAGCTGTTTTTCCCGAGCCTGGAGTTCCAGACACGAAAATACAGGTTCCTGAACCAGATCGGATAGCACTCTCAATACCCAGATAGACGTTGGAAAACTCCGTTTCTCGACAAGGTAACGTATCTGGCACAGCAGCAACATGCAGTTTAGCTCTAGCAGCTTGATGAGGCGAGAGCTTAGATGGAGAGAGATCAGCTGTCTTATACGGCAAGGTAGCATCTGACAGAGCCTGTTTATAAAACATTCTGCTGTTAATAGGGTTCTGTTAAGCAATAACACATCCGGTTCTGTTTTAGTTGTGCACATGGCGTAAAAAGGAGGGGGTTAGTATACTCACCGTTTGGGTGTTGCTAGACCGTTTTCGGTCTTTCGCTTCTTTTTGGGCGTGCTCATGGGTGTAGCGTTATTGTCGGGTTGAGGAAGGTCGTGATCTTCCAAAGCTCGTTTTCGGGGTGTAGTTGCAGGAGCTTTCTTGGTCTTTGGCTTCTTTGGCGTCTTGGGCTTCTCCTCGGGAATATCGTAATCGTCATCAACATCGTCATCAACATCGTCTTCTTCTGCTCCTTCTTCCTTATCGAAATCTGACCCGTCTTCATCATCATCGTCGTCAATATGCTTACTAGTCTGTCTGGAGGCCTTGACAGCTGCTCTTCTTCGTCGAGGCTTGTCTGTGATGAGTTCGTAGAGAGTGTCGATGAAATTGGGCATGTCCTTGGTGATATCTGTCCAGTCAAACTCCATGGACGTCTTGTTGGCATCATTGTCAAACACATATCTGCAAAAGTACAGATCGTCCTCTTTCTTGCCGTCCCGAGGAAGAGCGTCAAAGGCGTCAACTGACACACAATCCACAGTATACTGCAACTCCTCAACCAAAACTTCCACAATTGAGTTGAGCAGAATCAGCTCATTGCCCTTGGAGAAGCGGTTTTTCTTTGCATCAGGAATCAGATGCTTTGGAGTAAGAGCTTCCGCGTCATTGTACTGTTTCATGAGAATGCACTTGCACTCGAGTCCCTGGTCTCCATGCTTGAAGCTCTGAATCAATGCAAATTCGTTACCCTCGACTTCAGGGTCATCTCTCAGCATGACAACATCACCAACAGTGATTTCCGTGTCGTCTGAAGATTTGATTGTGGTGAAAGTCGCGTTTTTCTTTGGTTTTCCCGAGGGATAGACTGCTGTGTACTCCTTTGGCATTTTCGACGTGTTTGTTGATGGTGGACAAGGTGCAGCTATAGTTTTTCGGGTCTTGATTGTGGAACCTTAAATCAGAGAGGGATGGACAGAATAGGGATGAGCTGGGTGAACAAGGAAACATGGGGATGTTTTTGGAAATGACTGCTGTGTTTGGTCTGGTTGTAGTTTGATTGGCCAAGTATTGTCAAATTGGAGCATATCTGGCTTGATTGAGCCTCTGGAGGGATAGGACATTGTTATGGTGAGTCACTTGGTTGTTCACTAAGCTCAAGTAAAGATGGCATATTCCCAAAAGTCACTGTTGGGAGAACACTTGACACTATTCCCATGTTGACTAAACACACTTGGTACATCCACAACCAGAGTACAATATACCCCTATCTACAGTACGTACAGCATCTATCTAGTATCATTATTACGTTAATTACCGTTAACACCGTTGTAGGTGGAAAAATTGGGCACAGATCTGAACACCACCCGTCCGTTAATCACCTCGGCAATCTTGAGATAATCATGGGTCTGAGGCACGAATGTAATAGGTTCAGGCAGCTCAGGCTCGGTGATATACGGCTCGATATCGTTAGGCTGAGTCGTCACCTTGGGCATATGCATCTGTCCAACCACAACCTTGGTAGGGCCTCTGATATGGACAAAGCTCTGGAAGGGGTTGGGATTGGTGTATGAGCCGAGCAGGCTCTTGAAGCGGCTAAACAGAGATGGTTTAGGGATAGTAGTGGCTTCAGAGCTGTCAGGGTGTTGTTTCTTAAACGTGACTGCGTTTTTGGCAGCATTTTTGGCCGCAGCTGCTGCCTTGTTGGATGATCTCTTAAACATACCCAACAACGAAGAGGGTATACTGGTGAGTCTATGGACCAGTCCTCGGGAGAGTTTTGACATGGTGATCCACCACCGGTTGTTGTACAGGTAGTAGTGGGGTTTGGAGGGGGTAGTGGGGGTAGTTGGTGTATGCGTTGTGGTGGGGGTGGTTGTAGGTGTAACTGGTTCTGGAGTGATAGGCTCAACTTCAGGGAGGTCAACCTTTGGAATTTCAGAGGTTTCAAGAACAGACGTAACCGGACTCACTCCTAGTGTATCGTTCTTGTTCCTGGTAGCCGCCTTGTACGGCTTATTTCCGACAATTTCAAATGCTGTGTTCTGATCGTACTCCACTGCTAGCAAAGACGATTTGTCAACATAGAAGCTCTGACCTGCCGGAATCTCGGTGATTTGAGCATTGTAACTGTTGATGTAAAAGTTTCCTCGGCCCGAAATCAAATCCAAGTTCAGCTGGCTCAGTTGTTTAGGAGAAGAGCCAATGGACAGTCCGCTGTGAAAAATCATACAGGACGACCGAACCAGCCAATCACGAGTTCCGTCCATAGTGACATTGTGAAGAGTACCTTTTGAGCTCACCGTCGTTCCTCCAGACTCCTTCAGACGCTTAAAAGGCCCCTTGGCACGTCCAATCACCGTATTTGGCGGCGTTGCAATGATTTCGGCAGACGAGTTGATGTAGCCATGCTGGACCCATAGCAGAGACGATCCGACACCTGCAATGGAGCCTGTGTCTGAGACGATGCTAGTGGCCACGTGGTTGGTGACGGTGTTAGCTGGCGCAATTCGCAGCGCCCGGAGTTGTTGCGTGGGCGGCATTTTCGTGCTGAAAAACAGACTCCTTCGTTAGGCGTTTGGTGATGTTCATGCATGTGAAGTTTAATTGGAGGTGGATGGAGGAATGGAGAAAAGGAGTATGGAGGTATAGTAATGTACCAGGGTAGGTGTGGGTTTGATTTTATCGAATATTAGCGCATCCTTTATCTTTGTCTGTCTTCTTTGGTTTTTATTTATATACCGCAATAAGCTGCAAGTTTGTCGGGTTAAGCTATGGGGCCATTGAAGTGTAGCCTGTAGCCTTCGGGTGTGACTGGAGGGGAATGCAAAGTTGAGTTGAGAGTTGGGTTGAGAGTTGAGTTGAGAGGGTTGAGAGAGTTTCGTATAGCGTAAATACTCAATGGTGGTGCCATTATCAGATCGGTTGAATATCGTATGACAATGCCTACATGGACGCTTTTGGATGGCTATAATTAGTAGCTCGTTATCTCACTATCCACCACCTCGATAACAGTATGATATCTCGTTACTATTCCTCCACAGTACATGTTTCACACCCCAAATCTGGGTTAAAGATCAGATTAGTGCGTTTTAAAAACAGTGGCCTCATTACTTTACAGCGAGATTTACGGAACCTGTGTTCCGATGTATGAGCGTATCAGCACCTTGTCAGGCGTATTGCTCATTGTTATACGTTCTATTCTGGTATCTCACCATACTTGCCTACACTTGAGATGCACTGTGGTTTGTTGGGGTTTGTAGAAGCCCGGAAAAACTTATCCGGTTCGGTATAGGTTCGGAAAAACTGCTGTACTACTATTCACACTAGACATCGCGTGAATAGCAGCCCACTTGCGGAATCATAATTTATACGGCTGATCACGGGAGCTGTTTTTCCGAGCAAGTTTACCCGTGTTTTCCAGATCTCGTATTCTGACCCCCACCGCCCCCACCCTCAACGATTGCTACTCTTTGTCAATTGCTATAGTATTTGAAAGATATGAGAATTACTAAGGGAGGTAAAACGCGCAAAAACAGTCAGTTCAGGTCGTGGTAAGACGTGATGTGCACAAACACCGCAGCGTATAGTCCGAGACAAGCGTCGTTTGTTTTTGTGCAGTCACGCCTCGTCCCATTGCAATAATGTCTCATGAGCCTTGGTTGGCACGCACTTATCTCTGAGACTAATGTTGCATTTAGGCTTCGGGGCAGGTAGACAAGAGCACACGAGATACGAGAATGGCAAGTGGTGAAGAGTATCAATTGAGAGAAATCAGCATCGAAAAACACCCTCCACGAATCAATCGCACCACTCCTACGCCATTGAGACGCTCACTTATCTCTAGCACACTCTAACCCTCTCATCCACGCACATCCCATCTTTCATCATGCACCACCAAAACCTAACTTCACTTGCTAACCATGTCGAAACGAGGATATAAAGGGCATCCGACGCGGATCTTGACCTTCAAGAAACCACGAGACGACACAGACAACATGAGCGACTCCGAACCCCAAATGGTCGACCTTGGCGACTACCTTTTTGCCCGCTTCAAGCAGCTGGGCGTGGACTCTGTCTTTGGAGTGCCAGGCGACTTCAACCTGACACTGCTGGACCATGTTTACAACGTCGACATGCGATGGGTCGGCAACACAAACGAGCTGAATGCAGGCTACTCGGCTGACGGATACTCCCGAGTCAAACGACTGGCTTGTCTCGTGACTACTTTTGGAGTGGGAGAGCTGTCTGCTGTGGCTGCTGTAGCCGGTTCTTACGCTGAGCATGTGGGTGTTGTCCACGTTGTTGGAGTGCCCAGTACCTCCGCTGAGAACAAACATCTGCTGCTGCACCATACTCTTGGAAACGGAGACTTCCGAGTGTTTGCCCAGATGTCAAAGCTCATCTCAGAGTACACTCACCACATTGAGGACCCTTCCGAGGCTGCTGATGTGATTGATACCGCTATTCGAATCGCTTACACTCACCAGCGACCCGTTTACATTGCTGTGCCTTCCAACTTTTCAGAGGTTGATATTGCCGACCAGGCTCGTCTAGACACTCCTCTGGACCTGTCTCTGCCTGAAAACGACCCTGAGAGTCAGTCCGAGGTGATTTACGAGATTTGCGAGCGAATGAAGGCCGCCAAGAAACCCGTTATCCTCGTTGACGCCTGTGCTTCTCGATACAGATGTGTTGATGAGACCAAGGAGCTGGCCAAGATCACCAACTTTGCCTACTTTGTCACTCCCATGGGTAAGGGCTCTGTTGATGAAGATACTGACCGGTACGGAGGAACCTATGTCGGCTCTCTTACTGCTCCTGCTACTGCTGAGGTTGTTGAGACTGCTGATCTGATCATCTCCGTTGGAGCTCTTCTGTCCGACTTCAACACCGGCTCCTTCTCTTACTCCTACTCCACTAAAAACGTGGTGGAGATGCATTCCGACCACGTGAAAATCAAGTCGGCCACTTATAACAATGTCGGCATGAAGATGCTGTTCCCTCCTCTGCTTGAGGCCGTCAAGAAGATGGTTTCTGAGACCCCAGACTTTGCGTCCAAGGCTCTGGCTGTCCCTGACACTACTCCCAAGATTCCTGAGGTTGCTGATTCTCATATTACCACTCAGGCATGGCTGTGGCAGCGTCTGTCCTACTTCTTGCGACCTACTGACATTGTTGTGACCGAAACTGGAACCTCCTCCTTTGGAATCATCCAGACCAAGTTCCCCCACAACGTCCGGGGTATCTCGCAGGTGCTGTGGGGCTCTATTGGATACTCGGTGGGAGCCGCCTGTGGTGCGTCTATTGCGGCTCAGGAGATTGATCCTGAGCAGCGAGTGATTTTGTTTGTTGGAGATGGTTCTCTGCAGCTGACTGTGACCGAGATCTCTTGTATGATTCGAAACAACGTCAAGCCCTATATTTTCGTCCTCAACAACGACGGTTACACTATTGAGAGGCTCATCCACGGCGAAAACGCCACCTACAACGACGTGCACATGTGGAAGTACTCCAAGATTCTGGACACGTTCAACGCCAAGGACCACGAATCCATTGTGGTCAACACCAAGGGCGAGATGGAGGCGCTCTTCTCCAACAAGGAGTTTGCCAAGCCCGACAAGATCCGGCTGATCGAGGTCATGTGCGACAAGATGGACGCTCCTGCTTCGCTGATCAAGCAGGCAGAGCTGTCTGCCAAGACCAACGTTTAGAGCATATAGATGAGCATTTTTATACCACCCAGGGAGCAGTAGCGGGATATACCCCGGATGTAGCCGAGAACGGTAGAACGCGACCCATTAAGGTTTAGCGGTGCAGTATTGTATTGGTGGTGGCTCGTGGTGTGGAGTGTCAGAGTAGTAGATGTTTTATATGGCATTGTACCAGGAGGGTAGGTGTTTAAGGGCTGTGTATATTTACACTATGGGGTTGAGTCTTGACTGGCTGAGCTTAACTGCTGTGTTGTCCTAGCCTTCTATGAAACAAACTAGAGTAGCCTGAAGATAGCCTGGAAGCTCTTTAGCTGAGGGGCCGTTGAACACACTATATGGGCTACAAGTACTCCAGGTCGTGTTTCACAAGACCGGTTTATTTTTGACTGTCGTAAGTGCTCGTATTCCTGCGTGGTTGACATATGCAACGGCTAAATAGACATCATAAGACAGACAAAGTGTAAGTGCCCGATCTCGACAAAAGCTGTAACGTTACAACCGTCTTTGCCAGCAGTTTGAGAGCAACCCCCATATCCCCCATATTCCATATCCAGCCAGATGGAGGGCAAGTATGTTATGGACGGCGCCTAGGCATGCCCAAACTTTACCAGTTTATGCAGTGTACCCCAGTTTTCGAGGGGTTTGGCCAAGCCAAGACTAATGCGAGGAGAGGCACGGGGCCGCATATATATCCACACAGCTCCACGAGACCTCTCACGTACTCGAACCACACACACCCACCCACCACTACATGACTTCTGTCACACCAAACACTCCCTACTACATCGTCCACGGCCCCTACCAATGGCGTATCAACAACCTCGTGTCGTATGCAACCGAAGGCCCCATTTTGTACGGCGTTGTCAGCAATAGCCCCACGAATTATCTGGTGCGAAAAACAGCCGAACGACTAGGCGCCGAGCCGCTGAATCGCGCCTTTGACTTTGTCACCATTCCCTCGCCACTCTCCACCATCAGCATCGTCCAGCAGCTAGGCCAAACACTGTTTACCGCTACTGAGGGAGGCCACAACGGCGTCTACCATCTGGACTGGAACTACAAGCGGATCCGCAAGCTGCTAGTTCCCGAGTCGTTTGGCGACTTTGAGTCGCTGGCCTTTTACGGCTCCTCTTTGCATCTTTTCAAGCCCGGTCAGTGGCTCACTCTGGTCTATGATCTCAACAAATTTAAGCAGGTGGCCGTCAAGTCCCAACAGAACGGGTTACGCGTCAAACAAAATGGCACCACCACAGAGGAGGCTGTTTGTGACGACTCTGACTCGGAAGACGAGGCGCTCACTCTAGCACCGATCAGATCGCCTCCTAAATTTGGTCGTCAGAGAGCCAGATCGTCTTTTGGATCGTTTTCTGAAAGCCTGTCGCAGTCCACCCTATCAGACGACATTAGCGTTTGCGAACATGTGACGGAACGCAGTGGGGCTCTGGCGTGTCACGAGGACAGCCTCGCGCAGACGTGTCTGTCTGTCTTTGCGGATCCTCCCAGTTGCATTATCGGAGGAGACGATGGGTTGGTGATTGACTTGCTTACTAACTCCATCAGACATCTAGCGCCGTTGTCGTCTATGGGATCGGTGTTGTAGGGGTGAAAGTATCGCACTAGTCACTCTTCCGATTTCTCCGACATTCTGTCTTCTCTCTCCGTGTTTCAGTCCCCGTCTGTCTCACCCAGGCTTTCAGAGCAACGCGTATGTAAAACAGCCCGAAAAGTGTGCATATCACACAACACATAACTCGCATGAATGAAATATAAACAAATACAAATAGGGGGTGGTATCGTAGATTGTAGGGATCCAGTGTCACACTGGTATATTAAAAGGCAGTGCTTTCATGTTTTTACTTGTACATTGCTATTGAACGTCATTGCTATGGAGCAAGTCTCATTTAAAGGTGGTGAAAAATGAAGACTTAAAGATGAGGCGGTGATCAAAAAATAAGTCAGGAACGGCTTATTGTATACAACCATCTAGCTATACGATAGCTACTATACGACACACACCCACACGTCACCACCACAATTATGTGTAACGTGACACCATCGCTGTCAACCCCTAACCTGTCATCCTTCTAGACCGTTGTAATCGGAACCTCGGAGGCTTGGCCTTATCCGTTGCTTGCAGGATAAACATGTCAGACGCAGTCGCGACAGCAAAGAAGCAAACGAGCGCAAAAAATAGAAAAAAATAGAGCCCTGAATCCACGACACAGCCTGACCGAGCTCATTGTTGATAGCGGAAATACAGTGGTCGGGCGTAAGAGTAGACTTTTGCCTTGATTGGAAAGATCGTGTGACCTGGATCTCCAAAGAACAGCGCAGCAATAATCAATGAGCGATTTAATATAATTATTTTCAAGGCAGTATGGGACCACACCGAAACGCTCCTCGGCACGGCAGCCGTTTGAAATGACATCACAGTTGGACCCACTGCACCTGGATTCTTATTGCAGTCTCTTCGGCATTATCCTTAGCACCGTTAAGTTAGTACCGCTAAACTGCCAACTCTAAATAAAGTCTGAGAGAGAAGAGCGCCTCTATACATAACTATCGCATCCTCTACTCTCTTCTCCCTCAACCAACACACAATGTCAGTCTTATCTGCCCAAACAACCACATTCTGCTCCGAGTGCCCACACTGCGAGTCGGCATACTCGCGCCAGGCCGCCCAGCACACCCACAAAATCACCGGAGAAACGTGTTCGCTCTCCATCCGAGGCTTTGACGGAAAATCAAAACGATACTCATTTTCGAGCGACGCGACGCTCCAGGACGTGCGAAAGGAGCTGAAGAAGAAAGCCCAGCTGCTTAACCAAAACTACGCCTTTGTGTCCCTCTTCCCCACCCGAAAACTCAAGGAGACTGTTCCTCTCAACGCCCTAGGACTGTGCCCGTCGGCTTCTCTGCTGCTCAAACGAATCCCCCCAAAGCTGTCGCCCCACCAGGCAGAAAAGCCCAGTCTGTCACGTGACCTCATCAACCACGAGCAGTCGCGCTGGACGCTGTCGTTCATCTTCCTCTTTGTCTCGTCGTCCTACTTTTACACCCAGGACTCGTGGTGGCCGTTCATGACCATGTGGGCCGTGTTGGTTCTTGTTTTCCGAGCCATCCGTCAGAACCACCTCAACTCACAGACCTCTGCTCCTCAGGTGCGATAAACCGAGACGCGCATATATTTATTTATTTATTCGGATTTTAATGGGATTGATATGAATTGGAATTAATTGACAATTGTAGAATTGTAGAATCGTGGACAACTCGTAGGCTGTGTCTCGTGACCATTAGCAACCACAACCCCACACTATAGACGCGTGAAAGCTGCTACTCGTACGTATCCCACTTGTTAGACCTGCTTGTTATGCTGCAGTGTTGCATTGTATGAGGCGTCCTGTGAACCGCTTCAAGATACGCACGGTTCCCCTCAAAATAATAGCACTTTCCGGAAAGGTGGCAAAAAGCGACTTCCATGTGAAACGCCCCACACAGCTGTGGGCAGCCAGATTAGGCGGCTAACGTCTTATTTTGTCTATTTTAGGCCCCCAAGCCCCACCTTCTCCACACATTTTGTAGATCCGGTCTTGCAGGCTCCACATGACTGCAAGCCTGAGACACGCCTCAACCTGCCAATCTATGTCCGAGAAACTTTTGTTTTATTTTTAATAACCGCCGAGAACAGATACGAGCAGTGACAGCTCATGTTTAGCTCGTTTCCCCGGCTCCACAAGCCTCATACGACCTCCACATTTAACTCCGTACTATTTTGGGCTTAGCTCGTCTTTTTCCCACACGACGAAACATTAAACCCTGAATAATAGGAATTTTGACTGCGATTATCGGACGCTGGAGATTATAAAACGAGCTTCTGATTGCATAATTGGAATAAGGGAATTTTTCTGAGTATGCTGATTTTTTCAAAAATCCAAAAAGATGGATATTTGAGGTCAAAAAATGCGGGATCACGTGACTTATAGGTAAACGTGTATTAGAAAAATAAGGTTCAAAAATATAGCCCATCCGCAATAGTTTAGTGGCTAGAATTTCCGCCTGTCAGGTTTTACCAGCACGCGGGGGACCGGAGTTCAATTCTCCGTTGCGGAGGTTTGGTTACGGCCATATCCTGGTGAAAATACGGCTTCCCGTCCGATCAGCCATAGTCAAGCACCAGAGAGCCTAGTTAGTATTGTAGTGGGAGACCATACGAGAATCCTGGGTGCTGTAATCCTTTTTTTTCAATCGCGAAGCGGTGGTTTCTTTTTGCACGGGCCTGAACTTGTTCATTCTACCGTCACCAACTAATCCGATCATAAATTGTTAATCATTACTAATGCATTCATTACGCCAAGTAAAATATGCCAGTTACTTGGTCTTCTTGTGGAGCTCCATAAGGGTGACTCCGTCTCGCTTGAAACGAGCATGCTCCTCAAAGTCGGAGATTTCGACAATGGTGAAATGTTTCTTGATGGCCTTGAAAAACCGCGTGTCGGCCTTTCTTCGCTTCTTGTAGCTCATGAGAATCTTGGTGTCCTTGTTGGACAGATCAATGAGAGTCTTCTCCAGAAGAGGAAAAGCAGACTCAAGATAGACACAGTCAGCAGCGAGAACAAGGTCAACGGGCTGACCTTCAAGGAACTCAGGAAGCTCCTCACCCCAATCGAGCACCTTTGCCTCAACAGTCTTTTCCAGGTTGTTGAGTGCAATGTTCTGGTTCATGAGAGGAATCATGTTTCTGGGTTAGCGGGTTGGCGGTTTTTGATCTTTTTTGTTGATACTCACTCTTGGTCCGTAACCCACACCTTGAGGTTAGGAGGGGCCGATTTCGACAGCGCTATTGCCAGTCTGTGTTAGTATGATGTATAGTTATCAGATCTGATAGTGAGACAAAGAGAGAGAGATAGAGCAGAGAAGGTCTTGGCATTGACCAAGGTACTCTGGTAACAACCATGTACCCATCCTAGTACCACTTGATCTCACTGCAATATCCCTCCTTCTCCTCAAACCGTTTGTTGTTTGTTCACTCCTCAGACCGCTTGTCGTTAAATCATGGAGACTCACCCAGTAAGACCTGTGCCAGAACCAATTTCCAAGACTCGAGGATAATTCTCGATACCCTTTCTCAACAGATAATAAGCCAACATTTCTCCAGCAGGCCACAGCTTTCCTCCACATCCAGCGGCTCCTCCGTCTTCCTCAATCTTGAGGCCTTGGCCCTCCAGCAGTCCATCAAAGTTGAGGTTGGATCTGCCAAGATTCAGACGCTCTGGCACCGCAACGACAGCAGCAGGGAGCACCTCCGTTTCGATCTGTAGTATTTCCATGGTGTAGGGCGTTTGAAAGTGGGCGACGGCGTGTGAATTCGGGGGTTGGTTCGCAGCGTTTTTTTCTCCTCCCGTCGCCACTACCGGGTACGCGATTTTCCCATTATGATTTGGGCCGTGAGGTGACGATCCGGAGGGGTTAGGAGGATGGGGAGGGGGTTAATAGGGGATATGATTAATCTACACGAATCTACGCGGTCAGGAGATGGATATTTCATTTTTTAATGGCCAAAATCTCCCACAGGACGGCGTCTGACTGGATGGTCTTGCAAAAAACAACACCGCTTGAAGAACCTTATCCTCGTTCGACCCACCGAAAAGCTGCTCTCGGGGTATGAAAAACTGCGCTTTCCTGTACGACCTGGGAGTTTGTCGGGTCCAAAGTAAAGAATAGGCTTTCATTGAACCTTGGTGGAAAATTTGGAAATGAAAAACGACGGCAGTGATACACCAACAGAATGAAGTAGTTAGACAGAGATATCGTACACTGTAGGGTGCTAGAAATATGCTATACGTCAGTACGTCCAAATAGACATCTTACAGTGGTTTCATTTGATTCCATGAAGCCAGCAGCCTGAGGATACATCCATAGACGGTCATGCTCAGTCAGTCATACTGCACATTCAAGGCGTTTACATTCATACAGACGTTCTCACTGGTATGATACGATAAACCGTTCGCACTCATTCGTTCGCTACGCTCACATCATTCTTGCTCACACACTACTCTTGCTCTACAGCGTTCCTTTTGACATGCTTATTGATACATTTTTTAAACCATTTTAAACAACAACACCAGAGTTGGAGGCGATTCGGGGCCAGAGGTCGGCGCACTCCTTGGCAACGGGGCCAGTGATGGCGGATCCCTTCATCTCACCCTTGGGGTTGACGATGACACCGGCGTTGTCCTCGAAGTAGAGGTAGACACCGTCCTTTCTTCTCCAGGGCTTGGACTGTCGAACAACGATAGCAGGCATAACCTTCTTTCGGAGCTCGGGCTTACCCTTCTTGACGGTAGCCATGACCATATCACCGGCACCAGCAGCGGGCAGTCGGTTAAGTCGGGCTCCGCAGCCCTTGACGGCGATGACGTACAGGTTTCGAGCACCGGAGTTGTCAGCACAGTTCATGATGGCGCCAACAGGCAGGGCCATCTAATGGGTTAGTATTTTGCAGTGTGGGTTTGAGGCGTTTGCCTTGCTTGAGAAACAGTGGCAAATCATTCAAATTGGTCATGCATGCATCGAAAGGTTTTCACAGTGGAAAAGGCGATTCTGTTGGACGACTAAGAGAGCTACTGAAGACCAGTCAGAAATGCTCTTGAACAGCAGTCTTCAGTAGTCGCCTCTCACGGCCTCCTCCAACAGTCTCGATTCTCGTTCCACGCTGTGTATCCCCTCTCCGATCATGAAAATTTGTCGTATGTTGGTTGTCGAAATGGCCAAAGTGGAGCCGTCTTCCACTGAATAAAATCCTGCTGTTTCTCGGGTTGGTCGCTTGTCGCTCATCGTGTTGCAATACTCACCGACATCTTGTATTTGGTACCAGAAGCTCCAGACATTGTGTGTTATTGGTCTATCGTGTGAACGAATGTAAAAAAGGAGCACCTATTTCCAGGACGGAGTGTGCGTGGCCCAGGGTTCTCCCAAAAGGTTAAAGTTTGAAAAATTGGGACTGTTTTTTCCAGATTTTGACAAATGCACGTGACCCGACATAGAGTTTGGGAGCTCGATTTGGGACAACGAGAAAGGTTAGGGTAGAGGGGGTGGTCGAGTGAGGAGGTGTGGGTGGTCAAATCGAACCTGAAAGAGCTGTATATGACTATTTGAGACTCTGTGATTTTAGTGGTGTTTTCGGCTAAGCTCTACGGTGTCTGGTTGTGAAGTTATAGATTGCACTGAGTAACTCTGATTAGGGCTCGATCGAGTGAACCATGAGGTTGTATTGACAGTTGTAGAAATGCCCACGAGTAATCAAGATAGTGTCCAAGAGCTCTAGCAAACGTCTATCGATCCCCTGAGACCTCAATTATTTCGAAAATGTACTTTTTATTTCTCGAATGTTTGCATTGGCTGTAGCATGGCCGGTAGAGCTGTGGGGTGAAGTGCAGATCTGTCGTTGAGTGAGCTGTGGTTGTGCACACGGAGTACAAGTGTAGATTGTCTAGATCGTATTATTGCGGTGTGATGATGTATATTTGAGCCCTCGAATGATGATTTTCTCTATATTTGCTAAGAACAAGGGTGTTCTGAGGTTGTCTCTTTCCTTCCTCGTTTTCAACAAAAGTCCAACAGAACATCCTCACTAGCCAAGCATTTTGTTGACAATTTGGACGTATCAGGATCACTTGTTTTTTGTACGGTAGGGATACCAATTCAACAGTACGAGATACTAGGTTAGTACGAAGCAGTTTAATGACAATGATTATAGCCAATAATCACCCACATGTTCCATTACTTATATCTGTAGGCAGCGTTAGCTCTATGCTCGTCATGCAACAACTGTCCAACATGAATGTCTAATTAGAGATACGGCAAGGCATGCTCAAGAGACATCAGCTCTAAGCTCTACAGTAAAAAGACAGCTATTAAACAATGATTTTAGAAACATAGCTACTTGATAATGTATCACCTCACAAGTCCCCTCGCATATCCATATCTCATGAGCCTTCTACAGGTCTACAAGTCCAACATGACACTCTACAACCAGCTAGCTCTGCAACCAGCAAGCAGTTCTCTACTGAACACCCCTCTACGTTCTACAACGACACACTGTCAGACAGCCTCTTCCCGAGCTGTATCTCTGGTATGCTCTGTCTGGATGTGGTTTGTTGAATGCAGTTGGATATGTCCATTTGAACATGCCACAAGAACAAGTTCAACATCACTCTTCAACCCAACCCCATCCCCAGAACCACACCCAACCTCTTGTTCTCCCTCCCCTCTCTCGTATGACATAAATATGTATTTAAACATGGTCTAACCCTCTAGTGGTGGTGGTCGTCCTTCTTCTCAAAGAGAAACTTCTCAGCGGCCACGTAGGCGGCAAATGCAACGACGGCGATTCCGAAACCGGGAGCGGCACCCTTGAATCGGTTAGCTCGGGTGAAGTTGGTCTGGTATCTCCAGGCCTCTCTGTTTGTTAGTAGCTGTGATGTTGAGTCGGATGACGATCTTTGACCGGGTTAAAAGCCGCAAATTCGGGATTGTCACGTGCCAAATAGCGCAAAGCAGCGCTCCGCTTGTCGTAGTACTCACCGTCGAGCCCAGGGGTCTTTTAATTGGGGAGCCATTGTGATATGTTGTGTGTGGTTGTGATGCACCGACTAAAGTTGTACTTGATTATGTGCGGATTTCTATTGGCCACTGCACAGGTTATGAGCGTTGGGAGAATAATGAGTAGTAAAGGGGAGAAAAGGAGACTGTGGGTGTGGTTTGGATGGGGAACGGTGTTGAAAAATTAATCCCACGGATATATTACTCGATTATGTAATCGGAACTGAATGACTCATTAACTGAAGTTCTAGAGTAACAGCCTTCAATAAGCTCCAGTAAGTCTGACGTTTATTTTAAGAATCGACTTTTAGAACCCATCCTAAAGTATTGCTCTTGACTCCATAGAAGCTTCTAGACCAGGGATGCGAAAACCTACAACTGTGTTTTGAGAGCTGATTTACACAAAACCGGGACTAAAATGACATGTCAATAACACTACACCCATGACAAACCACCACCTACCCTCTATACCCCTCAGTGCCGTGTGTTATCTCTTGGACAGGATGCTGCAATGATGACGCTGTGCTGATAAGGTTTATAGATAGATCAAGTTTGAAAATGTGTGCCTTTTTATAAGAAGCACGCACTCTCTTTTTCAAACAACACATGTCAAACAACAGCTTAGGCGCCATACCAGCTTCGGATTCAGAGTCTGATGGTGGATATGAACATACTGCCAGCGACGCTCTGAGCGAGTCTTTCTCCGACGATAACAACGACTCTCAGGCTGAAGAAGAAGCGCCTTCTTTAGACCAAACCCATAATGACGACTCCACCGAGTCTGAACACGATGATGACGACGACTCCGATCACCATTCGGACACGTCGTTCCAGGATATCACGGATCAGCTGATTGCTGAGATTTCCGCAGGCGAGTATCCGTGCTTGATTTGCACTGAAGACATCACTCCAAAGTCCAAGATCTGGAACTGTCCTACCTGTTACAGAGTCTACGACATTGACTGTATCAGCGACTGGGCCGGCCGAGGTCTCAAAGCCCCCATTCCTCCGGGAGAAGCCAACAAGAACAAACGACCAGAGTGGAAGTGTCCTTCATGCAATGGAGCTTTCGAGAAGCAGCCCAAGACATACACCTGTTGGTGTGGCAAGGTGCAGGATCCGTTTGTGAACGAACACGTGCCCCATTCATGCGGACAGACTTGTGGCCAGTCTATTGACTGTGTTCACGGCTGTTCTTCGGCATGCCATCCAGGACCCCATGTTGAATGTTCAGCTATGGGTCCTGTTCTGGCTTGTGCCTGTGGCAGATCTAGACGTCAGTGGCCCTGTGTACTCACTCCATACAAGGGCTGGAGCTGTGAAGTTGTCTGTGACGAAATCATGCCCTGTGGAGAACACACTTGTTCCAGAAAGTGCCATACCGGACTCTGTTCAGTGTGTGTGGAAACTACCCCTGCAAAGTGTTTCTGTGGCAAGACGAAAAAGAACATTACTTGCCATATGGACGAGGAAATGCAGGCCCAGAATGGAAGATACTCCTGTGAAGAGGTCTGTGATACACTCTTTGATTGTGGTATTCATAAATGTGAAGAGACCTGTCATCCCTTTGTCAGCCATGAGTGTCCTCTTATTCCCTCCAGACAAACCCACTGTTTCTGTGGCCAGACCAAGATTGAAGATCTCGGTATTGAACGAACTAAATGTACAGACCCTGTTCCTACATGTACTCTAACATGTTCCAAGACACTGTCTTCTTGTGAGCACAAGTGTCCTAATAAGTGCCATTCAGGCGACTGTCCTCCCTGCAAGGAAACCATCAAGCTGCCTTGTTCTTGTGGAAGACAGACCTTCTCTGTTCCTTGTGGAACGTCTGAAACTCCCAAGTGTACCCACAAATGCGCAGCTCTGCTGTCGTGTCGAAAGCACTACTGCATGGACGAGTGCTGTGAGTGGGAGGCTGTTGCTATCCAGCGAGAAAAGCAGCGAAAAAAGAGCGGTGTTAACATTCCTGTTGAGGAAGTCAAACATCACTGTGAAAAGGACTGTAACCGACAGCTCAAATGTGGACAGCACAGATGTCCAGACAGATGTCATTCTGGAGCCTGTCAGCCTTGTATGCAGGCCACTTCCTGGGACGATGTCAACTGTCCTTGTGGACGAACCACCACCTATGCTCCCATCAGATGTGGAACTACACTGGAGGTGTGTGCTTGGCCTTGTGAAAGAGACCCTCCCTGTGGCCATAGACGTATCCAGCATACCTGCCACGACGACTCTGTGCCCTGTCCTCCTTGTCCCGTGCTCATGAACAAGCCCTGTCAGTGTGGAAAGAGCACTGTCAAGGGAGTCCGATGCTTCCAGACCCAGGTCACCTGTTCACAGACCTGTGGAGAGCTGCTTCCCTGTGGCGTTCACAAGTGTTCACGACACTGTCACGTGCCTGGAGAGTGTGAAGAGTGTTCTCATGAGTGTGGCAAGTCTCTCAGCTGTGGTCATATTTGTCATGCTCCCTGTCACGCTCCTTTCCCCTGTGACGAGTCTGAGCTGTGCAAGGAGAAGGTCGAGATTGCATGCGAGTGTGGAAACCTCACGGAGGAACGTGAGTGTGGAGGATCCAAGTCGACCAAGCGAATTGAAGAGGTGCTGCCTTGTTCTGCTGATTGTTATAACAAACAGCGACTCAAGGATATGGCCGGAGCTCTGGATATCGCCATTTCGCGGTCTGGAGAACGAGTCATTGACTACGCAGCCATCATGTTCGAGTACCCCGAGGAAATCATCGACTTCTACAGACAGGAGCCGTCGTTTTGCATTGAGATGGAGCAGAAGATTGCCGCACTGGTTAACGACGAGAGCAAGAAGGTGCTGCGGTTCCCTCCCATGCATTCTGCTCAACGAGGCTTCTTGCATCAGCTGGCTGAAGTGTATGGCTTCACGTCCATCAGTCAGGACCCTGAGCCTTACAGATCTGTATCCATCATGCAGAACTTCCCCTACGCGGCCAAGCCTCCCATCAGCATCCGCGATTGCGCCATGCGACGTCATAGCGCTGTATAATAATAATAGCATTTAATTTATGATGAATAGAAAAAATAAACGAAAAATAATAACCGTAGTCAGTGGCTTTTTTAAGGTCTGTGTGTGTTTCGTGTTCTTGCATTTTACTGTACAGTGGTTAAGCTTGATGTGAGGATACAGTACCAGTCAAAATGGGCTAGGTGGGGGGGTAGACCGTTTGGGACGTTTTTACACTTTGGGATTTTCGTCCCAAACGGTCCAAGGACTTTTTACGTAATCTTTATTACATAAGTTAATCTGAGCTGTACCACCACTGGGTATAGGTAATTCTATATCCTTATTTGTGTTCCTCCCTCCTCACCACCACTATCGCCACCCAAATCAACACCACAACACCACCAAAACGATGGCTACCATGCCAGAAAGAGGATGCGATAACCCAAATGACAAGGCACCCATACATACAAGAGTGCTGATACCCGTGAGTTACTGATTTCCAAGGCATTTCCCCCATTTTTTCTGTTTTTGTGCAGGTATCGAGTTCTATTGCAGGATCGGAGCCCTGGCCGTACAGGAAGACGCACTATGCTCCATCTCTGTGGCCATGTGGGCTTTACCAGGACTGATTGAACCAGCTATCGTCTGCTGTGGACAAGTGACTATTGACAGAACCATCTGGTAGGGCGGAAACCAACCCAGGGTGGTGGCACCTCTTCTGGCATGTAGCTGAAGCAGTCCCTCCGCTCTTTATGAGCCCCGAAGACTATGTACAGTAATACTGAGCCAGTATTCCAACCGTTGTAGCCCTTGTAAGCTCCGGAGAGTCAACGGGGATGTAGCAGACTGTGGGTCAGTAGTAGTAGGGCCACCAGTTGGTCATATACGCTTTGTCGTCCTCTTTATAGCTCCATTTGTTGTAAATTATTGGTTATTCGAGGGCCCACACAGTATTAATTTTTGGAGTCTTGTAATTTTCTTAAGTCTTTATTGCTTACTAATATACAAAAAATCACGTGATTTATCTTTGGGAACACAAAGCCTACCCCCCCACCTAGCCAATTTTGACTGGTACCACTGTAAGTCTAAATGTAGCCAAGATAAATTATTCAACCCAATAATCATATTCCATATGGCATTATAGTCCTCTGCTAATTGCTATTTGTCCCATATATGACATCTTCTATTTTGCACTTCCCAGACTCGAACCCACGTCAACCTCCCAACCTCCTTACCCCGGATCTTATCAACAGATTGCAGACCAGCCCCATACCATCAACATGTCGGAAACAGCCATCATCAACGTGTCGTCCTTGGACCGGCCCAAGGTCCTTCTCATGGGCTTGCGACGGTCCGGCAAGTCGTCCATTTGCAAAGTCGTCTTCCACAACATGCAGCCTCTCGACACTCTGTACATTGAGTCCACCTCCAAGCCTGTTGAGGAGGAGTTCAACTCGCTGATTGACTTTAGTGTGCAGGAGCTGCCTGGCCAGCTCAATTTCTTCGAGCCCGACCAGTACATTGACTCCGATCGGTTGTTTCAAAACGTCGGAGCTCTGGTCTATGTTATCGACTCTCAGGACGAGTATCTTAATGCTCTGTCCAACCTGCACAACATCATTGAGTACGCCTACAAGATCAACCCGGACATCAATGTGGAGGTGCTGATTCACAAGGTCGATGGTCTCAGTGAAGACTTCCGTTTGGACACTCAGAGAGATATCATGCAGAGAGTATCTGACGAACTGGTGGATGCCCGTTTGGATGACGGAAACGTCAAGCTAAACTTTCACCTGACGTCCATTTTCGACCACTCCATCTACGAGGCGTTTTCGCGCATCATCCAGAAACTCATTCCTGAACTGCCTGTGTTTGAGAACCTGCTTAACGTTCTCTGCTCGCATTCCCTGTTTGAGAAGGTCTTTCTGTTTGACGTCAACTCTAAAATCTATGTGGCTACGGACTCGTCTCCTGTCGATAACCAGACATACGAGGTCTGTACTGACTTCATTGACGTTGCTGTGGATCTAGATAACCTGTACGAGAACCCAGCTGCTGCAAAGAGCAAGGAAAACACTCTCAAATGTGTCTCCAAGCTGCAAAACGGAGTCACGCTGCATCTGCATCAAATGGTCAAGGGTCTGGCTCTGGTGGGTCTCATCAGAAAGGAGAATGGTCAGAAAATGGCTCTGGTCGATTATAACGTCCAGGTTTTCCGAGAAGGTCTGGAACGAATTTGGGGGATTAATAAAAAGTGATCACACACAATGCATCCCATACATAGAATAATTTATTAATTTAACGATTACCAGTACAGTAGCTAGATATCAGTCTGACATAATGTGGTCCTAGTATCCTCACTGAAAGGAACAGTTGTATAAGACGTGCTACAGTGTAAACCATTTGTATCGTATGTTACCTGTGCATAATATTACTATAGAGATCTCTTGGTACCGACTGGTACATGCTAATGTCCTAGGGGTCAATCTCCCCCAGCTCCTTCTTGATATCGTTTTCTACACCCATGCACTGTTGTTTAATAACAGCGCTGTCTTCACGGGTCAGCACCCGTGGCAAATATGTAATTGACGGCTTGGTGGTGGTCTGCAGAAACCGTGCGTCCTGGCGCATTTTCTCGTGCCGTTTCACCATTTCCAGTTGCTTGCGCTCCCGTCTTTTCCTGAGAAGTGTCTGTTTCAGCTCCTCACTCTCCTGGGCGTCTTGGCTATTGGGTCTGCGGTTGCGTATCCGCTGCTCAATATCCGCTATCGAGACACTTGCTCCTCCTGCTCTTCGAGCTGTTGAGCCCTGTAAGGTCCCCAGCAAAGCTCCCATCATGCGTTTTCCCCGGGATGAATCATCTCTGATTGGTACCGGACGCAGATCTAGCTCTGTTGGCGCCGTGGAAGACGTCCGAGAGTCTCCATCCACGGCTGTGTCCTCTGAAGATGCTCTTGTATCGGCTGTATCCCGCATGCGGTTTTTAGTGAATATGCCAAGGTTGCTATCGAGGGTGTGTCGGTAGCTGAGAGTGTTTTTTTTCCGTCTTTCGAGTTAACGTGCTTTTACCCTGTCATGGGGACGCGCCAAAGTCCTTCTCTCCAAGTAGTGTCGTATCGCAGCAAAAGAGTGTGTATCACGGCCATCTCGATCTCTATATTAGATTGGCACAGGGACAGGATAAACTTTAGCCCGTTACGGCGGGGGATATATGGACGGCGGAAGTGTCCAAAGTGGCGTATATTTTTGTTTGCCGGGTTCTCACTTCTGTTTGAAATTGCTTCATCTGCTTTTTAGCCTTGTTGATACCCCCTTTCGCTCTACAGCAGACCGTACATCATCTCGTGATGAGTATGGATAGGCGCAAGCTTCGGCATCGGCATGCATCCCCACCATGGCAATAGCAAACAGAATAACAAAATTTAAATTTTGAAAAAAAAACTCGTTTGTTGGTTAGTCAGCTTCTTTCTCGTGGCTACTATCGCAAAAAACTCGCCACTGGCCCAAATAGCAACCCAAACATGCGTGTTTTGCAACCCCCACATTGCGCGATGAGTTGCTGAACCTTAGCTTAAAATAAATATTCGGAACGAACCTTGCGTTCCCTAACTCACAGTGATACCATGGACTGGATAACAGACATAGCCGCACTGCAACCGTACATTAAAAATGGCAGTTTTGATTTCTCTACTGCCGAGGCGAATTGCGAGTTCACAAAGGCAAGTTTATTACGTGAATATGACTTGAACGTCCAACTGGACCCTGCAAGACTGTGTCCTCGAGTACCCATCCGAAAGGCCTATATTGAGTGGATATCAGAGTTGTTACCAAGTGACGCGTCTGATATTGTTGGATTGGACGTGGGAACAGGTACGTCTTGTATATACCCGCTTTTGGCGTCAAAAGAGCATGGATGGAAGGTGATTGGCAGTGATATCGACGAGGAAGCCGTTGAAAAGGCGCAAAATAATGTTGACTTGAATCCGACTTTGAAAGATCTGATTACAGTGAAGCTGGTTTCACCTGATAGTGATTTCTTTGACTTCCCAGAGCTTACGTTTACCATGTGTAATCCTCCGTTTTACTCGTCGTTTGAAGAGATGGAATCAAGTCTGGCCAAGAAGACAAACAAGCCTGTAGGAGAGCTGAAAGCTGCTCAAACTGAACTTATCACGAAAGATGGAGAGCTGGGTTTCTTGCAACGTATGATAACCGACTCAAAGAAGCACAAGGAAGTGCTTTGGTTCACGTCCATGGTGGGAAAGAAAGAGACGATGGAAAAGGTATGTGAACAGCTCAAGGAGGAGGGCATTTATCATGCTGTGGTTTCTAAACGGCCTGGAAAGACCAAAAGATGGTTCATAGCCTGGACTTTCAACCCCAGTGTGAAACATGAAACTGTTGCTGGAGAGTATGACTTGGAGGCTGTGGAGAAGGTGTTGATCAATAACGATATTCCTTGTAAAAAGATTGAAGGGGGTGTTCTAGCGCTTCCCAAGGGCGATATCTGGAGCAGAAAGTACAAGAGAGCAAAGCTGAGAAAGGAGGCTGTTGAATATACAGACCAGTATGAGTTTTGGTTCACTGAAAAGGGTCTCGTTTGGAGAAGAGGAACAGAGAAGACGGTTTGGGATTCCTTTAGTTCGTGGATGACAAGGAATTTGAAGACGGAGGAGGGTAAATAGTCAGAGTAAGTTATATATTGTATTTACGTCCACTGTGTTCCTCCCATTACGCTTGCTTAAAAATAAGATGACGCCCTCGTGAGAAAGGCTCAAACATGCATCATTCTCTCAGGCAAAAAGAAACCAATCGCTTTGCGATTGAAAAAAAGGATTACAGCACCCAGGATTCTCGTATGGTCTCCCACTACAATACTAACTAGGCTCTCTGGTGCTTGACTATGGCTGATCGGACGGGAAGCCGTATTTTCACCAGGATATGGCCGTAACCAAACCTCCGCAACGGAGAATTGAACTCCGGTCCCCCGCGTGCTGAACAAAGGTTCTGACAGGCGGAAATTCTAGCCACTAAACTATTGCGGATGGGCTATATTTTTGAACCTTATTTTTCTAATACACCATTACATACAAATCACGTGACGCAGATTTTTAGACCCATTTTTGAGGCTGTTCCTGATAATATAATCGACTTTAACAAAAAGTATAGTATAAAACGAGGCCTCTTATTTCACTTAGAACACTCATTTAGTCATTCGGTCAATTATTCGTGGTGTTGTTGCTGTTTGAAATTTCACTCTGCCACACCAATCTTGAACTTTTCCATGACTGATTCCAACGCTGGAAACGCTCATATTTTCATGCTCGACATTCAGGCACTAATCTCCGAGGCTGAAAAATCGCTATAACCTCGTCTTTGTCTTAGCGGGACGGTTCCTAAGATTTGTTACCCCTCCTAACAGGGGTGTGTCGGCCCACATGTAAGACCGGAAATGACACAAAGTTTCTATCAGGCGGATTTGTCGGAAAATACGAGCTTGGTATGACTGACGTGCGCCTGCGTTAGTATATTTTATTGATGTCGAAGTTCTCGTGGTGGTGGGGCTCTTGTTGTCTGCTGCATTTTTCTTGTGAGGGGCACGTTAGGCAGCAAGCATGCTGGTAGGCATACGTGCATAGAGACCATTAATTGACATTGTTATGACAAAGGATGTTGTTGGGCAACATCTCCTTGTATACCATCGAGTATCAGACAGTGGATCGTGTGACTATAGGTTTTGGTCTCAGCAGTATTCCGTCCAAGACTTTTGCCAAGACCCCGATACCCGAGTAGAATTGTACAACCAGGGCTGGAATCTTGATTTCCGTTCAAACTGTCTTCCTTGTTCCGGCTTATCAACATGTTGTCAGGTACCCCGCCAGTATAAATCGTATTCAAGGTCCACTTTACACAATAGCTACGTTATTATGAAGTGTGAATTAATAACTCCGTATGAGAGGTGATACGATCATTGTCTCTTGTGGTAGCAAGTTTTTCCGTCTCTGTCTATGTGTGTGTATCTCATCAGACCATGATGTGGAATGTATGTACCCCGCTGTGTCACTGCTGCTACACCGCAGCCAGCTCCAGCCTCAACTCTGTCTCAGAGAGCAAATAGGAGGCACTAATTGAGTGTTTTACGAGTTGCTGGGATATTTCCATGTCTTTCTGGGCGTTCAGAATTTACTGTGGCTCTTTTTCTGGATACGGAGTAATAAGTTGGCTTCTATAGCTTCAATGTTCGACGGTGGTTCTTCATTATGTCTCAGAATAAAGCTGCCAGTAGGCTCTGTAAACTGTGTCAGATAAGTACGTGCTGTGACGTCTGTCTCGGAGTTTTCGTATCGCATGTTTCACCGTGGATATGCATCATCGGAGTAATGAGGAAGCCTTTGAGATTCAAGACATGAGGGGTGTAGATCGACAGTAGGGGGCTGAAACAGGGCCTCTTCGTCACGTGTGGCCTATTTTCCGATAACTCCGAAACAGAAAGGTCCATTTTGGCGAGCTTCAATATATGGTATTCCCAATTGGCTTCCATAACGACACGACCAAATGTCCCAAAAAGGTATTAAATACGGACTAATGCGATGCCTAGGGGTCCTTAAGGAGCTACTTATTTGGTGTATACTAGTCTCCTGTCCTTGGACTGGCCCTGGAGCTAGTAAATCGCAAAAATTTTTTTCGGCATAATTTGGATAGCAGAGGCCACATTTTCCGTTTTTTTTGGAAATGGCATCCTGGCCGAGCGGTTAAGGCGAGAGATTAGAAATCTCTTGGGGTTTCCCCGCGTAGGTTCGAATCCTGCGGATGTCGCCATATTTTTTTTAGATATCTCGGGAGCGGAAACCCTATTTTTGCATGAGAACAAAGCCCAAGACAGTTTCCGCAAAGTTACGGTCAGGGAGACTAAGCTCAGAGCTCTTCTCCCAAGCCCAGTTTAACGAAGTGATCTACTGTTTCGAACTCACCCGATATTATTACGTCAGATGGCGGGGTATCTCGAGCAAGCTCCACCGCTCGGAAGTCTTTGTTGCAGGGCCACAAGTCCACGATAATGCTACAACAAGCGACGAGCATCGGTAATGGCGGCTAACCGGGACTAATTTGGACTGGACAATAGCTTCGATTATGGAGCCAGTTTTTTTTCTCTAGACAAGGGCTATTCCACGTCTTGTCCTGCAAGAATGCAAGTGAACACGAGGAGACAATAGTCGCTTATGACGCCGTGTTTGGTCTTATCGCTGCGTTTGAGTTTTGGGTGTGGAAAGTTGGAAGGTGGAAAGTGGGTGTATGAGCTGACTCATTTTTCATAGACTAGGAACCAGAACCGCATCCGTATTAGTTCGCTAGTCTATGGCCTAGAGAAGCTCATCTATAACTATAGATTATTCATTAGTGCTGGCAGGGTGGAGCTACCAGGGCTATGACCTGAATATTGGTGGACGTAATTGTCTTGAGCGCTGGTGCTGGTTAGCCTCTCATGAACTGTAATAATGTCCAAAACCAAAACCATTCGAAAAACGAAAAAACCTTGTTGTTTAAATCTTGCCCGTCCGTCACCTGTGCGATGTGTGGCAAGTGTGTTACCCCAACCAAAAGGGCATCGGAGGAAAAAGAAGGGACGTTGACAAAAAAGCAGAGGCGATCGAAAAGATGGACAAGGACAATAAAACCAAGACAGCAAGACATTTTTCGCACTGTCTCGCGTTCAGCTATGACACGCAATTTTACGGTCTCACTTTTTAGTACAAGTATACACAATTTGACATGGGTATGTAGTTTCGTTGTATGAACCAAGGTCCCACTTTAGACCAAGGAAAAGAAAAAAAAAAAAAAGGTCATCGACCCTGGAGGGCCATTTTGTTGGGTGCATGTACATTACTTGTGCGTGGAGCTAGCGTCTAGCGCACATATGTGTCTGCGCGGTGTATAGCCCGTATTGCTCTTTATCAGCTCTCGACGGGTGTAGATTAGATGACCAACCAAGGGCCGCCTCCGCCCCCGCCATTTCCTTGCTCCCTATTTACCGCAAAATTTTCGTGCGCCAGGCTGCGCATGACAACGGTACCCCACCCCATGCTATTGCGGTTAGACTTTGGGCTAAACCTAAGTGTAAAATTACCTTGCAGTGTTTGGTGGAATTCCGGAGATATAAGTAAGGAAGAGGGACGGAATAGCACAACCATCTATAAAGGTCACGACAGTAGCAGGGCGCACTGAAACAACACACACACATCCAACATGGGCACCATTCTACAACCACCACGACCAATCGTTCTGGAAGACACGCTCCAGGACCTCCGGGTCCAGGTCCAGAAACTCGACCTGAAAATCAAGCGCGACTCGTCGCCGCCCTCTGAGAAGCCTCGAAGCCTCCCCCCTCTGCATCTTCAGGCCTCGGAGCGGCCGTCCGAGACGGAAATGTCGGCCGTCGACTCTGCCGCCGACAAAATCACATCTACCCTGGGCAAAAACGGCTTCAACTCCACCTCGCCATACGACGACGTGCGGGTGGTTCTGGCCCGATACGAAGATACCATCGACAGCATCATGAACGACGACGACGACGGAGACGCCATCGACCCTATTGGCCTGGTGGCATGCATTCTAGAGCCCCAAATCATCAGCAAGATGCATCGACGACTGCAGCGGGGTTCGTTCTCCGCAGACCCCAACGACCTGGACTCGCCTATTGAATGGGAGAAGGTCAAGACGTGGCTCGTGTCGAAATACTCACGATTCGAGAGCGACGGCGAGTGCATCGAGGCCATGAAGGACCACTTCTACGAGGTCATGCCTGGGTCTATTGCATTCAGCAGCACTCTGGTGCTCCAGGAGAAGCTGGGACGTATCGACGTGCTGGCCAAGACCACCAAGGACGAGTCGTTCGACCCCAAGGAGTTTGCCGAGTTTATGAAGACACAGTTCCCTCTGGAGTCGCGAGAATGCGACGTGGAAGAGGTCAACAATATCGACAAGGCCAGCGAGGCGCTTCAGCAGCTGTTTGCTGTGGGCAAGCGGATGCTGGCGGTCATGCTTGGCCAGGAATACGATTACAACGAGGATTGTGACTACGACTACTAGCAAAAACGTCTTTACGACGTACTAACGTATTTATACAGCATTATTTATATCAATGGATGGTAATTTTTCTACTTCTCAGACCTGTAATGTAATGACGTCGACTAAGTTAATGCTTACGCTACATGATGATATTCGAAAGCCTAATAGTGTTTCAAATTCTACAGTTCCATTTTGCTGTTTGCTAATTGGAAGAGACCAACCTACAGGTACAAAGCTATGGGATGGGACCCTAAGAGTTTGAGATGAGTTCAGGCAAACCGGTTTTTAATCTTGCTCTTTGTGTATTACTTTTTTTTTATCTATTTTAGGCCCTGTTTATCTCTTCGATAGCCGTGCTGTACTTAGGCGGTTACTTGGTGGGAGACATGTTTACATCTCAACAAAAGAAACTGGGTGGCGCTATGGCTGCAAAGAAGTGCTCCAAATAGCAACCACCTCTCGCCCTAGCACAGCCTGGTTTCATATACACGACTCATGACTCAGGGTCTAAGCTGTCACCAATCTGTCAGTCAGCTCAAGCCAGGATCTGCCTGCCCACCAACCAACATAGAGTTTAAGCCCAAGGAATGTTTGTTTGATAAGGTCAATATGGTGGAGACAGATAGCTGAAAGGTGGCGGGGTGGAGATAGACATGACACAACGGCCTGTCGTCATGACACAGAGAGCAGCCTGCCAAAATGTGGATCTACACAGCCCGTGGGGGCCGCTCGCCCCTGAAAATGAGACACTCAGGGGTCCCGTAGCGAAACATACAGGGGTAGAGATCGACACCAGCAACCGGGACAGGGCTCTGTGCTGTACCGGGGCATACTGTGCAGGACGCTGCAGCAATAGTGTGCGTGGACGATGCTCCCCAACAAAAGGTCAAATAAAAAACTAGACTTTGGGTAGACTGACTGAGGGCTTAAAAGAGTCCGGGGTTATGGTTAGAGCCTAAGTGGCAGGAGCTGGATACATATTTGTAAGACACTGCCAGCAATATATCTTGCGTAGCAACCGCAACCGCAAGTCGAACCAAGCATATTAATTCATTTCAGCACTGCGTTGTTTATCCGTCTCTTTTCTGTACTTCTGTACCTTGCAGGTCAAGTGCTGGCTGGTGTGCGTGACCCTCTTATTTTATGATTAGTCGTAAAAAACGGCCTCAGGGAATATAACCATTTCCCGGACATTATTTTGGCGCTAGTAGACCCCACCGTTCTTCCAACACGTATCCATCTTGAGCCTGAGAGCGCACTCTATAGCCTAACTCTGTGGGAGGAACTCTGGAGAGCCAAATAAAGTACTTCTGGTTGGAGACCGTTAGCGCTCGATAGAGAGTGATGAGCACAACTGACCGTCGATCACTGCTGCGTTAGCTTTCTAAAGAGGGGTAATCGACACCGCGTGCCTGGCTATAGCCCTTGCGTCGTATTCGCTAGATTTCTCGCTTGCCCTTTTTGCAGCATTTCCACTTGCCCCACTTTTTACCTCTGCCTGTCAAAGACCGTTGATGAACGTTGCGCTTACTGAAAGGCTCTCTTTGGCTTGCTGAACAAACTCCACGCAAAGTCGTCCAAACTCTCTCAAACTCTGTTGGGTTGGGGTTGTCGTTGTCCCTTGCCTCAACTTTAAGCTTGCTTTCGTTTACGAAATGCGGTTGACGTTTATGTTGATCACTCTGACAGCCAAATTGCTCACCGCGGCTGTCCATTCAGAAGAAGTCGCGTGTAGTGACAGGAGCCGCGATGACACGTTTTCCGTCATTTTTCTGCTAGTGGCGACATTTTGCCACTTGTCAAGTAATTTACTTACACTTAGTTAGCTTTGTAAAGTTCACCCAACGTTACAATGCAACGCCTCCATGCCTTAAACTCCACACAAAAAGGGTCACATGACCCTGGCTGCGCCTTTGCATTCTCCAACAAAAGAAAATGCAACGTTCAAGATCATCGGCAACAGTGTCTCACCGTTAGACTGAGATTTAGCCCGTTTGTTTCCCGGACAGGGGCGCGTAGTCTGATTTGGGAAAGTACAGAAATACACGTGTGGAGAGAAATACGTGCAAAAAAGATGAAAAAATAAATGCCTTCGGCCAGATTTGAACTGACGATCTCGGCATTACTAGTGCCGCGCCTTACCACTTGGCCACGAAGGCGGCGATGCATTTCACAGAAAAAGTGGCAACCACAAACCTTATTCAGACTCACGTGACGCCGATTTTTCAGAGTCCCATAGCTACTTTATGGGAGTATTTTTTGAAGATGCAACACCATGTGGGGGCTAAATAGAACCGCAAAAATCACCCTAAAGTGTTAAAACAATCAATTTCCTTTCGTAATGCCTTCAACGAGAGAATCGGCTGAAACCAGTCATAACCTGTACATTTCCCAATTAAAGTTCACCACTCCATTTACAGACGCACGACTGTTAATTTCAGTCAGACATGCAGCCCATCGCGCCTCGACCTGGCTCTGTGGCGGACAGTCAACCCAAAACTACCATGGTGAAACCGCGTTCCAAGGTCGAAAAGCCCGTCAACAAGAAGAAGGCGTCGAAAAAGGAAAAGGCCAAGGCCGAGGAGCTGAAACCGGTGGAAAACGAGCCTCAAGCCAAGGAGAAGGCACCAGAGGAGGTTGCCAAAACACCAGAGGTTGAGATCAAGGAGGAGGAAAAACCCGCAGAGGAATCTAAAGCGCCCAACAAGGCCGGAACCTCGACGCTTTCCGAAAATACCGACTATATTGCTCTCACTTCGGCTCTGTCTATGCTCACCAGACAGCAAGAGACGTCCAAACGAGATCTGGTAAAGCTGTCACAGATGCGTCAACAGGCCGTTGAGCAGCCCGAGCAGTTTTTGGATAAGGTGAAGAGTGCTCAGGTGACGTTTCCCCAGGCACTTTATGTGACCATGGTTCCATCAGTCGACTGGAAGCAGTACGGATTTGAGAACCGAGAGCTGGATGCGGCTATTGAGCGGCAAAAGAAGGCGTCGGAAAAAGGAGTTGTTCAGGAGGTTCCCTTGTTCAACCAGTAGAGGTGAGGAGGTAAAAGGAGGTCTATGACCAGGGTATTTATAGTGTAAAACATGTATTATTATTGGACACATACTACAACCCATTTGTAGAGTAGATAGTGACTTGTAGTATTAGTAGGGCTCTATAATCAGTAGGTACTTCTAACTTGATCCATCATGATCTGAGTCCCCAGCTTGTAGTTTATGCTACTGGTACACTGGACAAGAGGTCAGTGCCATAGGCTACCAACACCTTTAGGGACAGTACAACTGTTTATCTAGCTCTTTTATTTCGTTATAATCAAATGCATTACGTGAGTCTCCCCACTCTATCTATAATTACTCCACCGTGGCGTTGGAAAAGTCCACGTTATATGTAGGATCGTCCTTTCGAGAAATCTTTCGGTACTCGTCAATGACCTTCTGTCGCTCAGCCTCCAGAATAAGACGTCGAGCCTTGTCTCCAGCAGACTTGGGAACGTTAGGAAGCAGCTTTCGGGGCAGGTTGAGCACTGGAGGAGCATCAGCCACTTCTCCAAACTTGGGCTTCTTCTTCTTTTTGTCCAGAACAGCCCAGGGGTCAGGAGACTTGTCTCTCTGCTTCTTGGGGAAAAAGAGATCGTTCTTGAGTCTCTTCTCATCCATACCATCTCCCTCCTCCTCAGCTTCATCCTGCTTCTTGTAGTCCATCTCGTTCTGCAGCACTCGGTTCTGTTGCTTCTTGACGTTCTTCTTGTCCAGTCGCGACATCTCCTTGGCATTCTCGGCCTTTCGGGGCTTTGCATTGGGCAGAGCCTCCTCCACTCGTCTATTGAAGTCCGTCCAGGACTCTCCAGGCTTCATCTGCAGCTCCGAGTTGGTATGCGAAATGTGTTTGTTGGTGGGGTACAGATCCTTGGTCTTTTTTCGTCCCCGCTCCTCGTCCTTGGGCTGGGCAGCTCGTTCCTGACGCTGCATCATCCGCTTGAAGCTCTTGGGGGTATCGTCATCGTGGGCCTCGTTGTAGTTCTCCTTGGCAAACTTGCCCTTCTTTTTGGTGAACTTTTGTTTTTTTCGGCCGGCAAAGTCCTCGGGGTCCTGGTCCAGGGGCACGACTTCTCGCTTGAGCACGTTTCGGGGTCGTTTTCGGGGCATTGTGTGTAGATGGTTAGTGGAGGTGGTTTCTTCAGCCTTGGGGGCTAATAAACTTGCACTGCATGAAATTATTTTTCTGATGGCCAAACCTTATTCAAGAAATTTACAGAACCATACAGACAGCTGTAGAAGCACTGCAACCACCACACACTCAACATGGTGAAACGAACTAGAGAAGTGGCCAAGTTTGAAAAACGAGTCAAGGCTCGTCAGGAGCAGGACACACAGCTGGCACAGTCGTGGAAAAATCTCAAGGACGGAGATGATGAGGAAGAGGAGGACTACGGACCTCGATCTTTCAAGGAGGAGGAGTCTCTTGGAGAAATGCTGCCCGTGCGAGGTGAGGACGGTAAGATCAAGCGAGTGATGCGAAAGAAGGGCGACAAGGTCAGCAAGCGGCAGCTGGAGGAGCAGGCTGAGGCTGAGCGTCTGGAGGAGGAAGAGGAGGCTGCCGCACAGGCTGCAGCTGAACAGGCCGCTGCTGAGGCAGCTGAGGAGGAAGAGGAGGAGGATATTGGTGATTCAGATTTCGAGGAGGAAGATGAGATCACTGGAGAGGCACGGTTCCGAAAGGCTCAGGCTGAGATTGCCGATTTGGCTGATCAGCTCAACGAGGACGCTGAAGAGAACATTCACTGTCTGCGAAAGATCCGAGAACTCATGGGTCGAAAGCAGTCTTTCCGAGTCGTGCAGCTGACGATTCTGTCGCTGGTTCCTATTTTCCAGTCCATTATCCCTGGCTACAAGATCCGACCTCTGACTGAAGTCGAGAAGCGAGAAAAGGTGTCCAAGGAAGTCAAGCGTCTGCGAAACTTTGAGACGTCTCTGCTGCAAAACTACAAGGCGTACCTGGACTATCTTGCCAAGTTTGCCAAGAAGTCCCGTGGATCTACAGAAGGCTCAATGAAGCGTGTTCTGGGAGACTCTTGTGTGGTTGCTGCCTGTGAGCTGCTCAAGACCTCTGCCTACTTCAACTTCCGATCTGATCTGGTTGGAATTGTGGTCAACCGAGTCGGACAGAAGCCTTACGATGCCAACTACTACCAGGCCCTGGCTACTGTTGAGTCTCTGTTTGAGGACGATTTCGAGGGTTCTGCTGTCAAGGAGATTGTCATGTCTCTGAGTAAGATGATCCGAGCCAAGAAGTACCGAATTGACGAGTCGTTGCTGAATTCGCTGCTGAAACTGCGTCTTCTGACTGAACTCGACGCCCGAGCTTCTCAAAGACACGTCGAGTCTCAACAAGCCCCCGCAGTCAAGGTGCGAAAGAAGGACCGAGTACATCTAACGAAAAAACAGCGAAAGACGCTCAAGGAGAAGAAGGATATCGACGAGGAGATGCTGCAGGCGGAGATGTCCGTGTCGACTGAAGAGCGAGAGAAAATCCAGGGAGAGACCCTCAAGGTCGTCTTTGTCCTGTACTTTAACATTCTCAAGGAACGACCACAGCATCTCATGGCAGCCACCCTGGAGGGTCTGGCCAAGTTTTCGCATCTTATCAACGCCGATTTCTTTGGAGATCTGCTCGAGGTGCTCAGAGAGCTCATTACTGAGCGTCAGATCCGATACACCGAGGACGGAAAGCAGGAGTTTTTGGAAACCTCTACTCGAGAGGCTCTTCTGTGCATTGTCACTGCTTTCGTGCTGCTTGGTGGTCAGGTCGGTGAGTCCATGAACCTGGATCTTACCTTCTTCATCAACCATTTCTACTCTTCGCTCTACGCTCTGGGTCTCAACCCGGACATTGAGCTGTCACACAAGTCTCTGCGTCTGGATGACCCCAACAACGAGTCTGCCAGCAGTAAAAAGACCAAGATCAACGTCGCCACCGAGATGGAGATGGTTGTGCGTTCGTTTGAGGGTATTTTCTTGCAGCAAAAGCACGTTTCCAAACTCAGAGTGCAGGCCTTTGCCAAGCGACTGTCGACTATCTGTCTGCAGCTGCCTGAAAAGTCGTGTATGGCCGGTCTCAAGATCCTCGATCGACTCAACAAAAAGTTCACTGTCATGTCGGCGCTCTACTCGTCAGATGACAGAATCACCAACGGAGTGTACCGAATGGACGTGGACCAGCCGGATCATGCCAACCCCGAAGCATCCACTATCTGGGAAACTGTCCTGCTGGAGAAGCACTTTTCACCGGACATTGCCAAGGCCGCCAAACTGGTGCCCCGAAACGTCAAGAAGAACAAGCATTAGGAGTATAGAAATGTATATTAGCACTAGAATATATAGTAACATATGATTTAATTAGACCATGAGTACGTGTGTGTAGATGTAGGAGAGAATGTTGGGGCAATTACAGTATGACAGTCGATTACTTGGGGCATCAGAATTGCATTGGAGTATAGAGAGGGTAAATGAGTAGTTAGGACTATGAAAGAACCTCAATTATGGCATATTGAGCTCTACAATGACCCGGGTACGAGATGGATATGGGAATTGTGAGGAGCATAAACTGAAAAGGCGTTTCGACGATATGGGACCTGAAACAGCATAAAGTGAACAAAGAAAAAGGGCATAGGAAATGATTTTTGCCCTGGGAGAAGCAGGATATGCTATGATTCTCTGCAGGGGTCAGGTGGGCGTAAAAGCTGAAAAAATCGTGCATTTCTTTTCTCCAAATTTGAAACTGGTGTAGAATGAGAAGTGTGTAGTAGATTGAAATGTAGCAAAGGATGGATATAAGAAATTGTCTGATGTACTCTTATATTTCGCTTGAACACCCTCTTCAACTTCCCATTAAGTTTCATATTGTTTTTGACTCATGTCAGGATATGCAATACACCTAGATGCGTATCACCAAACCCATATTCTAATTACATACCGTATGGTCTCAACTACATAGAATAGACTACCACAACCCCCAGAAGAGGTTTAGAAGAGCGTATAGAGCACAACAAAGAACTACAGACAGGATATATACCTGTCAAAGATCCTGTTTTCAATGGGTACGTCTCGTCAGCCATTCCACCATGTCCAACAACGTCTCATCTTTCGATGGAGTCTATGACCCTCTTCAGATCTTTGACGAAGCCACTCTGCAGATGCTCCAAGCTCCTTCTGATGCAGACTTCATGTTTTTCCAGTTCTCCAACAATGCTGTAGCTAAGGACACTGAAGACACTGTCATCCAAGACAATGTTTCCCATGAGCCTATCAAGCCTTTGACCCCTGTTCAGGAGGTTCAGGTTAAATCCTTTGAGCCTGCCCAAGAGTTTCAGTCTATTGAGCCTGTGCAGGAGGTTCAGTTATTATCTCCTATTGAGTCTCATGAGTCTGTTCAGATCCAGCAGGACTATGTTCAGCAGGTGCCTCAGTTCCAGCCTGAGACTCAATTTCAGCAGCCTGTCCAACCTGTCCAGCAGACTGTCCAACCTGTCCAGCAGACTGTCCAACCTGTCCAGCAGACTGTCCAACCTGTTCAGCAGACTGTTCAGTCCTTTGACACCCAGACTGTCCAGCAGTTTGAGACTCTGCCTGTTCAGTCTTATGACACTCAGTCACTTGAGCCCTTGCTTGAGGCCCAAGATTTTGTCAACCTCCAGCAGATTGAACAATCCCTACCTCAATCTTATGACTATGGACAGGTCAACACCTACCCTACCCATTACCTCGAGCTAGCTCAACGGCAAGCCCCTCAGGAGCCCGTTCAGTCCATTGAGCCCTTCCAGTGCCTTGATGCTGCTCAGCAACATTACCTCACTCACCCTCTGCTTCTGGAGCAGTCTGTTCAGTTTCCTGTTCGTGGTGTTAAGGAAGCTCCCCAAGAGACTGTCCAGGAACAGACTCAGAAGTCTACCATTGACAACCCAATTCTATCTCCTGATCAATTCAAGGACTGGGAACATCAAACCGACTTTTACGCAGCTCTGCCTTTTGCTCCTCATGATAAGGAAATGCATGACCGCAACTTGGCCAACATTAAGGACGACTACGCCAAGATCCAGTGCGAGTCCAAACTTGTCAGAGACCTGCTTTATGCCATGTTCCCCAATCCTTACCTTTCCATGTTCGATCTCAAAGGACAAGAGAAGAGCCCTGAAAAGGAGAAACCTCATCAGTACCGATACACTTTTGGATGTAAGGATGATGTCTATTCCTCCATGTGGTACCGAATTGATACCTATGGTAACGACAGAGAAGGAGGAGAGCGGTTCTGTGCTCTTTGCAAGTCTTGGCACAAGACTCGAAACCACTCTTGGGCTAATCATCAGTCTTCTGTTCATGGTATTTCTGCCGTCACCAAGAGTATCTATCCTTTCCCTACTGCTGTGATTCTCGACAAGAAGTCTCAGGAGCCTGATCGGTCCAAGAAACCCAAGACTGCGAACGATCTGAAACTCAAGGGATGGTGCAAGAAGTGCAACAGCTATATTCATCTCTTTAACAAGCAGTCTGGAGGCAAGTACACTACTTGGTTCCGTCATCAGGATGCTCATCTTCGTCAGGAAATGCAGCAGAAGCGAGGAGGCAAGATCCTGACACCCAACAACCCCCGAAACTCGAAAAAACGAACCATCACTGACGTTGAGAGTTCTCCTGAGTCTGCCCCTGGCAGCAGTCGAGACCCCGTCAGTGTTCCTGTCAAGAAACACAGGTTTGAGGTTCCCACCGAGGAGTATGGTCAGCAGTATACCACTGATAACTCCAAGGGTAAGGAGAAGGAGGTTCATGTTCCTGTTCAACAGGTTCGACAGGTTCAGCAGGTTCAGCCTGTTCAGCCGGTCCAGCAGTACCAGCAGCAGCCTGTTCAGCAACAGCAGCAGTACCAACAGTATCAGAACCAGCAACTGTACCAACAGCAAGCTCAACAACAGCAGTATCAGCAGCAGTATCTGCAACAGCAAGTTCAGTATCAGCAGCAACTGCCTATCCAACAACCTACCCAGGCTCACTTCACTCTCCAGCTCCCTGGTTCAGGAACCTATAACGTTGCTGGACAGAATGTCAACACAGTTGAGGAGATTGAGGCGTCAGGCAGTAACTCAGAGACTGCAATTTCCGCTACCTTCTCAACTGATATCACTCCTGTCACCAATGATACCGTCATTGATACCGCTCCTGTGCAAATCCGTTCAAACACTTCTACTCCTACTCTGAACGGTGATACCCATGTCATTGACTTCAAGGTGAACTCGTTCATGTTTGACGACATCGATATGTCTTCTTTCGACTCGGAGTTTGTTACCAAGGAATAGTCTGTACTGACGGCACTTGGCGTTTGTTTATATGTATTTATTGTTTATAGAAATTATTTGATATGAAGCTGTACGTAGTCGTTCACACCACTTTTAAAGGTCCCACATAGTCACCCTGAGTAACAGCCAATGGTCATAATATATGCTACACATCTACAATTCAGTCTCGTGCTTCGCACTCGACTGTTAGTTCAGTAAATACATTAATTAATCAGTGTTCTTATCCAGAATCTCCTCATACACAGGAGGCTCATAAATACTCTCATGGCCCACATCTTCTCCCTTGACCTGCTGAATCTCTTCCTCCTCGTTGTCTCCAGCAGCCATGATATCGTCATACTCGTCTTCATCGTTCAGATCCACCTCCTCAAACTTGGGTTTGGCAAAGTTGGACATGTTGAAGTGCGCCGTCAGCTCTTCGGGCAGATCCAGAGAAGGAGGATCCGTCACTCGAGCCCACTGCGCCTGGATTTTCTTCTGCAGCTCGTCGTCGTATGCAGCTGTCGGCTTTTTGTCCTTGGGCTGAGCGTCTTCAGCCCAATCATCCTCCTCGGAGGCCTCGGCAATTCCAGCCTCGGCGTACGCCTTGCTCTTGATATCGGCCTGAATGGACTTTTCAAGAGCTGCCTTCTCCTCGTGCTTGTTCTTTCGCTCGAGATCGTGCAGTCTGATGGCGTTGATGACCTCGGGACGAGACAGATCGTTCTGAGGACGGTCTTCTCGAGCCTTGAAGAGGGTCTGAAGAGGACGGGCAGGTCCAGTAGCGTCTCCTTCAAGCTTCTTGTACATCTCCTCGGAGAACTTGACGTAGTTGACAATGTTCTGACCATCGTAGACCTTGTACTGCTCGGCAGTCTCAAGATGGTGTTCACATCCAAAGTCAATCAGGCCGTACTTGTGGCTGTTACACTCTTCCTGAGTCCAGGGTCGAGCAGCAACAACAGGTCTGTACTCGTTGTAGAAACCTCCGGCACCAGCAACAACGAGACCGACAATCAGGAACTGAAGGATCATAGATCGAGCCAGTCGCTGGAACACAATGGAGAACAACAGACCACAAGACAGACAGGTGATGTAGAAAGCAGGCAAGTAAGTCATGAAGGTGTACTTTTCGGTTTCGGGAATCAGGGGAATGAAATGGCATCCCCAGGCGATAAGAGCATGGCCCATTTCGTGGTCGAATCGAATGAGATCAGCAGAAAGAGCAACAGGCTCCAGACCTCGCTGCCATCGAAGGAAAACAACAGCCTTGAACAGCACGTAAACGGCAACAGATCCAATAGCCAGCCACCAACACACCAGGTTGGAAATAGCGAGAATCTGTCGATGATGAGATCTGTAGAAGGGAAGTCCAGCAGGAGCCCAAGGCCAAGAAATGGGAGCAGAGTTGAAAGCAGTCTGATCGGGGGTCATTTCTCGAGACACCTTGATGACGTTGTGCATATCCTTGAGCTTCTGAACTCGGGTCATGTTGCCGTAGTGGATCATATCTCGAGTGACATTGACCTCCTTGGGGAACGAGGGATGGTAGTTGGTTTCAACGTACCAAAGAGCACCAGTTCCAGCGGGGTATCTGTTACAGGTGACTTCCTGCTGAGCGAAACCCCAGGCGGGAAGCTGAGTTCGATGGCCGTAAAGGTAACACTTTTGGATCATGTGTCTCAGCTTGAAGACGGTCTGAAGAGTTCTCATCTGACGAGAAGACAGTCCAGGAGTGGAGTACTGAGCCACAATTTCAACCACCCACACGTCGTTGAGATCACCGGGGAAACCGTCAGCTCCGTAAGCAGAAACCTCAAACTGGTAGTCGTTGTCTGAAACGGGGGCCTTAACGTCATGAGAATGGAGACGTCGAGTAGACTGCAAGTGTCGCAGTTTGACGGAATCGCTGTGCTTGAAGTTGTTGAGGAACGCGTTCTCCTCAAAGTTGGGCTGAGTGGCGTTCTCCATAACCCACACGTTGTTCAGATCAGTATGCTGGTACAGAGAGATCTGCTGCTGTCGAGAACCCAGAGGGTAAAACTCGTCGTGAGAGTGCAGGTACGAGTGGGTATCCAGGTGTCTGACGGTGAGCACAGAGCCAGACACGATATCAGCATGCACCGGGGGTCGTCGGTACTTGTTGATGGCATCCTGATGAGCAGGAGCAAGAAGATAGTCTCCATCATGAGGACCAGAGGCGATGAGAAGATGGGCCTGGAGCACAGTAGCGTAGACAGCGAGGGGGATGACGGTGAAAGCCACGACTCGGAAAGTCACGTGCTTCACGTATGCCCACCAGGAGATGCTGAGATCGGCAAAGATCCAGAAAACGTTGTAGGACGAAGCTACAAGAACGTAGAGAACGGTGAGCACACCAATCCATCGTGTAGAAACGACACAACCGAGATTGAGGGCCAGAGTGAGTCCCCAAAAGTAGTACTTGACAGAAAACGGCTGCTGACGTTCAAACAGTTTCCAGAACAGCAGTGAAAGACCCACAAACATGAGGTAAATGGGCTCAGCAAAGATGTACCGGGAAGTGGTAGCCAGAGAAGTGTCAAACAGCACCAGAGAAGAAGCAACAAGAGCTCCTAGTCGATGTCCTCCTCCCAGTCTGACAGTGAAGTAAGCAGAAAGGACCAGAATGACACCTGTAAGAGCAGCGAAAGACCGCAATTCAATGTAGGGAACTCGGGATCCGACGTAGATATGATCCTGCTTGATAAAAGGAAAGTTTCCGTCATAGTTGAAGAACAGAGAGACCAGGTAGTACATCAAGAAAGCCAGAGGAGGCTCAGAAGTTGGAAAAAACGCACGGCCAATGTACTTGTTGACGTAAGCACCGACAGCGGTTTCTTCGTGGATAGTTGCTGGGGGGTTGGGCAGGTCGTAGAATCGAACTAACACCGAAGCCAACAGCAGCAGGATGCTGATTCTCACATCTGTCTTGTCGAGGTCGTTTTTGATCTCCGTCGGTCGATCTGACGACACTACCGCTGTGGCGGGTCCCGGCATGACCGATCCGTCCTTTGATCTGCCCCAGTAGTGGCCTAGCAGCACTCCTGTTCCTGTCGAGACGTTTCTGCTGGTGAGGTCTTCATGGTGGGCGTCTTGTGGGCTCGATTGAGCGCCTTTTGTGTCTTGTGTCATGTGTGACGAGGGCCGTGTGGTGACTGCCGTAGGTGTGAAAGTGACGAGGCAGCAGAGTCGGCTCTTTTATGGGTTCTGTGAAGAGAGCCCCGCGGTGGTCCTGGCTTTTTGGTCTGGATACCAAACTCTATCCCACCTGTGCATTTCGCCTTGGGAGCTAAACTTTAGCTGACAAGGGTAGACGTTCGACAATGTGGGGAGAACAACAGAGAGAGATGAGTGGAAGGGGAGGGTATTTTATGCCATGGAGTATATTAGTAGAGTGGTAAGGGTGTGTTTGTGTTATTTGGGGTTTATTTTTGCTCTCAAAACTTCCAAAGAGTGCTTCCTACCATCCTGTTGACCACCCTTTTGAGAAAGTTTCACCTTGGTAAAGATACGAGTGGTGATCAGTGGGGAAGACTTATGGAGCAGTAGGTTTTAAAGTGCTGTACCGAGGGTGCAAGGTGGAGAGCGTAAAGGGCAACAGTTACGGCATAAAGTGAGGTGTTTGGGGGTGCAAAAACAGCAATATCCGTGCAAAATCGCAAACCCGAGTAATACACGCTACGTGGCAGCTCCAACCAACACGCTAACCGCTAGCTTGGTCTAGACATCCGGTCTTGGTAAGCCTGTCAACGTCAGACGAGTTAAAACCAGTGCAGTCTGAATGCCTCAACTAGGTAAGCAGGTGTGCCAAGAGTGTATAGTAAGATGAGCCATATCACCGTGAAGCACCGATATCATTACAACTATACGAAGAGATACCGCTTACTACCCTAGTACATCGTTCAAGCACATGTATCCAGGGTCATTAGCTCCTCACTAACCCCAACTCAGCAACCGCTAACCTGCTCCACATGCAGAATCACCTCACAGAGGTATGCATCAATGGCTTTATAAATCTGAGACTGCAACGTGTTTCACTTGGTGGGCATATAACGACTTTTATTAGTCATCCGAGGGCCATCTGAGGGATTTCACAGTGGAAAGTATGGTACACGTGAAACATTCAGTGCTGAGGTTAGGCTGAGGCTTGAGGCTAAGCGGTATTTCCATACGAATACACCCAACAAAAGTCTAAGTAAAGTGCCCAACTAAACGAGAAACAAAGCTTAACTAAATGGAACTCTTGGATGACCACCACTTTTGCACTAAACAGCCAATCAACGCGTCAGTATACTCAATCCATATCAATTAACGCCTCCTTATTTTTCCATGTCAATATTCAACCTGGATCACCAATTTTTCACTCGACGAAATTTCATCTCAGCCTCCTGACCAAATTTAAATTTATCACAGTAGAGCTACAGAGCTACAGTATTGTGACCCACTTACTACATGCTCTACGACATGGGCATTCGCTTCGCTCATGCCCCTGTATATATCAATTTTACCTATATTAATGCGCCAATCCTACCCTCTAATCATCATCCTCTTCCTCCTCGTCCTCATCTCCAATCTTGGGAGCCAGGTAGAACCGCAGGTAGCCGTTAGGCAGCAGGTACTCGACCATGATGGGCACCTCGGACGACATACCGAGATGCACGTTCTGAGCAAGACCAGATGCCTTGCAGAAGTTGTTGAGGTACTTGAGGTTGAGCTCCATGGACACAGGGGTCTCAACGGCAATGGTAGTGGAAGCCTCCTCGTCAACAGCAGAAGAGGGCTTGATGAGCACAGATCCGTCTCCAACGTCACCCTTGCAGCTGAACTTGACGCCCTCCTTGTCACAAGAAATCTTGACCGACTCGGACAGCATGAACATGTCTCGCATAATCTTCTGGAACGCGTCGACGGGCATGGTGATGTCGGACTCGTACTTGGTGTCGGGAATACCGAGATGCTCCTGGTCAATGGTCATCAGCTTGAGCACAAACTCGGACACTCGCTCGGACTTGGAGTCCTCGAAAGTGAGACGCAGCTGGTCTCCGTTGTCGTCAGCCATGAGGGTCAGGGCGTCTCGGTCGTTGGCACATCGCAGAATCTTGACGAGAGAAGCCACCTTGATTCCGAGAGTGATGTTTCGGTCGCATCGGTAGTCGGAGAAGCCGTCGGAGCCGAGCTTGAGCGACACCAGGGCAATGTGTGAAGAGTCGACGGCCTGCACGTCGATTCCAGTCTCGGAGCACTCAAAGTTGACGTCGGTGACGGAGTCCTTGATAGCATCGATGATCTGAGTTAGCAATGGCTACTAGTGTGTTTGTGTGGTACTCACCTTCTTGAGAAGAGCGGCTTCGTTCAGTTTGGCCTCAAGCATTGTGTTAGTTGTGTGGTGTTTTGGAAGTGGGTGTTGATGAAAAGAAAGAGGACGTGTTTTAATCTAAAACGCGATAAATCACTATTCCCAATTGGGACCGGGCAACGCGTAGGTAGGGTAACGCAGTGCTTCAACGAGGCGTGGCTGGTTGCGTAACGGGAGAATGAGTGGGTTGTTTTACATGGCGATTGCTCAATCACGCGACCACTATTCACATCGTCAATATGCCCAGCCAGATTTTTCGGATCCATGTTTTTAGTCCAGATACAGAGGTTTACAAAGGTTTCACCCTGGCGTCGAAACGGTCAATTTAGGTTTGATGAAAACGTGCACGAATGACAACATGCAATTATACAGTCTGTGAAGATACATGCATGAGTTGCAATAGGGGCGACTTCCACATGTAATTGTGTGTGTATATTTTCACTTCCATTGTCTCACTATGTAGTAGACTTTGTCCAACTAACTAACAACATGTTTCAACGAATGATAATTAGACGTTGGGAGAGATGCCAAAATTTGACACCAAATTTGACACCAAAATTTGCTTGAAATTTTCATAGAAAGGCTGACACCGTTAGCTTAACATACTGTAGTCAGGAACAACTCAACAAATAGATTTGAAAACAAACCGCAAATATCGTAATGAACGAAAATCGAACTCACAACATCCATCCCTCCCTCTCAAAGCCGACTCGGATCTGTCGGTCCATGCAACATGTGCATTGGCAAACTCTATGATGACTGACTCTCTCAAGACCATCCACTAACTTCGTCTTCTCTTTCTTCGACACCGTCAACCACAAAGACTCACAATGTTTGCCAACCGAGCTATGCGACTCCAGACCCGAATGTACTCCACCGGAGCCAAGACCCTGAAGATTGGTGAGTATGAGAAGCCTCAAGGCTGAGTGATGGATCAATGAGTCACACCCCGGATTTTGACATTTCACAATGTGAAAAATAAGGATGTGAAATTTAGATCGGGGAATTGACGGAACAGGACAATGAGATGAGACAACATGAAGTCAGATCAAGAGTGGTAACCACTGCAATTGTTGATGGTGGTGGTTATTACTATTGATCATTGAACTCATAACAGTTGCTCAGTTGAACCTGTCTCATTCATGATGGTTCATACAAGCAACCTACTGTTGTACCATTAATGATACAACTAATTGGGTCCGTTCGTGACCTTCGGCCACTCACTTCCGTACTAACCCAGGTCTCATTCCCGGAGACGGTATCGGCCGAGAGGTCATTCCCGCCGGACGAAAGATCCTCGAGAACCTGCCCTCCAAGAACCTCAAGTTCGAGTTTGTCGACCTCAAGGCTGGCTTTGAGCTCTTCAAGCAGACCGGAACTGCTCTTCCCGACGAGACTGTCGAGCAGCTGCGAAAGTGCGATGGTGCTCTTTTCGGTGCTGTCTCCTCTCCTACCACCAAGGTTGAGGGCTACTCTTCTCCCATTGTCGCTCTGCGAAAGAAGATGGGTCTGTACGCCAACGTGCGACCTGTCAAGGCCGTCCAGGCTACCGACAAGAAGGTCGATCTCGTCATTGTCCGAGAGAACACCGAGGATCTGTACATCAAGGAGGAGCGAGCTTACGAGAAGGACGGCCAGCGAGTTGCCGAGGCTATCAAGCGAATCACTGAGCGAGCCACCGACAAGATCGCTACCATTGCTACGAAGATTGCTCTTCAGCGAGAGCAGGTCCGAAAGCTTGAGGGAGGCGAGCCTTTCCACAAGAAGCCCATTCTGACCATCACCCACAAGTCCAACGTGCTGTCCACCTCCGACGGTCTCTTCCGAGAGGTTGCTCGAGCCGCTGCTGAGAAGGAGCTCAAGGCCGAGGGTGTTGCTGCTGATGCCATCATCATCAACGAGCAGATTGTCGACTCCATGGTCTACCGACTGTTCCGAGAGCCCCAGTTCTTTGACGTTGTTGTCGCCCCCAACCTCTACGGAGACATTCTGTCTGACGGAGCTGCTGCTCTTGTCGGATCTCTCGGTGTTGTGCCCTCTGCCAACGTCGGAGACGACTTTGTCATTGGTGAGCCCTGCCACGGCTCTGCCCCCGATATCGAGGGCAAGGGTATCTCCAACCCCATCGCCACCATCCGATCTACCGCTCTGATGCTGGAGTTCCTGGGCTACCCCGAGGAGGCTGCTTCCATCTACTCCGCTGTTGATGCCAACCTGGTGGAGGGCAAGCTGCTGTCTCCCGACCTTGGTGGATCCGCCTCCACCGAGCAGGTCACTAACGATATCATCTCCAAGATGAACTAGATATTACCTGATGAATAATGATTAGATGAGAGTATACTATGTACGTGATGCTGTAGAGAATGGGTAGTTGTACATACCCAGTAGTAAAGTGCTTATAGAAGCACAATCAATGGACATTCTAACAGTACCAGGTAGGGTATTAGAGACCTATCGTACTGTAGCAACTTGTTGCTCTAAGTTCTCAGTTGTATTTGTTACTCTGGGAGATTTACTTAAGGTTTCATAAATAGCTAACTGAAAAATGTCGTCTGGACTGTAATTCTCCATATTATCCACCACTGAGAAAAATATAAAGCACATTTTCAGATTCACAGCAGCGGTTATACTAATATTTCACCATAAAAACAGCGCATTATGTGCTATTATACTCCATTATATGGCAGCCTAAAGGTCCCATTTACTTAGCATTTTAGAATATGTCCATCGCCCCAAGTATTCATAAGTATACCTCCAGACAAGCACTATAACCCCACTACAAGCCCCAAAATACCATACAAGCATTCTTAATCCTAATTTTCAACCCCTCATTTTTGTAAAACCCATCTGATACGTTATTTCAACATCACCACTATCTCCCACTTTCCTCATCCTAAACTCTATAATCGTTCCCAGTATGCCTTGGGCTTGGTTCACTTCCTTCCTGTCACTCTCCATACTAACACCCACAACCACTCAAAGACACCCCTCAAGAATGCCAGGGACGCCACAGTCGATCCACAGTGACGCCTCTTCGCCTCAGTCGCATATATTGACGATTCACGAAACAGACACGGATTCGTCTTCTCAACCACAGTACATTGATTCAGGCGATGAAGGCGCGGAAATCATTGATCTGGACGCTTCAGACGCCTCAGATTACGCCAGTGACGACGACTTGTGTCTAGCTGCACCTCCACCAGACCAAAATAGCAGATTACGCTCTGTAACATGCCCGATTTGTCTGGACGAACCAGATCGGCTGTGTGTAACCGAGTGTGGACACTTGTATTGTGGAGATTGTGTCTTTAGAGCGCTATCTTCGGGCGTTCGAGCGTCGCAAAGAGCTGGAGAATGCAGTATTTGCCGAAAAGCCGTTTTCTACAAAGACGTGGTGTTTTTGGAGGCCAGAATGGGACCTTTACTGGAGAATGAAGATGACGAGTATGAAACAGACTCGTCAATAGAAGACGAACGAAACGGCAAGGTGCAGAAGATGCACGAATCACTAACATATGATCTGGATGAAGTTGATACATTAGATGTCACTCCTTCGTTACCGGATCAGAAAACGTGAACTGACGTGAAACTAACACGGGCTAGCGTGAGTCACGTGAAGCTCTATATATTTATTTTGTATGTTATTGGAAAGTTGTGTGTGTAAGGTGTAGTTATAGTGTCTCACAAGTAGGGTTCTTATCAGATCCGTATCTTATCAGATCTGGGTAAGAGATGAAAAGTAAGCTGGGGTAAGAAGAGGGGCTTTAGACAGTGTATCAGACTAAAGTATAGCAACATTTAAGAGAATACGAACCTCTGCTATAATATACAACCCAAGAAAGGAGTTTTGAGGTGAGGTATAGTGCAGAAGTAGCTGATCTGAGGGCCTTTCTGGAGGATGAAGAAGAAAATATTACTGTCAGTATGATTTACATAGCCTATATAGACAGTCACAGTGTGTTGCGGGATCTCTACTTACTCAACGGGACTTTTCAAGGCATTCCATTGTGTCTTCACTAAGCCAAAATTAGAAGTCATCCAGAGGAGCCAAAAGGGAAGCTATCTTCCTAAAACCAACTCTGGGGGAAACTTGAAGTGCGTAATTTCAGCTCAGAACCAGCTGTTAACCCCCCAAAGGCCCCATTCGTCCAGAAAACCTCGCCGAATTTTTCGACAAAATGGTGCTTCTGTAGGCCCAAAAAGTGAATTTTTAACGTTCGGTTTCTTGGTCTAGTCGGTCATGGCATCTGCTTAACACGCAGAACGTCGGCAGTTCGATCCTGCCAGAAATCACTTTTTTGCTGCGTCTGTAAGCTCTCCCAGTGAGGCTGAGAGATGCTTCAATTTTTTGCCATATTCGTTTAGTGCCCTTTTGGTGCTATTTTAGCGCCATGTCTAACGGTAACTTTAAGACTCCAATATGATTCACGACGATTATACAAGCAGATGCCTATGGTCTCATGTGGGATTAAACAATTATATTAATGTCATTTTGTACTTACTTACAGATTTTTGAACGTCTCTTACAACTGAGCCACCTTGACAACCTGTCCGTCCTTCTTGGCAGACTCCACACAGGCAACAATAACGGCAAACTGGTGGAAGGCCTTTCGGGGGTTGCTGACAACCACAGACTTGTCCTTCTTCTCAACGGCATCAAAGAAGTTCTTGAACTCAGAGTCGACGGAAAAGTGCTTGGACTCCTCAACAGTGAAAACCTCAGGCTTGCTCATGTTGTTGGCATCAGGACCGACCTGAAGAGTGACGGTATCGGGAGAACCAGGAGACCAGTCGTAGATGATAGAACCCTCGGTTCCAAAGATCTGAAGAGTGTTGGTCTTCTTGGTAGCTCCAAAGGTGGAAGCATAAGTGAAGGTACCAAAGACTCCGTTCTCAAACTTGAAGGAAGCAGACAGAACATCAACATCTCCAGAAGTCTCTCTCAGCTGAGTGGTGTAAGCGTTAACCTGAGCCACCTTGCTCTCGAGACACTCGGTAACTACAGTAACCTGGTGAACACCTCCATCAGAGAGGTAGCCTCCAACATGCTCGGGGTTGAGTCTCCAGGCAGTAGCAGCGTACTTGTTGGAAGGGTTGTAAGCTCCAGTTCCCTGGAAGATGAAGTTGATGGGCTTGCCAATCTTGGGAAGCAGCTCCTGGACCTTGGCAACACCGTTATGGTAGACGTACTGCTCAAGAACAATGACAGGCAGAGGAGAAGCGTCAGTGAGCTCTACGACCTTCTTGGCCTCCTCAAGAGAAGCAGCAATGGGCTTCTCGAAAGAAACGGGCTTGCCAGCATCAAGAGCGAGCTTGAGGTTGGCATAGTTGTGCTGAACGGGCAGCAGCATGTCAACTACATCGACATTGGGGTTCTTGAGAAGAGCATCAAAGGTGGGCTCAACAGTGACCTCATGACCAGAAGTCTTAGCATGAGTAGCAAACTCCTCGGCCTTGGAAGCCGTTCGGTTGAAAGCAGCAACGACCTTGGCCTCTACAGTAGTCAGGGCAGGCAAATGGGCATCTTTGGCAAAAATCTGGGTTAGTTAGTAAGCATGCATGACAATGGTGTAGTTTGAGAGCAAGGTGGGAGGGCTGTGCATGACGGCTACAGGCCATGTGGGGGGTAAAATGAAAGATGAATGAAATAAGGATGAGACAACAAAGCTGAGACCTCCAGCCTCACACAATCACATGCCCTTATCTCCATGGGGTTAACGTATGGAAAACTGTCAAGTAAAATAAACAAAAATAAACCAAAAATAAAAAAACAAACAAGAAACGACGAAGAAAACTGCTGCCTCGAGGACAAAGAGAAAGGAAAGAGTTCACAAAAGGAATTCCTCGTATGGAAGATGAAACTGCCCATCTTGAAAAAAAAGAATTTTGGCTCATTGCGTCGGAACCGTACATCTCAAAAAGACGAGTAGCCCCTTGTTCAAGATAAGTTCCACGGGATCTCCCGGAGTGTTGTAATCCATTGAGCGCCGTTGTCTGCCCACCACGAAAATCTCGCATCCACATCACGTCAGATTATGCCTGCAGCCCATGACCTCACCATGCCTTCCTGATAGGGCAACGTAAAGATCAACGAAAAAAAAAAAAAACACAGAAAAGGATGACAACAAACGAAGCAAGGAACAATGGCCAAAAGACAATGCCAGATGACGTCTCACTAGTGCGTTGGTGCATGTGATGACATAATCACCCAACCCCATGGGGTGGCGTCCCAACAAGTCTAAAAACATGCTGGTCTAGGCTTCCCGCAATCATGATCATCGCAATTGCAACGCCTCATATCGTTATCTCTGTTTTGCCGTTTTTTTGCCGTATGCAGATCAATCTCTTTTTTTTGCTCTTTCAGAAAAAACCCCTGTTCGCTTGCAGGCATGATGGCTCCTGTAGCCTTGGTCACTCAATTTCTTAATGCGCACAGCGTTTCCGTTCCGATCGCCTGCCTCGGCAGCAATTTCCATTCCGTTGAGTACTCACACCTGTTCCGAGAATTCCGACGTTGACCATGTTGAAAAATGTGTGATTTTGATTTACTTTGTAGGTGTGTAAATGGTTAAGTTTATCCGAGTGACGTGGAGACGGATTAACAGGGTGGGGTAAAATAAGGGTAAGCGAAAGGGTCACGTGCAGTGTGTCCTCGGCGCGGAGTGCAGGTGTGCATTATCTCCTTAAACCTTAACCCAGAAGCAGGCTCTTAACTCCGGCCCCATGTAGCCCTTGAAAACCTTGTTACGCTGGTTGACAAATAACTAACAAAACAAGAATACCTGGACAAGGTTTTGGTTTGTGCACAGCGCGTCACGTGACGAAACTACTATAGCTCCAACCCACAGACTTGGGGTAGTTTACCCGACATGCACTCCGTCATACTTTCGCATACGATGACCAAAGCTGAGTATATTTGACTACCAGTGTTTACAAGGGCCCACAGGAGTTCATGGGTGGAGCAACATTCACGCACAAAGAAAGGAGGGGCTAGGAGAGAGTTGTGTCGATTAGAATGTTTTGTGGGGGTCAACGTGCACAAAGTGTGGGGCTACATCACCAGCATACGGTGGGGGGTTGTCTCTGTTTCGAGGCCCCTATGCGCACAGCTGTCGAAACGTCCAAAGTTGTCTCGTTTTTGTCTTTGAAAGACCTTCTTTAAAGCGATAGCATGCACCACCCTTTTTTTTTACACTACTTGGCAACCCCCTTGGCACATGCAAACATGTTGTCTTTGACAGCAAGGCGTCGTGCCGCAGTGGAGATCTGGAGTCTATTAAAAGCCGCACTAGCTAAATTGGGATATACGTCGTCAATGCGCCGTGGGGGGGACGCTGACTGCGCAGGCAAGACACCAAAGAGACGGATGCAACATGCCAAGGCCATGTGGTTCAGCGTACCGAAACGCGTGGTTTGAAACTCCCAGAGCGTGTTCTCAGCCTTACATACCCCATTCATGCTCTGCACAGACTTCAATGCTCGTACAAATCGGGCCGAATACATACCTTACCGGGTCCCTGATTCAGATACTGTGTTTTGCGTTTTTTCTTGTTGTTGTTTCTTGTTTGGATCACGGCCACACGGCCAAATCCATGCTGTCTCTGCTGGAAGCCGCGCCCCCCATGGGCTTCACGAAACACCAGACGCGAAAGAGGTCTACGGAGCTGGTTTAGCGGATACGGGGTCCGATAATAAAGTGCAAGATACGACGCGGAAAGGCGTATATGAAGATTCATAGCCGCTGTACGTGCGCACCCCCGATGTACCTCGTCCAATCTGGGCTGTGCTGTGCGTGTTTGTGGTTTCGATTTGGCCACCGTGTGTGACCTGACACGGTACATAATCTCGCTTACGAGCACCCCGGTCAAACAAAGTACAACTGAAAACTCAACTGCGAAAGCTAAAGTTGGAGGAGAGTATTGCAAGCGAGGTAAACAAGGACCATGGGCAGTTAAGGGTGATGTGGCAAGATAAACAATGCCCATCGTACGTGTTTCAAGCCTACGTTTCAGGCCCATGGCCAGCCAACACCAACTGTTTATTGGGGTCTGTAATGCATCTATGTATCTCGTCGTCATAATCTATGGGCTCTTTCTCTCTCTGTCAGATCTCTGTCTGTCTCTCTCTTTCTTTTTTTCTCCTCCTCATGCTAGTGACAGCTTGTGGCACTCAGGGGCGACAAACTTATGCCAGTCACTTTCTCCGTCTCTCAGTCGGCTCTCGCACTCCATGTCCCGTACCTTCCAAATTCGTATGAGCGCCTCGTTGATGCGAGCAGAGTTGCCAAGCGTATGGCGATCTAGCTCCTCAAATGCAGGCAGAATGAATCCACGGCCTAGGTTGCGAGACTCCAAGTCCTCGTCAAACGGCGACAACTGTGAGGCAGTCACAAATAGAGGCCATTGCAGACACGTCCAGTGGTAGCCGTGGCCCAGTACAAACTTGGCTGCCTCCAGCACAAGCCGCACCTTGCCACGGATGTAATCGTGTTCCGGCCCGTGGCGCAGCAGCGAGCACCGTAGATATATCTGAGCGGCCACGGCCTTCATTTCGGCCACGGTGTGCAGCGCCATGTCGGGGCTCAGCGGCCCGGGCGTCTCGATGAGGGTGGCCAGATCCACCCCCTTGATGCTTCCGATTTCGTTTTCCAGCTTCTGGGCCTTGGAAAAGAGATCCAAAATGTCCAGGTCCGGACTCAGGCGCTTTTCTCGAGACAGGTCCGCGGCATCGGCAATGAGTGCAGTCAGCTGCTCCGAACAGCCCATCCACTCATTGTGTTTGGTCGACTGCCGGTTCCATAGACTCGAGTCAAACAGGCCCTTGGACCCGCACGCGGTCCGGCCCATCACGTCCTGATATGCAAAAAACTGGATGCCCATGTGCAGCGCGGGGTCCTGCGAGCCGTATGGCACCTCATTGATGTATCGCCATGCCGGAATCAGGTGCACCGTCCATATTTCCGCGCACCCGTCCGAAATCTCGTAGATACATAGCAGCGTCATGGTCAGCAGGACCGTATGCGGCGGCGTGGTGGGCTGTGTGCGTGAGTGATGGCGGTCTAGCTCCAGTTGCAGCAGCCGTAGGGCCTCGCTCTTGTACTTGATGGCCTCGATAATCCAGTGGGGCTCGTCACGTGCCAGCATGCACGCGGCCACTGCCATGATGGCGTAGTGCAGGGCGGATCCTGGCAGCGCGAGCTTCAGTATCGCCTCTGGCTGGAGAGGCATGGCGTACGTGTCGTTGTGCGAGTGGCGGACCAGGGACGGGTCCAGATTGGAGGTGGAGCCCTGTACAGAGCCATTGGAGCCCCGGGCGACGGAGCACGGGCTGAAGACGGCGGAGAAGCGGTAGACAAAGTAATGCAAAAAGTAGGCCTGGTGGTCCGAGTTGCGCTGAGGGACTTCCAGCGGAACCTCGAGCAGGCGATTGAGATGGGCGCTCGGCGAGTTGACCGAGACCTCCTTGGAGGCGAAGAGCTCGTCGCGCGGACGCTGTTGGGGCACAAAGTCTGCGGAAAGCGTGTTGATGAAGTGGCGGACCGGGGGTGGGGGTTCGCTTTCCGAGCCCGACGAGGTGTTGGGTGTGTTTTGGTACAATTCATCCTCCATAAACTGCACGGCGACTCCATACACGCATTTTTCTCGGCGACGAATGCAATTTCCACATGCAGGTTTGGCTTCGTCGCACTTGACTTTGCGACGGCGACATTGGTGGCAGCCCGAGCGCGTTCGACGGAATTTTCGGGCAGCGTCGGCCATGGGTTTTTGGTGATGCAAAAGGGTGTGCGGCAGGTTGCAGCAGGGTATATGTTGAAAAGCAGAGGGTTTGTGGTTGTTTGGGTGACTGTAGAGTGTTTTGGCTGCGTTAGCGAGATTACCCGAGGTTGTGGGGAGGTTGGAATTTGGAGCAAGTTTGTCAATGTTTTGCACAGTGTACAACGGTAAGCGAGGATCCGAAACAAGCACGCAACGGCTCTGCAAGGTACTCACGTAAGGGGGCTCCCTGGGGACAAATGCGCTCTGGGGTGTCGGACTGGTTACTCGATCTCTTGGTCAAGGTAGTGTGGTCCAGGGCAAAGTGTCAGACAAGTGGGAAATCGCGGAATCAGGCGCTGTAGATGACGTTACAATCTACTGTAATGCAAGCAGCTAGTGTGATGACTGGGGTAGATGGCGTGGCTGTCACGTCTAGGGCGATTCCGCAGGTGGTGTGGTGGATTTGGTGTGGTCGGTAGTAGCGGCTAGTTGGTAGGGGCGCTCTTTTTTTTCAAAAGTTGGTGATGTCGAGCAGATGGTCGGTGGTGCTCGTGGGCTTGGGTGTGTCGGGGTAGTATGTCGGGGCTATCAACAGCTGGTATCGATGGGCTTCATTCCGCCCTCCAACCACCTCTGACATTATATACCAAGCTCACTGCTGGCTCTTTTGTAGCTCACAGAGTCAGCAGACAAGGTGCACCTGCTTGAAAGCTGTAGGCCACTCTATTTGCACAAAGTGTAAAAAAGGCAAAGGCAAACCCAGACTTTCCGCGAATCCAACTTTGTTGTTTTTCCCTTTTTTTGTCCGCACTCTCTCAAGGCCAAGCTTGCAACTGTGCATCGCTAACGTTGCAACTCTATCACCGGTTAACTCTCGAGTCGTCCAACTTAACCACCCAGACTGGAATAAACGAAAAAAGCAGAGGACAGTGCTTGAGTCAGTTGATAGGAGACCCATTAGATCGCTCGTCCATCCAGGTATACTGACTACCGCTCGTTAGACGTGCAGCTAAGTATCATAGATGTGATGTAATGAGAATCATGAGATGCCCAAAAAAGAACCCATGCCAAGGTCCTATCCCAGATCCAAGCCGTATACGGCCACCACCAATGAAACCTCTTTGTCACCTCAACTAAGGCGGCCTACCGCTAGATTCGATTGTTCACTGTACCATGATTATTATCGTGGGCCAGTAGTGTGGTATTCTCTACTTGTGAACCTCACTAGATCGGTTGGCGACCCATCGGAGATTTCCCGGAGAAAGTGTGGCCGGAAGATCAGACCCTTACAGGAACGGTCACGTCACGTCAAACGGGTCTCTTGGCCCATGTATGAAACTCTGGCGGTCTTGGTGGGATTCTCTATTTTTCGGAGATATCTTTCTCTCCCTCTGTGCTCTATGCTTCTTCTGCGGAGCTCTTGCTTCTCCCACACACTTTGGACATCTCGTGCAAAAAAAATGCAAAAAAAAACAGTCCCGAAACTCAGTGTATATTGTGCACCTGCAGGTCAACTGTAATCGGATTTAGAAACGCATTAAGCTATTAGGCTTTGACACAAAAGCGAAAAGTAATAGGTGTCAGAAAAGCATGAGCGCGAATAAGTGTGATGACGAACGATACACTAAGTTTGTAAAGAAGCATGGAACCGCTGGAGTACGTCTCCAAACAGCTGACAAAAATAGCACCGGGAAAGAGCCGATCAACGGCTGTGTGATCTGGCTCGCCATTGTGTCCTGTGCTCCTCTTTTTTTCGTTTTCCGCCGCCCATAGCTCGCTTTCCCAAATCTCCTTGTTTACCTACCATCACCGGCCACCATGCTCTTTAGACTAGTCACGTTATCGTCTAGTCGGCCTCTCCTTCAACAAACCAAATTAGACCCTTTACTTAGCCCAATGCAACCCTATAACCGGAAATATATCTACGGCCCGCCACAGATGTATACGAGATTATGACAAAAGATAAGAGGTGGGCGTTCCCATGGCGCTATTTGAAAAATATATAACCGACTTCTTTCTTTTCTTCCCCTTCTTCTTGATAATTCCTACATGCTGGTATAGTTTGATACTTCGTTCAGGCCAAAACAATTAGTTTTTTTCCCTTTTTTTCCACGAAAAAAGTCGGGGGAGATTTTTCTGACAGAAACTGGTGCCTTGCAATAGCGCCCCATGTGTCAGAGTACAACCCCGTTTTCTGTCAAAAGCCCTTTGTCACATATTATCGCCTGTAGCTAGAAGACGCTAACGCGCTTCCATTTGCGTCACCACTAGCGGGCTGTCTAGTATAGTAGCGTTTTTACGAGTCCTCGGTCAGACCAGCGGATGGCGGCGGTTAATGGGGCCTTCGGATCTTTTACGGAGCCATTATAGTCGGCATTTTTTCGGAGCGTCTGGACTCTCTGATGTTTGCAAAATAACAGTGGCCAGACCCAAGTGGAGCCAAGTATAGCTTATTTAAGTCCACCTTGTTTGTACAAGAGCAGGTTGGGTCCCTCTGATTTACAGAGACGCTGTCTTTTGCTAGCCACCTTATTTGTGCCCCCTCTCGTACCAGGGGCCCCTCAACTAATTAATTGCAACCCCACCACACACCAAAGCGCGCACACAAAGGACAATGAGAGCATATCGCACCCGCATGGCCACACCTCCTGTACGTGCCTCGGCGCATATGAGGCCTCCCAACCACCTGGAGCCCGTACCCCAGCTCCCCATCTCCGTATCCAGCTCCCCTGACCCTACAGATTACCTGGAGGCTAGCGGGACTCCGGAATCGGTCACTCCACGTGACTCTTGTGACGAGGGCAAAGCTGGCTCGCCTTCAATCAAGTCCTCCAAGTCGGCAAAGTCGCAAAAATCGTCGAAATCCGCCAAACAGAAAAACAAACGCACGTCGTTCAAACACATGCTCAAGAAACGCAACAAGAAGCCCACGCTGACAGACATCTTTCTGGACCCGGAGGCCAACGACTCGCTCTACACTTGCCATGCCACCGACATGCTCCCCAAACCCAAACACTACAAGGTGCGCCGATGGAAGAACCAAAAGAAACATCAGGCGTCCACGCACGGCGATACCGAGACAGATACCTACTATGATTCCCTGGAAATGCAGTCCGACCTGCGCAAATACTACGTCGGCTCTCGGGGCTCGACCAATACGACCAATACCCGTCTCAGATACCCCGTTGGAACCGGAGCCACGATTTTGGCCTCTGCACCAGCAACTTCAGAAGAGAACAAGAGCTCCAAGAACTCAAACAGTCCTCCAGACACCTGGGCTAGTAGTTCGTGGCGACCAGCTGAACGTCATAGCCGATCTGGTGCTGTAGAGTCCGAAGAAGAAGAGCTCCCTCAGCTGGTGGTGTCTCCTGAGCGAGAAACGTTCATGCAGCGGCTGCGACACCGGTTCCGGGCATGAAAAGAAAGCGTGATTCGGATTAATTAATCTACTTACCTGCTCCAGATGATGTGGAAAAGATACCCCATGAACGTCTGGCCATAGCAGATTACAGTGTGAGTCTTGGAAGAGAGCTGAGACTCAAGCTCCAAAAGGTGAAACCATGTGTCTCATTCGTTGCCTCCAGTCTTTTTGTCACTTGCATTCTTGTCTTTTTTCGCACCTTGTTGTGGAAAAAGGAAAAAGAAACCTTTGTCTTTTTGCTTTGATAACTATGACAGGGGGAAACTGAGATCTGGTTCATCTGCTAATCTAAACGACGTCATGAATATATATAACATAATAGAGAGCTCCGAAATAAATATTGCCCGGCTGTTTTATTTACTTCCCCTTTTATCCACAAGACCCATCGCTGGTACCGTAACGCGATGATATAAGCACTAAGTCCTATGGGCTAATTTGGCTTATCCGAGATAATATATTTGGTTCAGAGTGAATCTTGTGTATATGGGTTTCGTACGAAATAGGCAACTATAGGAACTTTATGGAAGCCTGCAAGATACATGACACATGCCCACTGTACGTACAATGCCCAGAGATGAAAGAAGGGGCTGTTTTCATGGGGCTTGTCGAGATGGATTGCCAAGATCCCAGAAATCCAGATTCGATTCTTTTTAGCGAATCGGGAGATTACGTCATACCAGTGATGTTCATTGGCTCGCAGATTTGAGGTAAGGACGATGGAACAAGAAACTGTTTTGCAGAAGGTTGTCTTTTGTGTTTTGAATCGGCCAGAAGCGTTTTGTCTCCACAATTTGTAGTTTACTAATGGTCCCTAACCCAGTGGTGTAGTACGATAGTACGATAGTAACGGTAGGATCGATGGTATCGTAGTCCCAGCGTGCTGTCCAATACGAGGGGATACCCTAATCCACCTTCCCAAAAACGACGCCTACCCTAATACACATTTTCCAAACATGACGTCCTCCCCTAATCCACCTTACTCCCAACGGCAGCAAGGCCCATCACGTGATACGTACATTGGATATGCTCGCCACTAGCAATCAACCCCACAACTCACACACCACACTACAAAAACAACAATGTCCAACGAATTCAAGTCTACCGTCATGCCTTCCCAGGAGGGTAAGCAGGCCAACCTCGGAGGCCCCGGAATCCAGATTCCCAAGGACAAGGAGCAGGTTGAGGCTGCTTTTGGCCAGGTTCGAAATGTCGATGCCAAGCAGCTCAATGAGCAGATTAACAAGGAGGAGAAGGCCGCTGAGGCTGCTGCCGAGAAGAAGATCTAAGCGGGTCTCATTGACGTTTGAAATATTTGAATACTATTGAATGAATTGAGGTGGCGAATTGTAGGGAGGTTGTAGTTATGGCAGTTATGGTGGCGTTAGGTTGCACGAGGCTATCAAGCTTAAAACCAAGTATACAGTGTTGCTGTTGACGGAGTGGAGGAGGAAGAAGAAAACAAGAGCTTGTATATATTTGCTGGGGTTTCAATTGAAGTGATTGTGTTTTTTATTTGTTAATTTTGAGCTTCCAATGCGTGATTTGTGCCGTGCTTTGTTGTTGCTCTTCTGGTCGATGATGCCTGATTATGTATGCAGATAAATGGCAGGTCTAACAGTGTGCACAGTGAAAAAAGCTCACTCTTAAAAATAAGCAGAGTGGTTAGACTAGGAGTAACGGCTTGCTAAAAGAAAAGACGTGGAGGCAGCTAAATGCATCAAGATAATATATTGCTGGTTTCAGATGTGTAAAACTGGTTTCGGGAGAAAATAGAGTTGCACATATGAGTGCAGCCTGTGGTTATGACGTCTTAACAAATAACTGTTTATCGTATGATAGAAGCTATTTAATTACCAAGCAGTTTACTAACTCTTACACATCTGACACTTGCTCAGGAAGGCTCAGACACAACCCAATAGCATAGTAGCAACTCCGAAATTTTGCATCGTAAATAAATACGCTTTAATAAACGCTTTCATAAGCACTTCTTAGCACTGCACATTTGGTGCTTCTCACCATCCGTCTATAACCATATGGCCACATGACAAAAATAAGGTTGGTCGTATCCATCGGAGACCTCCGAACAATGAACTAGTAACCACTTTTCAGAGAATCTGTGGCAATAAAAACACTCCACAACACTCCAATAACCCCTCCCCTCCTTTAATAACCATTCATACACCCCCAACACCCTCCATATACTTCCGTTATGCACCTCTCTTCACTCCTCTGGGTCACATGACAACTTAAATTTTTACGCACTGATTCAACACACTCACGGCCATGCCCGACCCCTGGAGTGACGACTGGAGCGCAGTAAGTGTCTTGTTCGCGTCATACCGCCCCCTACACACCCAAAACTAACACAGACCAAAAAAGCCGCGTCCGAAAAGCCGCTTTCCGGAGCTATTCTCTCGTCAGTTCAGCAGGGAGACATGGGCCAACACCCCAACAGCGTGCAACCACCGGGGTTTCGGGGCCAGTTCACGCTGAAAACGCGCGACAAGAGCCTCAAGGGCACTCAGCCGGCCGGTAGAGTGCCTCCCAGACCTGCCGTGGTGCTGGATCAAAACAAGGAGACTTACGAGGAGAAGCAGAGACGGTATCAGGAGGTCCGAGAGAAGCTGCTGGGTAAGGAATAATTATATAACGGGAATGGAAAATGGATATTTTGGATATGGACTTGTAGTGGGGGCGGTAAATTTGACCACCTTTGGCCAAGCAATAAACTTGGGTTGGTAAGCTTGCCTCTATTGCATTCTCAGCGGCAATATCGGCTATCTGACGTACTGTAGGCGAAATGGTGGTCTCTGTCAATCTCGCTTATAAGCATTTTCGCTAATTCAGCGCGTTTTTTTGTCTTTGGCCAACCACATTCTCACCTCGCTTGAACCACACTATCTTCATCAACAGCCCATGCATGCAACCACAAGCTTGACGATATTTTGCCTTGGACTACATGTGGGAGAAGAGCACTGCCCTGTCGGAAATCCTTCTCTGAATCCTTCCATGCTACTCTAAAGGCTTGTCCAGGAACACCCCAGCCAGTGCAGCTCTGCATCAAGGGAATACGACACAACCGTATACGCCGTATACTTGTAGATGGCGCTCGTATCGACTTTAACAGATGTCTTTAGCCTTTTGGGCGGGCTACATCTCAACCTCGCAAACTTGCACAACCTCACACTTACGATACATACCTCGCTTGTGCATCCATCAAGCTCGGATCCACCCTACGAGCCGTGTGGCTTCTTTGTTGGGCATTTTGGCAACTGAGAGGCGGCATTATGATTTTCCACAGCCCAAGAAGCTCGTTTAGTTACCTCTGTACCTGCGCGTCTCTGCCCACACTGTACAGCGAGGTCTCAGGCGATCATTTCAGGATCTTCACAAAGTGGCCGCCGTGAATAATTTTTTATGCTGGGCCCACAAAGATAGCTACAGTTGAAATCGAGCACACGGCTGTTGGGAATAAACGGTTGGTCAAGTGTGTCTTGCCCTATTATTACTGTCGTGGGTTTGGGAAGGTGATCTTCACACACTATATTTGCGCTGTTTGTTAGACAAGCAGACGACGATGTTGCAAATGGCATGTTTCAGAAATAAATCACAAGTAGCTGGTTGCCGCGTCGTCTGTAAGCAGAAAAAGAAAAAACAGCAGTGTTTGTTTTGAAACGGTGCATGGATACTCGGCAATCTCGGCTATATCCTTTTGAACCTCGCTTACGCTACCCCACTGTCTTGGCTTTAAATTTGGGGGGCTTTGTGAGCAAAAGACAGGGTAAAACCACACTGCCAGCTCCTCCTGAAGCGGAAGTAAAGTCCGTGTTGGCCCAGCTTGCGGTTTGCCAAAAATCAAAAAGAAAATGAAAATAAAAGAATTTTTTTTAAACTGCCCGATCCGTCGTTTCCACAAAGTCAACATCCCCACCACGGATACGTCACGTATAGATGGATAAACCCTCTTGTCGACGAGAGGAGAGTACGGAAATATTCTTGTCATATGTCTCGCGGCTCCACCGGCCCACCAACTGAAAGTCACACCACTGGGACGTTAGTTAAGATGCTGTTTGGGGAAATCAAAGACCCACTGACTGGACTGTGGTTGCCCCTTTAGTCGTCGACGTCACTGGTACAGTTCATGACCTTAGTTTAGGATTTACTTTAGACCAGAGTATATCGTCTGGATAGTTATGGTAATACATAGTTACAGACTTTCTTGCTAGCGGGGAGCTTATAACAATAGCTGCAAAGAGGTTCTTCTAAAATGTTCTTGTCCGATGGCTCTGTTGCTTAAAATAAGTCATCAGTTGTATGCCTTTGCATTTTCCCGTCTAGTGACTCACAAAGTCAGGTCGGGGAGTATTTCTCGATCGGTAGTCTCAATCCTTCCATGCAAGGGTCTAGTGGGGCAATTCTTCCATCGGACACCGGGAAAACTACAACCACCCTGCATTGATCCGTAACCGCCCCATCGTCTAATATATCTCCTTTGGTGGTGTGGATTATGCCCTCACTCAGCCGTAATTTCTCTAATCAGCCGTACAACCGGAGAAAAACAAAGCATTGCTGTTGGCCGAGGGATCTATCGGTAGGTTTTGCAGAGGTAAACCCGCCGTATAGGCTAACTGAAATGTTTAATCCAACCAGTCCGACGCTCTATCTCCGACCCATATACATTTCCAATACGAGCCCGAGAACCCATGGACATGGAAATGAAAGCATGCGGATTTGTGCGTATCTCGGTGCTGGATCCATGCGCGCACATAATCGCACATTAAAGCCGACCGTTAACACCGCAATAAAGGCCTGCATGGCCTGTAGACACCGGAGAAAACACTGGAGACCCTGTAAAAATCATCCAGGGTGCCCTGCCAGGTCCGTGTTATTTTTGTATCTGGTCGCGAGCCACTTTCCCCTCGGATGCGATACCGCACGGTTAATAGCCGAGGTTCAAGAACCTACGTCGAGTCGGAGAAGTCTCTGGGAGACAAAAGACGGATCGGAGATTAGAGGACTTGTGGGTCGGAATAAAGAAAGAAAATGAATAGACAATACGGAGAAACGGCTATCGCACATGTGGAGCTATAGGATGCGTGGCTATTCAATAGACGACGTGCATTGCTCCTTGTCCGAGAAAATGGCAAACGCAGTCGAGTGATAGATGAGGTGGGGTGATGGCAGGAATACTGCGACTATTTTTAGCCCAGGGTAGTGTGCAAACTTTGGTGTCTCTTAGCCAGTGAGTCAGTTGCCACTAGGTCCTTGGATTCAGGAACCACATTACTGCTTTTGCAGCTAGTCCGGAGTCCGTCTAGCTGCCAATCGTGTGAGAGAGGCTAAGTGGATTAGACATAAAATGTAAGTAAAGTCTAACTAAAAGAGGTAAAAAAATAAAACCTTTGGCCGTACAGCGTTTGTCTTTTGTGAACTCAAACCTTTTGGCAGACAAGGCGTATTTGCTTTTTAATGAACCTTGCCACGATAATACTGTATATCATATAAAAAAGTCATGAGTGGCATACAAACTTTTCTAGAAGATTTTCAGGAGGGCCAACAGCAAACCAAAGGCAGGGGTCTTTCGAGATTAGCGTCTCCGATAAGTCTACTTTTATGAAGAGCCATGTATTTATAGAAAGTCCATGGGTTCAGTAGATTAGTGATATGATCAGGAGAGAGACGGTTGCTAATCGCGGATTTGTATCGGAGCGAATGACGTCGAGACAATGACCTTCTCTGTTGATCCTCGCTCCACACCTTTTGTTCGATTACCTTCTGATTGCATAATGGGGCTCTGGCTTTACGTTTCTTTGGGTGTACATCGCCGTTGTGTTGGAAAAAAAAGTTGATCGTGCATTTTCCTTGCGTTATCTTTGTTTAGCGGCGCGGATATAAGCCGTACCAATGGGGTTAGTGCGGCGTGCGCAACTCCGAAAAACTTTGCCTCCCTTTTCTCGGCGTTGGGAATATATGTAAGGATGGGACTTGCGCAAGATACGTCATGTCAGCCACTTGCAGATATAAAAAAAAAAATCGCGCCCAAAAACGCAGCAATATTTATGTAGTAAAATATTAATCCAGGCAATTCCACCCCTTCTATTTATATCTCATATTCAATGTCGTGTCGTGTCGCTACCGACACGTGTGCCAAGTCAGCCTTACTTGATTTGCTCTTGAAGGTGAAACGAACTTTATTATCCAGCCATAACCACCAGCTCCATAGATTTGGTGATAAGTTAGTTTTCCAAGGCGGATCGACTTGACTGCACAACCACACAACACACTACAACATGTTTAGAAAGCTCGCACAGTCAATGGGTCTCGCCAATGAGCCCCCAGAGTACGTCTACTTCACTTTCTCGTCGCACAAGATCCAAATCTCCTTTGATCCGGAAGACTCGAGAAAGGAGAAGGACCCCAAGGCGGGTGTAACCGTTGGATTTCTGCGTGAGCGGGTTCGAATCTTCATCCAGGACGACCAGAAGGCCCGACGACAAGCCCGAATCAAGGCCAAAGAGGAGAAGGAGAAGGAGGAAAAGAAGGCCAAGATGGGTAAGGGCAAGAGCCGGCCCATGAAGAAGAAGAAGCCCAAGGGAGAAGACGCTGATAAGGAGAGCTCTGCTGAGCCCGAGGAGGCCCGATCTAACCAGGTCGATGAGGTCTACGCTCCCGTTATGCTGTCTCAGGTTATTTTGATCCATGACGGAAAGAAGCTGCTGGACAACTCCAAGCCTCTTGCTGAATGTGGCATCAAGACCGGAGACATGATCACCGTGTTGCTCAAGCAGGAGAAGGAATTCAAGCCCCCGCCTGCTGCTACTGTCAACACTCCTCCTCCTGCTCCCAAGAAGGTTCTGTCTCCTAAAGAGCAGATTGATAAGACACTGAGAGAGACAGAAGCCGAGCTTGGTCCGCTTATTAAAAAGTACATTGACGAGTCCAAGACGGGCGTGACCCCCGCTGTTGCCCCTAAAGAGCAGCATCGACGACTCTGTGAAATGGTGCTTCAGAGACAGTTCACTCTGGACGATGTGGAGACCAACGGAGACCCTGAGATCCGAGCTCTGCGAAAACAGGCCGTCAACGTCATGCACAAGTACCACGAGAGCTTAGACGCTGCTCTCAAGCGATACGAGCATGGTGATGAGAAGGAGGCTGTTGAGCACAAGAAGAAGGAGGAGCAGAAGAAGAACGGCAAGGACGGAAAGAAGTTGTAGGTTTGTATATAGTTATGGCATGAATTGTTTGATATTTGATCTTGGCGTTCCCGAAGCTCGTTCGATGCTTCGAATGCCGTGTTGCAGCCACCCCTGAACCATCGCATCGATAGGCAATGCACCCGTACATGGCAGTGCAGCCTCATGCGATGAACATCAAAGTGTAGCGTCTGTAGACCTCCACCTCGCTACGACGTGTGTACAGCACGACTGTCAAAACAAGCAACACTTGTCTCAGTCGTAGGTTTGTGCCATGCTGGTTCGCATGCTGAATACGGGACATGGTCTGTGTGCTTTGGATTGTGGAGACTAGAGTCCACTGTATGAACCAAAGTACAATTACAAATAGGCAGCTGTCAGCTGTCAAGCTCAATCGAATGGTCCCAGCTTAGACGTGCAACGGCTGAAACCCTTAAGACGTAACCCCGTGACTTATACCAGACTTTGACGTAGCCTAGCCTCTCTGGCAAACCACACCACGCCAAGAAAGCCCTGTAAATGGCAATAAGGTAAATTTATCTTAAGCCCCTTTGCTGTTGCATTAATTTGCATCACGGAATGTACATAATCACCTACCTCGGCTCCACTAACCCCACCAACAAGAAGCTCCAAAGTATGCGTGCAGAGATTTCGGCCAGGTTAAAATAGCCGAAGCGTCCCCACAAGCTGCGCGGAATCAGGTCACAGTGTAAGCTTTGGTGATGTATAACATCGCCTCGTGAAAACGAATCTCGCTAGGAGCTCGGCAAAGCTTTAGACCATCCGATCTTCCCTGTTCAACCTTCAGCTTGCAGACCAATACATGCGCGTGGTTGCTGTGTAGCCTAGCCACATTCTAAAGCAGTTGCTATGTCTCAATTGTCTTTGATCGTCTCTTTTTAGACTTGTGAGGTGGATAAAATGGAAGTCTGTGGAGATACCTATAACATAATAGCTATAAGTTATAGGTGGAAGCAGGAGGGCGATGCCGTTCATAGATGGTGTTTTCGACAGCTCAATTGTGTAGAATATCAAGTCTTGAGGAGGTTTGCATAACTTTTGAGCGAGTTATAAGGATTAGTAAAATGCTCCCACCCGACGTTGCTATCAGTACCACACCCTATATTATGATATTAGATAAGTCGGAGTTGACTAAACCCAGCTCCGAGCTCTTAATTGAGCAGTCGCTTGCTATGAGACCGTTTTCCACCCTTCTTTTCGTTGTTTGGCCCTTAGCAGATAATCTTGTCCATCACAACAAAGCGTCACGGAGTTAAACGGAAACAAGGAGGGAAGAAGGCTACAGTTCGAAATTGTATTATTCATTCCGCTGAGAAGGATAATAAGCACCGGAACTCTCGATAAAAAGAAAAGCCACAAGGCCCTGGACAACGGCCACCCTGTATTTGAGTGTCAATCCTGATAAACATATGAGAGGCTGTTATAGAAGTTTATGATATACAAATGAAATTCAGAGCCTACTGTACCGTTTGATAAACTCCACGGAGCTGTTGCAGATAAAAAGCACTTGTACCGTGGTAGTTTGTAACATACAAGAATTGCCCCTTCTTGTGCTTCTGATATCAACGCTTTTAGGCCTGTCATACGTACAGATAATATGTGTACTCATGTGACGTTCACTAGAAAGACTTTGGGACTGTCTCATCCCCTTCAGGGTCACCTCACCGTTAGTATCCGTTTATCGGACACTTATCTTGGATGTCTGGAAGACAAACAGAATGAGGTGGAGGGGTGAAAGCTTCAGAATCAGGTTTGAGAGTAAATTTGGAGTCTCTTTGTTTTTCCTTCTGGTTCTTATTTGCTATATTCGGTTTAAATATGATAGCTTGTGTGTGGCTTAGTAATATGGCGTGAAGAAAATGTAGGCCAAGTGTTAGCCAAAGTGAAGCTAGCAAAGATGGGGAGATGTATTTAAGAGTACCAGTAAGGTATTAGTAAAGCATTCATCCTCTCTAGTGTTTAATTGGGCCAGTTGCAGCACATTTTCATACACCCAGGCTAGAATTTGTATGGCAAGTGAACGAAATATTGATTAATTTCACTCAAAGAGATATAGGATAATATTTGAGCTGATATAATGTTTCCAGCATGTTCCTGCTACTCTTTCTTATGTTCTAAAGAAGTTATGATCATTTCTAGTTTTGGAGGCCGAGATGGTCAAAAATGTGATTTTTTGAAATTGGAATATTTTGAAGAAGAAAAGGTATCAGAGCTTTTCATATAGCTATTTAATTGTGTATCAGCTGGTTCATTTGGTTCTCAGCCTTACTATCGGTGTTCTATTGGACTTTTTGTAGATGCGCGTTCTTGCATTGACCATGTTGAAGCATTTGATACCCTCGATGCTAATAACAGCTATTAGAACTTCTTTGATGACCTCAAAAATCATTTGGGACTTCTCTTTTGCCTCTAATTTCTTCCTTTAGCGAATATGGTATTTCTGGTATGAACAGCTAGGAGCATAGAGCATCACCAGATAGAAGAATAGTGAGTAATACCGCATCTTAGAGATCATAAATCTTTTGAATGGCACTAATATTATAACAGGAGTGGTATTTCATACCCATCCACCTTCCCATTTGCTTCAGTTCATGCTCATTTCTACATCTGCATCCCCTATATCTTGTGTTTAGTCACCAAGACAGAATGGCACCTACAGTATGTCCCAATAAGTACACTATAACAAATTACACGTCATATCCAACAACTTAAAATGCTCTATTCTCTCCTGGTCTAAGGTATTTGTCAAGGATGAGTAAGCATTCTATCATCTTATGAAGACAGCTCACTACAGCGATAACACTACAAGCAGAAGTAGCTAAAGCTGGTATGTAACAGTTCCAGCTCTATTCGCTTCTCTTGCTCACTGTACTGCTGTAATGCTCTGCTAGCCATCTCCACCTACAAGTACACACTACACCACCCTTTTGTTAAATAAAGCAGTTAGACTATCTACCCCTCATGTCCTACGACAAATCTCCCTCGTCCAATTTCCTGAAATTCAGCTTGTCCTTGGCACACTGATGCTCGGCCCATCCCCACAGTTTGTACAGCCCCTTGATTTTCGCCTCTCCGTCAAACTTTTGTTGTTTGAGCAGCACCTCGTTAACTGATGCTGCTACCGACCTTCTCAGCTTCAAATCCAGCAATGCCTGCAGTCTAGGAACCAGTTCCGACGGCTGAAAGCACAGCAACGCCATTGTCTCTTCCAAATCGTCCAGTCTGTTTTTTGTCGCTTTTTGGGCCAAATTCGAAGCGGCAAACTCGAGAATCTGCTTGTAGGGAAAGTTTTCCGACGACAAGTTCTGGTCGTTTGCGTCTCTGATCATTTCAATGAGTTGTAATCGCAGCAAATCGAAATGAAGGTCTTCGTTGCGCTCCAAAAGCTCTGGAGAAGACTCGTTGATGTGTGAAATGGCGCCCTCGATGTCGCCAGTGTGAATGAGCGTTCGGATTTCGTGTCTGTGATTGATACTCTCCATGGACAGGGTGAGATCCATGTCAGCTTCTTCTGCCAGTTGTCGTGCTGCATCCTTGTAACCCTCCACAATGAGATAGTCCATGACGATGGAGTTGAGGTCAGCCTTGGAGACCGGGATGGCGTCCAGCGCAGCGTCCCACTGGGTCGCTTTCTTTATGGATGGCATGGGTTGAGTCAAGTGTGGAGATGGTCTGTTCCACAACTGTAGATAATGCATATGCATGGCAAGAGGCAATATTGGGAGGAGAGTTGTGAAGTTTAAAAGGGAGAGAGAGATGACATGAATAAGGAGGAGCAACTGAAGGTAATAATATTAGCTAATGGGTGTCATGTGATGTGCTCCTCGTATCAAAGAAATCTGTTTGTCTTTGAAAATGTTCCATTTTGACGGTTTATAAAGTCACATGACCACAATAAACTGCCCCCCTTATCCCTTAAGCAAACTAAATGGCATAGGTATAGAGCCTGACCAAGATGAGATTAACCTGCGATAAACTCGATAAACTCAAGACACGTCAAGATTGATAAGCAAAGTGGGCGTCAAGAGATCACCAAATAAAACACTCTACAGCTACAATTTCACCACAATTGCACTACGTTTAAAACAATACTCAAATCTCAATTCATTCATCTCATAATAATACACAATGTCTGTTGTCGAAGCTACAGCCGAGCTGTTCACTTCTTAAAGTCCAGGTTGGAGCCGTTGACAGACTTGACAAACTTCCAGTCGTCAGTCTCGGCGTAGTCAACGATAGTGATACCGGAGCCCTTACCCACAACGGTAGAGAGCTTATCGGTGAAGCCCTTGGCGACAGCATAAGGCCAGCAGGCGGGGTTCCAGAAGTTGGAACCAGAAGTGTAGTTCAGGAAGAGCTTGGGCTCAGCGTTGGAGGTAGAGTTGTACTGCTCGGATCGCTTCATCATGTTCTCCACGTAGCCCATCTTCTTATCAACGTCAGCGGGCTCCTTGATCTCGCTGAAATCCTGAACCTCAAAGGTACCTCGGTCATCGTTGGTGGTGTTGTAATCCCACCAGTGAGCGTCAATGCCCATACCGTGGGACTTGTTGAGCAGGTCCTGGCCGCCAATGGCAAACCGTCGGAACAGCACAATCTTGCCTCGCACGTCTCCGAGTCGAGGAATCTGGCCTCCGAGGTAGTATCGTCCCTGGTCCTTCTCCAGGTACTTGGCCCAGACCAGCTCGGCAAAGTCGTCTCGCTCCCAGGTCTGGCCCTCGCCCTTGAGAGACAGAATCACGGTCTCAGAAGGGTGCTGCTCAATCCACTGGTACACCTCTCCAAGCGCGTCGTCCAGAGGGAAGGCCTTGGGGATACGAGCAGGGAAAGAGCCGTGAATGACCTGAAGGTCGTCGGGGTTGGAGGAGCCAAGGAAGCCACCGAGTCCTCCAAGAGAAGGTCGGCCAGCTCGAATGTCCAGGAACCGAACTCCGTTGTTCAATTGGTCGGTGATGGAGGCTCCCTGACACTGCACGGAGGGCAGAGCAGTATGGTAGCAGCCGGAGTTATGGGTGCCGACAAGGGACAATTGGGAGAGAGACACGTCGTCTCGAATATCTTGAAGCCAGTTGGACATGTTTGAGTGGTTGGGGGGTGTTCAATTGCAAAAGTTGCTAGGAAGGAGGTTGTTCTAGATCGTGGGCTGTGCTGCAAGCAACAATGCTTATTGTCCTGCACGGCCAGCTAAAGATGCCCAAAGCGGCAAACGTGCCCTTACCCGGCCTGTCAGTTTTCTGAAAGTGGGCCCGAGGTCGAGAGATTGGGCAGTGAGTTCAATTCCTCCAGAGCGAGCTTTTGCAGCGTGTTTTTCGTGTCTTTGATCTTCTTGATCAACCTTGAAGATCAGAGTTGGGTCAAGGTTGTATTGCAAAGATGGAATAACGTGGCAGTGAAAAACATAGCTTGAGATAGATAAAAATACTACTGGCCAAAAAATTGTTTGCTGCGAATATACACGTATCCCGAGGCATTGAGCTCGTACAAGCGTACAGTCACACCGCCAAGCCGTGCAGGGAATCCAAAGTCGAACGATGGAACCTGCAGCTCGCAGCACCTACAGATTCTAGCCCAGCCAGAGTAAACAGTCTAAGACGTTCTTAGAGGACGGTCTTAGAAGACAGAAATAGAACGGTGATGTAACATTCCACTGGTTAGTGTTCTCACAAACAGCAACTAAGATGGACGTAAAGAGAGACTGAGAATTCATAGATGGTCAATCCATTGGCTTCCAGACGCGTGCTGTATGTAGGTATAACTGCTGTATGGAAGACCAGTTGTACGTATAGAATCGCATCTCATCTCAGGTACGGTTTGTCAGGGGTACAATGTGCAAGGCTGTATCTCTCATACGGTTCTCGGACATTCCATCACCAGCCACGCGTTGATGTTATGATGTTCGTATTATGAGACAGACCAAAAACCTGAAACACGATTATACCGTTGTGACGTGCTGCTGCACCGCCATCCACTTTTTGCACTTACCCGGCCCGACGTAGCATCGATCTACAGGGCTCTGACGTCAGATCGAGTAACCAACGAGTTATAGCGTCACATGAATGTAAGAGATTTTTTTTTTTTCCACTTGTGTTTCACATTTAGCACATACGTACGAATCAGGTAGACTGAAATACTGGGCAAACATTTACACTGTAAAGCTCTGTACAATCCTCCACGGACCTTCCCCTCATTCTGGTAACAAGTTCAAGACATGTTGTTGCTTAAAGATACGCGTGGTTTACAGCCCGGTATTTACTGGTATAATATTTGTTCAAGTGGTCTCAGCCCTGGACCAAAGAGGCAACCAGGGTTGGGGCGAAAACAAACAGTGGAACTGAGTTAGGGGTAACTAATGTCGGGAAATTTACATGGAGACAGAAAAGAGGAGAAAACAGAGAATGTCTGCTTTTTGGCGGGTGGCATGAAAGAGGGGCAGGGTAAGAGCAGGGAATGTAAGGGGGTCAGGGGTTTGGAAGGGCTTGGACAGGCTGTATATGATCCCACCTGCCTAACTGGACTAAGCGAACCTCAACGTCCGATAAGCTGGGTTTTATTTGCCAAGATCCAAAGCCTCCCGATATATTTGGTCTTGTCTAAATAACTCAGACGAAGGCCAATATCGTGCTTAATCCACACGCGTGAATCCCACATAGAGTTTCATCAAGGTTTGCGGTCGTATATTTGGAAATTGCTCAGAGCTGTGTGTATGAGTGTCAGTGTGTGAGCTTAGCCAGGGGGTTATGAGCTTTTCATAGTGAGCAGTCGTTCTTGACAGCGTCACAAGTCACAGCCAGCCTTTTTATTTTTCACGTCTGGCGTTTTTCGAGCGATTTTACCCCCGACGTTTCTTTTTTTCATTTTCATTTTATGTTTACTGTCAGAAAAATCGCTGCACTGTTTTTCTATCATTTTTTCTCGCGGGGCAGGATCGGCACGCTTAAGGGTAAGCCAGAACCTCCGACAGCAGCAAGTGAGGGGTCTAGAGTAATAGCACCCTTGTAATCCGGGGAAGCCTTATCGGAGGCTGGGCGATGCACATTTATATATACAATTGATTGCTTTGCCAATGAGTCGGTTTATTTACTCCTGTGAGTGTGCGGGGCTTACCGCTCTCTCAGCCGCTGTTGCGTGGTACGGCGGAAGCAACTCAATGGTGAATCAGTAGTTCCGACTTAGTGTGCTATTAATGGCCATGCTAGCAACGGGAACTACAGTGGGTGAGAAGTATCAGGAGATCAGTACGAGTAGCAAGCAGGCCTGTAATATAACCACACGTTTTTTTATTCCACCTCCCTACACCACTTCATAGCCCAGTTACCCCAAAGACAGATGTTAGCGCCGCAAAGACAGTTGTGGTTTTAGGAAATTGTTAGTGGACCCCGCTCGAGCGGTGTCTAGCTGAGGAGACAAGTGTGATATTTTGCATTGGGCTAGGGCAACCATGGTTTAGCGGGGCGGAGGGCGTGGGCTAAGGCAGGCTGCGGAGCTATGAGATTTGATTTTAGATCTACAGTACGGGCATCTCATCGAGCTCAAGCGATATATTTCCTTCAGTAAGCCGTATTGGGACGGGCAGGTGAAAATAGACAACAGAGCGCTCCAAGGTTTGACGCAAACAAGAGCGGAGTGTTTGGGTCCCAAAGAGCCTAATTTTATTATGCTGTGTGCATACCAAGATACCAATCAGAAAAGGTTACATGAGCAGGGGTGCTTTAGCGAGTGTTTTGGCGGGGCAGATGGGAGGAGATGATGGTGGAGTAAACTATGTTGATGCCGGAGAAGTGATCCCACCAACTGCCTCGACGATTATACCACCAAAAACCACTCATTCCCGCTCTCCCACGCAACATTCCAAACACTGAAACAGTTTCACAAAAAGCCAAAAACGCGCGAGACCCTAGTCCACCAACCTTTGTCTTCCCCTGATGCATGGGCGACGCATACCCATCCTCCAAGCTTGTTTGGCCCAACATGGCCCCAAAGTCTAATAGTCCGGGGCTCTCCCCGCTCTCTTTTATAGTGTCGAGCCCCCAACTGTCGAGGTCTACTCTGCCAGTGTCTACCCATACATTCGTTCATTTTCACTTCAGGGCCAGCAAAAGCGCTAGACGACATCCGGCGGAACATACACACCCTTTTACACTCGTTTCTAAAAGTCGCCCACAGTCGTTAATTCCACAGTCGAAACATACCCCTAATACTCGACAAAAGACAAGATGCACTTTTCTTCCATCCTCACCCTGACCGCCATTACGTCGGTGGTCCAGGGCTTTGCTCCCCCCTCTGAGCAGTACCGCCACAACCGACCCGACCTGCAGCATGAGAAGCGAGATGCCGCCAAGCCCGTTCTCATGTCCTCCAACCGAAAGGTCGTGGTCGCCCCTCATCCCGTCAACCTCGAGGCCTACACCAACTACTACAAGAAGGTCCAGAACGAGCACCACAAGCGACAGCTCTTCAAGCTCAAGCGACACCTCGAGGCCGAGGAGGAGCTCGAGAAGCGAGACAAGTGGAACGGAGGAGGCTACCATGCTCCCATCAGCCCCGGCGGCTTTTCGCCCTTTGCCGTGGTTGACGAAAACAACAATGAGCTCACCGAGCGAGGAGACATTCTCAACATCATTGGCGATATCCTTGGAGGACAGAAGGAGACTGACCCCAGCACCTCTTCTGCTGACGCTTCTCTGTGGGCCCAGGACGCCCCTCCCGTCATCCACATTCCCTCCCCCGGTCTGCTTGACCAGGAGCGATACGCCTACCGAAACGATTACAAGGCCGACTACCTCCAGGTCCCCGAGTCCGACCACACTGTCGGAGGCATTCTGGGCGTTGTTTCCGACGTTCTGGACAAGGCTGCCAGCGGTGCTGTTCAGCACAACGACATCTTCTCTCAGATCTTCAACGGTCTGCTTGGCGACAAGGAGTCCGGCAACGAGAAGCGAGACCAGGTCGAGGTTGAGACTGTTACTCTGACCCGACTGCACACCGAGTTCAAGACCGTCTGTGCTACTGACGTCGTCTCCTGCACCAAGACCACCGCCTCTGCTGCTGCCACTGGCGGTAACGGAGGAAACGGTGGAAACGGCGGTAACGGCGGAAACAACGGCAACAACGGAAACAACGGTAACAACGGCAACAACGGTGGCTCTTCTGAGTCCGGCGAGGAGGCCGACACCTCTGCCTCTGCTGGTGCCTCTGCTTCTGGAACCGCTTCCGGAACTGGCTCTGCCTCTGCTTCCCTCTCTACCGGCGGCTTTGGCAACACCACCTCCATTGCCACCTCCGGCTCTGCTTCCCCCTCTTCCACTGCCTCTCCCGGCTCTTCTCGAACTGGATCTTCCTCTTCTGCTTCCTCTTCTGCCGCTTCTTCTGCCTCTTCCTCCGCATCGTCCACCGTGACCTCTTCTGCCGCTACCCCTACTGCTACCGGCGACAAGTACTTTGAGGCTGACGTCTACGCCTTCTCTCTCTACTACTTCGTCGATGCCTACCTCGGTACCCCCGGCCAGAAGAACTCTCTGCTTGTCGACACCGGATCTTCCGATCTGTGGGTGATCAACGAGGCCAGCGGAGGTAACTTCAACAACAACGAGTCTTCCACCTGGAAGCATCTCAACTGGGACTTCAAGAACGCATACCAGGCCGGTCAGATTTCCGGAGAGTGGGGAACTGACTCCGTCACCATTGACAACGCCACTGTTCACGATCTCGTCATGGGTGTTGCCAACACCTCTGCTCTGACCTCCGGAGACAACGTCAAGGGTCTGCTTGGTCTTGGTTTCGAGGGTCTTGAGGGAACTCAGCAGACCGATATTGGCCAGTACAAGAACTACCCCCGACGACTGGTCGACTCTGGACTCACTGATGTTGCTGCCTACTCCGTCTGGCTTAACTCTCGAACCACCGGACAGGGTAACTTCCTGTTTGGAGGTGTCGACACCGCCAAGTACGAGGGCGAGCTCCAGACCATTGATATGCCCGATGTCGTTGTTGGAAACATGCGAGGATACCTCACCACCCACATGACCAACATTGCCATCAACAACCCCAACGGCTCCGTTTCCAACCTGCCCAAGGACATCTACGCCATGTTCGATACCGGTGCTCCTTCCACCCTCCTTCCTGATGATGTCGGACTCGCCTTCAAGGCCCAGTTCAACCTCAACTACAACTCCGCCTGGGGTCTGTACTACGGAGACTGCAACCAGGGTGGAACCTTCACCTTCACCCTCGGCGGCAAGGACTTCACCATGGACGTCAAGGACTTTGTTGTTGACTGGGTGTCTGCCACCATTCCCGAGGGCCAGTGCTTCTTCGGTATCGGCCCCACTCGAGGAAAGATGGCCATGTTCGGCGATACCTTCCTCCGATCCTTCTACGCCGTCTTTGATCTTGACAACCGAAAGGCTTCTCTTGCCAAGGCCAAGACTGACGTCAAGGAGTCCAACATCATTGCCATCCCCGCCGGTGGTGTTGAGCAGATGAACCTCGGAAAGCGAGACCAGCTTCCTCCCGCCGAGGAGGTGGAGACCGTTTCCATCCCTGCCGCTGCTGCCACAGCTTCTATTCCTGCCTTTTAAGGGTCTGGACTTGTATTTATCAAGCTGTAGGTACAGCATTAAGTAATAATCCATTGTTTAACGAATCAACTAGGAGCCATAGCGAGCGGCTCCGTCTGCACTGTAGTAACATTTATTGTATCACAGTAGCCCCGATTGTATTGTATCACAGTAGTCTGTTGTATCGGCTGTCTCGTATCAGCCGCTGTCGAATGTCTCAAAATAACGTCATCTCATAAAACGATCAAAGCGGTAATGTGGGGTATCGGGGTTCCAGGGGTAAAAGTATCGTCCAGGGGGTGAATGGAGGCTGTACAGACGTTAGTGTGGCTTGGTGGCTATGGTGGCTATTTATTTATATCCTTGGTTGTTCAGTATGACCTTACTGTTACCACTCTGGTCACGATAATAAATGTGAGGCGGCAGAGTGCAGCAACTGCTGTATGGGGACGTTTGTACATCTACAGATTAAGTGACTGAGACAGAGACTATCTCAGAGTTCATTTTATAGATGTCAATATTGATTTGTCAGGTAGAGGATATTATGAGGTGGATGGCAGGGGCCGCAGGGGCTTTGGTCATGTGCATAGCCTTGTTAACATTTGTTGATATCGTAAGTAATCCTTATTATACATACATTTTGGTATTGGTCACTTCCTCTCGATAAATCACAGGCACCACGTCTGATATACTGAAACGAACTTCCTTTTTGGTAATCCTTTTTTGTAATCAATTCACTCACTGTCTCTACCCCTCCATCCGTTTAGGATATTCAGTATTACACCCTAGACAACTTTGAGAATAAGAGTGAAACATCGGGATCTACGCACGTATACGATTTGTGTTCAGATCTGGCTCTAGCCTAAAAGCGCCACGGAAAAATACAGCTCAAAAAAATCAGTAGAAAATCGTCGATAGTTCTGGATCCTTCCAATTTGCTTACTAAGCCGAGTCACAGTTTGTCACACTTGCAGCATACATGAAACTTTAATGCGTAGATAATTATAAGCAAGGCCTTGTTATCTCTTCCTTCTTTCAGAACAACACACTACAAACACTTTCAGCTAAGCATAAACCATGGCGATTAGTGTATCTGAACAAGCGCCTCCCGCAGCGGCTCCTCAGCAGAATACCAGAGCCCCTGCTCCTACACAAACGTCTGGATCTAACGACACTTCTCAGACTCCTTCAGCATCTTCTTCCAGATCAAGACAACGGAGACGTCGTCCTAACAGAAACGGAGGACAGCAAAACAGACGCAACAACAACCAGAATGGCCAGAACGGCCAGCAGGACTCAGAGTCAGGTGAGCAGTCTGGAACACAGACTCCTGTTTCTTCAGATCAGGGACAGGTTTCTCAGCCTCGAACTCAGCGTGTGACTCAGGCCGATCCTAGCAGACGAGTTGCTCGACCCAAGCCTAATGCACAGAACCAGCGCATGAACGATATCAACCAGGTCAAACGGCGATGGAAGAGTGTGACTGAACAGATCCCTGAGGATGCTGTTCGAGACGCTGGAGCCACTACTATTGCATTTGACATGGCACCTTCCGATCCGGACTTTCCGTTTGAGATTTCTCATCTCAGCGTCAAAATGACGGTTCCTAAAAACTACCCCAAGGAAATGCCTGCTATTGAGGTCCAGAACAAGGATATCCCCAAGGGCTTTGCTCTGAATGTCGATGCAGGCTTCTACAGCATTGCCAGAGAGCACCTGGGCAAGATGTCCCTGCTGAGAATGATGTACCAGCTTGATAACAGACTGGAGGAGTTTCTCAAGATGGACAAGGCCAAGACTATCAAGATTGTCAAGTATGCCACCAAAAAGCCTAGTCCCGAGCCTGCATCTAAACCTAAAGCATTCAACCCCTCGGCTAACTCGTTCGTTCCTCAGGTCAAATCGGCACCTTCTGTGCCTGCTGCTCAGATTTTCGTGCCTCCCAAGGTTGCTGCTGAGCAGAAACGTCAGGTCGACCTTCTGAGAGCCCGAATCAAGGACCTGCCTTTGCATAAAGAGACTGCTAGTGGCTACTACTACTCTCTGAACCGGCTGGAGATTTACCAGTCGTTTTCTACTCCCGAAATCTTCCAGAACAAACCTGTTCTGAAAGCTCGTCTTTTCGTCCCCAAGCGGTTCCCTGAGACTCGAGATGTTCGAATCGAGCTGCTAGACATTCCCCAGAAGATTGGCCGAGTGGTTGAACAGAATTTCGCCCGTTTCGCCAAGTACACTACTGAAAAGTGGACCCTTACAGCTCTGGTTAACTACTTTGTGACCAAGTTTACTAAGCTCTGTGACGATATTGACGATGTCAAGGAGACTCACGTGGCGAAGGATAAGGGTAAGGAGAAGGAGGAGGTGCCTGAAACTACTACTACTACTACTACTTCTGATGAAGTTGCTGAGGTTACTGAGGAGGTTGAGAAGGTGGCTATTGAGGATGCTGAAACTGAGGATGTTGAGATGGAGGAAGTCGAGGCTGACTCTTCTGACGACACAAAGGTCACTTCCTACACTGAAGATGTCCCCACTCTTGAACCTCGAGGTACTGAAATCAAACTCTCTGGAATCGAACTGGTCAACATTGGTGTGCTTGAATGCTCCACTCTCAACCTGACTGTCAACTGTACTCGATGCAAGACAGCTAACGATGTTCAAGGCATTGTTGCTGGTCCTTATGGACGTGACGGTAAGGCTGTTGGAGTGGCCTGTTCTCAGTGCAACCAGACACTTGTTGTCGCTTTCAGAAAGAACCTGATCCACAGCTTCAACCACTGTGCCGGTTACCTTGACCTCGAGGGCTGTGTCCCCTTTGATATGATGCCTTCTCTATTTATTCCCACTTGCATGAACTGTTCCGAGTCGTTCCCCCAGCCTCTCAAGGGTCTACAAAGCGGCTTTTCCGCCAATGTCAACTGTCGAGTGTGCCATATTCGCATGACGGTTCGAATCCCCCAGTGCACCTTTGAAGTGATTGATGATTATGCAATCCCTGCCGACCGGCTCAAAAAGGTGCATGTTCGAAAGCGTGCCAAGGAGAATCTGGGAATTAAGATTGGTGAACCTCTTCCTAACGAAGGAACCTGTCGACATTACAAGAAGTCTCACCGATGGCTGCGATTTTCGTGCTGTGGAAAGGTGTTCCCGTGCGATAAGTGTCACGATGACGTAAGTATGCACGTCGCTGAGCACGCCAACAGAATGCTGTGTGGAGCGTGCAGTCGAGAGCAGACCATTACTAAGGAGTGCGACTCGTGTGGTTATTCCTACGTCCCCAGACACAGTGCTCATTGGGAGGGTGGTAAGGGTATGCGAGACCAGGCTCGTATGTCCAAGAAGGACAGTCGTAAATATAAGCGATTGTAGCATGTATATTAATTAATTTAACCATTATTTTATTGGCATTTCATTGGCACATTGGCAATATTCTGTTAGCTGTAGTTTTCTCCTAGTTTTATTATCGTTATTAGTTTTTAGCGTTGGGTTAGACCACGTGAGCTCGATTCAAGTGATCTGCCCTTCCATATGCGTCGATCCAATTTCCTGTGCCTGAAGACCTGACCGATTAGGGGGTTGCAAGAGGTTATTGCTTTTGTGAGCGCCTCGGTTGGTAGCTAATCTGGTGTGAAAAAGGCAGCAATCAAACTGAAAAGCAGCGGTGTCTCGAATCTTGGCTCGTTGTACGAATCTGGGGGCTGCTAATTACTGAATCACTTTTACCCCTGGCTAGACGGTCCACCACCTATGATATAAAAAAAGGGTCCTAAGACAGGGATTGGGGCATCAAGGGGAAAAGGTATATTTTCACGTGACCACGGGCCCTCACCCAGACCACCCCCTGCCGTAATATTGCATATAATACTGACCCTCCATGACTCGATCATATGCACCCCTATGTACTGTGTCGGAGTTAATGGTGCTATGCGGTGAGGTACAGCTATTTTTGGAAGGTGCTGGGGTTGTATTGGAACATGGAGAAGCGGGTGGAATGGTCAGATTTTCGAGATTGGACCACGCTCACATGCACACGCGCCGGCATTGTTTTGATTACCAGCAGTAGTGTGGTTTTGGGCCAGTAGCCACTTAGGCCCGCCTTTGACAACCTCAGGACATTCTATGTAAGAGAGCCAACTGGGCTAGTGGAAAAAAGACTAAACTTTATGGGGGTAGATGAGGCGCGAAAAAAAACGGTCGGCAAGTGGGGAGAAACACGACGAGTGTTAGGTTAGTGGACACGTGGCCAAGCGATGAGCCACCGGACCCGTCGTATTTGTGTTTTGCCAAAGCCATCCAGATATCTGATGCGTCACACCACACACGTACGCCCTCGTCCTTGCGCCATTTCGTATCCCTTCTAATAGTTTAACTCTAGCAGCCATCACTTGGGTCTGCACGACAACCCAAATCCACAGTGCACCCAATTCAGAACGTGTGGATCACCGTCTTGCTACGGATATACAGGCCAGCACTAAAAACTACAGAGACGATAGAGCTGACAAGCACGAGGGAGAGAAAGCGACACAGCGACACATCCAGTGACACACACACATAGTGACATTCGGTATTTAGTGGAGGGTGAGTACAATGCCTAGGTGGCGAGATGGAGTTGGTGGGGGAGGGGTGAACGAACACGACACGACACGATGCGATACAAAACATGGCTTTCATGATAGGACGCCCAGCTAACACAGATGAAACGAAACGAGACCAAGAAACACGACATCTCGGGACCTCTGCCAGACCAGGGGTCCATTCGAAGCAGTACGGCCGGCAAGCTGCAATCGGTCACGCAGGGCCTAGGTCTGCGGAAACTGTCCAAACAAAACTCGGTGCGGTCTCTGGGATCGGACACGTCTTCAATCTACTCGCACAACGACCCCGACGGCGGAAACTTGCATACCATCCCCACCAACTCGTCGGCGTTCTCGTCAGTGGCCTATGACAGCATTTCGCAAAAGTCCAAGACGCCCATCCACGTTCCGTACCTGCCAGCTGCTGGCGACAATGCCTCTGGATCGGGCTTTGTGCCCCAGAACATCTCAGCACCAATCCCGCCTCTGCCACAGCAACAGCACCATGGCTCACTACACAGCCTGCCCAACATGCTCAAGACGGGCCACCGCCGCAAGTCGTCCATGTCGTCTCACGATACGTCCTCTGAAGCGGAATCGACTCTCAGTGGCGGATCTCGACCACCCAGCATAAACAGTGCAAGAGAGTCAAGCGTATCTCTGGGACGTATGGATCTGGAACACCCTCCGGACGAGGCTACCATTCACCAGCTGTACATGCAGCTCATGAACAAGCGAGACTTCAAGAACCTGCCGGAGGAGGCCCGACGACAAATGATTGCGTATCCGACAGACAAGAAATGGACTTTGATTGTGCAGGATCATCTGGCAGACCACCAAAAGGGACGTCTGCGACAGAGCCATCATACGCCGCACCTGCCACAGCCATCGCAGTCCAACAACTCACATTCACCCGAGTTTTACGTCCGCAAGATTCTCGACAATACCATAACATCGAAACAGTTGGGAAACTTGTGGGTGTCTCTACGAACGGAGCCTGTGGACTGGGTCAGAGAGTTCATTGATGCTCAGGGACAGGTGGCTCTGGCTGCTTGGCTTCAGCAGATCAATTCTCGATCCAACAACAGCGAGGGCTTTCTGGATAGAGAGTACGACATTGTGCGGTGTCTCAAGGCACTGCTCAACTTGAGGGACGGAGCAGATCACGCTGTGCGAACATCAAAGTGCGTGGCTCCCATTGTCAGATCACTGGTATCTCCTCGTCTGAGTACCCGGAAGCTGGTGACTGATGTGCTCACTTTTCTGGCACATTGGGACGCTCCTCGGGGTCACGATCAGGTGCTGGCTGGACTGTCTCAGCTCAAACAGCATCTCAACGAAGTGTCCCGATTCGATGCATGGTTCAGTGTGGTTGAACAGACACTTGCCGGCCGAGGGAAATTTGGTTCTCTGGTTGGGGCATCGGATGATCTGCGATCTGGAGGAGTTTCCATTGAGTCTCTGCTCATGGAGTACTCTCTGGCGACCATGTTCCTCATCAACATTCTGATCCAGGGCGTGCAGGATATCCGAGTACGAGTGCACCTGCGTTCGCAGATGAAGGCCTGCGGCTTGCCTCGGATTGCGTCTCGGATGCAGGCACTCAACTATGATCTGCTGACGGAGCAGCTGCAAAAGTACGACGAGCAGGCTGCTCTGGACTTTGAGGATTTGGTGGCTCTGGATCGACAGGCCAATGTTGGTGATATGACCGATCCTGTGGCGATAGCACGTGAGATTTGGAGCCGTGTTGAGCATACTCAAGGAGAGGGTCATTTCGTGTCCATCATGCAGCATCTGCTGTTGATTCGAGAGGATCCTCGAGAAGATGGAGCACGAATGTTGCAGTTAGTTGACGCAGTGGTGACGCATCTGGTGATGGATAGAATCATGCCAGATGTCGATTTCCGGTCTGTCGTCAACTTTTCTGTCCAGTCACTTTTGGGCAAGCTGCACACTGACGATCAGGCAAGACGCGCTATTCTGGAAGCCAAGGAAGCTCTACGGGACGTGGAGATTGCCGAGGCTGAAAAGATGCGTATGGAGGAACAGCTGGTGCAGGGTTCGGATGGAGTCATCAGCAAGCTGCATCAGACTGTGGAGGAAATGGAGCACAATGCCCGTATCTCGCGGCGTCAGAATGATGCTCTGAGATCGGAGCTGGAGGAGGCTCGAGAGCAGTCTCTGGTCAAGCTGCAGGAGCAGGAGCTGGAGATTCGAGAGCTGTACATGATGCTCAAGGAGCGAGAGGAGGCAGCAGCAGATACGTCCATGGTTGCCACTGATGGTACTCAAAAGCAGGGTATCATTGACCGACAGCGCATGCTGCAGCGACTGGAGCAGCAGGTTCATCAGAAGACTGCTGAGTACGGCTCACTATCTGTGGGTCGAAACCAGGTGGAGCCTTCTCCTCGTCTCCGAGAACTTCGAGACAGAATGGAGGCTCTGCAGCTGCAGGCTCGTGAGCTCGAGAGCTACGACTTTGACGAGGACGAGTTTGATCTGGAGGAGCCCGATGCTTCTACCCCTGCTCCTACCAAGGAGGATCTGTATGCCCGTCGGTTGGAGAAGCTGGAGCGGCTCAAGAAGCTGCAGGAGGCATCTGGCGAGCTGGCGTTGTCTTTCAATGCTGCCGACGTGTCCAAGCAGGATCTCTACGAGCGGCGATTGCAGCAGGTCGAGCGTCTGCGACGTCTTCAGGAGGCTTCTGGAGATGTTTCTTTGGCGATGAGCGATCCTGGCGTGCAATTGTCGGCTGAGGAGATTGAGCTCATTGAGCGACATCGACGGGGTGAGAAGCAGCAGTCTGGACCTCAGGCTGTTACTGCCACTCTGGTCGAGATTCGTAAGCCCAAGGCTGGTGGAGAGGGTGGATCTGGTGGACACGGTACTGGAAACGGATCTGGATCCGGTAAGGGTGGCGATGCTGCTACTATGCCTTCGATTCACGATCGACCCAGTGCTCTGCCGTTTGCCAATGAGCTTGTGGCCAAGTTCAAGGGCGGAGCTCCTAACGGAGCAGAGGATAGTGACGAGGAAGGTGGAGTGGCTCACTCCCCCGTTGCCAAGGTCAAGAAGGGTATCAAGAGTGAGCCTGAGGATGTGGTCATTGATATTGAGGATGATGATGTGCCTTCCATTAAGGCACCTTCTCCTATCAAGGCCCCCTCACCAGTCAAATTCACTGGTGGCCCTCCTCCTCCTCCTCCGCCTCCTCCTCCTACCTTTTCAGGAGGTCCTCCTCCCCCACCACCACCTCCTCCTCCCGGTTTCACTGGAGGACCACCCCCACCCCCTCCTCCGCCTCCACCACCTCCTGGATTCACAGGTGGACCTCCTCCTCCTGCTCCTGCCTTCATTCCTGGCTCTACACACCCCTCGCCGTCTCCTTCTCCTCAGCTACCTTCTGGATTCGAGACGCCCATGGGACGGCCCAAGCGAAAGCTCAAGCAGATGCACTGGGAGAAGCTGGAGAACGTGGAGCATACCTTCTGGGCTCAGCTGTCTTCTGGCGATGTAGAGGCTGACCTGTACAAGAAGGGTATCTTTGACGAGGTGGAGCGAATCTTTGCGGCCAAGGAGGCCAAGAAGATGATTGGTAAGCGAGGTGCCAAGGAAGGTGACTTTGAGAAGCTGTCGGTCATTGCCCGAGACTTGTCTCAGCAGATTGGTATCAATTTCCACACCTTTAACGATCTGGGTGTGCCTGAGATTGTGGCCGAGTTCATGTCTGTCACGCGGCGTGTTCGAAACCCCGTTCTGCTCGAGTTTTTGCTCAAGGATGAGGTGCTGGAGATCCCCAACAGTGTGATTCGTCAGCTGACACCGTACTCCACTCGTTTTGAGGATGGTGAGGTTCGAGAGCCCGAAAAGAATGTCGACGACCTGGAGCGAAACGACCAGATCTTCCTGCAGACGGTGTTTGATCTACAGCACTACTGGCGTCAGCGAACTCGAGCCATTCTCATGACCTGTACTTTTGAAAAGGAGTACAGTGATTTGGTGGCTAAACTGACGTCTGTGGATTCCGCCTGTGAGACGCTCAAAAACTCGGAGATGCTGCGACGAATCTTCCTCATCATTCTGTCTGTGGGTAACTACATGAACGACGCCAACAAGCAGGCGACTGGTTTCAAGCTGGCCACTCTGCAGCGTCTCATTTTCACCAAGGACGAGAAAAACACAATCACCTTTTTGCATTACGTCGAGCAGCTGGTTCGAAACTCGTTCCCCGAGGTCGACTCTTTCATTGACGAGCTGGCTCCCGTCTGTGCCATTGAGCGACTCTCTGTTGAGCATCTTCAGAACGACTGCAGAGACTACATGCAGAACATCTCCAACATTCAGACATCCCTTGATGTTGGTGCTCTTTCGGACCCCAAGCGGCTTCATCCCAAGGACCGTATCATCACCCACATGCATCTGCACATGGACTCTGCCCGTCGAAAGCGCAACTTCCTTCAAGATCATCTGCAGACTACTCTCGCCGAGTTTTCTCAGATTATGCGCTTCTTTGGTGAAGATCCTGGCGACATGCAGTCCCAGGGCTCCTTCTTTGGCAAGTTTGTGGCGTTCGTCAAGGAGTACCGAAAGGCCAAGGATGAAAACCTGCATCGAGAGGAGGAGAACCGAATCTACGAGGCTCGAAAGCAGCGTGCTCTCGCCAGTCGAAAGGCTGCCGAAGATGCTGCTGCTGCTGCCGCTGAGTCTGGAGAGAATCTGGTCATGGATGATCTTCTGGAGCGGCTTCGAAAGTCGTCTCATGGCGCTCGATCTGCACGACGGCGAGCTGCTGCTCGAAAGAACCAGGACTCGTCGTCTAGATTGTATCAGGACAACCTCATTGAGGATGCTGACGACTACGACAAGTCGACCATCTATGACGGAGACACCACGGAGATTCAGGAGCCTTCTGACCCCTCAGAGTCTGAGAACTCCTCGGTGCCTCCAGAGCCGGTTCAGATCCCTGCTCCTGCGCTGATTTCGGTGCCTTCTCGAATGTCTGTGGATGTTTCTGCAGTTGATATTCCCGAGGAGGTTACGACACCTCGAACGCCCATGGAGCCTCCTACTGAAGCTGTGCATACACCCGAGCGGGCTTCTACAGAGCCCACAGCGACTACACCTGGTGAGGATGACGATGATGATGTTGGCACACGTGCTCAGAACCTGCTACAAGCCCTGCGTTCTGGTGGAGCCTCCCCTCGAGGTCACCGAAGCACAGGTTCTATTGGCAGCATGTCCCAAGGCCGACTGGCGGAGATGAGAGCCCGAAAGGCCAACCGACTACGAAACAAAATGTCGATTGGCTCTGATTCCGATCTGGGCCCTCATTTGTCGCCGTCAGTGACACGGTCGCCTAGTGCTGCAGAGAAGATCAAGGTGGAGGAGGAGATTGCTGCGGAGGAGAGAAGCAGCGCGGAGCCGGATATCGAGATAGAGTCGCCCGAGGAACCCGATTCCCCTACGCCTCGGCGACCAGGTACCGCTTCGTCGAGAAACACAAATGATGATGAGTAAAATATTTTATAAACAATGCATAATTGACTAATGACAGAGGAGGTGTACTGTAAGTACTGTAGAGGTATTGGAGTTGAGTATCTGGGCTGTTGTAGAGGTTATGGTGGCGATCTTTTTAAGATATGGCTTCTAACTACACCCTGTCACTGAGGGGTACAGTATACTGCAAGTGGCTACAATGGGGATAAATATACTGAAGGGTGTAAACGTTCACAGTTTGTAGAAATTAAATGAAATAAATATTGTCTATAATTTACAATGTACAATGCGTACCGTGCCTACTCCAACAGAGCCTGAACACGTTGTTTTCTCTCTTCCAAGAGTCTTGCTTCCAGATCACCTTCATCAGGAACAACCAAATCTCCCACAACAAAGCCCGTAGCTTCATCTGCCTTTCCAGCCAGCATATCTGTCAGCTCCTCCTCTCTCTGCTGTTCAAACTCCTCCAAACCAGTAACGTTATCATCAGCATAGCCAAAGTAGACCATATTGAGGTTTCTAGGAGGAATGTAAAAGTCGCCAGTTTTCTTGGAATCGTCTTTAGTTTGCGATTGAAGCATCTCAGACACACCTGGAAGCTCTCGAGCACGTCCATAATACTGGTACCCTCGTTTCTTTCCTCCAAAAGATGCGTAGTTTGGTCCTCCTAGGCTTCGAATCTGTAAATCCCATCTATGACGCTCATTCATGAGCTTGTTGATCTCATCGTTGAGATCTCTGAGTTGAAAGTCAGACAATGCCGGATCCTGGATTTTTGTGACTTTTCGTGAGATTTCCTTCATCACTTGAGATCTCCATTTTTCAGCGTTTGGCAGCACATCCACTCCACTAATGTATGTGGGTCGAACCGTACGTCCAACGTCGAGCAGTCCAGCAGCAGTGGCTTGTTGCTGCTGGAACCGGTGCAGCATACTGCCCTGTTTCTCTGAATTTCGCGACATGTTTTGTTGTGTGTGGATACTGCCATAAATTTACTTGACTGTCCTTGACAAATGCATACGAATATGCACGGTGATGGCATATGCGAGTCCACGTGACTGTGTTCTTGGGAGTCGTGAAATGGTGTTTTCCGCAGACAAAAAATACAATTCAAACACTCAACCTGTCAGGAACTCGACTCCGAGTCCAAAAACATTTTTTATTTCGTTATCACAGCTCTTTTATATGCCCTGTTACCCACTCTATGTTGCCTTTTCCATCGTCTCCAACTTACCCTCCCGAACTCTATCGACATTCCTCAAAATCATATAAATGTCCTTGGCCCCAAAAACAAACCCTTCGCCCTACCCCTTACCACGACATTTCAAGGTATGTGACTTGGAGAGAAAGAACAACCGAAGGAACGAGACACTGTGACGCGCCAACAGCACACAACAGCACGCAACGCTCCACAGCACATTCTCCACAGCCCGCAGCATTTACTAACCCAGGTCTTTTTTCCCCCCCGCGCACTCGTCGTCATTCCTGAAGACTTTTGCCTTGATTTCATTCGTTTGTTTAAAGTTTCACTTATAACTTTATTTTTATTTATTGCAAGCAGGAATCGAACACACAATGTCTCACTTTGGCGATCACGTGGGCATCGACCCCGCGATTATGAAGCAGTACAGTGAGCACCATAACGGCAGCCACGAAAATGACGACAAGGAAAAGGAGGACAAGGAGAAGCAAAACACTGAGGCAGTAGCTGCTGCTGCTGTCCAGCTTGATGCTTCTCTTTTAGCTTCTGGAATTTTGGATGATTTTGAAAAGGCTAAAAAAGAGGAGGACGAAGCCAACAACGGATCTTCCAATGAGCAGCAGCCCAGTGACCGTCACGTGGGCGATATGCTGGAGCAGCACAGCCAACAGCACCAGCAGGGCCAGCAGGAGCACGATACGAGTTATATCAACACGTATATTGAGGATAAGGTCCCTCTTACCTCTGTTCTGATCCCTGGAGACAGACGAGTTTCTGACCGAGAGGCCTCTGATCGAATTGCTGCTACCACCAGACGTGTTCGACTTCGGTGGACTCAGGAGGAGACTGCTGATCTGATGGAGGGCTGTAAGGTCCATGGAGTTGGTAACTGGAAGAAGATTCTGACTGACCCCAGATTCCGATTCAACAACCGAACAGCCGTGGATCTCAAGGATCGGTTCCGAACCTGCTTCCCTGAGGACTACCGACGTCTATACCCTAATGCGCGGTCTCGAAAGTTTGGCAAGAAGACCAATGTGATGGCTGTCAACGATGATCTGGTCAAGGTCAACCGAAAAGAGCGACGGGTTTTCACTCCCGAGGAGGATGAGCGGCTGCTCAACGGATTCATGAAGCACGGTCCTTCGTGGTCCAACATTCAGCGGGATAATGAGCTGGGCTTGTTTGAGCGACGTTCCACGGATCTGCGAGACAGATTCCGAAACGCGTTCCCTCTGGAGTACGCTGCTGCTGGTTTCAAGGCTCGTGGACCCAAGAGGCGTCAGGTGGTCGAGGCTACTCATGGCAACACCCTTCAGACGATATTTTCTGCTTCCGATGGCTCTGATATCAGTCCCCGAAAATACCACCGTGTGCAGGAACAGCTGGATCGACAGCCGGTTATGCGAGTTCACCCCCAGGCTCCTATGGACCAGGGTGTTGATCGTGATCACATGACGCAGCAGTTCACACAGGAGCTGCAGCCACAAGCACACTCTCGAAAGTCGCAAGGAGGCGATGGACTTAAGGAGGAGGTGTTTGCCGCTGCTCAAAACCAAGGCTACAACAATTACTACTATCAAAAGTAGGTGTAATATATTTATACAATAATTTAATGGTTGGAGAATGTATAACGATAGCGTAGAAATGATGTGTTTTTAATGATATCAAAATATAAAATGAAATGGTGACAGTTTAAGAACTGTCACTGGGGTTGGGACAGCATAAAGTCCCCTGCTAATAGTCACTCTCATCAGACAAATAAAGCCACTCGGACTCTGAGCCTAAAGACGTTGTAGAAAGGGGCGTACCGGTATCTGATAACAACGGGTCCGACAAAACAGGCTCTTCAGATAGAGGAGGGTCAATGCCTCTCCTTCTTCTGACCTCCAGTTCGTTCTGACGGAATATTTCAAACTCCAATAAGCCTGGAGGAGGCCCGTTTAGGACCTGGACAATATCGTTTTCAAAATTAAGAGCTCTAGCCACTGTGGGCTGTGTGGGTGTTCTCTCAACACTGCCTTCTGTCAAAGTCTGGGTTTCAGTATGGGATACCTCCACTGACGGTTTCTGCAGCTGCTGAACCAGAGCTGTGAGTTCCCGTACAGCTGATTCCAGAGCATGAATCTGGTCTTCCATGTGTATCAAGTCTTGTCTGTGGTCAATTGGCTCATCGTCGCTTTCAGGCGGCTGTTCGTAAATGTACCATCTCTTAGCCTTAACAAAAGTCATTGGCAGCACCTTACAACAAGACAGCAAAGGCTCACAGCCAACTAGAGGTTCAGGCAGTGCTGAGAGCCTGTAATGAGACGATTTTCGAAAAGTGGGATCGGCCTCGTGGAAAAACTGCTCAAAATCGGCATACGACGTCCACCTACTTTTCACAGGCGTCCAAAACTCGACTGCAGACGTGCCCTTCCAGTCCCACTGGTCCTGGTCGTTCAGAAAAATGTTGAAAATATAGGCGGTTTTCTTCATCCAGCCCCGGGTCGGTGTAGTACTCATTTTGTGGTTATCGTCGACTGGAAAGATGGAGAAACAGCAGTGGCGTATCTTGTATCTTGGTTAGAGGCCTATTTGGGTTGAGGGGGGAGCCCCGTTTGGATAAGGCAGTCCGTACCGTGGTTATGCATGGTCAAGGTTCGACTGCATGTGGGAGATGTTGGAGTATACGAATATCTACGGCTGCCAAGGGGATGGATAATATCAGCTGCTCTTTTGGAAAATATCAGCTCACAGTGTTTATTTTTTTGGCAATTCTCCATTTAGCTTTGTCTTGTGAGGAGGATAAACATGCTGGGCTCAAAGAAGCAGACTTAAGCATGCTTGTTTTGGTACATTGAAAAGGTGGCTTGAAGCAGCAGCAATATTGGGCAAGTTTAGCGTGAGGGAAATGGAGGAAATCAGCTTTTATTTTAACCCCGTGGTCTTTGCATCGTATAACATATATTGATTACTCTGCCAAGGCGCTTGTGAATGTTTGAGACGCTAGTCACGCGACGAGAGACAGAGCGAGACAAGGTGTGACAGAGTAGAGACAGCGTCATGGTATACAAGAACGAGTGGTGTAGTTCTAAGATTTATATGATTAGATTCGATTATCTTATCAATCTGTCAGGTGTTATAGGAGTAGGCACAGTGGTTGTCTCTAGATACGGAGTTACATTTTAGTTGAGTTTTGTTAAGGACCACATATCATGGTTACGTTTTGTTACTTGTTGGTAAGAATAAATCATAGAGCTAAATACTGTAGAAACTAAAGTTAGTTGGAAGGAACGTCACCATCGACAACCTTGTAGTTGTTGGCCTGGCCTCGCTTGGCCTGGGCAACGTGCACCTCGGATCGCTCCAGATCGTAAACGGAGTAGATAGATCGCAGGAAGGTGTCTCCAAACAGGTTCATGGTTCCGTCTCCCTCAGCAACACCGAGAATACAGAGCTGGTCGGAGTTTCGGGGGTCAATGAGGCTGGCATTGATGGAGAAGTCAGCACCAGTGAGCTTGATCTCCTTGTTACCGAACTTGAAGACAGCATCGGGGATCTTAGCGTTGTCCTCACACAGGTAGACGTTAAGGCCGCCCTCCTGGGGGTGCAGCTTGACGCCAGTCTGCTCAAGTCGCTGGTAGAACTTGTTGAAGTTGGGGGTAGTGAGGTAAGTCAGAGAAGTACCAGAGTCAAGGATGACATCATCCTCGTCAATGAACTTGGTGTCTCCGTAAGTAGCGTTACCCTTGACGGTGAAGTGTCCCTTACCGTCGTTGACAATAGGCAGCTTCTCAAGGTCGCCCTCGAATCGGCCAGTGTTGATAGCTCCGAAAGTGATCTCGGAGGAGGACTTGTCAAGGATATCACCGAAAGACATGGCGTAGACCTGTCGCTTGATCTTGCCATCCTTCAGCAGCTGCTTGGAGAAGTTGGAGTCGTTATCGGAGTTGGGGCCGATTCCAAAGACGGTGCTGAAGCCTCCATCAGTGACGTAGTTGGGGTTGACACCAAACTTGAGCTCCTTGACCTCGGCAGGGCCAAGAGAAGCCTTGTCGGAGTAGTACTCTCCGCTGGCAGAACCCTTACCGTACTTGATGTAGAAGGTGCTCTGGAGGTCCTTGCTGGTGGAGGACTTGGAGGGATCGTAAGAGCCGTCAGACACACACTGATCCTTGTAGTCTCGAGAGTGGCAGGTGGTAGAGGCGGAGTTCCACACCCACAGGTAGTCGGATCCAGTATCAATATGGACCTTGTTCTTCTGGCCTCCAATCTCAATCTCAACCATGTAAGACATGACCTCGTTGATCATCTCCACGGTAATGGGATCACTGCCAGCGGCGAAGTTGGGGATCTTGGAGGGGGGCAGAGGACCGTTCTGGGTCAGGGGGATAGCCAGGAAGCCCTCAGAAGAAGAGGCGGCCTCGGGAGCGGCAATAGGAGCGGCCAGCGCGTAAGCAACGAAAGAGGCGACAGTGGGGATGGAGAATCGCATGGCTGAGTGGTTGTGGGTTGATGGTGTGGAATGTGAGGAATCACCAACTATATAAACAACTGTGCAGCGTAGATCCCTCGAGACGGCTCGTCAAGTCCGCATCGATATTGCATGGCTCCCATGCGACATTGGACGCATGAGACATTGGAAGGCTTAGGATCAGACTCAGACTCAGACTCAGGGTGGACGTTTAAAGACCTTAGGCTATAGCAAGGGACTTGGAGGTTGGGGTGGTGATACACACTCTCTGGAATGTAGACCTGGACGCGTACACACAGAGCTCAGCAGAAATAACTGAGAGGCCGAAACGATGCGCATGGCTTCAAGACTCGCTTATTCTGATAAACAGATTTGAAGTTCCTCCTCTTTACCCGCCGAAAGAAGCCCGCAAAGACTCGGTGCAGGATCTCTGGAAACTTTGAGAAGCAGGGTCAAACTCTGACCTTGCCAGGAACCCAGACTCTTGGCATTTTTGATAAGAAGTGGGGGGACATACTGTAGAGAGGTCACCAAAAGTGTCTGAATGTCATGGTATCAACTGGAGTAGACGGTATCTTGTTAGTATCACCCGTCAACTAAGCAGTGTAAACATAGTAACTGATACGACTAACAATGGCAGCGGCGCAGTAAGGTGCGAAGATCAAAACCTTGGACGTTGCATTGTGAGTGGTGCTCGAGGGATGCAGAGTTCACAGTCGAGATTTGCCTCACACGTGAAGCTGGTGGAGTTTATGACGAGGCTCTGAGGGGTATGAACAAAGAAAAAGACCCTGAGGTGGGGGTCATGTAACCTGCCCACTATAGACTTTGCAGTATCTCTTCTTTGCTGCTGAGGTTTATTGTGTGGTGTGCCTTGGTCATGCAAAATATGGCCCACCCATTTCTTGTTTGTTAAGAGGGGAGATAGCGTCATTGAGCTTATTACGAGAACAATGGAGAACAATACATTAAGCGGTTTTTTCTACAGCTCCAAATTTCATAGACACAGATATATATTTCACTTCTACATACATTTGTCACAATGACAAAGATCTGAAAATGAACGACAATCGAACAATGGAAGAAAGACAGGATCGAGACAGGGATCGTCAGCTCTCATCCAACGATTTAAGCAAGGTGCTTGTTAAACTCTCAGATAGAGCTGGCGCAGGACCATGCATATGCCTACAAACCCGAGACATGTTTCAGTAGACCGTATCATGATGTGACATTAGATAGCTGTGGGTTTGCTCTGTATAGACGGCTCTCCGGAGATAGTGGGTGTTTAATTTACGCATAATTTTGAGGTGGGTGGAGTGGGGTTCACTATAGGGCTATAGAAGAGAGTTATGGCGGGTAGATGAGTCAAGATGACTGAGATGACTTATGAAGATACCATACCAATACCATATATATTACTGGCTATCGTACTAGTACTAGAATAATACCTCGGTAGGGTACGGAACCAGGGGTGTCTCAACTTTACCTGCAATGGTTACACCGTAGGTAAATCCGAAGAGAGTACAATTTAGCCGCCGACGCAGAACGCACAGTATACGTTATTCGCTATTCGAACCCAGTTCAGGTGGGGGAAATTCATAATACATCAATTAATCTATAATACAATCTAAGCGCAATGCTGCATGCTGTAGGCGTGCACAATGACGGCAGCAGCGGTCTGGATGTTCATGGACCGAATCATACCAATCTGCTTAATCTCCACCGCGTAGTCCAGCTCGGCCAAAAGGTTACCGGGAATACCCTCTCGCTCCATACCCAGAAGAATAAGAGACTTCTTGGGGAAGACAAAGTCCTTGTTGAGCTGCTTGCTCTGATCCGTCTGTTCGAGACCAATCAGAGTGTAACCCTCTCGCTTCTTGGCCCGCATAAACTCGGCAATCTCGTCCACCTTGACCTCGGCCATGGGCATCCACTGGTCAGCAGTGACAGCCACGTTCTTGAACTGGGGGTGCTTGGCCACTCCAATATCGTTAAGAGTGAGCAGCTGAGCTCCAAGAACGTCAGACAGTCGACAGATACCTCCAAGGTTCGGAGGCTTATCGACAAGGGAAGCAACCAGAATGAGTTCTCCTCGGTTGATCTTGGCAGCTCGAGACTCCTCAGAGTTGTCTTCAACAAGGGTAGCGTTCCAGGCACCAGACTTGGTCTGGACAGGTGCAGAGACAGAAGAGACTTCGAAACCGCAAGCCTCAGCCACAGCAACCTCAGAAGCCCACACCGAAGTATCGTTAGCTCCAACAGACACTCTCAGATCAGTAGGGAGAGTAACAGTAGAAGGCTGAAGAGGAAAGACAAGGTCAACCTGGGGTCTAGTAGGAGCCAGCTCGAGGTTGGCAAAGTCAGCTTCACCAACGAAGGGGAACTCTCGGTCACTCAGACGCAGAATGAGTCCTCCACAAATACCCACCAGGTTGTAATATCGGTGGACGTTCCACAGCATCTTTTCTCCGCTTCGGAACTGATGGTAGGCTTCCTGTCGAGTAGCATGGCTGAAAATGCCCATACAGATCTTGGCCAGAGGCTCCATAGTCTCCAGAGCCTTCTTGTTGCCTCCCCAGAACTTCTCAGACTGAATCCAAGGGCCAACAGCACAGGTCATAGAGACAGCGAAATGTCGAACAGCAGCTCTGTTAGAAGAACAGAAGGGAAGGACAATGTTGAGGTACTCTGTGAGGTAAGAGACTCGCTCGTCAATGTTCTCAATCTGCTCTCCAATCAGCAAACCAATTCGCTGGAAGGCAGCCAGAACTCGAGGAATCTCCTCAGGGTTGGAGAGGTGCTTCCTGAGCAAAGCCAGACCGTCACCCTTGAGAGAAACTCGTGCAATAATCCACTCCATGTACATTCTGACAATAGGAGAAGGCTCCAGACGGATATGTTCAATGAGCTTCTCAGTCTCCTCGAGACAAAACTCGGGGCTGACAATAGCCTCAGTCATAGTTAACAGCTGGTAACACTGGGTTCGAATTCGCTCCTCCTTTCCATCACTGAGCTTCTTGGGGTTGAACAGTCGGTAAGACTCAGATGTGAAAATCTCCTCCCACATGAGTTCAGCAAAAGCCGAGTCGGTGATCTGAGAAACAAGAACAGCAATCAGAGCTCGAGCAGCAACCTCCTTGCCACCATGAATGTCCTTAAATACTGACCCAGAGCCAATAGCAGCGTCGTATCGAGCAGCCATGGCGTCCTCGAGTCGGAAGTTAGTATCGTCAATCTGCTGCAGAGTGTAGATTTCGATAATCATGGAATGGGCTCCCTCGACCTTGACAATCTCAGAACCTCCAAACTCGAGAAGTTTCTTGGCAACCAGAGGAAGCAGTGATCGTCTAGCAAAGCACTGGTTCACCAGAGTAGAAGTAATGTCCATAACAGTCTCAGCCAGAGTATCGTTCTCAATGCACTTGGAAAGCACAGACTTGCTGAGAAGCAGTTCAATGAAGGCCAAGTGAACAGGCTTGGCAGAAGAAACCAGACCGGTGCTCATAATCTCGTCCCAGATGGTGAACAGGGTGTCGTTGATGACAGAGCAGGTCTTCTCATCGGCAGTATCAAGCTGCTCAACAACTCTGTAGATGCAAGCAACAATAGCGTAACGAGCAGCAGTAGAGGAGCCAACAGAGTAGTTGAGAGTAGCAAAGTTGATGATTTCCACGGGGTCAGTATGGCTGGCAAGAGTAGTGTTGAGACAGTCGAACTTGGCAGCAACCAGGTTGTTCAGAGACTGGATAGACTGGTCGGTAGTGAGATCTCGAGAGACGATATGCGACTCCTTGAGGTAAGCAAACAGCTTGGAGAAGTCGCCCTTACCAAACTTGACATTGAGAGCAGCCAGAAGAGTGAGCTGGGCAGCAGCCAGGTCCAGGTTGTCAGAGAACTGCAGTTTGAGCAGCTCAGAGTAGATAGCATCAACGTTAGCAGAGAGGTCAGACTTGGCAAGAGCAAGAGTAGCCTGAGCTGAAGTGAGGATAGACTCATCAACAGTAACAGTAGGAACCTCAAGACCCATGTTCTGAAGACCCAGAGAAACACCAACAGGGAGGAGATTCAGCTGAGCAGCAGCCTCCTCAATGTTGCAAGTCTCTCCAGATCCATACAAGTAGATAGCGTAGATAGACAGCTCCTCAATGGACTTTCTGAGCTCAGCATCAGGAGTGAGCTTGAAGCTGAGAGCGGTTTTGAGAGTCTCAATGTCAGTCAGCTGAGACAGCAGCTTGAGGACTCGCAGAGACTGGCTAAAATGCAGACAGATTCGAGCCAGGTACAACTTCTGCAGCTTTCGTCGAACTCCAGTCTCCGAAGTGAGCATCAGCATAGGAGCAAAATCGTCCAGAGCAGCATCGCTGAGCTGGAACTCGGTAGCCTTGAGACCAGACATGACACCGGCCAGAGCGTAGATTTTGGAAGGATCAAAGCCCTCTCGCAGAATGTTGAGCAGCTTGAAGATGCAGACGGTTAGTGATTCGATTCGAGACTTGTCGAAAGTGGTGTACAGACCCTCGATGAAGGTCTCCAGAGTATCTCCGTAAACACACACAATCTCACCATCCTGTCGGACAGTCTGAAAGTGAGTGGCTTCAACGAGGTAAGGAAGCAGCTTAGACTCGAGGAAGGAGATATCATGCTGGAAGACAGCAAGAGAAGAAGTAGACAGAGCCAGAACAACCTTGGCCATGTACTTTCTGACAGTATCCATGGTAGCATTGAGACCCATGGCAATGAGAGCAATACCCCATCTAGGAGCGAGTTTGCAGTCAGGACCGAGGAACATGAGAATGTCTCCCTCACAGGCAACAGTCTGGTTGTAGGACGAATCGATAGCGATGATCTCAGTGAGAGTAGCGAATCGCTTCCACTGCTCAAGCAGGGCCTTTCTATCGGAAGTAGACCAAGTCATGTTCTCCAGAGAAATGTCAGACACGATATGCTGGACGGATCGCGAGATAATGTATAGAGCCAGCTTCTTATGGTCGTAAGAGGTAGTCTTGAGAGGCTTGAGCAGACAGGTCCAGTAGAGCTCAGTCTGGAACATCTTTTGGAATTTATCAGACTCGAGAGTTGCAGAATCGCATGCACTGAGCCACCACAGCCACAGCTTGTATCCGATAGTCTGGTGGTCATGGAGAGTGGAGTTGACGAGATCAGAGACAATAGGCCAGAGATAAGAGGCCAGGGGGCTGTTAGCGACGTTAGACATTCTCAGTTTAAGCAGCACAGCAGCGTAGTGCACGAGATCAGAGTCAGACAGACAGACTACATGGAGCAGTAGAGAGTCGAGCTGAGCGTTTCCGAGATCATTGATGAGAAGCAGAGACTGCAGGAAGTTGAGCGACTCAGAAGCGGTCTTGACGTCGACTGCAGCGTCAGTAGTAGCCTTGTCAAGAGGAGGAAGGTCCACATTGACCAGGTAGTTGAGATAGGGTTGTGAGACATAGAGCTTCAGGTTGTTGTAAGCATGATCGAAAAGGAGCTTTGAAAGCAGGGGAATTTGTCCAGAAGCCACAGTGATAGACTCTGAGCACGGGCCAATAGATTCAGCGCACTTTTCAGCCACCTTGGCCACTTTCTCTTCAAAAACTTTGGCCTCAAGCACAGTTTCCAGCAGCTGGAGATCCTTGGCCTGGCCTGGGAGGTCAGCCGACACAGAAGGACCAATAGCCTGGACCACCTGGTCGGTGAGCTCCTCGGCGTATTTGGCCAGCGTGTTCTGGTCCAGTTTTTTTAACAGGTCCAGCATGTCGACTCGGTGCGAATATGATTTTGATTCAGGGCTATCAAAAAAATTTGGAAAGTTCGGAAATAAGCTTTTGTCTTCATGCACAGTTAATTTTCCACTATCGCCATGCTCACAGCAAAAATTTAAGGCGTACCTCAACACCACACTACACACACGCTAAATAATACACGATGCCTTTCTCGCCAGCAGAAATCGACTATCTCCGCAAATCGCTTCAGGCCACGCCTACGATCCGGCCCGATGCCCGAGAACCCAATCAGTTTCGACCAGTGGAAGCTGCCCAGAACTTTCTACCAGCAACAAACGGATCAGCCCGAATAAGAACGGCTGATGGAGGAGAATGCATTGTGGGAGTCAAGGCCAAGGTGGTCAAGAACACGGCTGTCGACGAGCTGATTGCCGTGGAGGTGGATATTGATGATATCAGAGACGACAGTCCTCTTCCCAAGATCCTCTCTGCTGTTCTCCAGACTCTCATTCTTTCCAGCATTGACACAAACCGACTGCGCCTGACCCGGTCAAACTACGCCTTTAAGCTTCACATTGACGCTCTCGTCCTGTCGCACACCTCGTTCCCTCTGAACCTGGTTTCTCTGGCCATTTTCCTGGCTCTCAAATGCACACGGCTGCCTTTGCTCGTGTCCTCTGCTAACGATGAGGAGCACGAGGAGGTGCCCGTCTTTTCCGATGATTGGGAGGAGTCGCTGGCTCTGTGTGGAGGAGAGATTCTCGCCAACAATTCTGGATCAGACGCCACTTCATGGACGCCTCCTTTGGTGTTTGCTTTGGCTGTGGTGGGCAACAACATTCTTGTCGATCCCACCCACGAGGAGGAATCTGTGTCGGATCTCGGTCTCATTATGGGCTGGTGCAACGGCCAGGTGTGTGCTCCTCTTCGAATCATTGATCTTGCATCTGCTGGAGGCAACGTGTCTCCTGAGCAGCTCAGTCAGCAGCAGAGCATGCTGGAGCAGGGCATTGATCTGACCATGAAGGGAACTTCCAGAAAGCTGATTATGAAGGCATACTCGTTGTTGAGTAATACTGCACCTGAGGTGGTGGCTGCGTTGGATGCTACTGCTGAGGAGGAGGATGGTGCGTTGTTCTAAGCACTTGTGGAGGAGATATGAAGGCGCAGCCTGAATGTCCCCGACCAACACGTACCATCATACACACCTGTACACACTGAAGCATCAGCTTCAACATACTCTATATACATACTTGTGATCTTGACTGTGTTAGATTGACAGTCGAGCCATAAGAATAAACTGCTTGCACATTTAGAATGAGACCAACTGTAGAATCCCGAGTACACTTTGTAATTAGCCACCAGTAGCTTGAATGCGGATGATGTAAGACATCATCGTAGAGTGAAGCTTAGTAAATGAGTTCATCTGATAGTTGCGGGAAGCTGAATCATTTATAGATGACACCGTTGGTTAAATCTGATTAGATTCGTCACTCGGGTTGCCTGTTACGAAACGAGTACGAACTGAGAGCTCATACAAAACCACACTCCCTTCCACACAGATATTTCTTCTAGTTTGTCACATCCCGCACGTGAATATTACTTGGACTAAGCAGTTAATTAATTTTCCTAAAAATATCTTTAGTCCCTTTCCGGCCACGTGATTGTCTGAACTCAACTCACTGTAACATCATGTCACTGTAGATGGTCAACCCGTATTTACGTTGAGCTGTGAAAAGCTGTGGCAACATATACGAGCTCTCTCCGTCGAGACAACGGGATGAGGTCCAACCTACATTGCTACATACTCATGAGCTGTGAGACATTTACCCCTCCATCGAGTCGTTTAATCCGTGACACATGCTAAATGTCTCATCGTGGGTAGCCATAACAACCTGGCCCATGTCCATACAAGGGCCGACTCTTGTTGGGGCAGTGGGGGGCAGGGTCTCTTTTTTTTGAGTGGCTCTTAAAATCCAGCCTTCCTGCATATTAAAAATAATATCGGAAAATTATACTTGGCACGGGCTCTTCTGACCCGCCTTACTCATCACCCGTACATACTCTGGCCGTCTTTCTGACGAAAATATTTTTTTGGCCACATGTTTTAGTGTGTGGAGCACGTGGGGTGTCAATTTGACAACAAGTTCACGTCCCAAACTAAGAGTGCAGAGATTGTGCATGCCAACAACTCTTGCCCTATGGTATTCAGGGCAACAGCAACGGGTTGGGAGAAGGTAATAATAAATAGACACGCAAAAATAGGCTGTTATGGTCCGCCCACTAACTACGTATAGATCTGACAGACGGGAGCGGAGGGACACGTAAAAGCCACGTAAATTGCTTTCTGTCAAATGTCATGGTTGACATGCAAAAAAAGTGCCACAAAAGACGGTGCATGCGGCCTATGGAGTCTGTTTAGTTCCCCCTCTTATCGGTATCAAGTGATGCATGTTGAGCTCCGATCAAATCATAATTTGTATGCACATGAAATGCGCGGAAATAAGTGCTGGTAAAAAAACACCTCTGGTCTCTGATTCATACAAATAATACCCTGCAACTTTGCTCCAAACGCCCCAAAAGGTACCCCGCAACCTCGCACCACTCAAACACGACAGACACTACTCCAACTAGTGCTACTGAGTACCCAACCGCTGTAAACACGACATCAGGCGTTTTCGGGACCCACTACATCAACAGAAGGTCGCATTGCCACCAAACACCTGAGAAAACACACACATCTGCCACGCCCTCAAAAAAGAGATACCTTGCAAGGAAAGCATGAGATACAAGGTGGTGAGTATTGGATAAAGAGAGAAGGATACGAACGGCTGCAGCTTACGCTTACGCCATGTGAAAACTGCTTTGTTGACAGACCTGTGCAGACCAGTGAACGTGTTGCTAAATATGGAGGGCCAGGGTCAACGCATCTAACCAGATTAACCACTGTTTTCGTGGTTTTTTTTACCGTTTCTGGCGCTAGTCCTGATTAGGGTCACCCCCATTATTTAGCACCTGTTTTCCGCTGGCTGTCCTTGTCATATTATTATCTTCATATCCTAACCCAGCGCAAAAGTGGAAAAAAGACCATGGCCGAGATCAAGCCCTCATCGCTACAAGAGCCCGAAAACGAGGCTCCTACAGCCCCTCCAGCACCCACGTTCTGTTCGCCTACAACGGCCGTGCATACAGATACTATGATCCTCGCTGCCGCGGATAAAGGCAAAAGCCCAGACCTATCTGTCTCATTACAGAGATTCTCCTCAACTCTTAGCCTTAGAGAAAGCCTTCGAGATCCTCAGCGCCCCAACTCTCCCCAAAACACCACTCAGGGACACTCCGCAAACAGCAGTAGCCGCAGCAGCACCCACAGCCGGCCCTCTAGCAGCACTTCTACGCCGTCCAGCTCGCCGGACATTATCGCCCAAAAGGGAATTCCAGTCTCTTCAATCGCCTCTATTTCAGCCATTTCCCAGACTCCGGATTTTCAAGACATGGGCTCAGTACACTCGACTCTAGGACCCAGTTTCTGCACTCGCAAGGATAAGGAGCCGTGTATGGAGACCGAAAAGGTGCTTTCTAAGCCCCCCACTACACCAACAGTGTCACGACCATCAACATCATGTGATAATGCAGCTGACCTTTCGACCTCAGTTGTTGAGACCCCAACAGGCTCTTCCTCATGGTGGCGATCAAAGAAGGTTTCTCCCCCCCCTCCATCACAAGCAGACCAAACTCAAAGATGCACAAGCTCTGCAGACGAGAACCCTAACCGCGCATCTGATTGTACGGTTGCGGAGACCCAACCGAGCACCCCCGACGCTATGGTAGCTTCTTCTTCAGAAACTACAACGACCGTCGCAGCGTCTACGTCTTCTTCCGGCTGGTGGTTCTTCAGCTCCAACACTACAATTACTGCCACGTCACAACCTGCAGAAATGGGCTCCTCGACAAGCGCTGTCGTCCCCAACCAGGCCAAGGCGGTCCAGACCTCCGATCCAGAGTCCAGCACCACGACTACACAAGACAACACACAGGTCCTCGAGACCGAGCCCAAGGGATGGTTTTCCAGCTGGTGGGGAGCCTCCAAAAACATTGAGGCTTCTCCCGCTGGCTCAGAAGAGAAGGATATCGTTACCTCGGACTTAAGCGAGCTGGGTGAGGATGGCGAGGTGGTGGCCGAGGAAAACAAGGGTGGCGGCCGATCTTGGGGTTTCTGGTCCACTGGAACAGGAGCCAAGAAGACTGCCGGAGAGGTTGCTGTTTCCGGTCTGGATAACCCCTCTAACCCTTCCAAGGAGCCCCCTAGCACTCCTCGATCTTCACCTGTCGGATCTCCCCGACTTGAAGCTACAGACCCAGCAGACCCTGTCAAGAGCATATCTAGAGACATCAAGGATATCAAGGACAAGGACTCCAAGAAGCTGGATGGAGCTACTCAGTCTGGAGATGCTGTTCCTGCAGTTCGAAAGACTACAAAGAATGGTAAGCCTTACAGACAGAACCTGGTTATCCCTTCACCCGATGCATGCTTCCCAGAGTACTCCCAGAGAGATTACTTCATGGCTCACCTGAAGAAACTGTCCTCCTACTGGGTCCCCACAAAACATACTACTGGAGACCCCGCTCTGAACCAGTACAACCAGTTCCACAGCTCGTTGTACCGAACGCAAAAGCAGCCTGAGATCAAAAAGGCTGTTGTCATTGGTGTGCATGGCTTCTTCCCCGCAAAGGTCGTTCGAACCTTTATTGGAGAGCCCACAGGAACCTCTGTGCGGTTTGCCAACATGGGAGCCGAGGCTGTGGAGAGATGGGCCAAGGCTCATGAGGTGGACGTTGAGATTGAGCGAATCGCTCTCGAGGGAGAAGGAAAGGTGCTGCAGCGAGTGGACAACCTCTACAACATTCTAATGAACTGGATTGATCATGTTCGAGATGCTGATGTTATTTATTTCTGCGCCCACTCTCAGGGTGTTCCTGTGGCTGTGCATATTCTTGCTCGGCTGATTGAGAACGGTCATGTCGACCACAAGAAGATTGGTATCCTTGCCATGGCCGGTATTTCTCTCGGTCCCTTCTACGGTCTCGACTCCAAGTTCGTCATGCGAATGTACTCCACTTCTGTGGGTACCGAGTCTCTTGCCGAGCTGTTTGAGTTCCAGGACACCAACTCGCTCATGGCTCGAAAGTACATCCAGTCGCTTCGAACGGTGCTGGCCCACAACTGCAAGATTGCCTTTGTTGGCTCCATGAACGACCAGATGGTGCCTCTCTACTCTTCTACCTGCATGCATGTCGCACACCCCTGTATCTTCCGAGCGGTTTACGTCGATGGTAAGGATGTGGCTCCCGAGTTCATTTCCGATCTCGTGTCACTCGCTCTTCTGCTTCGAAACATTGGTTCTACTGATCACAATGTCATCAAGGAGGTCAGTGGAGCTGTTGCCGGTGCTCTTACCGGCGGTGGCCACTCCAAAATCTACAACGAGGCCTCAGTCTACGACCTGGGCATCGAATACATCATGGAAACCACTTTCCCTTCTAACCCCGTGGCCATGACTGTTTTTGAGGACTATGAGATTCCCAAAAAGAACCCCAACCCTTACAATCTCCCCTATTGCATGCGAAGTCTGCAGTACGAGACTCTGGCCCGTCCGCCGCTTCGGCCTCTGCTTGAAAACCTCAACCAGGAGTTTGACAAGTGGAAGCCCGAAAGCAAGCCTCTGAGGGACCTGAAGTATAGACTGAGTCCTATCCAGAACCAAGCCAAGCTCTAACACACCATCTAACCGCTAGATAATATATAGATAATTTATTCGTATGGCAATTATATGTTTACCTGTACCATTGTGGTTTTTTCAGCTTGTATCTTTTCCTTAAAGATTCACATGATTTTCGTAGTCAACTTTAATATGGATAAGGTTATAAATTTCAGTAATTTATTCATGCCATTTGCCTAAGAAACGATGTTCCGATGGCGCCGAACCTGTCGAAAACTGTCCCTATGGCGAATCACGGTAAATATGTGATAATATGACAAAAGAAGACATGAGAAATGAAGAAAAAAAATCATAGATTTTGGAGCATTTTTTAACTGTCATAAATATTCATAATTGGTGCTCTGGTTCCCTTTTCAATTCTTGAATGCGTATAAATGTTTGTTAGGGATGCTTGTTAACATGATGTCTCTCTTATTAGCAATACAACAATTATAGTTGATAAATACTACTGGTTAGTGGCAATTAGAATTCGACTACTTCGATTGTTAGGAAATTACAGGTTGGTCGGACACATCCTCCTTTAGGTATAGATAATTTATTCATGGGTATAATACAGGCCCTATCGTCTAGGGTTTCTTCTCGGGGTGGATACAGATGGGCTTTCAGGAACAGCTGCCTTTTCAGGAGACAACTCAGCAAAGAGAGGGGCAGAGGGTGCAACCAGAGGACGCTTGGGTCGCTTCTGTTTCAGAAGCTTGGCCTCGGCTTCATCACTGTTTTCATCAACAACCAGGCCTCCCAGCTTTCGTCGCTTCTTGGGCTTGTTATCATCAGCAGGAGGAGTAGAGCTCTGTCTTCTCTTGGGCGAATCCGCAGACTCGAACTTGCTCTTAGTGATAAAAGAGTCAAACATGAGCGATCGTCGGTTTCGCTTTCGAGCTGCCTCTTCGTCTTCTCCGGCTACAGTGCTAGGTCTAGAGTTCATGGGGGAGTCGAACAGACTACCCTTGGGCTGAGCTCGTCGAGGAGTAGCAGCCATAGGAAGAGGAGGCTTGTTCTTGACACGAGGAGGTCGTCCAGAGACTGTGGGACTGTCGGTGACCTGGCTAGCCAGAGAAGACGAAGTGGAAGGTCGAGATCCAATAGTTGAACCGTTGGTCTTGCTCTTACCAAGCTTCAAGTAAGGAGACATGGACAGAGAAGACACGCCAGCCTCGGGTTTGAGAGAGGTGGCGGCCTTTGATGCAACAGGAGAGAAGATTGAAGAAGGCTTGGGAGCAGTGCTGTTCTTGAAGTTTGTAGTGATAGACTTGGGGGCTCGTCTGTTCTTGTCAGGGTCAGCAGACAAGCCAGAAGTGGGTCTAGCAGCAAACACAGTTGCACTGCTCTTGGTGTAGAGGGTATCGAGTTCTTTCTGCTGTTCATCAATCTTCTTCTTCTGCTGTTCCAGCAATGCAAGGTTGAGCTTTGTTTCTCGAGTCATGGCAGCATTCTGAGTCTCAAGAGAAGAGATCTTCTCCTCGTACTCACTGGCTTGCTGTCTCAAGTTGTGGAGCTCCTTCATGACCTCAACGTTGGAGTTGTTGGAAGAGTTGGAGTTTGAAAGCTGCTGCAGATGCTCGTTCATTTCAGCTTCAAGCTCGCTCTTCTGCTTGTACAGCTCCTTCTGCAGCTGAGTATCGAATTCGATCTGAACCAGCTTGTTTTGTTCCTCCATCTCCTGTTCAAAGTGCTGCTTCAACTCTACCTGCTGTTCCTCCAACTGAGTCTGCATAGCCTCTCTGAGAGCCTCTTCTGTATCGACACGACCAGCGATGTCGGTAGCATGTTTCTCCTCTCTCTCCACGCTAGCTTTGAGCTCCTTTCGAAGTCCCTCAAGCATATCCAACAGGTTATCTTCGTTCTCCTTGAACTTGGTAACATGCTGTCGAAGCTCTTCCAGCTCTTCAGAGTCGGAATCAGAGTCATCTTCCTCCACCTTGGCCCTCAATGCTTCATTCTCGGCTCTAGCCTCGTCCAACTGAAGCATCAATTGCATCTTTTCCTTGGTCAAAGTTTGGTTAAGCAATAACTGACCCTCGTATCGACTAACGTCACTCTCACGGCCTTTGGCGCGTAGACTCTCTCGGGATTTGAGATAATCGCCATAGGCCTGCGACGAATCGTTCAACTCGAGCGATTCACGCTTCTTCAAAGACGACGATCGTCTCTTGGGCTTCTTTGTGACTTCTTCCTCGACATCAGGAATGTTTTCTTTGAGATTCAAAGAATCTCTCAGAGAAGAGCGTCGTCGACCCTCCTGCTCCTTGAGCCTGTCCCAGGGCTTGGACTTTCGCTGGAAAGGATTCTTGGCCATGGTATTGTGATGGTGTTGTGGTGAGTGTTGTGATGCTGAATTGAATGAATAAAAGGGTATGCTGGTGTATGCTAGACGTGATGTGATTCCTGGGGTGTTTTTATGCGGTTTGGAAATGCGTAGTAAGGTAGAGAAGTTGTGGATTCTCGTGTTCCTCAAGACGTTTGGCACTTAACTCTGGTCTGTTTGACTCGTTCCCATTTAGTAATTTAGTAAATAATAACTTGGGGTGATAAGGTTTGGACGCGTGTTAGCTGCATCGTGGAGGGTTGGGGTGAAGCGCTCAAAGTGGTGTCTTTTGATAGTCTGAAAAACGCCATTAGCGGGTAGCACAACCGTTGCACAAATTCGCGTTGTTTCTGTGTCAAAACATGCAATACTCGTCAATCCAACCCGTCGTCTACTCTGGCATGTCGTCATTACACTTTTATTGTTATGTTCGGTGTCTGACACACTGAATATTAGGTCAGTTCGAGTCCCGAAAGTGCCTCGCCCAATATTCTGGCAAACCTTAAACGCCGTTATGCGTTGTCATTCAAGGTGTAACGTCAATCTACGCGCGAACATCACACCTTTGGCATCAACGAAAAATGCAACTTCTAGCGCCAATTGTCGCCTTTTTCCTGTTGGCAACAGCGGCCTGTGCCCAGGTCTTTGATGCCGAGTTCATTCGGGAAAACCTCCCTTCTCTGTCTCGATCTAAGGGTGTTATTCGACTCAACGACCAGAACTTCCAGAAGCTCGTTGGAGGACCTCGAGACTACCACTTCGTTGTGCTCCTGACCGCCGAGGCTGCTCAATTCGGTTGCCACCTGTGTAAGGAGTTTGGACCTGCCTTTGATCTCCTTGCTGCCTCTTACTTGACCGACCACCCCAACTCCGACAACGTCTTTTTCGGAATTGCCGACTTCAGTGAGTCCCAGGCCACCTACCGAGGTCTGGATCTCACCGCCGCCCCCAACTTTTGGATTTTCCCTCCCACCGAGAAGAACATCCCCATTGGAGGTGAGCATTACAAGTTCTCTTTCCCTCAGGTCGACAACCTCGAGGTGCCCGCTGGAAACTTCATTCGAGAGGTGACCGGCAAGCACTTCAAGGTGCACTACCCCTTCCGATGGGACAAGCTGTTCAGCGCTGTTCTGACCGTCATTGGTGTTGTCGTTGGTGTTGTGGTGTTCAAGCAGCAGCTCAAGGCCTTCTTCGCTAAGCGAAACGTGTGGGCCGCTGCCACCCTCGTGCTCATTCTCATGTTTGTTGCCGGACACATGTACAACATCATCCGAAAGACCCAGTACATTGTCGCTGACGATCACAACAACCCCATCTACTTTGTTGGCGGCTTCTCTCAGCAGATTGGTGTCGAGACCCAGATTGTGGCTCTGACCTACGCTCTGCTGGCCTTCTGCGTCATTTCTCTGGTGCTGCGAGCTCCTTCTCTCAACACCGGAAACAAGCAGGTTGGTGTCACTCTGGCTCTGTGTATCGTCATTCTGGTGACTTACAGCTTCCTGCTGACCAAGTTCCAGATCAAGAACGGCGGTTACCCTTACCACCTTCTTAACATCTTTTAGACCAACCAAAACGACCCTTAAATATATATTAGACCATCTGTATAGAAATAGAGCAGAGTGATGATACATTTCAGTAGCCAGTAGACCATGTCCTGATAGTGACAAAACCGCATTGACAAGATGAAAATGAAGTCCATCAATTTTCTATTTTTCGTTAGAGCCACTGAATCATTCTATACATACAAGTGCCGTTTGGTCATATACAGTGTAATCTTGGCGCATCAAATACGCACTTATCAGGTACAACTACAGTCAACTACAATCTCGGAATAACTTCAATTAATCAATAATCTATATAAATAATGTTAGCTGCACAGCCACTCAGCAAACACACTCCATGCACTACCACTGTCAGTAAGGACAAGAGCCCGCCAGGGGCCACTTTCCGTACACTTGACGCTGAGCTCCCAGAGCCCATGAGTGGTGTTGGAGTCGTCCTCCTTGAGAACCAGTTTTGTGATTTTTCCAGAGGGAGGCTGGATAGCGATCTTGGTTCGAGCAAAACCAGAGCCAGAGTTGATACCCGTGCTGGGGTGCTGCTTGATGGCAAAGTGGTAGATGTTGCCGACTGTCAGCTTGTAGCACTGAGGCTGAACCACATAGAGATCCTGCAGCTTGCAGTGAGGAGTGGGGTGTCGGATGACAAATTCGAACTGCTGCGTGGTTCCACTATGAGTAATAGGGAAGGCAGCGACCACAGGATGGTGGTTCTTTCGATGAGACGAGTTTTTGCCCTTGGGACCACAGTAGACGTTGACTAGACCCTGAGCGAAACCAGGAGGAAGAACAGCCTTGACTCGGTAGATTCGCTTACCAAACTCCCAGTAAACCTGGCACAGAGTGGGTACCTTTTGGATGGTTCTGGAGGCAGCATACTCGAGCATAGCAGAGTGTCCATGAGCTGCAAACGAACCGGGCTGGACATCAGCAAAGATCTCGAGATCAGGAGACACTGTGAAAGTCACTTCACCGACTTCCAGGTTCTTGAGCCGCATCAGAGTAGTATCATAGTTGGTCAGCTTCACCTGAGTGTCCCAGTACTTGGGACAGAGGACAGGCAAAGCCAGAGCAGTCATGAGATCCAAAGGAGCAGGCTCCAGGTGCTGGTACGTCTCCTTCTGAGGAATGTGTGTGTAGATGGTCTCAGCAGGAGAAGCCAGGAAGTAGAAGTCGTCACAGGATCGGTCACTGGCAGCAGAGTACTGGTACCGAAGAGGGAACGAGGGGTTTGCAAGAGTACAGTCCATGATTCTCCAGCAGTCATCAACCAGAACAGCGTTCCAGAAGTGGTTGGGAGTGAGAGTCGATCGAGAATCAAACACTCCTCCGGGAGCCTTGAGCATACCAGGAATGACCTGGCAATGAACACCAAGGGCAGCACACATGTGAGAAACAAGCATGGCAACCTCCTGCGTGGTGGCCTTTCTGGTCTGGAGAGTAGCCTGAAGATCAATATCGTATCTCTCAGCATGGTCTCCAGTCCACTTGAGCTTCTCCGAGCAGAACATGAAGACTGCTCTGAGACGCTCAATCTCGTACTGGAACTGAGGCATGACGTGTCTAGACATGAGCAGATGGGGAGTGGATGAAGAAGCCAGAGAAGACATTTGGCTTCGAACGTACTGGTCCACATGTGTCAGATCAGTCTCAATCTTTCGAGGAGAAATGAGCTGAGCTGTTCTCTTCAAAGGCTCAATGCACTTGATACCCTCCATTGCCAGCTTCTTCTGACGCTCCTTTCGCTCAATTGGGGTCACAGTGTTGGCTCTGTGTACGTTTTGACGGATCTCAATCCACTGTTTAGGGTCCACAGCTGACTGTTTGACGTTGCTAGTCTTGCTGGGTTCACTCATGAGAGCTCCTGCACTGAAACTGCTGGAACTGAAAGAGATAGCAGACAGCGACTTGATGGAACGAAGAGACCGACTTGACTTGTTGGACTTGATAGAAGCCGTTCTCTTAGGAGAAGAGTGTGACGACTCCACGAAAGCAGTCTTGTACATGTTTGGCGTGGATCCAGACGAAGGAACAGTGTTGGTCACCTTTTTGATGAACTTTTTGAGGAAGCCCGTGGACTTTCGCATTTTGAGTGACTTCTCTGGAGTCATCTGGTTGGGTAGAGCCACAGGAACTTCGGTGGCATCGTAGTCATTGGTTTTCATAGTAGACTCGATATCAGCCATGTACTTTGTAGTAACCTCATGGTGGCTCTGACGCATGTTGAAGTCAGCAGCAGAAGTAGCACTGAAATCAGAAACGGTGGTTGGCAAAGAACAGCCTGAAACGCCAGACATTTTAGTCATTTCAGAGCTGTACGAGTTGACAGTATCGGCTCTCTGCACTCCAGCGGCATAGGAGTCAGGAGAAAAGGGCAGTTGTCCGTATGAATCAGGCGAGAATGGAATATTGTCATCATCGTCCGAAGAAGCCACACTTTCACTGTCTCCCATATGAAACGTCTTTTGACCAGCGCTCTGGATCCAAGAAGACCGCTTTTCATGGTAAGACAGCTGTCTCTTGGCAGCTGGCCTTCCCTGAACTTGTCCATGTGTAGGAGTTCCATAAGGTCGCTCTTTAGTAGGAGTAAAGTCTCTGAAATCCTGAGAACGCTTCATTCCGTCCAAACTCAGAAGCACATCGTCCATTGCGTTCCGTAGCGGTGAGGGTGTTCGATTGAACCCATTGTGTCGAGGAGTAATGTCTCTGTCGTGATTGTGGTTTACCAGGTCTCCGGAGTAGTCACCTGAAAAGTCGCCTGAAAAGTCACCTGAAAAGTTTCCGTCGTCCGAGTTGGTTCGTTTGTGGTTGGACAGCTTGGCGTACTTGTTCTCTGCCGGCTTGGGCTGAGATGTGTGAGGAGGTACTGGTGGGTAGAGAGCGTCATGGCCCAGATCAATGCCCTGAAGATGTTTGCTGAGACGGGCCATGGGGTCGAAAGAGCCTGGAGACGATTGTGCGGGATCCAGAGATCTGTAGCTCATGGGCTTGGCGATATCAAGAGCAGACACCTCTTTGGAGGGCGTTCTAGTGAGCTCCAGAGACACCTGTGAAGTTTCTGCCGAGCTGTATCCAAAGCTATCGTCTCCATCACACAGGGTGTATCGTTTCTGTGGCGGTTGTTGTGATCGCTTAGCCCCCTTGGGCTCGTCCAGAACCACAAAGTTGCGTGGAAAGACTCCAGTGACATTGTTTCGTCGTAGCTTGCCAGTCCACCAGTTGCCGTCACCCGTGTTTAAGACGTCGATAATGTCTCCCTCAATGAATCCCAGGTCATTGTCCTCCTCCCCTGACCATGAGTAGATTGCCTTGACCTGGCATGGCAGGTATGGCACTGTGAATGTGTCGGTCATTTGTTGAATAGTTGATTGAAAAGGTCGAGTAATGTTCAATCTGATCTTTCCGCTACCATGTAGCAGTACAAGTAGTGTCCGGGTCGGATCAGATGAGTTAGGCGAGAGAGATGCGAACTTGTATCAGAACAATTGCAGCAATGAATTTTGGAGAGATGGAAAAACAAAAGCTGGAGATTTCTCTTGCAGCTACTCTGCCTCTCCTCTACCAAGCTGTACAGCGTGGGTTCTCCGTATACCCTATTTAGGCACCAGGCAAACATTTTAGACTTTGGCTGAGCATGCCCGATCATGTATCCAAAAGTTTATGTTGACAGACAATAGACCCGCCATAGTACAGCCCCAAAGGCTAAGAGCCAAAAAGCAAGATGGGAAGAAAGTAGACTGTAGATTAGCCCGCCATGGGTACGGGCGAAATAGGGGTTAGCTGCCCAGAAGGTACCCGATCAACGGCAAAGGGGATGCCCACGACGCAACGCCCAATTGCTCCCACCGTCTGCGTCTTCCTCCACCTCTCCTTACGTGCATCATGTACAAGTCCCTTCTGCTGCAACTTGCACATTCTTTGCAAGACTATGGCGTAGTTCTACCGAAAGAGCCGACTACAGTAAGCGGAGCACATGAGACGACGGGTCGGGTATGCTGACAGCGGGAAAAGGGTCATAACAACCGACCAGTTCAGAATGTGCTATTTTGTTGGGAATGTGCCCATAGCTAGCTCGTCTGCCAGCAGCTGAGATAATGCTACTTTTAGCCCGCTTTTCCACGCTAGGGGCATCTTCCACAGCGTGGCACCGTGTACTTTTGCCTTATTCTGGCAGTGTGAGATAATATCACATTTGTTGATCATCGCTGGTGAAATAATATCCACACCATAACATACGTATAATGATTCTAGATACTCTCTGGGCTTGGCCTCTTCTTTTTTTCACCATAGAGTCCCCACCCACACGTGGGAGGGCACATGTACGAGGTTCATTCCTATGGTGGGATTTTCATGCGGGCCGTTGATCGTCACAAGTGGCTACAAAGCTGAGAGCGGCCAATGCACCCGATTACGTAAAAGGCCGCGTCAATGCGTGTTATGACCGTTGGTGGTCTGAAAAATAAACAACTAATGTCTCTCCATCGGCTATTTTCTCTGGAACCCCACGCGCCCCACCAAACACGAAAAATGCGCCCCACTAGCTTTAGCAAAAAATGCTTTTTTTGCAACCGCCACTATTCCTCCCAACGATAAGCTTTAAGGTGCACGGGACAATGGGGCTTGAGCACAATGCCATGGAATTAAGAAAGAACTGGGGACACGATGAGGCTGAGACTAAGACACCTCCCAACCATGATTCGGCCCAAACTAGAGTGTGGACTTGAGGTTATAGTCGTTGCACGTGCTAGCAGACTGTGGGAATGTACACAGTGTATTTTTTGTATATCTCTCAGGCACAACCGTTATCTTGACACCTCATTCTCCATCTTTGACAATAACGTTGTGCATGCCCCCCTCATGTCTGGAACACCTGGTCGACGCGTTTGCAAGCCGCAAAAGAGCGGGCTTTATTCGTCAGCAGAAATAGATGGAAAAAAGGACATCTCGCCGAAACGATCGATGCAACACGCTATACAGCATCTGAGGCAACAGGGTGTTTCATCGTCTACATGAACGACGCTCCAGACCACATCTCTGACATTTGGCCGGTATCAAACGTTTTATCGGTGGAGGTGGCCGTTTTGGGACACCTCTCCGGCTTGGTTTCATTTCCACACGTCTCGATGGTGGGGGCTCGTATTTTCAGCATTCAAGCTCAACTTTCATTCCATTCATGCATCTATCATTCCCCAGTCCCCTGCTTGGAACGTGCAAACTGCGCATGATCGATTAGCTCGAAAAAGGTGACAGTGAGCATGAAAAAGGGCGTTTGCAGTGACAGCAACCTGACAGCCATGCCTAGGATCGACTCTACGCACCCTGACAAGCCCCTGAGTCGTCCGTTACGGGCCGCCATGGTGCTTTCAATGTATGCTGTGGTGGCTGCAGAGTGCGTCAGATAGACGGAAGGAAGCAGGTGAGGCCATTTGCTCACTGTGAAACAGAGACATTCCACGGACCTTCTGTACACCACATTGGCCAACAATGCTTTACGTCAGACACTGAGGACAATAATGGACGTATTTTTAAGCTGTCTTTTTTTTGGCAGCCGTACACCACTCTTTCACGTAAACTTTCGAATCAACCTTTCGATCCTTTTACCCCTGGAACGTCTCACGGGCAACGGAAAAACAAACGTGCACCTGTGCACCAGAAATAGATGGTACACGTCACAATGCAGCTATCATTCCAGCCAACACGTGCACTAGCAAGAAACCCGTATCCATGAGGTTGCGCTTGCCCCTTCTCGGGTATGTGCGTTTGCTAATAATAAAGTGTGCTGCAGCCCCAGAAAATAAAGCAGGGGCCTCACCTCAGTTAATTATACAGTGCTGAAAATGTGTCACTAAGAGGCATTTTATTATTTCCATGTAGCAACCGCCGCCAGCATACACTGTAGGAATGATGAAGTACCAATGCCACATTTGTTTTTCTGTCACTCAGGAATGTATCCAACTAATCAAACGTACTTTCGTCATCACTCAAGTCATCTCTTATCTATACACATTTTTACATTGCCTTGGGCAGGTTCTGGTCTATTAACGACCGGACTCAGTAGTGTCGACAGGGTCGAAGAGACGTCTCGTGCGTACTGCACTATAGCCATCTAAACTAACCAATGAGCTCCTGAACAAAAGCAGCAGTGTCCTTGGCTCGCATCAGAGCCTCGCCGACAAGCACAGCCTTGACTCCCTCAGACTTGTACTTCTGGACGTCTTCCTTGCACGTGATTCCACTGAGCGCAGCAATGACGATATCGTCAGAAGCCAGACCCATAACGGACGACGTGGTGTTCATGTCCACGTTGAACGAATGCAGGTCTCGGTTGTTGACACCGATGAGCTGAGCGTTCAGCTTGTTGGCTCGCTCCATCTCAGGCAGAGAAGCAACCTCAACGAGAGGCTCCATGCCAAGAGACTTGGAGTACTTGTACAGATCAGCCAGCAGCTTGTCGTCAAGCATCTTGACAATCAGCAGAACAGTATCGGCACCGTTAAGTCGGGCTTCAAGGATCTGGTACCGGTCGAAAATGAACTCCTTTCGCAGAATGGCAGGTCGGTTCTCGAGAGAGTCAACTGCAAGACGCACAAGACGCATATCTTCCAGAGAACCCTTGAACCAGTGAGGCTCAGTAAGCACAGAGATGGCAGAAGCACCAGCGTTGGCGTAAATAAGAGCCTGAGTGGGAGCATGGGCCTGCAGATCAATAGGACCCTTGGAGGGAGAAGCTCGCTTGATTTCAGCCATCATAGCAGGAGTCTTCTGGGTAAGTCGAGCCTTGACATCAATAAGCTTGGGAGCATAAGGAAGGGACTTTTGGAGATCATCAAAGGACTGTCCGGGGATCTTCTTCTGAGCCTCAACATCAGCCTGTCGCTGAGCGTAGATTCGCTGCAGAATAGAAGTCTGAGCAGGAGACTTGTCCTCAGCAGACTTCTTGTCAGCCCAGGTTCCTCCTCGGAACTTGAGAACGTTGGAAATCATGGTTCGGCCGTCATCAGTGAGAATTCCCTCGGGGTGGAACTGAACTCCCTCAATAACGTACTCCTTGTGTCTCACTCCCATGATCACACCGTTATGAGTCTCGGCAGTGATCTCCAGACACTCAGGAAGAGTCTCTCGAGTACCAGCCAGAGAGTGGTATCGGGTGACCTCCACGTCCTGGGCAATGTTCTCAAACAGTCCCTTACCGTCATGCTTGACAGGAGAGGACTTTCCATGGACAATCTCTCCAGCAAAGCCAACAGTGCCTCCGAAAGCTTCGTACATGCACTGCTGACCCATGCAAACACCAATAATGGGCTTCTTGCCCTTGAAGTGGTGAATGGTCTCGATGGAGATTCCAGCATCGGTCTTGGGGTGTCCAGGACCGGGAGAAATGAAAATGATGTCGGGGTTCTTGGCTTCAATCTCCTCCACGGTGATCTTGTCGTTTCGGAAAACCTCGACGTCGGCGCCCTCCTGGCACAGGTACTCGTAGATGTTCCAGGTGAACGAGTCGTAGTTGTCGATCAGCAGAACGTTGGTCTTGGAAGCCATGGTGGTGGTTGGGTGACTGAGGTCGCTGTGGAATATTTCAAAGTCAAACGGTGTGACTCGATATTAAGGTTTTGCCAATGAGTGGGGTGTGAAATGCCACACCGGTATATAGCGGTTATAGGAGTATTTACAGGGATATTGACTTGTTGACAGTGATTTATTGGTTGTAACCAGCTCTTAATCTGTATATTTCTACTCTATTCTCTAGTATCACTTAAGTCCGGCTCTCGGTGGATGTAAACTTCAATATGAGTGCATATCACGGAGTCATACTCATTGGACTTCCTGTTGAAGGGATGAATAGAGCAGAGATTTTTCAAAACCAAATTTTCCAAAAGAATCTTCAGATACCATTTTTCTGCCGTAAATACCCCTACTGTTACAGTCTACACACCACCGACCCTCGTATAACCCCCTACTTGACACACTTATCTCAGACTAAATTCAATCTCCCAACGTCCGAATACTCCACACCAAACACCACTCTATTCACCCTATTCATCATATTCATCACACCATGTCATCACACATTTGCACAATCACAGCGGAGAATATCGTGTCGCAGCCCGAAACCGACGAGGCCATTTCACAGGGAACCCGCATGGCTGGCTCGTTTGCGACTTCCGATCGTCTTGCTCGAAACCTCAAGATCGGCCATGTCAACCGAATCATTGCTTACTGCGAAACCAGCGACAATAAGACCAAGGTGGTAGCTCAGTTTGGAGCCCAGAAGGACGATGAGGCGCTCATTTCGACGGTTATTGGCGATAGTCTTGTGGAGACCCTGGCTAAACTGGATAATGTGAACGATGCCGCTAATGACTTGCTGAAGTGATGAATGAGGCACTTCTCATTCCTTCCAAGCACTTCTTTTGACTGGTTATGTTGTTCTGGATAAGGTGTTTCAACTACGACCCTAATTGCATGTCTGTTCTACAGCCCGAAACAAGAACACCCCTAAAACCATCACCTTCTGTTGCCACCATGGCACAACAATTGCACCATCTACAACCGGTCAAAACAACCAATATTTATTAATATATACTTCCATCATATGCCTAGTGGCAAATTCACCGTACTTCTAGCAGCACAGCTAAACGCGTTCACTTTTTTACTTGTTCACTCGTCCATTTATCGTAAAGCCCTCGTCGCTCTCCAATTATGCGTCACCGAAAATGGTGGGAAACTTCTGACAGTAAGTGACAAGCTTGTCGACTTGTGCCAGGTCTGTAGTTAGTATGTGTGGTGGTGGCAAAGAGAACATCTTTTTTACTCACCAATGTTGTCGCCAAAGTCAGTGCAAGAGTAAGAAATGAGCTGGTCATCAGTGGTGACCTTGCCAACAACCTCGTAGAACTTTCCAACAGTGTATTCGGTGGAACCATCAGACTTCACCTTGACGGGTCCATTGGCGTCAAAAGAAACGATATCACCGTCCTGAGACTCGACCTTGCCAATAATTCGGACCGTCTTGTCGTGGAACTTGTTGAGCAGGGGGCTGTTGATTCGGGGTGTCGTGGGGAAACTCATTGCTGTGTGTGGATGTGTGTGATGGTGGTGAAAAGAAACGCTCGTTAATTAAGACAAGCTTCCTGGACGTGACGCGTAACGTGAGTTACCCGGAAGTTAGAGGGGGTAAGGCGTGAACAAAAAAAATGGGAAACATATATATTTTCGCTAATATATATAATTACGGCTACAATAATACTCGCTTTTTGGTCGTTCATGTCATATATTATATATCTATGTTACTTGGTCAGGTTAACCATGACCTTCTTGAGACGAAGCTCATCGTAAGGACGCGCCACCAAAGAAGCATAGCCAAAGAGATCGTAACAGCTGGCAACCTCCTCGCTCTTGAGAGAGAACAGAGTGCCGGCGGCAACAGCCAGTCGGAAAACAGCCTCATTGCCACTCACCTTCTCCCACACCTCACTAATGCTCTGCAGAAGGCCAAATGCTGCCTCCACGTTGCCACTGTTGTATGCGTTCACAGCAAGATCCAAAAGCAGGGTGGCGACTGCAGTTTCGTACTGGCCAAACAGCTTGTCGGACTTGAACTCTGCGAGGGAAGACTTGACAGTGTCAATCACAGACTCAACATCAGGGAATGTATTCTTGGCAGCCACACTGTTGACGACAAATCGTACACCCATGAGCTTATGAGACAGCTTGGGTGACGAAATGGCACCCTCGACGGCAGTAACCACCTCAGGTTTAGGAGCACCGAGCTTTTCTGCCATGAGTCGCAGAATATCCAGACCAAGAAGAGGCTCAGACCAGGTAGAAACAATCTTCAGCACCACAGGAAGCAGTGTAGAGCCGAGTTCGCCCTTGGTGAGCGAAAACTTGAGAGCTGAAAGCTCATCAGCAGCCAGAGGAGTGGATTCAGAAGAGTTGAACTTATCCAGACCCTTACCAAGAGCTGCGGCGTTGTATGTGTTGATGAAAAGAGGAGTAGTTAGTGGGAAAGGAGCAGGCTCGACGGAAGCAGCAGGAGTAGCAGCAGGAGCAGAGGGAGTAGGACCACTCACTTCTCCTCCAGGCACATATCTGCCTCCATAGGGATCAGGAGCAGGTCCTGAATCGCCTCCAATGTTCACTCCACCGGTGTTTTTGATGATGAACTGTACAATCTCCTCAAGGTAGCCCTGGGGAAGCTCGTAGGTGTCAATGAACCGCTGGGCAGCAGCGTACACGTTCTCGTTCGAGTTGTAGGGGAGTTTCAGAGCAGGCTTGCCTTCCTCAACATCAACGTCGAAAATGTAGTCATACTCCTTTCCGTCCTCAGCGACCTTCTTTCGCTCGCCTCCAGGAGCATCAACAACCTCTCCAATCTTGGTCCAGCTGGAAGAAGCAGCGTCCCACTGATGAGCTTCGACAATACCGTTACCCTTGACCATAACAACCTCTCCTTCTTTAGTACCGGGCTGAGACAGTCGCTCGGGTCCAGGCAGCTTCTCCTTGTTGATCTCTCCAACCTGATCCTTACCAATAGCCGAGTTGGCTACAGTAGCCTCAAAGTCCTCAATTTCAACAGTATCTGCGAAACGAGAAGAGTCACGAGAGAAGACTCGCACCTTGGCGTCGGATCCTCCAACTGCAATGTCTCCATTGGAAGCTGCGGCACCAGTCCAGACAGAAACACAAGGCAAAGTGATAACCTGAGTAGTGGTTCCAGTAGCAGCATCCCAAACTCGAGCAGTTCGATCCTCACCGGTAGTCACAAACTCTGTAGGGCTGATGGCTGCGACAGAGTACACAAACGACGTGTGGCCATCGAGAGTCTTGATTTCCTTGGCTGATTTGAAATCAGATGAAAGCTGCCACAGCTTAACAGTAGCATCGTTACTGACAGAGACAAACTTGCCATCGCCAAGCAGAGCAAGGCCTCGCACAGCATCGGTATGACCCGTCAGAGTGGCGACGCATTGAGCATGATGCCACAGCTTGATGGTCTTGTCGGCAGAAGCTGTAAGAAAGACGTTATCCTTGGCAGAAATGATTTTCACAGCCCAAACAGCCTGTGCATGGCCCTCAAGGGTGTAAAGAACCCGTCCATCGTTCCAGACCCGAGCAGACTTGTCCCAGGAGCCGGAAATGACCAGATCGTCGGCCAGATCGAGAGCACACACGTTTCCCTCGTGTCCAATCAGAAACCGGGCTGTTTCGTCTCCAATGAGAGCAATCATCTTGTCCTGGCCTCCTGCGGCAATGAGACGGCCATTGGGGGCAGCAGCAATGGCATTCATGAAACCGCCACCGTTGTATATCGCATCTGACGACTTGTCAGCGTGCCACTTTCGTACTGAGGTGTCTCTGGAGCAAGAGACCACGTCTGCGTCGACAAAACAGACGCCCTTGACGTCCTGCTCATGTCCAATCAGAGTCTTTGAAAGCGTGTATCTTGGTGCCATGATTGAGACTCAATTGATGTGTGGTGGTGTAGTGACGTATATCTCTGGGGTTATTACGCATGTTGCCACATGTATTGGGTTAGGGTTTTAGTTGGGTCCAAGCTTCTAGCACTTTCAGCAGGGGAGATATTGTTGACTTTAGACTGGTTGGACAAGGAAAGTGGTCTGGATGAAACAGACGACTTGATATAAAACAGCCCAATTGTTGAATTGAATAAAATGAAACGCACTAAGGAAAGAGCTTCAGTCGCCACCCTTAGTAACCAGATCTTTGCATGTCATCTATGCATGAGTTGCAGCCCTGCTTGATAATGGTGGGTTGTTGTATTCAACATTTAGAGGGGTCAAGTTGTGGTGGACTTGTCTTTGGTGATCTGTTATGGACTTCTATGTCTTGTATGGTTTTAAAGTGGGCCTCAGTTTTAAGGGACCATGTCTAAGATCCAGCACCCTCTGCAGACCTCCAAACCTAATCAGTTGATCTAAACTTGTCAGATGGAAAAAAAAGTGGAAATCTTGGAACGTCATTACCTGGCGACAGGGGCATACTGAGAAGCAAATAAAAGCTCTATCCTATAATTAAGACCCTTCTTCATGTCCTGGAACTTCTAATTTTCAATTCCACTTAGAACTGTCCCATTTATTCACGTTTGAAAATCGCTGTCACATGACATCTTTGGCCCCTCCTGTACCACTATCACACCCCCGACACTCATAGAAGCCTTCGTGGCCAAGTGGTAAGGCGCGGCACTAGTAATGCCGAGATCATCAGTTCAAATCTGGTCGAAGGCATCTTCTTTTTGCTTCTCAAACGTGTCTTTTTTGTTACATATTCTGCGCGTATGCACCGTGTCTGAACTTTGTCATGCGTAAGCAGGATGTGGGTTTTACTAGAACGCTACTTGATGATACTTTACTTCGAATACTGCTACAATTACTCATGGTTATTCATATAATACATTAATTTATTTTTTTGACAGTTATAATAATAATAATAATAATACCGTTTATTCCTCATCAACACCCTCCCAGAAGTTCTTACCGGCGGTGGTCTCCTTGATGACACCAACACGGATAAGGAAGTCTCCGAAATGCTCGCCGTCGTTTCGCTCCAAAGACCATCGCTTGAACAGAGGCTTGAGAATGTCCAGAATCTCGTCCTCCTTGAGCGAAGATCGGTAGAGCTTGTTAAGTCGCTGACCCTCGAAGCCTCCACCCAGCATGAGGTTGTAGGCACCAGCAGCCTTACCAACCAGGGCAACCTCGGCCAACCAAGGTCGAGCACAACCGTTGGGGCAACCAGTCATTCGCATGACAATGGCGTCATGTCGAAGACCGTACTCCTCAAGAGCAGACTCCAGCTTGGTGATGAGAACGGGCAAGTATCGCTCGGACTCAGCCATGGCCAGGCCACAAGTGGGGAAAGCCACACAAGCAGCGGAAGAAAGTCGCAGACCGGAGAAGTTGAGGTTGTCCAGCTTGTACTTCTTGAGCAGCTCCTTGATCTTGGGCAGAGCCTCGTCGGAGATGTTGGAGAGCAGCACGTGCTGGTTACCAGTGAGTCGGAACTCGGCCTTGTCAGTCATGACCTTGGCGATCTCTCGCAGACCAGTCTTGAACTGCAGCTCGGGGGTGTCCTCGACTCGACCGTTCTCAATGAACGAGGTGAAGTGGTTGAGTCCACGCTCGTCCTTGACCCAGCCGTAGTAGTCGGTGTTGGACTTGAACTCAAAGTCTCGAGCAGCCTCGAACTTGTAGCCCAGGTACTCCTCGACCTTGCCCTTGAACACGTCGACTCCGAGATCGTCAACGGTGTACTTGAGTCGGGCGTGCTTTCGGTTGGTTCGGTCACCAAAGTCTCGCTGAACCAGCATCACCTTCTCACAGGTGTCGACAACCTTGTCGTAGGGCATGAAACCCAGGTTGGAACCGGTTCGAGGGTAGGTCTTGGTGTTGTTATGAGTAACACCCATACCTCCTCCAACAAGAACGTTGCAACCAACGATGACGTCGTTCTCGACAATGGCAATCAGACCGATATCGTGAGCGTACACATCGACATCGTTGTAGGGGGGAACAGCCACGTTGATCTTGAACTTTCGGGGCAGGTACAGCTCGCCGTACAGCTCCTCAGTGTCCTTGATCTCCTCCATGTCCTTGAGGTTGGACTCTCCGACCTGGACCTTCTTGGGCTTCTTGGTGGGACCTCCGACTCGCTTGTCGAAGATCTCAGGAGCGCCAATGTTCTGCTTATCGGACTCATCAGCTCCCTCGAGCCAAATCTCGTAGTAAGCAGTGGTCATGGGCAGAAGGTGCTCAGAGATGTCGGTACCAAGAGCAACAACCTGGTCGTGGACCTTGGCGTTCTCGGGGATGGCGGCAGTGACAACGTTTCGGTTGACATCACCACAGGCAGCGACGGTATCGATGAGGACAGCGTTCATACCTCGAATAGCGGGCTTCAGGTCGTGCTTGACAACACCGTGCAGCTGGAAGGTAGCTCGAGTGGTGATCTTGAAGGTACCGTTACCTCGAGAGTCAGACAGCTCGTCAATCTTGAGCCACTGCTCGGGGGTAGCTCGACATCCGGGAAGTCGAACACGGGCCATGAAAGAGTAGGCGGGCTCAAGACCAGCGGCCTTTCGCTCGTCTCGAATATCTCGATCGTCCTGCATGTAGATACCGTGGAACTTGGTCAGCTGCTGGTCATGGGCAGAGATGGCACCAGTAGACTCGTCAACCAGACCCTCGGCAATGGTACCTCGGAGGTAGTTGGAGGCGGCCTTGATGTCCTCGTTGGTGATGGGCGGGGGCTCATCAATGGCACCAATACCGTCAACACCGAGAGCAACCCACACAGCGGGCTCCCACTCGTTGTAGCCGGTGGACCATCCATCAGCATCCTGATCGTCACCAAGACCCAGAGGAGCCAGGTCCTGAGCACCAAACAGCACCAGCTTGGCGTGGAGATCCTTACCGGGCTTGTTGTAGTAGTGCTTGTCGGCCTTTCGGGGCCAGTACTGGGAGTCACCGAGAGAGAAGACCGAGACACGGGTGTTGGTCAGATCAATGTCGGTGGAGCCCTTGAGACCCTCCCAGAAGTTTCGGCCGTTCTGGGGGAACTCACCCTGGCCAGCAGTGGCAGTCACAAAGACCACGTTGGTCTCGGAAGACAGATCCTCCAGAGGGAAGTCGTCCATGGCCATGACCAGAGGCTTGAGGCCTCGGCCCTTGGCTCGTCGACCAAGTCGCTTGGCAACGTTCTCGGCAACACCACCATCGGAAGCAAACAGAATGGTGATGGGGGCACCGGAGAGACCGTCAAGCAGCTGCAGGTAGGCGTCCTTGGCCTTTCGCTGCTGCAGCTCTCGGAGTCCAGAACCGTAGCCCTGGGCGAGGTTTCGAGCCAGAACGGGGTCCTTCTTGGACAGCATGGTGAGCTTGTTCTCTCGGTCCAGGAACTTCTGCAGGTCCTGTCGGATTCGAGAAGACTCGAGCTGGAAGGGCTCCTGTCCCTTGGCCTCGAGAGAGGGGTCGTATCGGTACAGAGGCCAGTATCCAGAGTCGACGGCTCGCTTGGTCTCCTTGAGAATGGAGACGGGGTCGTCAGACTCGGAGTGGTAAGGCAGGTAGGCCAGAACCACGGAGGGACCCTCAAAGGCGGCAGCCTCAATCAGAGACTGCAGAACCTGAGTGTAAGAAGCGTAGACGGCGGTGGAGGCAACGTAGACGTTTCCGAAACCCATGGCGTACAGACCAATGTCCTTCTTTCGCAGAGAGGGCAGCTTGGACTGGGCAGTGTCGTAAGGAGTAGAGTCGATGATGAGCATGTTGAGGTTCTCACCGGAGGAAACAACGTGGTGAACACCAGAGTTTCCGAGATCGTGAGACCAGGCATCGGAACCAATCAACCAACTGCTCTTGTTCTCAAAGTACTCCTTGAGCTCCAGCAGCTCCTTGGCGCCCTTGGCCTCGAGCTTGGAAATCAGGTCGGCAGTGTCAACCTCTCGGTTGATGGCCCACATGGTGAGCAGCTTGTGCAGCTCCTCGCCGAGAGCGTTCTTTCGGATGGCAGCTCGCACTCGCTCGGACAGCTCCTTTCGCTTCTCGGTGTATGCAAGGTAGGCTCCGTAGCCGTACTCGGGAGAAGTCAGGCCGGCGTCCTTCTTATCGGAGGCGTTGATGATGTTGACCTCCTTGAACAGCTCGTGCAGAATCTTGGTGTAGGCGGTCTCGAGAGTGAGGGCCTCGGCGGCAACCTCCTGCTTGGTCTCGTTGGGGGTGATTCCAGAGCCCACAGTCAGGTTCTGGACAGGAGAGGCAGATGTGAGGTTGGAGGAGATGGCGGCGAAAACGTGGTTGACGGTAGCCTCGGTGACCTGGCCCAGGTGGAAGGCAACAGGCTTGGGGGCAGAGTCTCGCTCAATGCCGGAAGCATGGATATCGGCAACGTAGTCGAGAACCAGAGGAGACCAGGCAGTAGTTCGAGACTTGATCTGCTCAGCCAGACCAATGGTCTTGACGGACTTGGGCAGCACGTTGAGAATGGCCTGGACGGACCACGGTCGGTACTGTCGCACAAGCACCAGGCCGGTCTGGTTGTGAGCCTTGGCGTTGTCGATGAAGAGCTGTGTGGAGGAGCCGAAAACAATGAGGGCAGAGGGGGCAGAAGAAGAGCCAATGTACTCGGGAGCAATGATGGGCTGCTCGGGCTGCTTCTCAGTGTCGGTCTCAACCTTCTCGACCTTGGAGACAATCTCGCTACCGGGGATGAGAGAAACCTCTCCCTCGGTGGGAGCGTAAAAGTGGATAACGGGCTGGCCGGTGGCCTTGGACACCTCGTAAGCCTTGATAGCGACGTCCTGGACATCCTCAAGACCGAAAGACTGCAGCATGACAAACTGGGAGTGTCGGATAGCGGCAATGTCGTTGTAGTCGGCTCCGGTCTGGACATGGAAGACGACGGCTCGGTTCTTGAAGGCGGACAGGTGAGCGAGACCCTTGACAAGCACGCTGGAAGGAGCCACAACGGCCAGAAGCGAGTCTTCTGCGGCAGGGGCGTTGACAATGTGTGCTAGAGGATCGGCGGACTCTCTGATCTGGATGGTGGTGGCCTCGGGGTTGAGCTTTCGCACAACCTCAAAGGTCTGATCTGCTGCATTGGAAGCAGTGTGGAGGACTATGTTAGTAACGCTGCTCGATTTAATTTCGCTAATTTAGCTTTCATTTCCCGCACATGGCAATGTCATGATGGTGAGTTGATATCTCAGCACTAAGAGTCATGTCCGAGAAGGTGAAAAATCGAAAAAACGAGATCGGACTTTTGTATGGGTACTGTCGTGGCTGTGGTATGGACAGTAGCAATACCGGAACTGGTACTCACCTGCTTGTTGCAATCCTCCATTGAGGTTCTCGGCCGAAGGCATTTTTATCGATCTGGTGGACAACAGAAACTAGCTGGGGAAGATGTGACATTATAAAGGTTTGTTCAATAGAGTTGATTGTGGCGCTGGAGGCTGACAGTCAAGCCTTTGGTGCGCCTTCTTTTTCACACTATCGTGGTGACATTAGCTTTACAATCACGCAATATTAGCCTTTGTGGCTAGTACTTAGTAAGGCGCGCTGTGATTGGTGGATAGCGATTGAGGGGGGAGAATTGAAACCCGCTAAAAAACGGTTTTTCGAAAAGCGAATTTAAGGATTTTCACTGTGGAGAGGTATATGAGGCTGTTTGATCTGATTACAATGGTTTGTGGGCTTTCTACTACCTCCAAACCCCCTATTCTCTGTTCTGTTGACACCCCACACCTGAGTAAATTGACAACTTTAGCTCCATTAATTACGCACAGTCACGTGGTTCCCCAGGTGCCCACAAGCCGAAAAAGAGGCGATGTGGCTGTGAGATTCGTTTCGGCTTGTTTTAGTTCTGTGGCTTGATGTTTAAAAAAATTCAACCACAGCAACTACATTGGCTCGAGTGCTCAATACTCCAGCTAGCACACCAGCTCAACAAGTCCAGTTACTCAAATAGCATCCTCGTAGTGCTCTGCTCACATGATATCACGTATGGTCCACCCAAATCACATCATCGCAGCAGCCTGCGTGCAGAAAAAGCCAAAAGCACTGGAAACTGGATTAGCACGTCAGCCTCAAAGCCACGGGTCAAACATTTTGAAGCCACGAGTCAAAAGAGCCAATTTTCTTCGGATCGCCACCACCAGCAAGCCACGGTGGCACAAGGGCTTCTCCCACTAACTCCATCCGTGGCTTGTGGCTGTAGCAAATGACAGGCGTTGTATTGTCTACAAGTAAAAAAAATTGCCGAGGAAGGTGGGCGTTGGAGCAGGTACGATACAATGATTACAGCATCACTGTGCGTCATACAGATGCATTCGGTGCAAGTGTACAAGTAACGATTTGATGCATTTGAGATGAGTTGATGAGTCATGAATCAATTATTTTAATTGTTTTGTTTTTGTTTATTTCATCATTGACTCGCTTTGCCATTTCACTCAGCCCCCCCTCATCAGCTCTGCATGCTCCATTCATTTTGACATGTGGGGGTCAAACAGGTCACATAAGCCGCACTCTGCACGGAACACTCCGGAGCAATTCCAAGTGATGAGACCTGTGGCGAATTGCCACAGTTTCAGTTGCCTGTTTTATCTGATGCCTTAAGATCAGCCTGTGGCTGAAACGTAATCACCGTCTACTATTACTGCTGTCATAAATCATTAATGCTATATACTGGGCCTAGCCCCGTCTCACCTTTTGTCCAATCTTGGAGATACCATCTAGACCGCCTCTGGAGAAGCCCGACAGGATGTTCTTGGTGTCAAACAACGGAATGTTGGGCGAGTTGGGGGGCTTTCTCTCCAAGGCAGAAGGCAGAGCCGTAAGCTTAACCGCACTCATGATGGGAGAGTCGTCCACCAGGTTTTCTTGCTCTCCAAGCAGCAAGTGGAACTGCTCGAGATAGCTGTTGTGCTCGTAGCGAGGGATGCCCTTGAGCTCGAGAATCTTGACAAAGTTGCTGCGCGACTTGTCTCCAACGAGAATGAAGTAGTTCTGGATGAGACCGTCTCGAGGAGCAGGACGGGTGAGAACAACCTTGAGAATCGTTTCGATTCGAGAAATGACGCTTGCAACGTTCTTGGTGTATCGAGCTGAGGGCTGATTAGGAACACCGTCTCCTGTGCTCTTCAGAGTAGGCAGTTTAAGTAGAGCTTCCTTGATGACAAAGAGATCGACCAGCAGCTGCTCAGCAGCAACTTCAGTCAACGGTCGACAGTCAATAATACCTTGTAGGAATGCCGAAGACACTACTTCAACCACTCGATCGCAGAAAATACCTGCAAAGGCAGGCTTGTCCATAGCGTTGAGAATCTGAGCAGCATCAGTAGACAGAACCTGACACAGTTGACGCACATACGATGACGAATCACCAACAGTGTTAATGTTCCAGTTTGTGTTCTTCATCTCTCGCCACGAGTAGTCCAGATCATGTTCAATCTTGCCGACCAGAGCGGCAATGGACTCGTTGATGATGGTCATGAAGGTATCTCGCTGAGGGTCAAACGAAACCTTGTCCTTGAGGTTCTCATCAATCTGAGCAGTCAGCTTGTCTTCCAACTGAGCCACCGTCTGTGTACAGTACTCTGCTGTGTTGAGAACAATGCATGCTGTAAGTAGAGACTCTTCATTGGACACTCTCTGGGGCAGTGTTCCTCTAACAACAGAGTTGGCATAGTTGTCCAAACGACGAGCAAACAGTCTGTAGAGGTCTAACAAAGGAGGACCGGTACTGAGCTTTGCTGTCTGTTCCAGCATCTGTCTATATGTGAAGAACAGATCAGCAGACGACGGAAGCACGTCTGGTTTGGAGTCTCCATCTTCGTGAGGTTGAGGCATTCTGTAGCCTTGTAGTTTGGAAGACAGAATCTTGTCCTGATGAGCGATCCAGACATTGAGATGCGGCTGGAAGGCAAGTGAGATGGTTTTGAGAGAGTCCAGATCGACGGTACCTTCTCTAGCACGCGACTTGAACCGTTTATCCAGAGTCTGTTCAAAAGTGAGAGTTTCATTCAGAGCATCAAGCAGCAGTTTGACGTCAACAGACTTACCCAGACCCTGAAGAATGGACGACACGTCCGACCGAGTGGTGGTGCAGAAACCCTTGCATAATGCCACATCAATATTGTAGCTAGGAGCGAAATACTTGGCTCTTTCTTGATCATGCTCATTGAGAAGTCTTCGGAAGAAAGAGAACCGAGTGGCAATGTTGTCGAGAGAGCCAGCTTCATCAGACGCCGAAAAGATCGTTCGGTAGCCCTTGAGTTGTGTGTTTGTATACCAATCCTGCAGTCGTTGAGGGAAGCCATTACCGATAACATCCAGAACAGAGCAAGCAGAGACCAGGGAAGCAGGCTGGATGTTAGCAGATCCATCCAATGCCTTTTGAAAGTCCTCCAGAATTCGCTCACCCAACTGAGCCTCGGTTTCGGTCACCCGTTTACTCAAGTCCGCAATATGGTCAATTGTTCTGTAGGGCTTGAAGTATGCCATGAGCTCATTGACCGCTGCCAAATGAGGAACCGCGTCCTCGTAGTCCCTCCGCTCAACCAGCACCGTCAGCTGATCGTAAGCTGTAGACAGCATCTGTAGTCGTTTCAAAACAGTAATGGAAGTGACGAGATTCTGTTTGGCGTCATCTAGACGCTTGATGGCAGCAGTCATACCCGTGATCTGGCCCTCGGTCGTGTCTGCCCGTTCACGCAACTGCGCAATATCAGTCACAATCTTTGCAGCCCGTGCATTGGCCTGGGGGACCTCCAGATGATGTGCTTGCGTGTCCTTCTCGAGCTGGGCCATTTCCGAGCGCAAATGGGCCTTGTACTGGGCGACGTAGTCCGCCACGTCGTCGACGCCCGACAGACCAGAGGCAAACACCCTCTGTAGATTGTTAATCATGTGGGGCCCTGGGTCGAGATATTTGTCAGAGGTGCACCTTGTTCGACAATGAGTGTTAATCTGGCATGCACCAAAGTTAAATTACTTGTCCGTGTAAACAAGACATGGGCTGTAATCCCAACAACCTTTGTTATACGAGGGGGGAGGAATGGTGAGCCAAACAGCGAAACAACGAGACATCTCAACCTCTAAACAGTGATGCACTGAACAACACGATCAAACGTAAGTTTGAGGCACTGTCTCATCCCAAAGTTGGGTTAGTGCTTACTAAGCAATATAACGAGGCCAAGTGGCAATTTCCAGTATACTAAAGTGCTCAATTCAATCACTGCAAATACAGCCATGTTTTGTTTATAGTATTTTTTCACCGTCTATACTCCCCCCTCAGTTGTGTGAAATTTCACCTACAAACTCTGTTGCGACGCCTTAATAAAAACACAGTGGCGTAAAAGGAGTTATCTAGAACGTTTGGGACTTCTACACGTACGTCTCGAGAACAGATCAGAGCCAAACAACACCATCAAATAGCACATAACCAACATATAAGTGACACAAAAACCCATCCACCCGTATAACCCACCCTCAAATCGCCCAGATCAAATAAATCGAACCCCATTACCCTCCTCAAACCCCCCTACACGTCGTTTTCCAGGCCCATCACCGCCGCCCTAACCCTAAAAAAATTAGAAGACTATCGAATGCACAGCAGCCCGTCCTAACTACATCTACACCATAATGTCGAATCTCAAGCTACCCACCGCCCCCAACGCGGGCCTGTTCAAGCAGGGATACCAGACGTCCAATGCCGAGGACGGAGCTGTCCAGCGAAACATCCAGGCCTGTCGAGAAATCACCGGCATGGTCCGAACCTCCATTGGACCCTGTGGACGAAACAAGATTGTGGTGAACCATCTCGGCCGAATTTTCCTCACTTCTGATGCCGCCACCATTCTGCGAGAACTCGAGGTCGTTCACCCCGCCGCCAAGCTTCTTGTCCAGGCTTCTCAGCAGCAGGAGCACGAGTGTGGAGATGCCACCAACCTGGTTCTCACTCTGGCCGGTTCTCTGCTCAACAAGGCTGATGAGCTCATTCGAATCGGTCTGCACCCCTCTGAGGTTGTCCAGGGCTACGAGCGAGCCAAGGGTCTTGCTCTGATGGAGCTGGAGACCATTGCCGCCGAGACTACTGCCAACGCTGAGCTTGCCAACGGAGACAACGCCAAGGCTCTGGTCACTTCCGAGCTGCTGGCTCGAGCCGTCAAGACCGCCGTTGCCTCCAAACAGTACGGAAACGAGGCCATCATCTCTCGACTGGTCACTGAGGCCGTTCAGCACGTGATGCCTTCCAACATCAAGGCGTTCAACGTTGACGCCATTCGAGTCGTCAAGATCATGGGTGCTTCTCTGGGAGCTTCTCAGGTCATCAAGGGTATGGTGTTCAACCGAGAGCCCGAGTCTACCGTCAAGAACTGCGGCAAGGCCAAGGTTGTCGTCTTTTCCACCCCCGTCGATATCTCTTCTACTGAGACCAAGGGCACTGTCCTGCTCAAGTCTGCCCAGGAGATGCTCAACTTCTCCAAGGGCGAGGAGGCCCAGGTCGAGACCATGGTCAAGAACATTGCCGACTCTGGAGTCAAGGTTGTTATTTGCGGTGCTGGTCTGGGAGATCTGCCTCTTCACTACATGAACCGAATGGGCCTGATTGCTCTCAAGGTGCCTTCCAAGTTCGATCTGCGACGTCTGTGCCGAGTTGTCGGTGCCACTCCTCTCGCTCGAGTCGGAGCTCCTCTTCCCGAGGAGATGGGTACCGTTGATGTCGTTGAGACCATTGAGATTGGAGGAGACCGAGTCACTGTTCTGCGACAGGAGAACGAGCTCACCCGAACCGCCACCGTGGTTGTTCGAGGAGCCACCCAGAACGCTCTGGACGATGTTGAGCGAGCCATTGATGATGGTGTCGCTGTTGTCAAGTCCATCTCCAAGGACCCCCGTCTGGTACCTGGAGCTGGAGCCACTGAGATCCGACTGGTGTCTACTATTGTCCAGCAGGGTGAGCGAACCCAGGGTCTTATGCAGCACGCCATCAAGGCATACGGACAGGCCTTTGAGGTGCTTCCCGAGACTCTGGCTGAGAACGCCGGTCTGGACGCCATTGAGGTGCTGGCTCGACTCTACGCTGCCCACTCTGAGGGCCGAAACACCACGGGTGTCGATGTCGACGATAACGACAGCACCGGCACTTGTGATGCCGCTGCTGCCGACATTTTCGACTCGTACTCCGCCAAGCTGTCTGCTATCGAGCTTGCCACCGACGTGGCCAACACCATTCTCACAGTCGACCAGATCATCATGGCTAAGCGAGCCGGTGGACCCACCATGCCCAAGCAGCAGTCCATTGGAAACTGGGATCAGGACGATTAAACGGAGCGGATTGGTATATAAAATGAGTTATAGATGCATGTTTGTGATAATCAGAGTTGTATAGTTGTAGTTTGTTGAAACCCTAAGTAAGGCCAAGTATTAGACATGCCAAACCTAATACTGGATAACCTCTCGATGTGCATGCAGAAAATATATTTTCGTAGATTATTTCACAGTACAACTACACACCAAATATGCCTCGAGAAGTCAAGAAGAGAGGAAGACGAGCCGCCGCCAAGCGAGCCGAGGAGGAGCAGGAAGATGTCGACCTCAAGGTCTATGAGAACGACGAGGACTACGTCACTTTTGATAATGAAGGAGGAGTGGCTGGAGGCCAGGATGAAGAGAACGATGGCTACGACCACGAGACGCCCTACAACCCTCTGGATCTCAAGCAGATGCCCTTTTTTGGTTTCCTCGACGACCAGGAGGCCGAGTACTTCAAGACCGCCGAGTCTACTCTTGCTGTTGATGCCTTTGGTTCTCCCGAAGAGAAGCTGGGATTCATCTCTGGTCTGCTTGATGAGGCTCGAGGAAAGGAGCTCAAGCTGGTGACCAACCAGATTTGTTCCAAGCTGATGGAGCGACTGATTCTGCTGGCCAACGACGAGCAGATTCGAGCTCTGTTTGAGGTCTTTGCCGGCTACTTTGTCGACCTCAGCAGACACAAGTTCTCTTCCCATTGCGTCGAGACTCTGCTTGTGCGAGGAGCTGCTCTTGTCGAGAAGGAGGTGCTGGACCCCAACTTTGACGGCGACAGCGAGGAGTCCATGGAGAAGCGATTCCTGACTCTGGCTAACGATATGAAGGACTACATCCAGGACCTCATTTCCAACCCTTATGCTTCCCATGTTATCCGAGTTCTGCTTCTGATTCTCGGTGGACAGACTCTGCCTTCTCCCACAAGCTCTGAGGGCAACTCCTCCGTGCTGCGATCGAAAAAGTCCCGAACTGCTCGACGAAACATTGAAATCAAGGACGCTGAGGACGAGCGAGCATACCAGATTCCTGGAAAGTTCCACGACGCTCTGGAGACCATTGTCACTGGTTTCAACCGACGACTCAAGCCCACTGCTGCCCGAGAGCTTGCCATTGGCCAGGTTTCTTCTCCTGTTGTCCAGCTGCTGATTGACTCTGAGGCTACCACTTCCGAGTCTCGACCTTTGTTGAACACTATCTTTGCCGATACTGAGGACCGAGACTCATCTGAGGAGGCTTTTGTCGAGCATCTGCTTTCCGACGCTGTTGGATCTCATTTCCTTCAGAACGTTCTTCAGAAGGCCCCTGAGGCTTTCGTTGAGCGTCTCTACAGACTGTACATGTCTCAGCGAGTTCAGAAGCTGGTTCGACGAGACTACGCCGGCTTCGTCATTGAGACCTGCATGCAGCGACTCCCCGAGGAGGACGTTCACCACATTATCGATACCGCTATTGGTGAGATTCCTTACCTTGTGGAGAACAACAACCTGTCCATGGTTCGAATTCTGCTGACCCGAGCTGCTGCTGCTAACTACAAGGCTACCGAGGTTGCCGATGCTGTGCTCAAGACCTTCGATACCGATTCTACCGACACCCGACTGTTGCAAAAGGTCCTCCAGTTGGACGAGAAGAACCCCTACAAGCCTCACGAGGCCTCTTCTCCCGGTCTCCATCGATGTCTGGTTCTTCAGCAGCTTGTGGAGGCTTCTCCCGATGTTCTTGCCCAGGCTTTCATGGGTCTCAACTCTGGAGATGTCGATGTCATCAAGATGGCCAAGCATCAGTCTTACTCTCGTCTGCTTGAGAAGCTGCTGCGACCTTCCATCAACACCATTGAGCGACGAAAGTTCCTGAACAAGATCAATGGCCAGTGTGTCGATCTTGCCCGAGACCCCTTTGCATCACATGTCATGGACCGTCTGTGGAACTTTTCGTACAAGATGAACAACTTTAGAGAGAAGATTGCCAACGAGCTGGTGGCTGATGACGATCTCAAGGAAAACACATACGGAAAGGCCGTGTGGAGAAATTGGAGTCTGGACAAGTTCCTGCGACGAAAGAGTGACTGGTGGGTGATTCTCCATTCTACTGATGATGCTCTTGCCAAGGAGTACGAGGAGCTGGGAACTCCCCTTGACGCCAAGTCTCTGGCTCAAGCTGGAACCAAGCGATTTGGACGAGGAGGAGCCCGAATCATCACTCGAGGAGGAGGAATTGCGCCCCGAGGAGGTCGAGGACGTGGTGGATACCGAGGAGGACGAGGTAACCACCGTGGAGGATTCGGAGGAGGAGACCGAGGTGGATTTGGAGGTTCTGACCGAGGAGGATTCAACAAGCGATCCAACGGAGATGGTGAGGAGTCTTCTGGCGACCGATCTCGAAAGAAGGTCCGAAATGAGTAATAGAAAAAAGGCATTATATAGTTAACCGGGATAAACATTATAGTAAGAGCACATCATGTCTCAATAGTGTAAATAGTGTAAACCGTTGTTTATCCGACAAGGTTGAAGCTTAGAAAAGTAACCACCATAATGTGCAAGAGTATTAATTTAGCTGCCTGATACAAGCAGCTACCGTTAGCTACATATATATAACTACTGTACATCCACTTATACCATGCTCATGAGATACCAGGGTACATACTCTTTTATGAGGATTAACTAAATAATATAAGGTGATAAATGTCGATCGCGCTCTTTATTGGTTTTTCTCTTTCAGCTCTTTAAGGAGGGTGAAAAGTCAGGTGTCTAGTAGTGTTTCACAGGTTGGAGGTTCGGCTGGGCATATCTACCAAGCGTTAGTGCCCCGTCGCTCTCGCAGACCGAAAAATCGGGCCAGGGTATCAAATCGCTCAATGGCCTCCGCCTCAGTCAGGTCGGCAGACTTTCGGGCGTTTTCCATGGCCTCCTCGAGCTCCTCCTTTCCGAGCACTTCCTGCAGCTTAGCGAGCTCGGCCTCGTCCGGGGGCAGCAGCTCGTAGAATCGCATCCACTGCTCCACCTTGGCGTTATCCAGCTTCTTGAACTCTCCCAGGTTCTTGGGGAAGACCCAGTCAGGGTGGGTCTCCTCGTCAGCTACCTGAGCAGGGCACATGCCGTCAATTCGGGGCAGAGATGCGATGAGGTCAGTGTCCTTGACGGCAAAGGAGTTGGCCGTTCTTCGAATGGACTTGGTCTCGAGGTTGTCGAGCTGGTCCTGGAGCTCAGTGACCAGAACCACGAGATCTTCCGAGGTGACGGCTTGGCTGTCTTCGGCGGCGGGAGCCTTCTCCTTGGCGGACGACACGGGCTTGCCTTCAACGTCGCGGATTGTGAGGTTGTTCAGGGAGTTCTTTTCCTGGTTGACCTGGATGGAAAGGACCTGCTTGCCGGTTTCGGCGACAAGACCAGTGACTTTTCGCAGCTGGGCCGACAGAAAGTCGACCTCCTTTTTCAGGCTTTCAATTGTGGGTTCGGGCATGGTGGTGGTTGTAAAGGAGGGTATGTTGTTTGGCCGTATTAGTTAACGATGCTGTAACTAATTCAAGGTTTCCGTCAACGTGTGGGCTGCAGAAGGTCGATGTGGGCCGGAGATAGGGCAACTGGCTCAAGAGAGTTTCTGAGACACTTTTTTCGAATACGAAGGGGAAAAAGACGTGACTGGAGGTGGGGGTCGATAATGGGCGATAAATGGGTCGTTTTAGTCGTTTGTAGACGTGAAATTTCGCTGTTCTGCTGAAGATGTACAGCCGTTCGATTCCTCAGTGCGATCGCGTGCTTTGTCTCGCTAAGGGCTGGTTTGAGAGACTAACGAAACGAAGATCGAAACTGAAAAGACGGCGTGACAACTGGCTCAGCAGCGCAGTTATATATGCCCTGCGCAAACCAACAGCCCCCCTGGGGCCCACGTACCTACGGATAGGATAGCCGGTCTCACCTTGTCTTTTGCTGCTTTAAACTCGACATTTCTTCTCCTATGATACGTAAACGTTGTCCCTATGACGCGGACCACTTCTGTTCCAGCAGCTCCCACTCTCCGATAGACAGCTCCCAGAGACATGATGTTCCTGCACAGTTAGGCCAAACTACAAGTAGCGCAGAAAATAACGGCCCTGAAAAAACGGGCGTATCACGTACGGGCTGAATGCACTATGGCTCCACTCGTACGGCTAAGTAAATCAAGTGACTCTGAAAGAGAGACAGGAAATGGAGCCGACTATATCATAACACCAGGGGACCCACCCCATAGCTGCTGGTGGACTATCCGTGGCTATTTGGCCGAGTAAAGCCCCGAAGCGCATCCGGCCGGTACACGCCATATAGATATAACCCTCCAGGGGAGGCTCTCACCACAAATTTTCAATAAAAAGTTCATAGATGAATACGTGGTGCGACGTGAAAAATCTTAATCAGCTTTTAAAGGAGCAAGTTTTGTCTATAACCGAGGAGCTGCACCCGGCGGAATTACCGTTGGAGAAATACAATAAATATTAATAGACGCACCCCAAATGGGCAAATTTAGGAGACATGTATTTGGGGGGCAAATAACTGCCACTTATACCTATGTGAAGCGGACTCCTAGTATAAATGGCGACTTATGGGAGCAACCAAACGCCCATAGCCGGGGGTCATCAGATGAAGACAAGGAGCTTATTATCTGCTCGTTAGTATATCGAGGCACAGCACCAGCCGTGCGCACTTTAGTTGTAGGCACGTGACTGATACGAGCTCACTTTTCGATGTTGGTAGAAGACGCCTGAGAGCTAACAGAGGGCAAAGAGTCAGCTACAGACACAGGCGAGACAGATCGAGAGTGATCAGAAGTCTCCACTTTGCTGTTCATCTGTTTCATGTAGTCTCGAAATTCCTGCTGTTTGGAGGCAAACTCGTATAGCCGATCTTCATTTAGGGCTATGGTTTTCGAACGAGGGGAGTCGACGGCAACTGGTAAAGAAGAGCCGTTTCTCAAGCTTGTCTGGATGATTTTCGCGACATTAAGGTCATGCACTCTGCCTGAGAAGGTATGTTTAACCGGTCGTCTTAGGTACTTGTTTGAATGGGGAACATGGACTCGTTTGGGTGGACTTTTCGACTGAGGCGCCAGAGGTTTGGCTACTCGTTTGAGCAACTTGTGTTGAGACTCGTTCTGTCTTGGCCTTGAAGTTTTCGAATCTTTCAATGCAGGGAACCTCGCCACCAAGGAGTCGGAGAACTTGGGTGTAAAGGTGGTCGTAGGGGCGTTTTGTAGGGAGTTTTCAGTCATTTGAGGGTTGTAAGTAGAGAAAGAGAGCTATCGAGCGGTATATATCTTGGGTAAATTCGCCACCAAAATATCTCAGAGAGTTGAGCAAGACAACTTCTGCCTCATTTCCGAACCTTGCTAAGCTATCTGGCATGTCAGATGCAGGTGGATGTAATTTAAAGAGCAGCTAAAAATGGGGCAACCTGAGAAATGAGGAAAAGAACTGAGGGTAAACTGATAGCAGGGTGAAAAATCTGCAAATATATAAATGTGGAATTTCAAAAAATCATTCGCATTGGCCGAATTGGCTATACTAAGCTCCTCCTCCTCATTGTTCGTCATATCATTCATTTCTTATATACATTTTCACCCCTTAATAGCTAGGCTACAACTTACTGTCATTTCCAAACAGCTCGACATAAGCATCACCAAGATGTTTAGACAGATCAGAGGTCAACATAGCCCGTCCCTTGGCTTCGTACGCCAATCTAGACGTCTTTCGAGTGATACTGGAAGCGCCAAAAGCAGCAATGGTCATCAACCTATCCTCAGCAAGCTCCTCAGTATGCTCCCACAGATTATCCTGGTAAGCCTTCTTCCAGGCCAAAAATGTAGCCAGAGAACCACTGAGAGTATCTCCTTGTCCTCCAACACGCTTCAAGCCTCCCTGGATATCAGAAACCAGAGTTTCAGAGCCGTTTGAGATTCTATCAACCTGACCCTTTTGCAGAACAGTCACTCCTCCAAAAGCCTGTGCCAATTTAGTCACATCATGCTCATCAGTAGACTTGAGACCCACACTGTCCTGCAGTCTCTTGAACTCGACAATGTTAGGAGTGAGAACAGCTCTCTTATATCCCTTGATGATATCCGGATTGTTCTGGACAAGGAATAGTCCATCAGCGTCAATGACAATATGCAGGTTCTTCTTCTTGGCAGCCTCAATGACCCCAGTGACAGTCTCAATCATCAACTTATCTCTGCCCATTCCAGGGCCCACAACAATGACATGCACTCGGTCCAGAATACTGGTAGCTCTAGGAAGCAGGTCCTTGGCAGTTACTCCTGGAGCTGCAGAAGTAGACTCTTGAAGGTAAGGATGAACCATGACGTCTGGAGAGTATGCTTTGATGGAAGTAGAGGCGTCCTTGGCACACACAATGTGGCCCATATCCGCTCCAACAATCATACTAGCCAAGCATGAAAAGAAGGGTGCTCCTGTGTAGCTGTGTTAGCCCAGTCAATCTGATCAGTCCACTTTACGCAAGTTCTATACTCACTCTTCACATCCTCCGTAAACAGCAACTCTGCCAGCCTGTCCCTTGTGGAACGATTCCTTGAGAGGCGGGATAATGGCTCTCACCAGTCGAATGTTTTCTTTGAGTCCCATTGTGAATTGTAGTCGTCAATTGATGTAGAGGTCAAGTTGGAACATGCATGCCGCCTGATATTTTATGTGCCTGCCGTATCAGATGCTTCCATGATTGGGGTCTAACCTTAGTGAGGTCATCGGAGATCCGTCTTTTAGACAATTGAAGCTATAGACTGGAAAAAACGCCAAACGGCGCTTGACACCACCTGCAATAACAGTGCTAGACAAGTGGGGTTCCATGCTACGTCAATGCCGTCTGTCAGATCATACACGACTACAAGGTATACCAGACAGTCAGCCACAAGCAACCTCAATGGATAGCGTTTCAACCGTTGAGGTTGCTTATAAACTCCCTCTTTGCTCAATTAATTACTCAGCACTGTTTCTCTCGCTTCCCTTCCCCCACAAGACAAGCCGCTACGACCTTGCATACAGCCAATAGCAACCCATATGCAGAAGCCAAAAAAAGCCCGAAGTGGGTGGAAACCCAAAGGCACCCAACGCAAACCTAGAAGATATATAAGTAGACGTTTCGGAAAGCGTGCACTGTAGTCTTACTCACGCACAATGTTTTCTCTTCGAGCTCTGCGATCTGCTATCGTGTCCAAGGTGAGTATCCGACAAGCAGGATGAATTGGGAGGAGGTCCGGGTCACACTGTATCAGCCAGTGTTCTGAGTGTGGAGTTCTGTCTGACAGAGTGAGAAGTCTTCAAGCTAGTCAAGAGTGTCTAAGGCTGTTTACGGGTATCAGATTGCTGAAATACAGACTCCACGGCACTCACAAGGCTCAAACTGGTTAATTGGAGACGTTACACTCAGACTAGAAGGATATTATTCACCGTTTGTCAGCAGCTCAACGGTGTGACCTGGATCAAGCATGCAAGTGTGGATGGTGTTGAATGAAGGTGAAAACATGACAAGAGACCTGATACGACTCAATTGAGTCAATTGCGCACCGTGGGATTTTCTACATCCCCCACGATCAAAACCGCAACCATCACTCGACGTCTTACCCGCCCTCTCTTCGCTCACACATTACCCACACCCAATTGCGCAATAACCTCGCCCAACCTAATAGCTTATCCCAAAACCGTACCAGTGGGAAGCCACTTACACTCTTATACACCCCCCTAACACATAGCCTTGGGCCCCCATTGCTGCCACTTCTGTCGTCGCCGCCGCCGCCTCTTCTTACTACTTCTCCAACATGGCCATCTCCAACGATTCCAAGACTGCCACCCTCAAGGGTGATGACCAGTGGGTCGATCTCAAGCTCAAGTCCTCCAAGGACCTGTCCCACAACACCAAGTCTCTCATCTTTGCTCTGCCCACCGCCGACTCCACTCTTGGCCTGACCACCGCCTCCGCTCTGCTCACCAAGTACGTCACCCCCAAGGGCTCCAACGTTGTCCGACCCTACACTCCCACCTCTGACCCCGACGAGACTGGCGAGTTTGAGCTCATTGTCAAGGTCTACCCCGAGGGTAAGATGTCCAAGCACATCCACGAGCTCAAGGAGGGCGAGACCCTGTCCTTCAAGGGCCCCATCATCAAGTACCAGTGGCAGCCCAACCTCCACAAGGAGATCACCCTGATTGGTGCCGGAACCGGTATCACCCCTCTGTACCAGCTCATCACCGCCATCAACAAGAACCCCGAGGACAAGACCAAGGTCAACCTTTTCTACGGTAACGCTACTGAGGGCGATATTCTCCTCAAGAACGAGATTGACTCCATCGCCAAGGCCAAGCCCGAGCAGTTCAACGTCCACTACTTCCTCGACAAGGCTGACCCCAACTGGAAGGGCGAGTCCGGCTTCATCTCCGAGGAGTTCATCAAGAAGAACTCTCCTCCTTCCGATGCCGAGAACGTCAAGGTCTTCATCTGCGGTCCTCCTCCTTTCTACAAGGCCATCTCTGGCGGCAAGGTCTCCCCCACCGATCAGGGTGAGGTTGACGGAGCCCTCAAGAACCTCGGTTTCTCCAAGGACCAGGTCTTCAAGTTCTAAGCTAGTTAACTATATATGAATGACTATAGATACAATGTGTGTTTTGTGTAGTTTTGGGGCCAATTGAGTCGTCCATAGCATGTTGACATGGACCCGACAAACACGATGCATGTGCCTGTACGTATTGCAAACCCTAAAAACATAACTGAAGTGTGGTTATAGTGACGGCGTTTATACTAACAGCGGTGATTTAATGGGGTTACCTGTTGTTACACACAACGCCACTGAACTCGTAATCACTCAAACTGCCACCAGATTAGATTAGCCGCGGTGCCATCTCCACAAAAATCCAGTTTGTCAGCATGCTGAACTCTACCTTAGCGTGTATGAGCGTGTGATTGATTGCCAGATAGGAAGGTGTGATGAGGACTTTATTATACCCCACATGGGGGAACAACAGAGCCTTGCTATAATAGTGGCTTAATGGCACCTTGAGGGGTGTTTGTTATCATAGAGCTGCTTCTGGATGTCTGAAAGTACCATGGGCTGCTGTTTCAGGTTGGGTTTATGATAGCTGTTTGATGCTGGTTACGTTGTCTCATATCATTTTGTTGTGGGTTCTGTCACGGGTCTCTTCTTTTCTCTTCATAACTGAGCTCTCCTAGTCTCTATTGTTTTGTACCGTTACGACATCCCCACATCAGTCATGGATGCATGGAATAAAGTTCAGATCTTGTAATTTATCTGACAGTGCAGCAGGGCCCATCATACGCCAAAATGAACGTGTTTTTTGAAGGATGCTGTCATGGAGACCTCGACAAGATCTACAAACGGGTGGAGGAGTACAGACTGCCCGTGGATCTGCTCCTCATCGGTGGAGACTTCCAAGCAGTGCGAAATGAACAGGATCTGCTGTCTATGAACGTCCCTGCTAAATACAGAGAGATGCACGACTTTCACAGATACTACTCTGGTGAAACGAAAGCTCCTTATCTGACTATCATCATTGGAGGCAACCACGAGTCCTCAGGGTACATGCAGGAGCTGTACTATGGAGGATGGCTAGCTCCTAACATCTACTACCTTGGAGCAGCAGGAGTGGTCAACTACAAGGGTCTTCGAATTGGAGGAATTTCAGGCATTTACAACGACCGCAGCTACAAGACTGGACATCACGAGCGGGTGCCTTACGACAGTTCTACGATCAGAAGTGTGTACCATGTTCGAGCTCATGATGTCATGAAGGCTTCTCTGATTGACAATGGAATTGATATTTTCATGTCGCACGACTGGCCGGCTGGAATTGAGCATTTTGGCAATACTCAGAAGCTGCTGAATCAAAAGAAGCATTTCAAAATTGATGTCAAGAACGGCACCTTAGGGTCTCCTCCTGCTATGGAGTTGTTGCATAAGTTGAGACCTACTCATTGGCTCAGTGCGCATCTTCATTGCAAGTTTGTTGCTACTGTTGATCATGAGAAGGGGGCCAAAGAGGCTGAGAATGGGTCCAAGAGTGAGTCGACACCTGCTATCAAGAACCCAGATGAGATTGTCTTGGATGAGCTTGAGGAGAAGACTACGGAGGAGAGCACCAAAACTGATTCTGGAGAGATTGACATCGGTGAAGACCTCGACAATGGAGAGATTGATATCACAGAGGATCTGGGAGGGGAGATTGACATATCTGAAGACGTTGACAACGGAGAAATCGATATCATGGGTGATATCGGGGAAGATGCTGCAGCAACAGCGTCTGTATCTATTGAGAGAAAGCCCCTCGCTGCTAAGACCAACTTCCTGGCCCTCGATAAATGCCTTCCTAAACGACAATTCGTGGAGAGACTAAAACTCGACCACGAACCCACTTCTCAGAAACTCCAATACGACCCGGAATGGCTGTCTATCGTCAGATGCACCAACCATCTTTTCACTACATCTTTCAAACTACACCAAGCTCATCCTAAAACTGCTGACGAAAAAGAAGCTCTGCAAAAGATGGTCAAGGACGATTATGCTTGGGTCAAGGCTAACATTGTGGATAAAGGTAAGCTGGACATCCCCGACAACTTTGTCCAAACTGCCCCAGTCTATACTGGAGCTGATATTAAGAATGTCTCCCAGCAGAAACAGCTGCCCAAGTATAAAAACCCCCAGACGGAGCAGTTCCTTAAACTGTTGGATATCCCCAACAAGCTGTAACATATATAATTATTGCATATTTCATACGACAAATACTCTACATTGATTCACAGTAGCTACCGTACATTCATGTTCGCTTCGCTCACGTTCTCTACGATACATACGTTCATGCTCGCTTCGCTCACATTCACTTTGTTTACTTCCATTAAGGTACTTTTCATTTCATATACATGCTTAGTAGACAGACAGAGACCACACTTAGTAGACTCGCTTGGCGGGAGGAACGGTGGGACACTCGGCCTCATCAAGAGTGTGCATATTGACGGCTCGGTATCCGAGCTTGATCTCATCACCGGGCTTCTCCTGCCAAGAGAGGGTATGCTTCTGCCAGTTGACATCGTCTCGGTCGGGGTAGTCCTCTCGGGCGTGGGCACCTCGAGACTCCTGTCGAGCAACGGCGGAGTAGGCGGTCTGCATGGCACAGGTGAGCAGGTTCTGCAGCTCGAGGGTCTCGGTAAGATCAGTGTTCCAGATCATGGATCGGTCGGTAACACCAACCTGGTCAATGAGTCGGTCAACAGCAGTGATACCCTTGACACCATCCTCAAGAGACTCCTGGGTTCGGAAAACGGAGACATCCATCTGCATGGTTCGCTGCATCTTGTCTCGGATGGTAGCGGTAGACAGGGGACCGTCGGCGTTTCGCATCTTGTCAAGGTTAGCAATGGACTCGTAACCAATGTCAGCAGACACGGGGGGAAGAGGGGCACCGGGGGTAAGGGTCTCGGTGATTCGGTGGGCAACGGCTCGGCCGAAGACAACCAGATCGAGCAGGGAGTTGGCTCCGAGTCGGTTGGCACCGTGGACGGAGACACAAGCGGCCTCACCACAGGCGTACAGACCCTCGACAACCTTGTCCTTTCCGTTCTCGTCCTGGGTAAGGACCTCACCGGTGTATCGGGTGGGGATACCACCCATGTTGTAGTGGACGGTGGGGAGGACGGGGATGGGCTCCTTGGTGACGTCGACACCGGCGAAAATGGCGGCGGTCTCGGAAATACCGGGGAGTCGCTCGTGCAGAACAGAGGCGGGCAGATGCGACAGCTGCAGGAAGATGTGGTCGCCGTGCTGGCCAACACCTCGGCCCTCTCGGATCTCCAGGGTCATGGATCGAGACACGACATCTCGAGAGGCCAGATCCTTGGCGGTGGGAGCGTATCGCTCCATGAATCGCTCACCGTTCTTGTTGAGCAGGTATCCTCCCTCACCTCGGGATCCCTCGGTAATCAGACAGCCGGAACCGTAGATACCGGTGGGGTGGAACTGGACAAACTCCAGATCCTGGAGGGGCAGGCCAGCTCGGGTGACCATGGCCATACCGTCACCGGTACAGGTGTGGGCGGAGGTACAGGAGAAGTAGGCTCGTCCGTAACCTCCGGTGGCCAGAACGGTCTTGTGGGCTCGGAATCGATGCAGGGTTCCGTCCTCCTGGTTGTAGGCAACAACACCGACACAGGCGCCGTCCTCCATCAGCAGGTCCATGGCGAAGTACTCAATGAAGAAGTGAGTGTTGTGTCGGAGAGACTGTCCGTACAGAGAGTGCAGCATGGCGTGACCGGTTCGGTCAGCAACGGCACAGGTTCGGTAGGCCTGGCCTCCCTTACCGAAGTCCTTGGACTGTCCACCGAAAGCTCGCTGGTAGATTCGGCCCTCGTCGTTTCGAGAGAAGGGGACACCGTAGTGCTCCAGCTCGATAATGGACTTGGGGGCCTCCTTGGTCATGTAGTGGATAGCGTCCTGGTCTCCGAGCCAATCGGATCCCTTGACGGTATCGTACATGTGCCACTTCCAGTTATCGGGGTGCATGTTTCCGAGGGCGGCGTTGATACCTCCCTGGGCGGCAACGGTATGGGATCGGGTGGGGAACAGCTTGGAGATACAAGCAGTGTTGAAGCCAGCCTCGGCCAGACCGAAGGCAGCTCGCAGACCGGCTCCACCGGCTCCGACAACCACACAGTCGTACTCGTGGTCGACGACGGCGTACTTGGACGCAACGTGCGAGGGGGCCTCCTGGGCCTTGACGGGGCCGTTGGCGAAGACCTTGGCAACCACCGGGGAGGTGGAGAAGTGTCGAGACTTAAGAAGGGCTCGGGGGTTCTTGATAGCTCTAAGCATTTCTGGGTTAGTGGTTGTTCGTGTGGCATTGTGCCATTACACATGTTGTGCGTCACCTAGTTCGCTACAAACATCACCATGTTGCATGTCAACACTGCCTGACAAACGGCACTGAAAAACAGCATAAACAGAAGAAGCAAAGACATGGAGATACACCTCTGTCTGCTCTCCAAGTCCACACTCTCTATCACACCGCACTGCCCGGCTACTCCTTCTCCTTCTCATCTTGTCGCATATCTCCAACGCGTTCTTGCGTGTGAAAACAGCCCTTTTCAGGGACGGAAAAAAATGCCACGAGAATGGAGACAATGGGATTCTCGTCGAGAGGAGAATACACGGTGTCGAATGCCTTGTGGGCGTCGCAATACCCGCTGCTGAATTTGCTACTCACCGACTCAGATCGACTTGTATGGTCTAACCAAAAAGAGAGAGAGAAATAATCTGCGTGCGGCCAGTTGAAAGCCCACCGAGCTTAGGTAATGCGGGCCATTGGCCAATGACATGCGACCTAATACTCACCAAACAAAGTTTGGACACGTCCGGGATGAACCGGATCAAGATTCGCGGTGTTTAATTGGCGGGTTCGGCTGAGAAAAAGGTGATTTAAATATGTTTTAACGGTGCACGGGTAGCCTAGGCAGAGTTTTCCGAGTCCTCTAATGTGAAAACCAGCCTGGTACCCTGTCTCGGCATCCATGGTATTACACCCTCCATTCGCACTGGGTCCTATTGGGCTATCCTTAAAGCCTATAAAGTTTTCCGGAGAATTATTGTGGGGTGAAGACGGAGACACTTGTTAGCTGCCCCTTAACAGCAGGGCGTTTAATCAGCGGGAGAGGCGTCACGGCAATGTGCAGTCACGTGAGGCGTTAAAACGCGACTTTACGGCGTCCGTTAATCGTTGCGTGCAACTCTTTGCTCACATTGACCCCACAAGGTAGGGCGTGGTTGACTTCAATCTTTTGGTGTCAAATATGCCCAGAGGGTTAGGGTTGATAATATTGGCACTACTTGCTCGTATCCATACATTCAGACGGTGGGTTTAGTATACGCCAATTGATGGCCAATTGCGTTTGGTGTAATTCTAGAGGTTGCCTGTGAAACAAGGTGCTAAGAGTCCAAATGGAGAATATGCGTTATCTCCGTTTAGAGTTGGAAGATTCCATTTTGAGACATTGGTACTAACTCCTCATTAAGCCTGTTTATCTCGTTGGGAGGACGGATTTTCCAAGGACGAGGTTAGGGCGAAATATGCAGTGCGATGCAAGCCTTAAAAAATATCCAGCTACACCTTACAACATCACCAAGTATCCGTGTCACCAGGGGCTAATCCATCAGCCATGTTCATTCTCACGCGTTTCACAGACCTCATTCGGCTCGACCCCACCAGTTTTAAGAAGCCTCTCAACGACGCTATTGTGGACGAGATTAACAACTGTTACGCCAACAAAATCATCGATGGAGTGGGTCTCTGCATCTGTGTCTACGATCTGATTGCCGTCGGCGAGGGACAGGTCATGTCCGGCGACGGAGCTGCATTTACAAAAATCACCTTCCGAATGGTGGTCTTCCGACCGTTTGTCGGAGAGGTTATGGAGGGCTGGATCTCCAGCTGTACTGCGGAAGGAATCAAGGTGAAGATGGAGTTCTTTGACGACATTTTCATTCCCGCGCACCTGCTTTTTGAGAACTCGCAGTTTGTCGCTCGAGAACAGGCCTGGATGTGGTGTCCTGATGAGGAGCAGGAGCTGTTCTTGGATACCAACGAAAAGATCCGGTTCCGAATCGAGCAAGAAAAGTTCCAGGACCTGCCTCCTCTCAAGCAGGGATACGCTGGAAGCGCGACTACCAACGACGAGGCGGACCCTGAGAAGCCTGGCGTGCCTCCTTACTCGCTGATTGCCAGTTGCCAGGGTGAGGGTATGGGTCTGGTTTCCTGGTGGGAATAATTGTTGGAGGGAGGATATGCATAAAAAAACAAACACGACAAAAAAACGGTTATGGGCTGCTGTGTTCAGCATTTATATATAGATAGACATGACAAATCGCATTTTATTATTACCAAACTGTAGAGAACTTCCACTTCTTCATACTGTAAACTAGACTTGCCTACTTTAAGGGTTGTGCTTAGAACCGTTACAGGAGCACTCTACTACAACATACATGCTACATCTTTACTATTATCATAACATCATCTATTACTAACCAGCTACTCTAGTTGTACTGCATGTACTGAGAAGTACTGCTGAACTTGAGGTTACCCTTAATGACCTTCTCCACGGCAGCAAGGAAGTCCTTCTCAGTGGCAACCTTTCGTCGAGCTCGAATGGCAAACATACCGGCCTCAGTGCAGACGGATCGCAGCTCGGCACCAGTGGAGTTGGGACACAGACGCGAAATGAGCTCCCATCGGATATCTCGGTCTACAGACATGCTCTTGGAGTGGATTCGGAAAATGTTAGCTCGGCCCTCGAGGTCGGGAAGTGAGAACTCGACCTTTCGGTCAATTCGTCCAGGTCGCAGAAGAGCGGGATCTAGCGTGTTGGGTCTGTTTGTGGCAAACATGACCTTGATGTTTCCTCGAGGGTCGAAACCATCGAGCTGGGTGATGAGCTCCAACATGGTTCGCTGAACCTCGTTATCTCCTCCGGCTCCATCATCGAATCGGGCTCCTCCAATGGCGTCGACCTCATCGAAGAAAATGATGCAAGCCTTCTTGGTTCGGGCCATTTCGAACAGCTCTCGCACCATTCGGGCACCTTCTCCGACGTACTTCTGAACCAGCTCGGATCCAATGACTCGGATGAAAGTGGCGTCGGTTCGGTTGGCGACAGCTCGAGCACACAGAGTCTTTCCGGTTCCGGGAGGGCCGTATAGCAGGATACCCTTGGGAGGGTCGATACCGAGGTTGACGAACCGCTCAGGCGACAGCAGAGGCAGCTCGACAACCTCTCGCAGCTTCTCCAGCTGCTCCTTGGAACCTCCAACGTCCGAGTAGGTGACATCGGGCTTCTCCTCGACGGTCATCATGGTCACCGAGGGGTCGATTCGAGGTGGCAGAGGCAGCTGGATCTGGTACTTGGACCGATCAACACCCACTCGCATGCCCTCCTCGATATCTGTGGGCGACACTCGGTCTCCGAGCGACACGACAAACTTGGCGATCTGCTTGACGTTGATGACGTACTTGCTCTTTCCAGGGTCCTCAGCGGTCTCGATGATCTTGGTGCATCGGGCGACCTGAAGAGGGTTCTCCTCGCTCATTCGCTGCTTGTCCATTTGTGTGTCCCACAGGTGGTGGGGCGCGAGACCCGTGTCGGACTCCTTGATGCCGACCTTCTCCTGGATGCGTGCTTGCATGTCCTTGATGTCCTTCTCAATGTTCTTGAGGGCCGTTCCGTAGGGAGCGGTTCCATACGTTTTCAGAACCTGGATATCGCCCTCGGACAGAGGGATGATCTTCTCCTGTGGGGCGTCCTCGTCGGCGGGGGCCTTGTACTTTTCCCAATCGGCTTTTGGTGGCATTGTGTGTGTTGATGTTGTGTCGTGTGGTGGTGAGGTGGGTTGTGAAGGTGGCAATGTGCATGCGTGTTGGGACTTAGTCAGCGGTGGCGAGATAACGATTTGGGGGGATGAGGTAATTGAGGCAGTGGCAATGATGAGAGAGGAGAGAATTGATGCTGATTTGGTAAAATTGTTTGATTTATATATTTACTCGTTCTACGACATTCCATAACCTGTCCTCAAGATAAGCCACATCAAGCTCATCAAACAAACTCAAACTCCCAAGGTGGTGGGTAGTAGTTAGACTTTTCTTGGAAGCTCAACTAGACCCTTCAAATCATGATAACATGCAGATGGAAAACATCTTCACCACCACCACACCACCCATGAATGTCACAAGCGACGAATAAATACTTCCCGCCCGACTACGACGGCAAATCTAGCGCCAACCAGCTAGCTGGCGCAAACCCACGCAAAAATACAGTCAGATTTGAGCTTCCCATATCCGCCAAATGCCATGGCTGTGAAAAATCCATAGCCCAAGGAGTACGCTTCAACGCGGTCAAAACACGCAACGGCAGCTACTTGTCGTCTCCGATCTGGCGTTTTTCAATCAAGCATGCGGAATGTGGTCATCCAATCATCATCGAGACGGATCCGAAAAATACCACTTATATCGCTGTGGAGGGAGCTACTTTCAGACCGGTTGTCAAGACAGAGGATGAAGTGCCAAGCAACCCGTTTGAAGCTGTAGAACGTGAAGTTGAGAAACAAAAGGTGGAAAATGCTCGAGAGCTCAAGAAAGAGCAGGATGAACTCAACGGGGAAACTGCTACTTGGTTCAAATCGTCTATAATGTCTGCTGAAGATTCAGCCAAGGCTACTCAGAAAATGTACGATGAACATGGTGATAAAGCAAGACTACACCAGGATATGTCGTACCAAATGAGAAACAAGTTTCGGAGCAAAAAACGAGCTCTGGAGGCTCAAGACAGCAAAGATATGGTTCTCAAGAACAAAATGGGGCTGTTACGCGACTTGCAGCTGGCTGATGAGGCTCAGGTTATAGTTCCGTCTTTAGAGAAGGGTCTTATGGCTAAACAGGATCTTAAATTAAAGACGTTGACTCATGGGAGTTTGTTTGACTCTAAAGAAGAGGGTTCTTTAGCTCATCAGACAAGAGAGCTGTCTAAATCGCTACAAGCAAAACCACGTCAAAAGCTGAAACTCAGAGGTGTCAAGAAGCCTCAGAAGTAACTGTACATACAACATAATTATTTATTCTACCATTTGTCTTTTATATGGCACCTGCCTCTATCATTAAGTACATACTGTTTATATCTCCCCATGCTATTAACCAAAGATTCGGAGACCGTCATCAGGGATGACCAGCTCCTCGCTATCTCCAGACTCCTTCTCCTTCTCCTCTCCATCATCGTCCTCGTTGAAGTTGACCTGCTGACCAAGTAGACCGGCAAACAGCTCATCAATCTGGTCGTCCTCCCAGGTAAACACCGGTCGGGGTGCAGCAAAGTTCTGCACCTTGTCCTGCACGTGGTACCGCAGTTTTCGGCCCTTAGATGCTCGTGTGTCGACCGCCTTCTTGGTCTTGGCCTTGGTGGCCGTCCAGGTCTTGACTCCGCTGCTCTGGTTACCGGAATCCACCATTCGTCGGTCAATCAGGTCCTTGAGCAGGTTTCGGTAGAAGTCAGAGTCGTCAAAGACGTAGTAGTTCTCTCCCTCAGCATCCTGAATAGCTCCCATCTGCTCCTCTCCGAGAATAACCACATTGGATCGGTTCATTCGGGTTCGCTTGACAAGTCGGTCCATATCAGCAAGAGTGGCAGCCACCTGGTTGGCAGACGACTGGTTGAGAGCCTTGAACTTGGACGAGTTGAGAGCTGTGGCAGCAGAAGAAGCCTGCACCTTTTGCGACCATTTAGTGAGCACAGAAGTCTCGTATGCCTTGAATTCATTATCAAGTTTCTCCATGTTATCAAGAGTAGCCTCAAAGGTTCGCTTGGTAGACAGCTTGACAGCGTCAGCGTCAAAAACATGCTCCTGAACAGCCATGTTGTATCGCATCTTGGCTATTTGCGAAATGAAGTCGGACAGCTTGGACTTTGTGTCTTGCAGCGAGTTGGCCTCGGTCTCAAAATCCTCGGCCTTGTCCTCACTGATGGGGAGAGCGTTAGCGGACTGGACAGCCTTCTGGAATGTGATTCGAGCATCAAGAAGCGTCTCGTAGAGATCTGTCTGCTTCGAAATGGCGAATCCCTTTTGTGCGTCCGAAACGGTAGCCTCCTTGGCCTGTTTCTTGGCGGCCTTCTGTTCCTCTCTCAGCAGTTCCTTGAGGGTAGCTCTAGCTGAACTGTCGTTTTCGTTCTCAGACAGTTCCTCATCGGAGTCCTCCTCCTCCTCCTCGACCTCCTCAACTTCCATATCCTCACCATCCTCCTCATCATCCTCCTCGTCATCCTCAGCCTCATCATCAATGAAACCGTTACCCTCATCACTCTCATCATCATCCTCCTCCTCCTCATCTTCATCATCACTGCCAATAAACCCGTCAGCTCCGTCACCCTCCTCATCGTCATAAAGCGCCTGCCTGCTGACCTTGCCGGCCATGTACTTGGGGTTCAGAGCAGGAGCATCATCTCTGATTTTACTCTTGCCGACCTTGACGTAATGCTCGGTAGCCAGATCACTGTCGTAGTCCACATCTCCACCGCTCTCAGAGTCGTCGTCTCGGTCCTGAAAGTTCTCGATATCCACGTCCTTGGGCTTGGGGTTCGCCAGCTGCGAAATCTGCTCGGCCAGGGATAATTTCGCCATGTTGTGTGTGGTGTTCTGGGTGTGCCTGTGCTCTGCCAAACTCAGCTCTAAAAAATATTTCAACCTTCCAAAATTTACCCAAAATTTCCCTATCTTGCATATGCAGGGTAACCCATGGGAGAGAGGTCAAAGGCGTAATAGTCAGCTGTTAGAAGGGAAACAAGCCTGAAAATTGCTTTAAACATGGTTAAACAGTTATTTTCCAGCTTTTCCCCCTTTTTCCCATCAACTTTCACAATTTCTTCGTTTCGTCCTTCACACACTCATAACCTGATCCTCCCAACTGCATGAGAAAGGCACCCCATCTCCTCATCTCTCATTACCATAGACATGGCGAAACTGCCGACTAACTGGAAACAAAAGTACCTCAAGTCGCAGGCTGAGGCCCGCACAAAGAAAATCACAGCCTTGTCGCCTATTGAGGTGCGAAACGGAACGAGAAAATCGCTCCAAAAAGCCCTGGCTGAAGCGGCTGATGAAGATGAAGAGGATGACGAAATTTCAACCCAGGTGGCAAAAGATATCGAGCAGCGGCTGTTTGATATCCATGGAATTTCGCAGGAATACAAATCAGCCGTTAGAACGAGACTCGTGAGCTTAAAGAGTAAGAACTCCACTATAGCGGTAGAACTGCTGTGTGGCGCTATTGAGCCTCTGGCGTTTGCAGAGTACACTGTTGAGCAGTTAAAGTCGGACCAGAGGAAAAAAGAGGAACAAGAGCTGAAGGAGGAAAATATGAGACAAGCTACTATGGAGAAACCCACCAAGGAGGATATCAACATGTACAAAGACGGAAGAGATAGAGAAAAGTGGGGTGTCTCGAGATCAGCTGCTGCCATTGATGATGACGAGTGAACTAACTTATAAGCCTAACTACAACTACTGGCTACGTGTATAATATGTGTATAATATGTATAATAATAAATCATTTTCCCTATATCCTCCTCTAGTCATCAATAGTGATAACATCATCTGAGTTAGCCTTAGTGCTAGGCTCCACAGACTCCGACTTTTCCTCCTTCTCCTCCTCGGTGGACTTTTCAGTCTCACCCTCTCCTTCTTCAGGCTCAGCAGTGCACTGACTAGCATCAGCCATTTCGACATCGGACTTTTCAGGCTCTTCGGTCGTCTGTTTCTCCTTGTCCTCAGAGCTAGAACGAGTACCGTTACTAGAAGAGGCAGCGGGGGGACCTCGAGTGGTAACGAGCTTGATGTTCTCTCCGACCTTGCTGGAACACGCCTTGATGAGGTTGGTAGCTCGTAGCAAGATATCCTTTCGAGTGACTCTCGTCTTCTCCTTCTTACCATCATCCTTCTTAGCTGGGGAAGTAGAAGAAGGAAGAGACTGAGCAGCAAACTCGAATTTTGCTCCATCGAGAACAACAGGAGTGGAAGAGCGGCTCTTGTCTGCAAGCAGAGAAGTTCCAGCATACTCAATGAGCATCTTGAGGTACAGGCACACCACGGTATCGTCAACTACACCAGTAGAACCGAAACCGTTGTTGAGACGTCTGAACTCAGAGGCGTAGTAGAGCAAAGACAACAAGTACGAAGCAGGCTCAGAACTCTTGGTGATCTTGTCCTGAAGACCCTGAGCAATTCTGTCAAAGTTGTCAAACTGAAGAGACGGAATGATAGCATCGGGCAGCTTCTCAGGAATCTTGGTAACTCGCTTCATTAGAGCATTAGAAGTGAGACAAGTAAACTCCCAGGCCTCGAAATGGTTCACCATACCATTGTTGAACCGACGCAGTTTCTTACCGATAGTAGTGATAGCATCAGTATCGTCTGTCTTGTCGAGTAGAACAACAAAAAACATGAGATAGTCAAACACGTACTGGAAGTGCTTTCCTGCTCGCTCAAAGTCAGGCTTCCAAATATGCACCGGCGACTTGCTCTGGTTCTTGAGGTTGAAAAACGGCACCATTTCGTCCTTGGCACTTCGGTAGTCGCCAAAGATCTCCTTGTGGATTCTGGCAATCAGGAACGGAGGTCGATGGTGCCACTTTCGCTTGTCCAGCACCTTCATTCGTCGCAGAGTCTCCATACAAGATTTGTAAAACTTGACCTCAATACGGGTGAGTGGTTTCTTGACAGGAGCAGCCACAACCTGGGTCTGAACAGGAGCAGGAGCAGGAGCAGGAGTAGATTGGTCATCGATGGAAATAGGAGATCCCGATGTACCTAGAACAGCTGCTGTAGGAACACCAGGGGCACCAGCAGTAGGAGCAGCAGGAGCAGGAGTATCCTCCTTCTCTTCCTCCTCATCTGAAGACTCCTCCTCAGAACTAGACTCGTCTGAGAGATCAGCATCATCTCCCTGGTACTCAACGAAATGAGGGGTTCTCTTGAGCTCCTTGTACGCCTCAGCAGCAGTCAGTTTGCCCTTCTTCACTCCCTTGTAGAGGTAAGCCACCAGCTTGTAGTGAGGCTCTAGGAGGATATCTCCGTTGATCTTATCAGGAGCAATAGCAATGGACTTTTGAATGTCACTGAGAATAGCAGGAAGCGTCTTCTTCAGCTTACTGTATACCTTTGAACGCAGGTAGTAAGAGTACCAGTCGGGAACACAGTCCTTGCTGTTGATGGCAATAGTGAGACAAGTTCGAACAACCTGATAACACTGCTTTCTTCGAGGAAGAGACAGGTTCTGACGCATGTACAGACCCTTCATACCGCAAAAGATTTTGTTGTCGGCTTGTCTGAAGGATGCTCCATGAAGAGGGTTGGCAGTGGCTGAGTAGAACAGTTTACTGAGGAACAACCACTGGGACTCTTTCATGACAGCATTGAAGAAGGCTCTGAGTTGAGGGTTGGCAGGTTTCTCGTCTCGTTGCTGAAGCATCAGATTGACTGAGTTGAGACCACAAAGCAACGCCTTTCGCTGGTTGATGTTGACAATGGAGTTTGGAACATCCAACTTCTCAGCACTCCACATGAGATCATCCTCTGTCAGCATCTCGTACGCATTGGCAATACCAAACCAAGACTCGTAGCGGGTAGGTGAACAGAGAATATCGTTTGTGAAAAACTTGACAGCAGCCTGGAGATCTTCAGTACGGCCAGGAGCAGCAGACTTTTTACCAGACCGGAATTTGGCCAAAGCAAGCATACCTTGGATGCAGTAAAAGCCGCCTGTAGAAGCAGCCAGAACGGGGTCTGTGGAGGTCATGAAAGGCAAGAACGACTCTCCTCGAAGACTGCCTTCAATGTAACTCCAGGTAACTGGAGCAACAGAGAATCTGCCAAGCACGTTCATGTTATGACTGGTAGAAACAACAGCCTTGTCTGGATCTCCAATGGCTTCGTAGAGTCTGTCAAGCACAGCTCTGAGGTCAGCTCTGATGCTATGAACACTTGAAGGCTTTCTGTAGACCATGTTCATGATAAAGTCCTGGAAAGCCAAGCCGTCAGACCGTTTGAGAGCACGAGTAGTAGCTCCATGGTCTGTAGGATGGTAGTGTTCGTTAGCCAGTTGAATGCCGAATCTGCATCTGATGTTTTGCAGCAAGTCAGCTTCAGACTCGTTCCACTTCATTCTCACAATCTCATCCAAAGTGAGATCGATGAAAATACCGTTGGCAAAGGAGCAGCATTTTCGAGCTCCCAGATCCTCATGGACGATGGAGAGAATATCGTTGAGAGTAGAGATTGTAGTTTGAGGCAGGTTCTCGTCCAAGCCGTTCATCAACTGACGGAACAAAATGTAGAAGAAGGTCCACAGTTTGACCATCATAGTCTGGAACTTGTCAGAGGCCTTGTCCCACAGGAAAGGAGTGGGCTCTTCAGCGTTACGTCTGTCGTAGAACTGGTTGAACACTTGAAGTAGACGCAAGAAAGATAAACACAGCTGAGCCAGTTCATGGATCTTTTCTCGGCTCACAGACTCAAGCAAAGCAGGTGTATCTCGACAGATCTTGGCCAGGTTACCAACAGTATCGTTCATGGTGCTGAGAGTACGCAGTAGAATCGTATGCCGCTGGTTAGGGTTCATGTTTCTGTACCCATCGGTCTCCAGCTCATAAGACAGAGAAGTCAGCATCTCAATATATCCATCGACAGAAATACGCTGCTCACCAGACTCATTGTAGGCGTCCAAGAGCAAGTACCACAGCTTATGCTTGAAGTCAATAGAAGCATGCTGCAGGAATTCTCTCGCTGAGATAGCCTCCTTATCGTCAGTAGAACTGCCTCCTTTCAGAATACTCTCCAGCATCTCAATTCTCGTACCGATATCTTCATCAGCGTCAGGAGAAAAGATCTTGGCAAAAGTGGAAGCCACCTTCAGCTTAGAAATCTGACCATTCACAGAGTCCAAACTGAGAGTCTGAATATGAGGAAAGTTGACAAACCGGACTGTGAGATTAGGAGCTTCTTCCTGAAGCTGAATCTGAAACTCCTCGTAGTTGTTTCGCATTCGAGAAATCTCAGCTTCGTCACATTGACTGAGAGAAAGTCGTACCCAAGTGTGTCTCAGTTCGAGTTCAGTCACAGACAACTGTCTGCTCTTGCACATACTCAGGAGAGTAACGACACACGACTCCCAGGCGAGTAGCCGCTGATGCAGGGTCTTCTTGTGCCACTCTCGGTCTCTGATGGCCGTCTTTGTCAACTTGCTGGGGTTCTCTGTGATTCTCTGTTTATCAGCAATGATCTCATTGGCTACCAGTTCGTATCTTGCTTCAGCCAGGTTGAGCTGCTGCTTGATGTGTTCATCAGAGTGAGTTTGGCCGTCAAAAAACATTTGTCGCACATCTCGCAGAATCTGAGGTTCCAGGTGGTTGAGAATGATCTGAATAGAAGCAATGAGCTCCGAGGGCCAGATTTCATCCACCAACGAAGAGTTTCCCAGCAACGACTCAATAATCTTGAACCGAAAGTCAGACAAACTGCACGATTCAGACATTTCCTCAAGAAACTTTTCAGGCGAAATACTCAAAACATTGCAAGGAGCACCGTAGTCGTCGTCAACTTGAGCAGCAGAGTCGAGAATCTGAGTAACAGGCACAGACAGGTTGGATTCAGGGGCAGAACTCATCTTGAGGAAGAGCTCAGCTCCCTGCTCACCCCAGTTGGAAATAACAGCCTTGAAGTCTCTGTAGAACTCCTCCTCATTATCGAGTTTTGCGATATCGACAAACTGGAATTTGAGATCCAGACCACCCACAAACGACGTGATGTTGTTGAAGAAACCCGGATCAACTGTTTGCTCTGGCTCAGCGGGCTCATCAGCTCCTCCTCTTCCTCTTGTTCGTTTAGAAGGAGGTTGAGCAGATGACGAGTCAGCTGGTCGTTTAGCCACAGCCGTAATCTCCTCTGTCTTCACAGTGGCTTCTTTAGGAGGTTCACTCTTGACAACCTCAGTCTTGACCTCAGTCTTGGGCTCTTCACTTCCATTAACCTCCTCCTTCTCACCATTCTCCTCTGGCTTCTTCTCGTCCACCTTGTCCACATCAATCTCAACAATCTCCTCCACTTTAACAGTACTGTCCACAGCCTCCTCTGTCTTGACCTCCACCTCCTCTTCCGGTTTATCAACAGCATCCACCATTTCCACATCATCTTCCGGATCCTCCAGGTCCTCCAGGTCCTCCTCATCCACCAGTTTTCCATGCACACTCGAAATCTCCACTCCAATCTGCAGGTATGGGTCTCTGATAGTCACTCCATTAATCACCTTCTTTCGTTTCGTCAATCTATGCAGAGAATCATGAAGGCCCTTGCAAATACCTCGCCATGAAGGCACTCCAATCTCCACCACCAGTTCACTGCCTCGCCACGTGTCCTTGTAGTCCTTTAAGGGAGGAGCTTTGAACTGTGTCGGTTCGATCCATGAAATGTACTTTGGTTTTTTGGCTGCACCGACATCAGTCACCTGAGAAGACATGAGCGAGTACATGCTGGAGTCCATGGAAACGTAATCCTGCAGCTCTTTAGCCATAACCACCACTTCCTGCAGAATTGCAATTTCCTCGGGGTTTAGAAAATCGTGATTTAGCAGACTCTCTGTAAAGGTGAAGATTCTCGAAGGAGAAGTGACAATGCATTCCAGAGCGAATCTCGACAGCCGTTTCAGGCCAATGATATTAGCCAGGTCGCTAAACAGTTTCAGAAACGAGTCATCAGACTCATCCACCAATAAAGCGTCGGCAAACTGCACCAGAATATCCTGCAATTGGTCTCTGATCTCGACTGTCGTGAGGTCGTCCAGGTTGTGCGACAGGTGCTCCAGCAGCAAAATGCCGTGGTTCTTGTACGCCAGGTACTTTAGTCGGCCCACAGTAGGGGATAGGTTGTTGTCGTCCACATCCAGATGGATCACGTCGATTTTGAACAGCGCGTCGTATAGATCAAAGGCATCGTCGAGTTTGCCCTGTCTTTGTGCGTGTAGGGCCTTTTGGAAGATTTTGAGACCCTCTTCAATCTGCGTTAGAAAAGCGCGTGGCTTAGCTAGGTGGTAGTACTCACTTGAAGCTCCCTAGTATGTTCTTCTGCCGAAGACAAGGAGTAGTCCTCCAGGGCGTTGAGAGGAATGAAAGATGACTGTGTTAGTGTGTTTCGTCTGGTTTGATTGTGGTATACTCACCATCCCTGGTGTGCCTTCTGGCTAGTGGTGGTATGAATGAATATGCGGAGGTTTAGTTTCACCTGCATGCACTTTCGCCAATAGACTTTGGTGAAATTTACTGAGCGTAACCTATTCAGCATGAGATACTACGCCGAGTACCTGCCCAATGTGGGCCAGGTGAGTGTCACTTTTGAAGGGAATGACGGATCGGAGGTTGTGGCCCACCCTGAGTCCGTCACTATTGGAAAAAACACCGTTCCTCTGCCTGCAGAGATTCAGGTCAGGGAGATGCCGCCTGTAGGACGTCTCAACACGCTACGGTTCCGAGCGAGTCCTGACGCTGCTCAGGCTGCTGTTTCCGACCAGATTGACTCGATCCACATTGATTCCCCGTACGGATCTTCGTTTGTGCGCAAACTGCCTGCTGGAGCAGTGCTTTGCGATAGGGAGGGCAAGCCTATTCTAAATGCTGCCTTGGACACTTTTAGGCTGAGAAACATGCCTTCCGAGCACTGGGCAGAAATGATGGATTTCTGGCATTGTCATAAACCACATGAGAAATCGGCGGGGTTTAATCCTGCATACGCTGTTTCTCAGTTCAAGCCGAATAAGGGGGAGATCTTGTTTGGTCAAGAGTACATTATGGTTAATAAGGAGGATATGAAAGGGGAGCATACAGTTGGTAAAGAAGAGGGAGATGCGGTTAAAATCCCAAAATGGAATCTGCAGTTTCTGACGACTGAAGGACATGTCATTAGAGTGGACCCTGTTCAGGTACTACTGTTTAGTATGTCTGAACTGACCAATTCACATGCTTCTCATCAGTTTTTGTTGTGTGACGAAACTCAGAGTGACGCTGATGTCAAACCAGCAGCTTTGGTGTGGATCTTCAACAGAAACCTGACTTATACATTGTCAGGAGTGGAGGGTAAAGAGCAAGGAACAAAGGTGTATTATACAGTTGAGCCTAGTTTGATTACTGAACTGTCAGAAGGCAGAGACCAGGTTGAACAGATCTACTACCCCAAATGGGTTCTAGATTTGTTTATTGGACGACTACAGAGCTCCAATTCTCTTCTTCCTGAACAGAGCAAAATGTTCCTTAAATGGCACATGGGTTTGTTAGACGGAAGGAAGGTCAAGTAGATTATTTATTGTAATTAATTATATTAAACGAATGTTAGTTATTCTATGTCACTCTAATTAGATGGAGGAGAAATGAGTGCCGAAAATGGCAGATCGCAGTTTAGGAGCCACCTGTTTTCGGCTAGCCTTGGCGTTGTTCTGCTGGAACACCCACAGGTTTCCAGACAGGTCTCCAGAGTCGACCTTGATAGGCTCAAGTTCCAGATCATCAGAAGAAGCCAGGAACTTGTCAACACCATCATTGCATCCCTTGGGAGAGTAGATGATCATCTGACGAGCATGTTTGCCAGTATCAGCAAAAGAGTAGGAGGTCATAGTCACATGAACAGTAACCGAGTTCTCCTCGCAAAAGTTGTGCAGCTTGGGGAAAAACTCGGGGTCCTGTTTGAGAATGTTCTCGAGGTCCAAAACCACTGTGCTCATTCCCAGCTTGGTTCCGTTCTCGGCCCAGTCCTTGTAGTCCTTTCGGAGCATCTGAACGGCATCAAAGCCGGAAAGATCTCGCTTCTTCTCGTCCAGAGTCTTGTAGAACGACTTGACGTCCTTGCTGGTGGCAAAAGCTGAAATGGGGCTCAGAGCTTTGGTGATCAGATCATAGGCTTCAGTATCGTGAGCCTCGACCTTGGACTTCATGTTGGAGGTATCGATGAGAAGAGGAGCCAGTGCGAGCTCATTGAGAGCAGAATCGGCAGCAATCTTTCCCTCAAGACCATTGAGAGTCTTGTTCCACCAGGTGTAGACCAGAGACGAGCAGGATCCGTTCTTGGTCACCAATCTAGGGTGAGCATCCTTGTACAGACCCTCGTCATCATGATGGTCAATGACTCCAATGACTTTATCATTGAGCTCAGCCAGCGAAGCAGTGACCTTGTTGTGGTCCACCAGAGCCAGAGAAGCGTGTTTGAGCAGCTGGGGAGTCAGATCGTCGAGGAACAGAAACGAGTTGTCCTTGATATCGAGTTTAGCAAGCAACCAAAGAAAGTCTCGTCGGAGCAAAACGTCCTGCTTGGGAATGTTGATCAGAGGAAACACATCCACCTTGGACTGAGAAGACGACAAGTAGGCGTAAAGAGCAGACGAAACGCACGAGTCAATGTCGGCGGACTCGTTACCAGAGACAATGGTGAAGGCTGCAGGAGAGGCCTTGAGAGCGGCCCATTTCTCCGCGACTTTGCCGAGATAAGTTGTGATGGACATTGTGGTTGATAGAAAGAACCCGGTCGCTTTATATCAAATCCAGAGTCGTAGTCCTTACGTTTACTTCATCGACACCTCCCATCCCCGATGCTTATGCACAGTTAAACTTTTTTGAAAATTCAGATTAGACACTGGGACCCTCAAAACTCACTGCACCTTCCCCAAGAACACACAGCACACAATGGAATCCGCTTCTGCCTTCACCCCCCAGTCCCTCGAGTCTCTCGACCAGAACTCTCGACAGGAGATTATCCAGTTCATGGAGTCCGAGCGATCCAAGGCCAAGATCCAGGAGACCGTCCACACCTTCACCAACCTGTGCTGGAACAAGTGTGTCAAGAAGGTCAACTCTGCCCAGCTTGATGGTACCGAGCAGCAGTGTGAGTATCCTCGAGAAGACAAAATGACGTGTCGAAATTTACTAACTTAGGCTTCACCGACTGTGTCGGCCGATACCTCGACACCAACATTGACATTGTCAAGATGTGAGTATACGAAGGAGAGTAGTAGCAACCGAGAACAAACTAACCCCAGCATCCAGCAGCAGCAGTAAGCAACATGTATATAGTAATGTGATGATAACCAGTGTGAAGAAGATGTATGTCTGTATCTATATTGTAGCTGTGTGATTTTGATGTTCGTTAAGGTAGACCTCAATTTCACCACCAAGTTTAACTTCATCATGACTTCACTAGAGGAAATACGACAGAATCCACTCACGCCAGAGGACCCACAATTCGCTCAAACGGTGGCGAATCTCAATCAACAGGTGGAGACCAACTCAGAGCCCGAAACAGCAGCTCTTGCAGCAACTATTCTCGCAGAATGGGGTCTTCCTGTTACTGCAGTGCTCAGTGAAAAACAACGGGAAAACGTCTGCAGACAGCTCTACAACCAGCTGAAAGATCTGTTCACGTCGTCGGGCGCCAAGGATAGGAAGGAAAGGTTCAAAAATGTTGCTGGGTTTACTCTTTCCAATGAAGATGATACGAAATACTCCAACGCCTCAACTGGTGCCTTAGTTCAACTGATCCACCTGTCAGAACAATCGAAACAGCTGGCACAAACATACATTTCGTTCATTTTTCCGGCGGTGCTCAATCTGTGCGATTACCACGAACCCAGCGTCAAAATCGCGGGAGCTGAGTGTGTTCTGGCATTGTGTGAAGGAGAGAACTATAGAGCCTTGGTGAAACAAATGAGACTATCACAGGTGTTTTGGGACGCTCTACAACCGCATTTGTCGTTCTTACCACCTTCTACTGAAGAAAAGGTCGCTGTTCCGTTACAACAAATCACTTACAAGGCTCTTACTCCTCTGTATCTCATGATGAAACAAGGTACCACCGAACCCACTCTAAAAGACCTCACCCTCTTAGACGAACTTCTGCAACAGGTAGTTCGAGGTCTGGACTTGTCTTATATCCGTACCGTCAAAACCCTTCTAGCTGCCCTAAACGGCATTGTGGATCTGTTTGGAAAGTATGTTGCATCTTATAGTGCCGAGCTGGTGGTGGCCTGGACTCCTATCATGGAGGACCCGTTTGCCACTGCCGATCTGTCGCTTCTTGAAGCCTGTGGAAACAGTATATTGCATTTTCTAAAGACTGTTCCGGAGACTTCAGTTGAGAGACATGCTTTGGAGGTGGCTAGAATAACGGCTATTGCTCTGGGTAATGTTAGGAAGGAGGAGACAGGGAAGAGAGATTCAGCTGAGAAGGTGATGATGGATATCTTTGATCAGCTGATTGCTGTTCAGCCTGATATTGTTGCTATCAGGGATTTCAAGTAGACATTAGACTGTAAGGGAATAAGCTGATTAGCTTGACTTGCAAATATATTTATTTATCTTTATTCTATTCTAAATTGTATATGGTCTATTTCTCAATCGTTAGCCACTGCTTGGCAAAATCAGTAACCGACTTGTCTAGAGGGATCAAGTTGTAGTTCAGCAACTTCAGCGTCACAGAGTTGTCAATATTGGCCATTGAAGCAAACTGCTTCTCTTTAACAGCCTCATCACATGTAGCCAGCTGACCCTTGAATTCAGGCATCTTGCCAGCAATAGCCAGAAAGTCCTCGGTGCTGTATTTAGAAGTAGACAGGAACAGTCGTCTTCCGTTGAGTTCCGGTTTCAAAGCAGAAACGTGAGCTTTAGCACAATCTCTGACATCCACATAATAACCAGCTTTAACAGGAGGTTTCTCACCCGGTTTAGTCTCCAGAGTGTTTGCAATAACCTCATTAGAAGTATTCAAAGCTTTAGGGTCAATGAAGATACCAGGGCCGAGGATCAAGACAGGATTGACCCAAGTGAGAGCGAATTTCGGCTTTTCCTTCTTCTCAAACTCCACAGACGCTTTTTCAGCAAACGCTTTTGAGCCGATATAATTGGCAAAGGCGTTACCCTTCTCAGCAGCTTGTTCCCAGGTGATGGGATTCCAGTCTTTCTCAGTAAGGGTAGTCTTAGGGTCACTGAAAGTAGCAATATTGAGAATAGCTGCTAGAGAAGAGGTGATGACCACTTTCTCCACATTAGGAGCATGGGCTTTAGCAGCTTCTAGAACAGTGGTTGTTCCCTCAACTGCAGGTTGAAGCATCTCCTTTTCAGGATCAGTAGTGTTGTAGTTGAAGGGAGAAGCAGTATGCAAAATGTACTTGATTTCCGGGTGTTTTTCGAAAATAACCTGGAATTCGCCTGCATTTCGCACATCAGACAGTGTCTCAAGCTCCAATTGGCCAGACGAAATTTGTTCGGTGAAAGCTTCAGCCAGACGAGCAGCTTTAGGAGGAGACCGAACAGTGCCAATTACTCTATGGCCTGCTTTGAGCAGCTGGTCAACCACGTGACTGGCCAGAAATCCAGTTGCTCCGGTAACGAGAGATGTCGGTGCCATGATCAATGAGAGGGTAAAATGGTTAGATCAATAAGTTGCTATCTGCATGTTTAGGTTGATAATGCAGGCGACGTAGTTGAGAAAAGGGTGTAAGGTTCTGCGTATATTTGTTGGAAGTTAGTGGAAGAAGGATTACTGAAAATAGTACTGAAAATAAGAGTGACTGAAAATTAGACAGGAGATCATAACATAAACACCGTATGAACATTACATTGAGTAGAATGGGTGTATCTAAACACTGGTAGTAGCCTATAACTGTTCATGATGTTTCACTTACTTCATACGCCTCATTCTCACTCCTACAACTTGTAATCGTACTCTCTCCTACACTCGCAGCTGCTTCGCAGCTACTCGTTCATATAAATATGTATTATTGTACACTAGACCAAACCCAGATAATCCTCCTTGATAGAACCAATGGCAAACATTTCGCCCACGTCGGCTCGCACTCCGACAATCTTCAGTCGCACCCGACTACCCTTTTCAATCACCTGATCCTCACTGACATATGCTGGCGGGTTAGCGCTGGGGTTGAACTTCATGTCAGGGGGAATCAGATGGGACGAGACAAAGACCGACAGAGGTCCCACGTCGCCAAAGAAACCCATCTTGTTGACGTTGGTCACTATCGCATCCACCACCTCGTTTTTGAACGGTCTCCACACGATTGCTCGGTAGTTGACTGTGAACTCGGCCGAGCCGTTGGAGGGCACCACTCGGCCCTTGCCAATGTCGAACGGCTGGTCCAGCACGCACAGAATGTATCCGAATTCTCCGGTGCATGTGCCCTCCACGTCCGCCAGCAGCTTGGACCGCAGGTATTGGCCCATCTGGGGGCCAAAGTATGACGGATGCAGAGTCAGAGAGAGCGTCAAGTCTTTCTGTGTTAGTTCTGGAGAAGTAGACGGTTCTGTTGTTCTGTTGTTCTGATGTGGGCTGTGTAGATGATCTTGTAATGGACCATTCTGACGCGCGAAAAGAGGTCAGCAAACGGTAATATGTGACACAAACAGCACATTACCCCCGTTATTCGTGTGATCCCCCCGAGGATCCTCTTTCAGCCATTCTCCACACCATCCTTCAATCATCGTCGAGCAACAATATCCCATCGAATCTCGGGCCGATCTGTGTCCAGAGCAGGCCATATCGTCGGTAATCACCGCGCAATCGTGTCGTCTCAGCCGTCCGGGCCTCCCATACTCACAACAAAAAACATGCCGATGGTTCTGGTGTCCTTGACCGAGTATCTCTCTTGACGAAATGGTGAACTTAAAAAAAAGGTGTTTTGGAGGCCGTTTGGGAGAGATGGATCATGGAGGTGAAAAATGACGAGACTGTAAGTCTAATTGTAGTCTATGCTGGAGTATAGAAAAATTGACATGATGGAGGAACCATCAGAGGTCACAGCAATTAATATTTCACTGGATAAATACAGCACAGCCGCTTGTCCGTGCTTAGTAAGCAGCCAAATAAAGTTGATATGGTCACGTGCAGCTCGAGGTGTTTTGAGGTGGACTAGAGAGGTTTCAGAACGAACCCTTGGTTTGTTTAGGGGTCTTTTACGATGTTCTTATTCGACTGTGGTTTTGTCTTTTGACTTGTAAATTTAACGTGGTCTGATTATCCTTACGATTATGCTGTCTGCCTGCATCTTACTGAGATGAGTGTATGGCCAGTACCAAAGACTTTTCTTATGTTATTGTTTACAGGAAGTTCAGTTACTCATTCAATACATTTAGTCAAGTACGGGGTATTATTTATAAATATTTACCTGTTGTTCCATTTACCAACAGTCGGGTTGGGTGCCGTTCTTGTAAATGGCACCAATGGTAAACTTGAAGGGGTCCTCACACTCGTACTTGGCAGAGACGCCCAAAAGGTAAACCTCCTGGCCTCCAATCATAGCACCCTCCTTGGAAGTGCACGAGTAAAACTCCTGAGAGCCCCTGTAAAGGAGTTCGTTGACAAAGGAGCCAGCTCCCTGAATCATCCAGCCTCGACCATTTGTAGCGTTTCGCACAGGCTCGTTGGTGACAACCAGCTGTCCGTTATCAGCAATAACAACCTCCTGAGGAATAGTCAGGTTAGAGACCACCTGAAGGTAGTTTCCATCCCTAACCTCAACCACCAGACCAGCTGTGGCGTTTCGGCCCAGACCAAAGACGACCTTGTCGTTTCGCAACTGAAGGGGCTTCATTCCCACGTTACCAGCCGAGGGAGAAAGTCGCAGAGTGAACTGGGGCTCGGTGGTGGGTTTAGGATCAGTAACGTTCCAGTTAAGAGGAGTAGCGAGAGCGACAGAAGCGGCAGTGAGAACAGAGAGGGTGTTGAAGAGCATGGTGAAGACTGATGATTATATTGAGGAGTTTTGGAGGGCTATATATGTGATTTTTTTGAGAGTCACCATTCCAAAAAGAGCAATGTGGAAACAGTACGTTCCACATATTGCATCACAATGCAGCGCTCCGTTCGGAAGGCCTGCATATGCCAGGTACCCGTCTGAAACGAGGGGCTGTGGGAAGGAGGGTGTAGAAAGGGTCAGGAAAAAGAAAATACAACGGCGTAGATATCTAGGAGTTATTTTTGATGTGGCAAATCTATTCAGAAAAAAATCCTCAATATTATACACCCCGCAGCTCATATTAGACCCCTTCTTAGCGAAGAAGATTGAGTTTGAAAGTTCAAGAAGCGACTGTAGAGCGCGAAACGTACAGGGTCAGGAGAGCATAACCGACGTGAACTGCGTGTAGATGAAGGAGCTTCTGTAACAAATATCGCGTATTTTTTCACTGGAATGTTACAAGAAGTTGCTCTTGAAGAGGTGTGAGAACTCACTGGAATGTGTTCAGGGGCTTGAAGGTCTTCTTGAGAGTCCTGTGTTGTTGTTTTTCTTACGTCTTTCTAAAAACACAGCCCTGAAGTCCTTTGTATCGTCGTATACATCTCGTACGTATTGTTGTAGATCCTGTTTAGATCCCTCTTCTGTAACAGGGATACTTGATTCATGTATGTTGTTGAGTCTACAGAGAGACTGGAATGGTAATGCATAGCCACAGTGACCTGAGGAAGGGGGAAGTGAGGTGACTCCCTTGCGTGAGTTAATTGGGGCGGTTATGCTGATTTGTCTGAAAGAAGGGCGGTTTTCCCGTCTTTTTACCTCGGTTGGTGGTGATTCAGGGTGTTTTCTTGTTTTGTTGGATAAGCTAACTAAACTTAACATTAGTTGGGTATTACTTGAAAGATAAGGTGGCGATTGAGAGCAGCTCAATTGAGTCATATATGATAAATTAGCACAGCAAGTACCATTTACCTGTAAATTCTCTCATTTTAACCCCCTTTCAACTGCCACTTTTCCTCTATCTAACGCTTCACCCTATCTCATCGTATCATGTGCCTATCATTAGTCCTCCACCCGCCTGCATACAACTCAAAATAATCTCCAAGACGGCGCAACTACTTCAACCCCACACCATGCTTACAATGCGGCGAATTGCGGCTCGAAAAGCCGTTTTCACATCTTTCCGACGATTCAGAAGCTCCACTGATGTCGTTACTCCATTGGTCGTTTCCGAAGAAGTCCGACAAGCTATCAACGATAAGAAGCCCGTTGTTGCTCTCGAATCGACTATTATCACCCATGGTCTCCCCTTTCCTCAGAATCTCGAGATGCACAATGACACCGAGCAGATTATCCGAAAAGAAGGTGGTGTCCCTGCTCTAACTGCCTTTATCAACGGTGTTCCTTGTGTGGGTGTTCCTCCTGAACAAGTCGAGATTCTGGCTGATACCACTTATGAGGAGCATGTCAAGGTCTCCAGACGTGACATTGGCTATGTGATGTCCAAGGGGTATATGGGAGGCACTACTGTTGCTGCTACAATGATTCTGGCTCACATGGCCGGTGTTCAGGTGTTTGCTACCGGTGGTATTGGAGGAGTTCATCGAGGAGCAGAAACGACTTTTGACATTTCTGCCGACCTCGACGAGCTGTCTAAAACACCTGTAGGCGTCGTTTGTGCCGGTCCAAAGTCCATTCTCGACATTCCTAAGACAATTGAGTACCTGGAGACCAAGGGGGTGCATGTCAGCACTTATGGAGATGGCGTCAACATTCCCGGATTTTTCACTACTGATTCGGGTTTTGCCAGTCCTTACAACTTTGTCGACACTATGGACGCTGCTGAAATCATGTTTGCCAACAAATGTATGAACTTGCAGACTGGTACTCTTTGGTGTGTGCCTCCTCCTGACCCTATTCCTTCCAACCTTATCAAGGGTGTGATTGATAGAGCTCTGGAAGCTGCCAAACGGCTTGGTATCAAGGGTAAGGCTACCACGCCCTTCCTATTGGACGCTATTCGAAAAGAGTACCCTGAAGTGCTCAGAACCAATGTTGGTCTGGTTCAAAATAACGCTGTTGTCGCTACTAGGATCGCCTTTGATCTGGCATCCCTCGACAGAGAAGAGGAGTCTCAACCTTCTTTTAGTTTTAGTGTGAGTATGAAAGCAAACAAGACATACAAATCCTAATATAGGCGGCTATGAACAGAGCGCGTAGAACGAGCAAAACGAGTTTTATGCCTGTAGTTGAGCCTAGCGTGGCTCAAAAGGCACCCACAACAGCACCTCTGGCAGTCGTCGGAGGAGTGGCTATGGACGTAACATGCGACATTTCTGGCTCTCAACTGGGTACTTCTCACCCTGGAAAAGTGCACAACTCAATTGGAGGAGTTGGTCATAACATTGTACTGGCTATTCATTACACTGGTTCGAAGCACGGTATCTCTCCTAGACTAATCTCGGCTGTAGGTGCAGATGGAGACGGAAAGGAGATTGTGTCGCATATGGAGAAGGTGGGTTTGGATACCAGTGGCATTAAACAAGATGCTACAGAGGGAACAGCCAGATACGTGGCTATGCATGATAAGAACGGCGATTTGGTTGTGGCGTGTGCCGATATGGATATTATTCAGAACTTGGATGTGGTTCATATTGCTGAACAGCTGTCTACTGCTCAACCCAAGTGGATTATGATTGACGGTAACATTGGCCCTGAAGCTAAGAAGGAGGTGCTCAAGTACGCTCGAACCAACTCTGCAAAGGTTGCTTTTGAGCCTACTTCTGTTCCTAAGGCCGCTGCTCTTGCTGACCTTGCTCTTCCTGTTTACCCCAACAACTCCATTGCTCTGGCTACCCCTAACACTGCTGAACTACAGGCCATGTTTGAATCGTTCCACCTGAAGGATAGATTTGACGTGGACGACTGGTTCCCTGTTATTGACGGTTTGGCTGTTGGTGCTGAGTTCAGAAACGGAGTGGAAATGTTGTCTCATCAGCATCCTGGTCTTAAGGCTATTCTTGAACAAGGTACTCTCACTCAAGCTATCCATATGCTGCCCTATATTCCCACTCTGGTGATCAAGGGAGGGGCTAACGGTGTTGTTGTATTCCAGCTTGTTGATGATATCGACTCTGCTATTCTTTCTCAGCGGTCTGCTTCTCTCAAGATTCCCGGTATGTTCCAGAAGGGTAATGCTTCAGCAGGAGATACCAAGGTTGGTGTTTACATGCAGTACTTTGAAGCTGAGTCAGTTGATACCAGCTCGATTGTGAGTGTCACTGGAGCTGGAGATACGCTGTTTGGTACTCTTGCTATGGAGATGGTCAAGGATGACAGCTGGTTGAACGATATGGGAGACAAGAAGTTTGATGTTGTTTCTCGAGCCATGAGCAATGCTGTCAAGACCATTCAGAGTAAGGATGCTGTTTGCAAGACTGTTGTTTAGACACCAAAAATGTATATAAGAAATGAAATATAAGACCTTCTGAACAGCCTTGGATATATTTGCCTCCTCTGACCAATTGCTTGTAACTCTCAACTACACACTTACTATTATTTCTATTCATAATTCATATAATACATTAATATACAAAGCCAAAGCTTACCAATACCATCCGTCCTCAATAAACTTGATCATGTACTCGTCGACATGGCCAATACCTGAGTCCGACTCATCAGAGTCAGAATCGTCATCATCGCCATTATCCACTGCCACATCAGGAGTAGCCACAGGTGTAGGGCTATCCATGGCAGAAGACAACTCTCCAGTATTCTCCTTCTCCATAGGCGTAGCAGACGCCGATCTGGATCCGGGAGTGGCCTTTTTGGTGTCCTTTTGTGTCTCGTCGAAATCCTCCACATCGAGATTCGTCTCCTTTGTAGCCACCTTTGCAGCTGCTGCATCATCAGCGTCTTCAGCTTGAGCCAGAGCTCGCTCCAGATGCTTACCACTGAGGTTAAGAGTATCAGCAGCAGGAGCATCAGATTCAGGCTCCAGACCAAGCATATCGTGCACACTCATCTTGTTGAAGTAGTCTGTTGTAAACTCTCCATCCTGAATAACAACGTTATCCAGAATCTGTTTCTGGTTGGCCTTCTTGAGAATGTTCGACTCAATGGTATGTTCAGAAACAAATCGGTAAATGTGCACGTCTCGAGTCTGTCCGATACGATGACATCGATCCTGACACTGCTTGTCCATAGAAGGATTCCAGTCAGAATCGTAGAAAATGACCGTATCGGCACCAGTCAAGTTGATACCCAGACCTCCAGAACGAGTGGACAGAATGAACACGGGAATCTTGGGGTCCGTGTTGAACCGCTCAGTCAGCAACTGACGCTGCTCAATCTTGGTAGCTCCATCCAGACGCATGTATCGCAGTCCGTGGATGTTGAGGAACTGTTCCAAGACATCCAGCACCTTGGTCATCTGAGTGAAGATCAGAGCTCGATGACCACCAGCAATGAGATCTTGCAGGAGAGTAGCCAAACGCTGCAGCTTACCACAGTCATACTGAAGAAGCCGTTTGTCAGGGAAAGCAATACTCAGCTTCACTTGGGCTTGATGGAAGGGGTCAGCAATAGCAGCAGGAGGGCCAACAACAACTCGCTGGGACTTTTTGGGAGTCACTCGCTTGAAGTATCGTTGCTGTAGAATAGGTCCAATGCCTCCAAGACTCAGTTCAGCCATGTTGAGAGTCACCACCTTGGGAGTAATGCAGGCAAACCGCTCAATGAAAGGAGCCATTTTGTCAGCACAGTCCTGGACTGTAGGATGACGCAAATGAGTCAATTGCCAGTGGTAAGACGACTCATTGGTCTCTTCAGGCCGATCAGGTTGCAGTCGAGAAGTGTTGATAGTACACACCTCTACCAAGTTTCTACCGTAGATAGGCTTCTTGGCGAGTGCAATCTGATGCAGATACTCCACTCGTTTCAATGAACCAATCACCTGCTGGAATGAAGCATGATGCATGTGCTTGTAGTGACCCTCAATGTCGTTGTACCGCTGGTCCTCAGGAGTTTCACCTGGACAAAACTTTTCCAGCTCCCGAATTCGGTTCTTGACAGTCTGCACGTTGTGGTACTTGCGGAAACTGGTGGCTTCATGTGTAGACATGTCTTCCAAGTCGGCATTGAAACCGAGGAAGGGAAGAGACACGTCTTTAGGAGCATATCCTCCAGCCACAGTGCTGACCAAAAGAGACTGCACTCTGTCACTGACGTCCTTGTAGGGAGTAATCACCGACTGCTCCTGTACAAACGAAGTCACAATAGGCCGAACCTCGAACAAATCAGGATGGTTACACACCTTTCTCAGCTGCATCAGACAGTTGATGATGGACAGGAAGTTACCGGTTTTGAGCGTTTCTCGAGTCTGAGCACGTGACATGAAGTCGTCGTACAGGTACCGTTGCCGTTTACTCAGTCTGCAGTAGACCACGTGTTCGTACTTGGCTGGCATCTGTTTCTCCACATCCTTCTTCAGTCGTCGAAGCAAGTACGGTCTGAGAATCTGGTGCAGTTTGCTGACAGTTGTCTTTGCCTCCTCATCAACACCTCCCTCGACCATCTTATCAATAGGCCGAGAAAACCACTCCTGGAAATCCTTGAGGTTGGCAAAACCAGGCATGTCCATCTGGTTACGAGAAGAGGGCATCAGGAAGTACAACAGAGACCACAGCTCCATGAGGTTGTTCTGTAGAGGTGTACCGGTCAGCAGGAGTCGTCTCACCGTGTTGAAATGCAAAAGAGACTGCCATCGCTGCGACCGGAAGTTTTTAATGTTGTGAGCCTCATCGAGAATCATGTAATGCCACCGTTTTCGTCGGAAGGCGAAAAGGTCTTGGAGAACCAGCTGGTAGGACGTGATACACACATGCCACGTGTCTTCCTTGTTCCAGCCTCTTCTCTTTTCTCGTCGCTGTACTGGGTTACCATAGTACGTCATGACTTTGAAGCCAGGAGCGAACCGCTTAAACTCCATCTCCCAATTAAGCATAACTGAAGTTGGTACAATAATAAGATGGGGTCCCCAGATATGGTGTTCACAGGCGAGGTAAGATAGCAGAGAAATAGTCTGAATCGTCTTACCCAGACCCATTTCATCAGCCAAAATACCGTTGGTGTCGTTGTTGTACAAACCAGCAAGCCACTCAAGACCAAGCTGCTGGTACGCTCGAAGAGTACCTCTGAGTAGGAAAGGAGGTTCCACAGCAGGAGCTCGTTCGGGAGTAACTCGATCGAGTTCTGTGACATCAACACCATTGGAAACAGGTTTTCCGTTGGATTTGTCGCCATTTGCCTCAGAAGACACCTTTTTGAGCTCCTCCCCGACTGTCTCCATAGGTTCAACACTCTCCAGCTCCACAGTCTCCTCCTCCTTGACCTCAAATGCATCATCCTCCTCGTCCTCCTCGATAGCCTTGTCTCCACCCATGAGGGCAGCTAGACCAGGGGCAGCAGTCTCCTCTTCGGAGTCCGACTCCTCCTCTTCAGAAGTGTCGTCTTCAGAGTCCAGAGTGATATCTGTGTCTGAAGAGAACTCATCTTCAGGTCCAGAAGTCTCCACAGGAGTGTCCATGGTAGGAGTATCGAAAGCAGGAGTAGCAGGAGTCGTTTCCTCCTCTTCCTCAACATCCACCTCCTCCTCTCCATCCTCAACCTCCTCCTCATCTTCAACCTCTTCTTCCTCGTCTGCCTTCTCAACCTTGATCTTGTCAAGAGCAGCGTACTTGGCCTTCAGTTCCTCCACAGTCAGCTCATCATCATCTCGAGAATCATTGTGCTCCCGCTCATCTTCCATATCAACGTCAGATGTCTCTTCCTCAGACAGCTTCTCTCCATCTTCAGTCTCTGGAGTATCATTGTCTCCTCTGACTCGAGCTTCAAGCAACTGAGCAGAGTTCTCGAGAATCTCCTTGAGCTTCTTCTTGCCCTGCTTACGCTCCTCCTCCTGTGCTTCCTGCTCCTTCTTCTTGAGCACCACCTTTTCAGCCAGCTTCCACCGTCGCATAACGTCCTGAGCCATTTTACGAGCCATAGTCTTGAGCTGTTTAGCTTGAGCCTTCTTGTCTCGCTCTTCGGCACCTTCTAGACGTCGGAAATGCTGATCGACAGCTGTGGCTAACCTCTTGGCTTGAGAAACATGTGATCTTCGCTCATCAGACATGAGTTTGGCAAAATGACAGGCCTGAGCAACAACATGATCCCAATGAGTAGGACGCGTAGATCGTTCGGGATCGTTGAAACCACGTCTGATCTCAGCTACTGTCAAAGACTCACCTTCCTCTTCATCTGCCAAACCAGGTAGAACTCCATCTCTCTTCATCTCGTTGATTTTGTCGATAGTTTCAAGTTCTCGCTCATAGTGATCCTCGTACTCTTCAAGAGTCATTTCGTCGTCAAGCAGCTTGAAAGAGCTCATAAACTCGTCTAGACGATCACTATTGTCGGGAGTCTGACCTTCAGCTACATTCAACAACAAATGAGCAGGATGTGTAACTCGAGGAGGTTTCAGGGAGACATTGAGCTTCAACTTGACTCCATTGGGGAACATGTGCTCCGCAAACTTGTCGTCAAAATGGTAGTACTCATCTTCACTGTCTGGAAGAAGCCATCCAGTATCAATAGGAGTCCATGTTTCCTTGGAGACATCATAAGGAGCATTAGGATCGAAATCAGACTCCTCCTCGGAAGAAGAGTCCACTGCACTGACGTAGCGACGTGATTTGGACAGTTTCGAAGCCCGAGCCTGAACTCTTCCTTTACCCTTTGCCTTTGATCTGGCAGGAGCTCTGACTTTAGCTCGAGAAGCTCTAGCAGGAGGACGTCGACCTCCTCGTCGAGATGTGATTTCCTCCTCCTCTTCTTCTTCCTCGTCCTCCTCATCCTCCTCATCCTCTTCCTCTTCTTCCTCCTCTTCTTCTTCTTCTTCCTCTTCTTCTTCCTCCTCCTCCTCAACGGCAGTCATCTCTTCTTTCAGCTTGATCACGAAGTCGTCCTCCAATGCACCCTGTTTGCTTCGTATCTGTCGTCGTGTGGATCGCATCTGGCCTCCAGTCTTGCACTCCATGTACTTTGTCCATAGATCATATCCTTGTTGAAACTGTGTTAGTCTTGTCTGTATCTCCTTCTTCCCACTTATCACCATACTCACCTGCTCCCAGACACTACTCTGGTCTTGCTTGGCCTCGGCGGGATCGTAAAACACGAGCGAAACAAACTGCTTGAGATGGAATAGCAGTCGTACACGCGAATCATTCTCCGAAATCAGCTTGGCCAGCTCCTGCTTCTTTTCTTCCAGGGGAGTGAGTTCCACCGGCTCGTCGTCGGCTTCCTCCTCCTCCTCAATCTCCTCCTCTTCAGGCTCTACCTCCTCAACCTCTTCAATCTTGATGGATCGTCGTTTGTCGTTCCTCCTTGATGGCTTCTTGGGAGTAGCTTTTGGCGTACGCTCCTTTGGTGGCGGCTTGGAGGGCGTCTTTTTGGGTGTCGACAGACTCTCCTTGGCAGCAGCAGCAGCTCGTCGTTGCTGTCGACCTCCATTCGGTGTCGCTGGAGCCTGTACTTGCGGTTCCGGGACAGGTCTGTGACGGCCACTAGTACGTCGACCAGAAGCCAACTTGTCCACGGGAGTGTCGAGAACCGGATCTGCGAGCCTGCGTCGTTTGCTGGCTCCCGAGGGAGTGGCGCTGTCGACAGACCCGTTTGTGTGCGCGGTGGCGGATTCTTGGGTGCGCTTCGACATGTGTGTTGCACGCGCCCTGGGGGCGTCTATGGATCGGATGGGGAAACGGAAAGCACCAGCGTGTTGGCCAGGTCGCTGTGGTGCTGCTCACGAATTTTCAGCTCTGTTCCGGGCCGGATTGGTGCGATTGCTGGCCGTTGAAGTGCAGGCCAAGGGATATGTATGGTAAGAATTTAGGCCCACGCCCTTTTCCACATATTCGTCAGCCAGGCTGGACTTGGGAGGATGCAATTAAGCTTTTAGAGTTTTGGGAGGAATGGTTTTTCTTCCAACACCCGTTCAACTGCCAGGAGCTTCGGCCGGGTAACCCCATTTTGGATTCTTGGGACTTTGGCTGTGGGCCAACCAGAGTTTAGAGAATTGGATTGGCATCATCACCAGCTACAGGACTAACAAAATGCTTTCGCGACGAGCCGTCACCATGCTTCGATCGCCTGTTGCCCGAGTGGCTCAGGTCCAGGTCCGAGGTATCCGAGCCTCTTTCGACAAGGCCGAGGAGCCCATGGTGAGTAATGATGGACTAGTGTGGTGTTGAACATGAGGTTGAGAGTGGAACTTGTGAGGAGAGAATGGAGAGGTGGAGAGATGGAATGGGAGGATGATGAGGAGTGGTTTGGTGTGTTCCAAAGTGTTTTTGGAGAGGTCCATCAGGTTCATATGGACTGTTCATCCAGTGATATTCCGACAACATTGACATGCTACGACAATACAAGAACGACTCGATAAAACCCTCCATACGACGTGATACCCGTTACTACCCCACTGTTTGTGTTACTTTTGACCTCTTTTGACCTCTTTGACCCCATTCCCACCGTTCAATGGTCTCTTAAATACATACTAACTCAGCTCGGCGATTACCCCGACATTGACCCCATCCCCGCACAGCTCAAGAACCCCTACAAGAAGTACGACGACCAGCAGGATCGACGAAACAAGGAGCAGCCCCTCAGTGTCAACGACGATCTGTACGACATGTGGTCTCCTGATCGATTCACCCACTTCAAGAACACGGAGGCCCTCAAGTACCTCACCTTGTTCCTGACCGTCTTCTTCGGTGGAGCTTACGTGGCCGCCCAGTTTGTGCCCGAGAAGGCTGCCATTCCCCGAGAGTTCCCTTACGAGGGTCTGTGGAAGGAGTCTGGAGGAACCGAGAAGTCCAAGGCTGTCTTCGGCCAGCGATCCGAGTAGATAATGCATTTGTTTAGCTAGAATGGAGGAGAGTGTAGTGGTGGAGAGATCAGTTGGATGTGACTGATAATTTTTATGTGACTGGTCAGTTGGATTGGTCAGATCTCGAGGTTGTAGTTTGAGGTTGTAGTTTGAGATTGGTTTAAGGCTGTTTCATGATCTGCTTGAAAAGTTCACTTTTTAAAGATCACTTTTCAAGGATCACTTTTTAAGGATACAAGCAGCTCTTTCACCCTGATAGAAATGCGGTACCTTGCCTTAACAAGACCATTGTTGCTTCGTAGTGCTCTTTGTACTGAGCTGATCTGCTTAACTAGCGTCTGATAATGTATGTCAATCGATATGATTCTGGGTGTAGTTTCTGTAGTAGCAGTTTTAACGAGGCAAGTACAATATTTCAGGCACCCGCTTCTTTCACTTTCTGGACCTGCTTTATGTTCCTTTGTTGTTTATACAGCAGCAGCTACCGGTACAACACAACCGTTAGGATTAACCAGTGCCTTATGTACTTGTAATACACCAGCACATCTCGCTCACATGCAACAATCTGTTTTTCACAAGAAGAAATAATATTCCAGGAACAATTATCCCCTCTCCTCCGTAAAAACACGTTTATTTTTGCTGAATATGCCTCATGTTTAGCCTCACGGATTCTGCCGAGGCTTGGGCAATATTATCGCTTACCGTAATTACAAGAGTTAAACTGGGTCAATATGGTGAATACGAGGAAGATGAAAAAAGACACCAGACAAGAGCGAGCAATTCAAACCCAACAAACAACAATAAGCAATACAAGTACCGGTACCTGTACAACTACAACCACACTATACACTACTTGTATACAAAAAGTATCCTTTACAATACATGAAATCTACATACTCCGGTTGAAGCACTCGCACTTCGTGCTCGTACTTCAACCCCTTGATCTGTCCAGATTTATTTCTTCTACTGATTTACCTCCGCCAGTGTTAACCGGCTCATGCAATTACTGGGCGTAAACGCCATGGTAGCCCGACGACTCGGACTCGACGCGGTCAAGCCGGCCGTCTCGAGCAGCCAGATACAGCTCGTTGAGCCGGGCCACGGGAATGGGCTCCGAGGGGTCCTCGCCGGGAGCTGCGGGAGCACCGGTCACGGGAGGGAGACCGGCCGCGTACCCGAGTGTGGTGGCATTGGTAGACATGCCTTCCTGGTCTCCGATAGCAGGCGTCTGCAATGGTGCAGCGTGTCTATGGGCTAGTGCGGGAGACACGGGCTGGTAGGGCCCGTAGTTTTGGGCGGGGATGCCCATTTGGGGGTAGATGAGCGGCTGGGGGGCCGGTCTGTACTGGTGATGGTGGTGGACCTGCTGTTGGCTCTGAGATCTACCCCAGGATAGACGCACCCGGCCGTTGCCAATGGGGTAGCCCTGCATCTGGGTGATGGCCATCTCGGCCGATTGTCGCTGGACGTATTGTACAAAGCCGCAGCCCTTTCCGGGGGGAATCTTGACGTAGGTGATGTCGCCAAAGCCCTGAAAGTACTGTCGGAGCTCGTCTTCGGAAACAGACGAGGACAGGCCGCCTACAAACACAGTGGTGTTGTTGGCGTCTGTGAACTGGTTGAGGGGATGTGCGGGGCCGCCGTAGAAGGGCTGGTGGACCTGATGTGAGGGGGCTCCGTTGGGATGATGAGGAAAGGGGTGCTGGGTGTGCAGCTGCTGGTAGTGGGCCGGGGGCTGGAACTGCTGTGGCTGGAACTGCATGTACGGCTGGTGGTGATGTCTGTTTTTGGGGGTGGCCGTGGACACTCGCAGCGGCCGAGGGCCCAGCATGTATCCCTGCATTTCCTGCAGCGCCTTTTGTTGGTCTTCTTCGCTGGAGAAGCGCACAAAGCCGTAGCCTCGCGACAGGCCCGACACGGGGTCCGTCATGATCTTGGCTGCTCGGCACGACTCGTATCTGCTCTTGAAAGCCTGCAGCAAGTCGGGCTCGGTAGTGTCGGGAGCCAAGTCTCCCACGAAAATGGAAAACTCGACAGGAGCTCCATCTCCATTATCCTCTCCGAGCTTGAAGAGTCTGTCGGTGCCGGGGATGGGCTTGCCGTTGAATTTGAGCGCAGCCGCGGCGAGCTCGGGGCTGGCAAAGTCGATGAAGCCGTAGTTGATGCTGTCTGTAAACTTATCACGTATCAGTTTGACGTTGATGCTGGTGTCGGGCCCCATGACCTGCGCCCACATGTTCTTGATGGCCGCCTCGTCCATCCACGGCTCCAGGTCGCCCATGTAGATGGTCGACATTGTGAGGTTGATTGAAGAGGTGGGGTGTGTTTTCTTTGTGCAGAGCCGTATGTATCTGGGTCGGTACTGTACGGCGCGTGTGGTGTGTGGGAGGGTGTGTAAGGCGTCCTACCGTCTTTGGGCGCTCTCTGTGGTGTCTGGGCGGAGTTTTCAGCGACACTCGAGCTACTCTTGTGTCTGGAGATGCAAAGGTCTAAGGCGTAAGCTCTGAAAATGGAAAAATGCAAATGCACGAAGTTGAATTTCGTCACCAGAGTTTATTTGTGTTTGTGCTTGTGCTTGGTCGTGGAGCAGGCTTATGTGTAGGCCCTAAACTGTAGAGCCGATAATAGTCCTCGAATAGATGGGTTTTCCGACCGAGAATAAAAAATAAAAAACGCCCCATTATATGATTTGGCTGAGCAGCGCCATTCTGTCTGTGGTAAACGTCTAGAACGTGCCTTAGTGGCATGTTGTCTTGGCCTGGGGTCAAGTAGCAACTAATCCAAGACGATCCGCAACCGGTTTTACAACCCCAGGCTTGTCTTTATACAACCGTCTCTGAATTATGCGCCCTTTATTCAAGAGCCACGTTTTAGCCGTGGAGAGACTGTATACTCACCTAAGACATTAATAACACGGGCTTCGCTCTTCAGATCTTCGCATGCGCACCCAGCTGTACAAGTAGCAGCTACGCATGCTGGTTTAATATCCACCATTCTTGTGCATGAACATATATCCCACCAGCCAAGAGTGTCGATATCACATCCCGCTTGCCACTCATCACCGCAAACCTATTATTTTCTCTTTTTCAAGTTAGTTTTCATCTCGGCTGGGATTCCGGTGGGGACAGCGCAACGCCACAAAAGAGGAAGGAATTGCACGCGATAGGGTTGTGGGGCTTATCGGCGATAGTCAGGCCATAGCAGCCCAAATAAAATACCCTACAATAGATGGCTGCTTTCTCGTCTACTCGTACATTACGATACCGGTCTTGGTCCTGTATGCTCACCTCTTCACACAGCAACCAACGCTCAGCTATAAATAGTAGCCAAGAGACCGGGAAGCTTGTTCCAAGTAGTGCACGACAGGGATAGCAAGGGAAGCAGGGCTAGAGACGCACGTCACGTGCCTGGGCCGTCGGAGGTTTGAGTCTTTTTTAAAATTGCCGCTCTTCTTCTTTGCCAGACGCTGTTCAGGGATTCTCATTCCAACCAACCCCTGCCCTGATGGGAATGCAGGGACCCAGTTGAGGTGATGAGGTCGGGTGACGTGGTACCGCAAGTTGTGTGGGGGAAATGGCGTCAAATGGCGTGTAGACGCACAGGTGATCACTATACGATCAAGGCTTTGTCGATTTGGACCCCGCAAACCCGTTTCAACATGTTCCAACTGCCTCGTCTCGGCTCATCTACACTTTGTTCTTAGTTGCACCTATACAAGCGGAAAAGTCAAAGTGAAAAAAGCTTATTTGACGTTCAGGCACACTGAGCTTGTTGGAGCTTGTCGTCTGGGCTTGTAGTGTGGTTAGTCATCATGGGCGAGGCTGAAAAACGGTATTTTGGGGGCAACTTTTAGTGGTCACGTGACGCAATAAAACGAAAACAAAAATCAACCCCAACCTCCACCATGTCAATTCTGTACGTACCTCCACCAGCCCACTCTCCAGAGAAAGCTCCTGACGGCCCACCTTAATTCTATAGTCTCATTTTTGGAGTTATGAGGGGAGAGCTGGGGTAACGTCATGGTGAAACAACCGGGTCTAAAAGGCGGTTAGTTGGATATTTCGGGGGTATTCAGAGAATTCAGACAGCACAATGTATTAGTAAGCAGTTTGTAATGGTACAGCTGCAAGTACAAGCAAATTGTACTGGTACAAGTGCTGTTGTTGTGGTGGCTAATTATGACCAGAGCAACTCTAGGTTATTCTCAACGGCTAGATTTATACTTGAGCAAGACAGTCTAGAACAAGGCATCTCCGGATTAAACAAGTGCAAGGGTAGTAGTCATTGTCCTTGCCTCATACAATGGTTAGTCATCATCAGACAATGTGATGTTGCTTACTAAGCACGCTTGTTTGATAGCTTCTTCACCCACCAGATAGCCAGTCCTGTGGCTGGTCTGACTCTGAGCTACCAGACATTCTTCTTGGGCAACAAACTAATTGTACATTACTTGACTCATTACATAAGCTACAACCTCCCAAATCCAACCTCCCAACTCTAAATCCACGACACGTACATGATATATTAGCGAACACGCATAAGTTACCCATCTTCACCACACACAATGACCGTCCCAGCTCCTATCAGTTACGACGAATCCGCCAGAAAGGTGTCCATCGCCAAGGACGCCACTCTCACACCCGAGTACAAAAAGGAGCTGCAGATCGAGCTCGACAAGCTCAACTCTTTCGCCAAAGAGATGATTGCATGCCCTGGATCCATTCCTCCTCCTCCTAATGAGGCCAACCGAAACCTGGCCATTCAGGTCGCCAAGCTGCGAGACTCCGGAGGAATGCAGTTCAAGGCTGGAAAGCCCCAGGAAGCTCTTGCTCAGATCAACATGGCTCTCGATATGGCTCTCAAGAGACCTCTCTACGAGGCCACTGGAGCTGCTATTGCTGACGTGTCCGAGGTGCTGGCTTTCCGATGTGATATCAACATGGTTCTGGGCAACTGGGCCCCTGCTTACGCTGATGCCGAGCTGCTGTGTCTCATCAAGCCCCAGGTCCCCCAGAACTACCTGCGAAAGGGCAAGTGTCTGCAGACCGCCACAAAGTACCTGGAGGCCAAGCAGGCGTACCAGAGCGGTCTGATGTACGCTGCCGAGGATAAAATTTTGTTGGGCGCGCTTTCCGAGGTTGAGGCCTTGTTGGCCTAGGGAAAATGGTTATATAATTAGGAGTAATTGTGGATATGAATGTCATGTAGGAGGGGTTATGAGAGGATTGCGATGTAAAACGCGTGTTACACGGTGTTTGGTAGTGTGTGGTTCGTTGGTGGGTTTCTAAAGGAGTTGTTCAATGAAAGATCACTTGTTGTGTGTGTAGAGCTACTGATGTCATGAACAGAGCTCTCAAATACTCTCAAGAATGAAATACCATTGTAAGCAAGTACCAGGTAGCCAATGGATGTAAGAAAGCCATACGGTACGATAGATGGTCTGTACGTAGTTCTGGTGACTCCAGGAGCTGTCAGAAAGATACAGTATGTGCAGACAATATGATAGACTCGAGAGTGGTGTATTTGAAGAGAAGAAAGCAACAGTTCAAATTGGATATTATCAAGTAGAGCATTGTTTCCAACAACTTGAGCTCGTTTTCTAGACTGCTTGTTCTTGTTAGAGAAGGGCTTCTCTAAGAGACACACTAGAACACAACAAAAGCACACCTGCTCCAACAAACACCTTAGATAATGAATTTAATGCTCTGTATTAATGGCCTACTCTTTACTGGTATCCGTTTTGCAAGTACTTTCACCTTGAACTGGGTGCAATATTCATGTTGTACCATACTTACGGATCTTAACTAGCTCTGAAAGTTCCAACAAATTCCAACAAATTCCAAAATCTTCCACCAAACTCAGTTTATCCCTTCCACGCGTCCCATGACTCAGCCAAAAGTCTCTGTTTTTCCGACGATCTCCCAACTCGAACCCACTGCTCTCTTTCCAAGCGCTTGCTTTCTCTCGATAGAGTTTGCTGCCTGTATCGTGATACTCCTCCTCCCAACACCCAACCTTGGGGATAATTACCGTGCAGACATGCAACACAACTTGCAGGCCTGCAAGCGCCACCCAGTATCACAAGGAATTCACAACGCTAAGTGAGTCATGGGATCCACGGCGGTATTACGCTCAGAACTAATTTTAGCTCCCCCGCCCGGTCCCAACAGTATATATAGGGGTGGTGTAGCCCTCCAAATAATCATTCTCACTCATCCCAACAGGCTTCAAGACAACAAATAAAGTTACTTGTGCCTACCCCCACTACAAATTTCACACCAACTAACTTCAACTAACAACACCACATCAACAACCATGGGCCTTCCTGTTACTTCCACTACCGGCGACGAAATCCTTGCTACTCAGGGCAAGGGTGATCACGATCACGGCCACAAGCACCATGACCCCAAGACTTACGAGAAGAAGGACACTCCCGCCTTCCCTGCTAAGCCTGAGGAGGTTGCTACTCAGGAGTACCTTGAGCGAATGGAGGACGAGTACGCCAAGCGAGAGGGCGGTGCTTAGTCAGATTGATAATTGACAATTGAGCTTCTAATATGTAACTAATAATATCTAACGTGAATTTGCCGCTACCTGATTATGTAATGTTGAGCTGTAGAGACTGATCAGTTGTACTGTGTCGTCTGACTATTGGGAGGCTTAGCTAAAGGCCATAATACCCAATGAAGTAAAACATACGACACCCTACTGATATAGCATCAATACCAAGACCAATACCAGAGCAATACCAAGATCCCTGTACCGAGATAACCAGATGTGGTTGCTCATATACTCATCTCATCGCATGAATAATGTATGACCCGGCGTATTACGTCAGGGTGCTGCTTTCCAACATGCGAGAGACTCCGCCCACACCGTACCGACTGAGTCAGGGTCTTGTTGGGTGCGGTTTTCTGAGTGGCAAATCCCGGCGGGCTGTGGTAGAATCAAGTGAGCTGCTCCGCCCATAAGTGGCCCCCAAACATTTTGCCACCGGAAATGAAAGAACGGAGTTCGGATGAGGTTGGTTCTCTGTAAACCGGTTCGGGAGTCTTCAATTTGGTCCGGTTAGGATTTCTGTTTTGTTGAAGCCAAGATCATGCTGAGTTGAGTGGATGAGGGGCTGAGCGGTAAAATTGTTGTTGGTGGAGAATGACGACAAGCAAACAACGTGGATGTTTTCAAACCCCGACTTCTGACCCCTTGGCGAACTCCTCGTAAGTTTCCACCAACTTCTACGTGCCGTATTCACTAATTTGGATTATTCACATCCGTACCACACGGCGATAATTCTGAAGCCGTCAAAAGCAATCAGAGTCAAGTGCACAGCCCAAACACGTGTTTTTGCTTGAACCCCAGGGGTTATGACCTTGTAATCGTCTCTACACTCAAACAAATCTCTATATCCCATTGACCTGGAGCAAGAACTTTGAATATACGGGTTGCGGGTTGCGTGAGAAACCTGATCTAGCTCGACTAGCGGATTATCTCGAGCACAGCCCCGAGACAGTTTAATTTCTCTTGTTTTCTCGGTCATTGAGCTTTGAGAACCCTGATAACCCCGTCTTGACTCTTGTCTGTTTCGGTATTGGACTTGGCAAACCTCATTGAATACATGTACGGTTTTGAGGCGCAGTTTTGCCGCTCAGTCCGTCAGACACGAGAGGCTCGAGTCCATGCACACATCCATTTTCCCGACGAACATGTCCACCGTTTAGCAAATAGGTGTAGGGCCAAATGTCTCATGTCAAAGAGCCAATTTCGGGTGATCGTGCGATCGCTCGTATTGTAATCTTGTTTGAGGTACGTAGTAAGAGCACAGTCATCACTATAGCGACTAACAGCTTGAGAGCATCTATCGGACCTACTCATACTCATCCAATAACCGACTATCACGAATGCAGCAGGTACAGCATGCCGTCCGTGTTTGGTTTCATAGCAGCCCGCCGTGATCTTGGCATACGTTGGCAGCGAGTGCCCACCCCTCTCCACCGGGGCAGTGCCTGGGCCTTAAATTTTTCCTTTTCTTTTTTTCTCTTTTTTTCCTTCAAACCCCAAAAACGTCCGCCGACGATTCTCTGTCTATTTGCTGGACAGAGTTTCGGTCCTGGCCAAAACTCCGAATGGTAGCCAAGTTATGAAACTTTGACGATGCAGTTGGAGTGCACCGGGAATGGGCTTCCGGCAGTGCAGCGGTGGCTGTAGAGACACAGGGGGCAGATTGGGGGGCAAACACAGCCAAGATCACGTGGCTATGACGTAGGGGCTTCTTTTCATGTTCAGCTCAGCGCACTGCTCATTGACATCATAGTTTTCTTCGGTTAATCGGTTAGTTTTGGGTCAAGGTTAATCACAATGTGACTAAGGGCTCTTGAGTCAAGCCCATGTCAGATTTCAAGGTGACGACAAACAATGTGACAGCAGCCAAGATTTCCCCATTCGGACCAAGACAACAACTTTTTCACACTAGACAAGACAAATATTACTGTAGACATGTTACCAAGCGGAAAAAGCAAAAAGTCTGGAGAGTCCCACATCTCCGATAGACTGTATACAAGAGACATCAGCCAAGTTCCACACTGTACAGCGGTGGGAGACCAATAGAAGCGTCGATAGTTACAGCAGCGCGTCCATACTTTCACAGACGTCTCTAAAACGCCGTCAAACCACTCCAATCTCCTCTCATCTACCTGTCGCCAGAAGGCTTCATTTACTACGGCGGGGGCTGAGCCTTCGTGAGAACCGTGTCTCAACAGAGTTTAGGAGCTGTGTGCCAAGAGTGCACAGCCTGGTGGAGTTAGGGGACGTGAGCCGCTGATCCTGAGCCGGTGTAGGTGGCCCAGTACAGTATGTCCAAGGCTGTGGGTCAGGTGACCGAAATCGTCGTTTCTACAGCCCTCTGCACTCGTCCACAGCCGGGTCTCCCACATGACCACCTTTGCTCCTGGTAGTCCAAAATCTGGGGGCTGTGCATTAGACTTTTTCTCTGTTGGGACAAGATTCAGGATAGTCTGCAGCCCACAAGCAAGTTTGCACACGCCATTGTGCGGCTTTACCATCGTGATATCGAGTTTGAAGAGACCTATGAGGGTAATTAGACGATGAAAATATGGCCCATGGTGTGGTGAGCTCGTAGAATATCTTTTGGCCCGTTTTACGCCCAGGCGAACCAGCTACCTCATCGTTGCTGTCTCTATCGTCATCGCCCTGCAACCCAAAATCACTTCTAATTTTCACCTTGAAAGGTAATCAGCACGCCGCTGATTTGCACGCCCACGGGTAAAACAAGAGGCGCAGCAGTGAGGTACGGGGTCCGACGACTCAAGCAGGCACCCTACGGCTTGGGGGCACGGGATACACGTAGGTCCAAGCTCTAAGGGCCGCTGATAAGCTTTGCACGGCGATTAACTTGCTTGTGTATAGGCCCAGAAAGACGGCCCCAAGCCAAAAACAAAACTTAGAAGGCCCTTTAGTGCACACGCGCATGTAGGTGCTGCCGGCACGGCGGGGCGGCGTTTGAACAACAGGAGGTGTTCCAAGCTCTCGTTTCGCTTTTGCGTTTTTCTTTTTTTTTCTCTGCCTCCTTCTCTCGCCTAATATATTGTTGACGGAGTCGCCCAGATTTGAAATGTCTCCACCGACACACGACCCCAACACACAACCACAAAGTACTACCGACAGTACCCCCAGCGCGAGAATGAACCCTCAAGCGCCTCCCGTGATATCCATCGACACTAGTGTGAGTAGAGTGAAGGGGCATAGCATAGAGATGCTAAGGATGTTGAACTGCCAAGGGCTGATATTGAGATCACTCTAAGTGATTATTCAATGACTTGACAGATCATTTAAGTCGACCACTCTAATTGTTTAACCATGGTCAACTAGTGCTAACTCAGATTGTCGATGCAGACGAAAAGAACCCTCCCGTTCTGGTCGAACCCACCATCTCATATTCCCCTACCGTCAAGGAGGAAACGACACCCACGACATGCGACGATTCCGACTTTGCATCACACCGTGAGGAGGCCCAGATGCACCTCAACGAGGACGCCAACCCCAACCTGGGCGGAGGATACAAATGGGCTCCCAAGCAGCTCAGTCATCTGATCGACCCCAAGTCGGTCTTTGTGCTGGCTGAGATGGGCGGTCTGGAGGGACTTGGAGCTGATCTCAACACTAATCTTCAGTCGGGTCTCTCAGAGGAGGATGCACATGCGCGAGACGCGCGAATCGAGGCTTACGACCGAAACATTTTGCCAGAGAAGAAGGCAAAGTCGCTGTTGTACCTCATGTGGCTTGCACTGCAGGATAAGGTCCTGGTGCTGCTGACCATTGCCGCCGTCATCTCTTTGGCTCTTGGTCTGTATGAGACGTTTGGACAGCCCCCGGAGTACGACGAGCAAGGACGAAAAATGCCCAAGGTCGACTGGGTCGAGGGTGTGGCTATTATGGTTGCCATCATCATTGTGGTGGTGGTTGGAGCCGGTAACGATTGGCAGAAGGAACTACGATTTGTGAAACTGAACCGAAAGAAGGAAGATCGTCAGATCAGAGTGATTCGAAGCGGAAAGACCCAGGAAGTGCCTATTGCCGACTTGCTTGTTGGTGATTTGGTGCTTCTGGAGCCTGGAGATATGATTCCCACCGATGGTGTGCTTGTTTCAGGCCACAACATCAAGTGTGACGAGTCTTCTGCTACTGGTGAAACTGACACTATGAAAAAGGTGTCTGGTTATGACGCCATGACTGCCTACGAGAACCACGTCGACGGTATCACTCACGGAAAGGTGGATCCCTTCATTCTGTCCGGATCCAAGGTCCTTGAGGGTATTGGTACCTACGTTGTCACTGCTGTTGGCCCCAACTCTCTGTTTGGAAAGACTCTTCTCTCTCTCAACATTGAGGACGAGGCTACTCCTCTGCAGGCCAAGCTCAACGACATGGCCGAGGGTATTGCCAAGGCCGGTATGCTTGCTGCTCTGATTCTGTTCATTGTTCTGTTCATTCGATTCTGTGCCCGTCTTCCTGGTAACCACTCTACTCCTGCCGAGAAGGGTAACGAGTTTATGGACATTTTGATTACGGCCATCACCATTATCGTTGTGGCTGTGCCTGAAGGTCTGCCTTTGGCTGTTACACTTGCTCTTGCCTTTGCTACTACTCGTATGCTCAAGGATAATAACCTGGTTCGAGAGCTGCGAGCTTGTGAGACTATGGGTAATGCTACTACCGTTTGTTCCGACAAGACCGGTACTCTTACCGAGAACCGAATGACTGTCACTCGAGGAACTGTTGGAGTTGAGGAGTTTACTGTTGAGGATATCACCCAGTTCCTTGAGACTCTTCCCGCTGAGGCTCGAGAGATTCTCTTTGAGTCCATTGTTTTCAACACCACTGCCTTTGAGACCGATCAGGTTGCCGATACTGATGCTGAGCGATTTGTTGGTTCCAAGACCGAAACCGCTCTGCTCAACTTTGCTCGTCTTTACATGGGTCTTCAGAACCTTGCTGCTATGCGAGACGCTAAGGAGATTGTCCAGATTGTTCCTTTCGACTCTTCTCGAAAGTGCATGGCTGTCATTCTCAAGATGAAGGGCTTCTACCGAATGTACATCAAGGGAGCTTCCGAAGTCCTCTCTGGCCAGTCTGCTACCATCTACAACGACAATGTGGTTTCCCCTATTACTGCTGAACAGCGACAGGACATTGACGACAAGATTCTTCACTACGGTGAGCAGTCTCTTCGAGGAATTGCTCTTGCTTACCGAGACTTTGAGTGTGCTTCTTGGCCTCCCAAGGGCATGGCTTCTGCTGATGATGCCACTCAGGCCGATTTCGCTCCTCTCTTCTCCGATCTTACTCTCTTTGGACTTATTGGTATCATGGATCCTCTTCGAGAGGGTGTGACCAAGGCCGTGGCTGACTGTCAGTCCGCTGGTGTCATTGTCCGAATGGTCACTGGTGATAACGTCAACACTGCCAAGGCTATTGCTCGAGAGTGTGGTATCTACTCTGAGGGTGGTCTTGTCATGGAGGGTCCTGTTTTCCGACGACTTCCCGAACATGAGATGAAGGAGCTGCTTCCTCAGCTTCAGGTTCTTGCTCGATCTTCTCCTGAGGACAAGCGAATTCTCGTCAAAGCTCTCAAGGAGATGGGTGAGACTGTGGCTGTTACCGGTGACGGTACCAACGATGGTCCTGCTCTCAAGCTCGCCGATGTTGGTTTCTCCATGGGTATTGCTGGTACTGAGGTGGCCAAGGAGGCCTCTTCCATTATTCTGATGGACGATAACTTCAGCTCCATTGTCAAGGCTATCATGTGGGGTCGAACCGTCAACGACGCCGTCAAGAAGTTCCTGCAGTTCCAGCTGACCGTTAACGTCACTGCCGTTGTTCTTACCTTTGTCTCTGCTGTTGTCAACAAGCACGGAAAGTCTGTGCTTACTGCCGTCCAGCTGCTGTGGGTTAACCTGATTATGGACACTTTTGCCGCCCTTGCCCTTGCTACTGATCCCCCCTCTCATGACGTTCTTGAGCGAAAGCCCGATCGAAAGTCTGCTCCTCTCATTACTACTACCATGTGGAAGATGATTTTCGGCCAGGCTATTTTCCAGCTGGCTGTCACTTTTGTTCTCTACTTTGCTGGTAAGTACTTCTGGACTGTGGAGACTGCTCGAGAGAAGGATGAGCTTGCTGCTACCGTTTTCAACACTTTCGTCTGGATGCAGTTCTTCAACCTCTTTGTCAACCGACGTCTGGACAACAAGATGAACATGTTTACGGGTATCCACCGAAACATCTTCTTCATTCTCATCTGTGCCATCATTGGCGGTTTCCAGGTCCTCATCATGTTTGTTGGAGGTGCTGCTTTCTCCATTGTCCACCTCAACGGAGGTCAGTGGGCCACTTCGCTCATTTGTGGTGTTCTTTCTCTCCCCGCTGGTATGCTTATCCGTCTCTTCCCTGACGCCTGGGTCTCTGCCATGTACCCTCAGTGGCTGCATAACTGGATCTCCAAGCTGTGGAGTCTCGTGCGACCCAAGAACAAGAAGATCGAGACCATTCGAGTTTCTCCTGGAGAAGGCTTCGAGGGCAAGGACTACAAGTGGCACTCTGGTATTGAGGAGGCTCGTGTTCAGCTTGAGTTCATGAGAGCCCTTCGAGGAGGCCGAATGAGCCTTCCTCCCCATCTGGTGCCTCTCAAGCTGCGACAGAAGTTCCAGCGATCTCGATCCAACTCTGAGGTGTCTTCTCTCCCCAAGAAGGAGGGCACTACTATTAGCATGACCACTGCCAGCCCCACCCAGACCGTGTTTGACGAGTCTGGACGAGGCCGATGGACCGAAAACGACGGCCATCTGGCGGTCCCTGGTGCCAACTACCACAATGGTGGCTCTTCTCCCACCTCGCCCGGAGGCTCGTCCACCCGGTCGTCCTCTCGAGGCTCTTCTATCGGTGCCCTGGTCATGGTTCCTGCCATTGTTGGCGGAGCCGTGGCTGGCTGGAACCCTGAGTTGAAGCCCTCCGGCAACAACTAATGTATTTATTGATATTGTATAGCACGCTAATGATTTATTAATCTATTTAACCAGAGACTGTAGTGACTGAGCTGAGTGTAACAAAAGATCCGTAGCTGTAGATATAACCGTATAACTGACCTCTTAGCGTCACAGTAATCATCAATTCACAATTCGCCAAGACTCATTTGACACTCCGCTTGGCACTCTAGTTGAGACCCACTTCCTATCTAAAGCCTAATCTCCATAATATGACCGGGTATATATACGACGGGCGCTTAACCGTATAGACAAGACACCCACACGCGGATACTCACTTCTATTATATTAAACCATTATAAAATTAAATAAAAACGCTACTTCTGGGCAGGAGCAGGTCGAGGCGCGCCCTGGGGCTGTGCCTGTGGGGCCTGTGGGGCCTTCTGAGCCTGGCCCTGTGGAGGGTGGTTGAAGCTCTGTGCGGGGAGAGGTCCCAGGGGGGCTCTCTGTTGAGGTGCGAACTGCTGCTGCTGCATCTGAGGCTGGTACATGGGTGCTCCCTGGGGAATGGGGTTCATTCGAGGAGGCATCTGCTGGAATCCCATGGGAGGAGGGCCATGGAACATCTGCTGGTGTCCAGGCTGCATGGGCTGGAAGTGTCCAGGAGGAGGACCATGGTAGCCCTGAGGAGGGAACTGGGGATGTCCAGGGTGACCAGGGTGGCCAGGGTAGCCTTGAGGAGGTCCCTGGGGGTGTCCTTGGGGTCCCTGAGGATGACCCTGCTGGGGCTGGTACTGTCTGAACTGTCCTTGAGGAGCCTGTCCTTGAGGGGGAGCCTGACGTTGGGGCTGTCCCTGAGGAGGTCGCTGCTGTGCCTGTCCAGGAACCTGTCTCTGTTGTTGCTGCTGCTGGGGAGGCATCTGACGTTGCTGCTGCTGAGCCCGTCGCTGTTGCTGCAGGGCCTGTGCCTGACGCTGCTGCTCCAGATGCTTCTTCACCTTTTCCTCTCGAACTCTCGCCTTCTCAGCCTCCTGGGCCTTTCTCTCGGCCTCCTTCTTTGCTCTAGCGGCAGCCCACTCCTTCTCCTGAGCAGCCTTCTTTCTGGCCGCTTCTGCCAGGTAGTCGGTGGTTTCCTTGCAGATGGCATCGATCTTGTCCTGTTCCTCCTTCAAAGCAGCATTGACCTCGGCCATAGACTTTTCTCGAGTCTCGGCCCACTTGGCAGCAGTCTCAGGAGTGCCGTTAGAAGACAGAGCCTGCAACTGCTCTTCAGTAGCACTAGACACCACCTTGTCAGCGTGCACAACAGGTAGTGCACGTCGAGCCTTCTTGAGCTGCTCTTGCTCCTTGTAGTAGTAGTAATCCTTTCTGTAAGGCTGCTTCTTTTTGGGCTCCTCGGGCACAAAGTAGGGGCTACCAGGTCGCATACCCCACTGCTTACCCCATTCGCGAGGGTAGAAGTCTGTAAAGGACTTGTTGAGGTAGTTGAGGGCGTGAATGGGTCGAACCCGGGGCTTGGAGCCGTCCATTCGAATTCCATACGTCTGTCCTCGGGTAGCCATGTTCTTGGCGTCTCTTCGGGCCTGGGGGATGATCAGGGCGTCCATCACCGAGTCCTTGATGCCCATGTAGCAGATGGTGAGGTGCTTCATGTCCCAGTCGTTGACATGCTCGAGAATCTTCTTGAAAGCGGGAATTCGAGGCACAGTCAGCATGGCGGGGTTGTCTTCGGTAGGGTTGACAGTCTTGTAGAAGTAGGCGATCCAGCAGGCAAGAATGACCTCGTCAATGTTACCCTTCTCCTGCTGCAGGATACGGAAGGTACCAACATCAGCAGGACCAGTGAGAGGCGCGTTCTGATCATCCTCATGAGCAAGTTTCTTCAACATGGCCTTCTTCTCGGCAGGCTTGAGTTTCGACTTTTCTCGCAGAAGAGCCCATTCCTCAGACTGTTCCAGGATTTGAGGAACCTTGAGCTCAGAATCCTCCATGTAGTGCTCTCCCTCCTTGAGATGAGGCTTGTAGGAAGAGGTAAGCTGACAAGGGTTGACAAAGACCTTCTGCTTGTAGAGTCTGTGTCTAGCCTTCTCCAGAGCATCATTGTATGTCTTTCTGGCCTCAGCTCGTTCCTCATCAGTAGTAGCAGCAGGAATTTTATCCCACAATTTAGCACACATTGCCATTGCGGTCTGCTGGACCTGTTCCTTGAGTTTCTGCGACTTGGGCGCGCTTTCGGGGTTGAGATGGTTCTGCATCTCGTCTACCCAGGCGTTTTCCAGGCTCTCAAAGATGAACCAAGGGTGCAATTTGAGCGAGCCATCGACATTTCCCGCGCAAATCACGTTACCCTCAACCTCGTGATTCACAGGCCGGTATCCCACGTTGAAAACACGCGACTTGGGCAAGTCCAGCATCAATTGCAGAAATGGAGGCGTTTCAGGTGTAATGGAGGGTTCACTGGAAACTTCAGACCCTCCAATCTTTGCTCTCTTGAGAGCTTCCTTTCGAGCCATGAGGTTCTCAACGGCAGCCCGCTTGATGGCGGCATTGGTGGCAGCACTGGTTCCCATGGTGGTTGTGTAGGTGATGAGACCGTGTTGTGGGGTGGATGAAGGTCTCTACAGGTTTACAGTTCGGTTAGTCTACAAATTATGTCTTTACGCGGTGCAGCTCAAAGACGCGTTGGAAACATGTGGGAGAGAAGTGGTCCTATATATGAGATTCATGGGGCTGTGTTAATACTTGTAGTGTTCGTATTTACTGCCCACAGTTGCAATTCTCATTTAATTGCATTACCCCGTCGTATTTAGCAAACGGTAATATTATCACGGCTACAAGGTCAAAGTGATACGCGCTCTAAACCACATGGTTTATGCAGATGAGACACGGTTTGGAGAATGAGGCTTAGCGAAGTGGCAAAGGGTTCATTCTTGGAAAAGTCGAAATTGAGATTCTGGGCAACGTATGATATCATATATTGACTAAAATAGCTCTGTATATACACCCTGAGTACCCCTCAGTCTGGCTCAGTTATCCGCTTGTTTCGGCATTCTAAGACAAAACCCTATTGACGCGTTCAAACCTTAATGACAAAAAACTCGGATACTTTTTCCAGCGTAACAAACCTTAATCCTTTCTGCCCCGTTACTGTAGCAACCCTCCAACCGTAATGGGCCCATTCATAACGTTGCATTCAACTAGGTTTTGTTTGATGTCAATTGCAACGCAGCGTAACGGAGACACTGTGGTTACAGTGTTTACAATGGTGGTTACAATGTCAAATGTCAAATGTTTTCAATCTTCATTAATATATAAATCATCTATATCATGGGGCACTCCGGGTGCCTGCTCATCTATAATAAATTAATTTGTTTACAAAAGAGCGGCCATGATGGCAGCGGCAGCGAGAACGCCAGCAGCAGGGGCGTTGGCAGCAGCGGAGTTTTTGCTGCCGGAAGAGCCGGAAGCAGTGGAGGAGGCAGCAGAGGCAGAGCCAGAGGCGGATCCGGAAGAGCCGGAGGAGCCGGAAGAAGAGCCGGAAGAAGAGGAGTCGGACTTGTTGGAGTCGGGGTCAGACTCGTTGGGGTCCTTCTTGCCAATGGTATCGAGACCAGACTCGTGGGAGTCACCCTCCTGGGTGGACTGCTGGGACAGACCCTCGGGCTTGCCGGCACCGTTCTTAAGGTAGTCCTTAGCTCGGGGGACAATGTCGGGGATGGGTCCATCACCCTCCCAGGTGTTGGATCGAGCGGGGCAGGTAGAAGAGGCTCCGTTGGGCTTGTATCCACCGTCACCCTGGGGGTTGGCCTTGGCAAAGGCAGCCTTGATGATGTCGAACTCGCCGTTGTACTTGGAGACAGAGTCACCGGAGATCTTGACAATACCGTAATCGTTGGACTCCTGGGAGTACTCGTAGACGAGACCTCCAGAGAAGACGGGGGTCATCTGGGAAGAGTAGAGGGTCTCAATCTCAGTGAAGGGTCGCTCGGGAGAGTCCTTGGCGTTGTGTCGGATCTCGTTACAGCCAAACTCGGACAGGAAGATGGGGATGGAGTAGTTGCCGTAGGCCTTGACCTTGGCTTCGTAGTCAGACTCGGAGTAGGTGGAGTTTCCGCACCACGAGTAGTCGTTCATGCCGAGCATGTCGATTCGCTCCTCCTCGGGGCCACAGTTGAAGTACTGGGCCATCTCGTATCGGTTCTCGGAGACGTCGGCAGCGGAGTATCCAACGGGGATCTTTCGCTTGGCCTGGTTCTTGATGTAGGCCTTCATGTCTCGGACAACGGCCTTGATGACGGGGGCGGTGTTGGTGTTGTTCTTGGCGTTGATGACCTCGTTGGCAGCGAAGAAACCAAGGGTGTTGGAGTAGTCCTTGAAGGTGTCGATGGTAGCAAAGACGTGCTGCAGGTAGGCGGCGTTGTAAGACTCGTAGGGCTTGGCTCGGTTGACGGAGATCAGAGGAGTGTTGACGTCGAGAATCAGGTAGATGCCAGCATCGTCGAGAGCCTTCATGCACTCGCTGTGGTCAGCAGAGTTGTCAACAGTGTAGATTCGCACGGCGTTGACTCCGAGGTCCTTGAACCACTTGATGTCTCGGGTGCAGATCTTGGGGTCGGCCAGAGGGTCGACGACCTTGGAAGATCCACCGGGCTGGTAGTCGATACCCTTGATGTAGAATCGCTTGTCCTTGACGAAGAAGGCATTACCCTTGACCTCCACGGGGTCGAGGGCGGCGGAGACAGAGGCAGCGAGAGCAGCAGCAACGGAGAGAGTAGAGAATTTCATTTTCGTCGTTACGTTGAGGCCGTACTTTGAGGAGAAAGGGAGGCCGGGCGGACCACGCTATATATTTATACATGATGTACATGGCCCATGCTGCTACACACTTGTTTTGCCAAGACACCAACATTCCGATTTAATCTAAGTTTAGAGGCAGGGAGGCGGAGGGATACACACCATGCCGTGCAGGAGGGTGGGAGGGGTTAGGGGGTGGTCTGAGGTGAAATTATGCGTGTCAGATGGTCCAATTACTCGGCGCTTTTGTTTGCGTCACTTTCGGCTCATTTCCCCAGATTATACAACCCATAGATGACTAGTAAAATCCTCATCACCATAGCCTCACTCCTCCCAGTTGTTCAAACTCTGTTGTGAACTCAAATTACAGTTTGACCACAAGTCGTGGAGGAGTCGCGTATGTTCTATATTTAGTTTGCTGATGAGGTTGTTTCAGCGGAGGTGGAAAAACAGAATGTGGAAATGGAGTATTCAGATCTGTTCATCTCATTCCAGGGATCATAATCCACCTTTTTATTTCCCCCTACGACCCCTGTAGCTGGAGTTACCCCTATTTTGTTACCCCCCATGCACACTTACAGTTACTTGAGCTTTCCAGAAATACTCACAACTCCCAACGAGAAAATATAGTCGCGCCATACTTTATTTCATGTCTATCTTATGCTTATATAGCCGTGTCGAGAATTGCAGTGTTTGCTGGTGCAATTATCACCTACTAAACCTCCCCCACCGAGGCATTCCTCTCCCCGGTCTCACCCCACGCGTTTCCATCATCTTACCTCTTTTGGCTGTGTTTTTCTCGTTGCATCTTTTCTCCATCTCCCCCTTCCCCTGAGGCGCAGTTTGCAGCTTGAACAACCCTGTTTGCGGTGTTTAAACCCAGTTTGGAAAAAGCCTAACCGGGTTCTAAACTTAGTAGTCGGTTCGGAAGGCTGACAATGAGGCCGACAAGAGAGGAGCTGGCCGATGGGCATCTCCTTTGGATTTTAGAATTTGTCGGCAGAAAAAAAGCACCTGGCAAAAATAGGGGCTGTTGCAACAAGCACGTCAACCACCTCCTGAGACGAGACAGCTGTCTTCGTATTATCCGATACGCATCGTGTCAAACCCGTCACATCCGGGCCACATTCCATCACATGTGCAATAATATAGCCCAAGCGTGCGTTTCCGAATCCACTAGTGGCAGAGGGTAGGCTTCGGGGGTACACGTAAAACAGGCCTTGATGTTTCAAATCTTGTACCTGAATTCTAAGCAGGGATAAAGTGAGAACCGAGAGGCTGTGCATGAGCGGAAACCAGCGCTGATCCGGTGTTTGAGAGAAGTATACGCCCTCTATTGCTCCATCTGTTTGTGTATATCCGGTAGACTAAACTAGCCTTGTTTTGTAGCCTATAGCTCTGCGGGTCTCGTCTGGCACGTGCCGTTGTATCGCGTTTCGGGCACGCATGCAACGCTGTTACAACAACAAAGAGACAGGAGAAAGGAACGGTGATAGGCGTTGCTTTTGTCGCAAGACGCGTACACCCTCGACAAGTCGACGTGTGCCGCGTGCTTCATGCACCATCGATGACTTCATCTATCCCTTGGCGTCCGGCTATATGTCAACGTCAACCTGGTATAGTCGAGTTTTGTGCATTGGTGAATAATACCAACCTGTAAAGTAGTGGCTATAGGGGGACTATCACCTCTTTATCACGCTGTCTTTCTTTGATACTCTCTAGAGATAGTCGTTGTTTACATACCAGGCTGTGACAGACGCGTAGACCTTTCAAAACGGAAGGTGTCTCATCCTGCAAGAGTGAGACAGGTGGAGATGAAGATGAAAAATGCGTCAGCAAAAAGATAGATGAGGGCTCTCGCGACTTGCATACAAGCTATTATGGCAGACAATATACTTGTGATTTGTCGGAGTTATACAATAGGCACTTGCCCAGCTTAAGGGTCTGGACCCTGAGCTGGTGCTAATTACCAGAACAACAATATGTTAACTGGCTAAGCTGCTGGAGTAATTAGAAAGCAAACAAAATTGGTTGATCAAATATTACAAAGTGCTGGTTGTTAGACAGGAAGATTACTAAGAAACTACAATCACTACAATTAAGACAAACTACAGTTTACAATCTCAAATATCGGGTGGGGACTCTATGGTCCAAGATTTATTAACCCAGAGGTTCGGAATTTCACCTACTCCTCTCAACTAGATAAACAGGTTCGGTCAGTCTACTCCTCTGTGAGGTTCGACTCCTACTCCTGAAGAAGACTGGCCCTGGCGGTAGCCTTGGCTCTGTGTCAGGTGGCTCTTATTGCTCTTTGGACTTATGGGCTGGAAAAACGGCTCATGCTCTCTGGACTTACTGGCACTCCGGATTTGGCTCTTATTGCAACTGTGGACTCACTGGCACTTCCTGGATAAAGCTCTGCTCTTTGGACTTATGAAAAACGGCTTTTGGCGCTTATTGCCGTATAGGACTTACTGGCTCTTGCTCGTGTGCTCTGGTTCGATGACTCTGGCTATGCTCTGGTTCAGTTAAGACTCTGGCTGTATGGCTCTGGCTCTGAAGGCTCTGGCTCAATGCTGCTCTTTGGACTTATGCTGTGCTCTTATTGCCTCTTGGGTCTTATTGGCTGCTCTTATGACCTCATGGGACTCACTGGCGACTCTGGCTCGGGTACAATTAAGACTCTGTGGCTCTGGTAATGGCACTGGTTCAATGACTCTGGCTCTGTAAACACACTTATTGCTCTTTGGACTTATCGGTGAAGGCTCTGGCATTTCAGCTCTGGCACTATGGCTCTGACTCTAGCATTTCAGCTGGTTCTGGCTCTGTAGCTCTGACACTGGCATTTCAGCTCTGGTTCTGGCATGCTCTTTTGACCTGTTTAAGGCGTCTGTCTAGCAGATCTTTGCTCTAGGCTTCAACTGGCTTTACAGCGCAGCTTTTCAGCAACCGGCAGCTCTGGCGTTTCAGCTTGGCTCTTCAGTTCTAGGCGGCAACAAGAGTATCTCAAAAAGGAATTTCACCCTGTGAGTTTCTCTCAACTCTCAAACAGGACTTTCACCTGTGAGGAATCTCAAGCGGAATTTCACCTGTGAGAAAGCGAGTATCTCATAAGGAGTCTCTCGATATGTCGGTGGCTCTGCAGAATTTCACTGTCTGGCGCTTTGCTCTGGCGGCTCAAAGGCTCTTCACTCATGCATTTCAGCATGGCGGTCAACCGGTGGATTTATTGACACTTCAACAAAGAGGTCAACCAGGGATTCATTGACACTTGGCTCAGGCAGTCGTACTCGCTGTGTAATTGCACTCGCTGATTTCTCAGCTCACGCACAAGCAGCAGCTCTCGCACTCTCAGGCTCGTACATGTTTTTCAATGTGTCATCGCGTGAGTCTCTTGACCGAAAATGTGGGATTCGGAATTTCACCATATGAATTGCCCATCAAACAACGTCATCAGACTGCTAGCAAAGCGTCCTCATGTTGTTACAACTCAAACGGACAGTGTCCTTGTTGTGTAGACAGGTTTGCTTGTCAGCCTGCTTTTCAGCAGACTATAAAAGGCACCTTCCATCTCAGAATGACTGTGAAGTCTGATTCTAACGATTTGAAGGGGACCAAGGGGGGTTTATATAATTTTTCAGAGCCGGATCTAAGTTTGACGAGATGGCTGGTGGCAAAAAAATGTGCATGAAATCTGCATACCAGCCCAGGAGCGAAGGGGGTGGATTGGTGTGGAAGGTACTAGAATAAAAATAGGGGGTTCGGGTGAAAAAAAAAAATAGAAGCCTGTAAATCTCATAGATATCAGCCACCAAGTAGTATTACCACCCCATACTAGACGGCAAAACGTCACTTATACCGGCTCCTCGTATAAAACCTTGGTTGACTTTCCGGAACTTTAATATGACGCGAGAACAAAGAGTCGAAAACCGAACAATGAAGAATGTTCCAGTGAGTATAGTCCGTATATTGGTATCATATAGAACAACTCCGAATATCTTTCTGGGTCAAGTTCGTTGAATGTGAAAGCAGTCAATGGAGAGAGTCAGTCAGTTGAGAGAGATTCATTCACTCGTGGAGGATAACATCCGGTAACTAGGGACGTACAAGTGCTACAAGTACAGTAATTAGGAAGAAAAAGTAGAAGCTGAGACCAGTACCGGCAATGAATGAAGTATCCAAAGCACTTGTAACTCATTATTACCTTCTCTCTATAGTGCTATTCTGCCCAATTTCTGTGCAGTAGGTTCCAAGGCATGACTATTAAGTCAAAAACATAGGTTGGAGACAGAACAGACAGTGGCAAAAAGAAAGACGTGTGGGAAGCAAAAACAAAAGAATTGCAGCACCTAGGATTCTCGTATGGTCTCCCACTACAATACTAACTAGGCTCTCTGGTGCTTGACTATGGCTGATCGGACGGGAAGCCGTATTTTCACCAGGATATGGCCGCAACTGAAAATTTGTGTTGTAGGGGCGCTAAGAGGGGCCAAATAAGTCACGTGATGCAATTTTTATGAAATAATGAGACAACAGGAAGTCAGAAGAAAACACCAGTGTTTGTAATTTGTCTGTATCGCTTTTCAGTGTCCTGTGGAAGGACATCACCTTAATTTGATGCCAACACAAAATTGACAAAATATCAGAGAAAAAATCATGAAATACACTGATAAAGTAGTTCAGGTAAACCAGAAAGCCCCTGTGGTTCTTTTGATACTAATATTGACACTGTTGTGTTCCATACAGCTCCAGCTACAGACACAAACGTGCCATCCTACAAAACACTTACAAAAACACACTACGATTGAAATTTGGGTGGGACTCTATGGTCCAAAATATATTTACCCGAGAGGTTCAGCTCAATGGCTTACATCCTCTTACTATAGAATAAAGGTTCGGCAAAGTGTACTTCCTCCTTGGTCGAGGTTCCACGGCCTACATCCTTTCTGAATGCGAATCAGATCATAAGATCTCCGACTACCTTGCTCGTTTGGCGGCTCTAGCTCTGCTTATAGCGGCTCTGTGGCTCTTATCAATGGTCTGGCTCTGGCTCTTATTGGCGCAATAGCTCTCATTGGCTCTGGTCCTAGACTCCTGCTCTTGGCTCTGGCTTGTCAGCTCTGGCTCTTATGGCAGTCACACTGTTCGACATGGCTCTCGCTCTTACTGATTGGCTCTGGCCCATGTGACTCTCAAAGGTGCTGGCATTCTGATTAACAGTTCACAGTATCACCTACGCTCAACGGCTCCGCTCTGGTGGCTGGTGGGTTTCACCATCGTCAGCTCCAGGCGGCTTTTCAGCTCGTTGGTAGTGTGTATGGCTTGTGTCGGTCGGCGGCTCTAGTTCTGGCTCATTGCGGCTCGGACTGGCTCTTTACCTGGCGGTTTGGCAGGTTGGGCACAAACGCTTTGCTCAATGGCGGTCTTTGCAGACGCTTATGCTCAGGCGGACTTCTGGATCAGGTTTGGATCTTTTCAGCGTCTCTTAACCGGAATTCCTGGTGTACTGATTGACAGTAGCAGATGGAGGGACATATGACTGACTATCGCAAGTCCATCCCTCCAAAGCATTCAGTAGTGTTATCCATGCTGGGAGTTTCACCCTGGGAGCTACCCAATCATCGTGCTCTGGACAGCTCAGTGTCCGTCATAGCAAGCTCTTGGACAATGTTTCGTGCCCGTCACAGCTTTTGAAGGAGACAAAACTAGAGAGGCTGGCTAAGCTGTCTCGTCGTTGCTCTGCGTCCAGTGGCATGTACTGAGGGGTTTCCTTTCACTCGGCAGCTTTGCTTGCGCTCGGCTTCACGTCTTAGTTACTCGCTTGTACGTGTTGCATCGTAACTCCAGTACAGGAGCTCCGCATCGTACGGTTTTAATCGACTCTCCAGCTGCGTCATAGCTTTCGCTCAACAGGCTTCTGGAATACTGCTTTACAGCAGGACCAGTAGAGCAGACCCCAAAGTGTTGCTCATGCTGGGAATTTCACCCGTAGTAGCGAACTATCATAGAAAAGGAACTCATGAGGAGATTGCGAATCTTCACTCGTCTTCGCTCCAAATCAGGGATGCATGAAGAGAGGTGTGCTGGAGTCTGCTCAGCAACAAAATTGCGTCGTCACAAAAACCAACAGCTCTCGAAGACTGTCTCTGAGTGTAGGGACAGAGACTGTTGTCTTCTGATGAGAGAAAAACAGGGAGGATGCACCGGTATTTATATTTTTCGAAGAGCCCAAAGTGGCAAAACAAAGTGCAGATTCTTGCATAACCGAGAGGTCCCAAAAGAACAAAATCCATCTCCAGAACATTCCAGCAACTACGGATTTGTTCGAATGGAAGAAAAAGGGGCAGTGCTGGAAAAAAATTCAACCAAAGACTACAGTAAAAGACTGCTACGGAAATATTTCGAATATTCTAGTCATCTCTTACTGCATAGTGAGAAGCATGTTCATGCATGTCTTGAACGTAGATCTGAAGGCGGACGGATCTATGGGTATGGATAAATCATGTGACTTAAAATATGAGTGAAAAAGTGGAAATTTGAGCTTCAAAGAGTCATTCAATGAAGTGTTCACTCAGGTCAACTACCATTGACCTTGATCTACAATGCAATTAGGCAACTACAGATCTTGAATTACAGCATCGTTATTGAATCATAAACATATATTAAAAGGGACTGGTAAATCAGTTGTTGAAGAAGTTGTTGATCTCATCGTTGAAATCAGAGTTGTCGCTGCTAGCAGCGTCGTTGAAAGGATCGTTGAAAGGATCCGAGTTGTCGTTTCCGTCGTTAGGATCGCTTCCGACACAGAAGAGGCCAAAGAAACCACAGTTGAGAGAAGGAGTAGCGGCAGGAGCAGAAGAGGGAGCAGGAGCAGCAGCAGAGGTGGTGTGAACGGGAGCGGCAGAAGTGTGGGGAGCAGCAGAAGTGTGAGTAGGAGTAGGAGCAGCGGAAGTATGAACAGAAGAAGTGGTCTTCACAGCTAGAGTAGAAGGAACAGAAGTAGAAGACTTGGGGGTGGCCTGAACAGACTTGATCTCAGCAATGGAAGACTGGCCAGCAGGAAGAGGCTTACCAGCAAGCCAGTCCTTGTAAAGCACAGCGTTGGGGATATCGCCAGTGATCTCAACAACGTTAGACTCATCAGTGTACTTGGCTCGAGCAATATGGATCTGGCTTCGGTCGTTATCGAAGATGACCAGAGCCTTGGAGATGATAGGAGGACCGTTGAGAAGAATCACCGAGTCGTCAGACGCAACCGAGAGTCTCTGGAAGCCACAAGTGCCGTCGTACAGCCTGGTGATGTACTGGTCCATCTCCACGTCAATGGAAGTGTATCCAAACTCGAAAGAGACAATAGGCTTGGCGTTACAGTCCACAGTCCACACGTTATAGATGTTGTTGTAGTGACCAGAGTTTCTGGTGGACAGAGCCTCCATGGTCTTGTTGGGCAGAGTGACGGTGACTCCTCCAGTGTCCAGGACGATTTGGTGCTTCTCGGTACCCGGAACATGCACTCCGTCAACAGCAAAACCAGACAGGGGCATGGCGTATCCTCCATAGTGGTCGACGTCGATAGTCACAAGAGGTCCCTCGTACTTGGCCTGGTCGAAACCTCCGTAGTAGACGTTGTTGTGGACCTTCTTCCATTCAGCAGCTCCGTGGTATCCGTTCCAAATGGTGATGGGAGCCTCGGAGTTGAGAGAGAAGACGGATCTAGAGATCTTCTTGGCATGAGCAAGACCCTGGACATAAGACAGAGTGGGATCGCGGTCAGCAGATTGGCCGAAAATACCGTAGTCGTTGCTCATGTAGTCCAGAGAGACCCACAGGTTGAAGTTCTCGAGGGTCGAGCCAGCGTAGGAGACAGTCTCGAGACCGTTGATACCGTGACCGGCCCAGTTATCGCCGTTGCTCTGGTATCTCCAGGTAGAGGACTTGGTGACGTTGAACTGACCGTCAGCTCGACACTTGCCCTGCTGGCAGGTGGTGGAGTTGGCTCCAGGGACCCAGAGGTGGCCGGATCCAGTATCAAAGCAGACAGAGACGCTCTGGGCAGGAGTTCCAAGATCCAGGGTAGCCTCGTAAAACCACTGTCCCTTGACCTGCTCGCCATGGTAGACGTCGTTAGCTCGCTTGTGGAGATGCTCACTGAGCTCGGGACGGGAGGACAGCTCTCGGGCTACCAGAGGCATGTGGACAATGCCAGCAGCAGCCACAGAAGCAAGGAGGAGGTTGGAGAAGATCATGGTTGGATGCTGGAGAAGAAGAGGAGTCGAGTCATTGTATTTATATTGCCATTGGATGATTTTTCAGCCAGTTAGGTGGGGGGATCTAAGTTCATCAGACTGAGTTGCTAGCGGTAGTTAGTTGTACTTAGGCTTTCGACGACGTTTAACAATGGTGGGCGGGGTGGTTAGTGTGTGGTTGGTGCTGTGCTTAGGGATAGGCTACAGTGAGAATACTGTGCTCATTGACAGTACTGTGTGTATCTGTACAAGTTGGCTACTGTACCAGACAGGTATTTGTGTACACAACTCCACTTCACGCTTGCTAACTTGTCAACTTAACGCCCCCACTTCCAGGGTCTGAGTTAGATTCTAGAGTGTATTCAGGCAACTACGTTTTTCGGGTTTATTAAACGGCATTCATAAGGGGCTGAGCAGGATGCCGTATGGACGGTAGGGATATGACAGCTGCGTGCGGTTTGTAATACATATTTGTCTATACGGGTATGAACACAAAGAGCTATTGATAACGTCTCCACTCAATATCCCGTATATCTTCGACCACCAGCCTCATGCAGGTTGAGAGGTTATGTCTGTACGGCACCAACGATGTAGGGTCGTCGATCGCCAAGAGACTTGGCAAGAGGGATAAATGAGTGATTTGAGGCGGAAATGAGGTGAAAAATATATATTTACACAAACAAATGAGCTGCTAGATGCTTGCTGAGCACTTTTTGCTCTCAATTTTGCCTCATTCCACCCACCAATACCCGCAACCGGCACGACCCTAAAGGTTAGACTTCTATTGTAAATGTACAGTGTTCATGCAGATATATCTCGCTCAAGCCCCTGGAAAAGACGTGAGGAATGTGGCTAATAGGTGGGGTTCTTGGCGGTAGTTGTGATACTGTGTGAGCGAAAAATGGGGCACAAATGACGTCTCTAGTGTTCTTATACTGCTCTGAATAGAGATGTTATAGGGTTGCCAATTAACGCTGTCTATCGATCACGGATATTGAAGATCTTCATGCTAAAACTAAAAGAAAAAAAGAGCTGTAACCCCACGTGGAGTTCCGGAGTTATCATGATGACTGACATTTAGCAAGACCATATGTGTACAACTGCCATGTTCTATAGTCATATTACTACAAGTATTAGTGCTCAACAGTCACTCGTAGCAACCACTCAGTATTCAAAGAACTCTCATCTCATCAGCTTTGTCAATTGCTTCTTCTTCCCCAATAACCTTCATCCAGGCCCACTTTGCACGGCTGTTGAAGGTAGTATCGTGGATTTGTTCTAGAATTATGGATTTAAGAAAACATAACTGTTGGGAATCTTGTCATGATTGGTAACTCGATATTGGTATAGCAATGTGACAACTCAACATTATTACACACATACACACCCCAGTATTAATTAATAGCTACAAATAATACACATCTCAAGCATCAATACATATCTCTTTAGCAAGTGCTCTTCACTCTAAGATTCTGCCCTGCCAAGATCATCCGTCAAAGGCTATACATATCCTTAAAGTGGGTAGCTCTTCACTATTAACATCTATCGTACTACACCTCAACCCAACCAACTACAATACTCCTAAATACCAATCCATTCTCTATAAGATCCCTCTTCTCTCTAATCCCCCCTTATTGCAATTAAGTGCTCGACTCAGCAAACACGGACATGATGGAAAACACACCGTAAAACAATGCCAGAGGGTATGCCACCAGAGCCCGCATATCCGAGAGTCGCAGCACCGACACGAAAATCGCACTACTGGACCATGTGCACCACGTGACACTGACCAGCGACAAAATCGCACCCACCGTGCCGTCCAGCTTGATCACCACTCCCAGACCCGAAATCACCACCAGTGGCAACAGACAGTAGCCCAGCACCGAGGCGGTTCGTGTGAAGTCGATGGCCACGTCAGAAGCCATCAACTTGAGGATCCAATGAAGAGAAACAGATCCCACCAACGCCACACCGTAAATGTAGCCAAAATGCACCTTTCCAGAAAGCAGCAGAAACGTTCCAAACAGCAGACAGAAGAGAATGGGGCCAGCAAGATCACTGTCGTCCATAATATGCTGACTAATCATCCGGAACGGGTTCAGCACCGTCAACGTCTTGGTTTTGATGTGTCCAAAGTTGACGCCGAGCTCCTCCAGCAACGGAGGCTCTCCAGGGTAACCAGAAGTTCCCAGAGCAGCCAAAATGCCTGTGGACAACATTCCTGCTGATCCTCCGTATCCTCCATATCCGTCGTCAGCTGAGGACGACGAGGGGCCCATCTGACCGTCCGCGTTGTCGAATTGCGACTGGTAAAACTGGCCCGAGTTGTACCCTCCTTGGTAGTAGTTCATTGTGTGTGTCGTGACGTGACGAGTGGTGGTGATGTTGAAGCAAGTAGTACCTTAGACGTGTTTGAAACTTTATTCGGGAGAGGAGGTGAAGTCTAGACTGTGGGAGGAGGAGGGCGGTGAATGGAGAAATGGAGGTTATAGCTGGAATCTCCAAGAAGAGGGGAGTAAGATTTTCAAAAAATTATTCCGATTGGAGGCCTGTAGCGTGAGAATGAGAGGTGCTATTGACGTGTTGTCCTGCCCCTTAGCCTTTGCCATCACGTGTAATAAAGTATAATTGCCGACTAATTTTGGGAGATAAAAAAGACCAGAAAAAGACCCAAAAAAAGACCCAGGATGACAAATTCCACTACAAATACAAACAGTACCAGTACGATACAAGTAGTTGCTTGCTCTATTACAATTGATAAATAATACATTACTTCGTGAGCAGCTCAAATCCAACCTGATCAAGACAATCATACACCACATCCTCGGCAATCATCTCATCAAACCTCTCTCCCACCGATTTAATCTCTCCAGACTCCATACCCTTTTTGATATCGTCATGGACAGCAGTGAACTCGTTTTTGTCAAAAACACACTCCACTTTACCGCCCTTGAAACAACTGACTGTAGGATAATAACCCAACAATCCATCATCAGCATCTCCAGCATAATAGGAAGCGTTGAACTTGGAATACGGAGGTCTGTAGTCTAGAAGATCGGAAAACATGGTACCCATATACTCTCCATTCTTGTACACCTCAATACTCGATCCTTCCAAAACAGCAGGCTCCCAAGAAGACTGTCCATCAAGAATATGATTAGCCACAGGATCAGCTCCTCCAGCAGTAGCAATGGCTGAAACTCCTCCTTTTTTCGGGTTCATCCAGTTCTCCATTTTCTTGGTAGGAACGTACTCCAACATTTCAAAGAACAGCTGATTCTTGTACTTGATAGGGTACCGATCTCGCTTCAATTGAGTGTAATCATGCTCAACCTGGTTAGGAAGAGTCAACAACAGTCCAATTACATCACCTGACTTGAATCCACTGGGCATGAACGACTTGGTACGACTGACATGTACTCGATCTCCATTCACATCTCGAAGACCATATCCATAACCATCAAAACCAACTGGAGTCTCGAGATTTGACTCTCGACGACTGTATCCCAGTCTCACGTGACCCACAGGTGCAGGAGTACCATTCTCACCCACCTGACCGTTCTCTCCATCTCCTCCTCCAACTCGAACCTCATGGTACCATTTACCCTCTCTCAAACACGCTGTGGCACGTGCACTTCTCCATCCTCCATCACACGTGACCGTGTTTTCGTCCACGTGACACATGCCTGACCGGTCAGACGCGCTCATGCATACCGAATACGGAGTCGATTCTCCTACAGAGTACATGATGTCGTCCAGCTGAGTGTTTGGTAAACACGTCATGTACCTGAATCCTCGCTTATTCAGCGGGATCTCCTCCATTGTCGTTGCCCCCGCAACAGGTGTACCTGTTCCCGTAACCGCAGCAATGGGTTCCCCCTCTGTGATTGGTCCTGTTCGTTTTGGCGGCTCTTTGACGGGTCCGAAATCGGCTACTGACGGCTGTGGCGGTCTGAGCCGCATCAGGACCGTGGGATCCGTCTCATGTGTGCTTTTAATAGATGGGTTGATGTCTTCATCTTCGGTTTTCGTCTTTCTGCGTCGTTTTTGGGGTAGATCCTCCATTTTGAAAAGTGGTGTTGGTGATGTTAGAGTGGTGTTTTTGGGAGGTTTATTGACGAAGCTTATTACGGTGGGGGTAATTTTGGTCGAACGTGAGTGTCACGTGATTTGAACCACCTGGGGACATGCCGAGTACTGGAAATTGTTTGTTGTATCTCTTCGAAGTGATATCTCGTCAGACATTCCTCTGAGACCCCATTTGGGGAAGATATCGGGTTTCAGTTTTGGCAGTCATCGATCAGGGAAAACCTTAATTTAGTTTATATGACGAAATGCACCAATGTTGCTGATATGGGCTGGATTTTCGCCTGGGGGTGCTGAAACTGGAAATATAGGTCCTCGCATGCGTCTTTTACGCCAGTGCGGAATTTCAACTTTCTTTTGAGTGCGATATAGTGTTCTACCGTACGTGAGAGACAGCATGAAGGGAGCATAACTTCACGCATAACTTCAAGCAGGAACAGTGAGAGTCGGAGCGATGTATAGACTAGATTTCGAAAAGTCGAAAAGTGATAGCGGCAAGTTGCTCATAACTCGACTGTTTGACAGGCCTAGAAGAGTTCTTGCAGGTGGAGAAAAGGGTACCTGATGGAACAACTTAACGCAGTAGGACAGGTTTGGAGCTGTTGGAGTTATTATTAAGGAAATTGCTTTTTTATTCTTTTCAGTGGCAAATACATTCTTTTACTACCCGTACATCAACTCTACCACTCGGTTGCTGCTCTGATACTTTGCAAAGTGGATCTCTTGTAGTGAGACATAGTTACTCCAGTATACACCTCAGTTCCTGGAACAAAGTAGGGCTAAAGTAACCGAAAACCCCCAAGGAAAAGTCGATTTGAGTGCACAAAGTACACCCCCACAAAAGTAAAGCGTCGTGTACCTCAGCACCTCTCCTTTTGCATGGAGCTAAAGTGACCCCCACGCTTCGAGAAGCTTTTCCACCCTTGTTTGGCTGCTGCTTGGGGTTGTATTTGGCGATGAGGTGGCGAAGCTGCCAAGCGGTTTTATTATTCGGGAGATACAACCATTGCACGTGTTGTGGTGGTGTTTTGAGTGTCATCGAGACAAGGTGCTGTGAGTCATCGGAGGTCTGATGTTTATTTGACGTTCTGTAATACAATTTCGATTTGAACTGTTTTGACAATTCAGCATCGCACTCTTTAGGTGGTCGGTAATTACTGTTTTTCTTACTGGGTTTATTGATAGGCACTTTTTTTTCTCCTTCCAACTCTGCGATGGGCACTTCACATTTCTGCGCAAGCCATCGTAAGTCAAAATGTACATGACAAATTGGGAAAGTGCAGACTGGGGTTCCAGCGAAATATCAGGCGATTTCCAGGGTGTCACGAAAATACCCATGCACCTGTCCGAATCCACAAGCAGCAAAACAAGAAAAGAAGCAGCCGTTGAACAAAAGAAAAGAAGCCAGTAGACGGCTGCACCACGATAAAGAAAAGCGCACATAATCCAACGATATTACCAAGCTGCACGGCACTCGATTGCGCATGCCTCTACCTCAAAACCTCTTGTCTCCTTGTAGCAGTTTACTCCGACTTCGTATACATGCCAAGCTTGGCTGCCTACACGTTGATAAGATGGCTTGGCATGTCATAGATTAACAATCAGAGACATGAGCACCAGAATCGTCTAGAAGACTCCACTCTTAGACCCTCCAACTAGACCCAATCTTGTACCCGCTCTTCACCAGTGTGTCTTGCAGATCTGAAAGTCATAAATGGTTGCTATGAAGACGCACAGGAGGAGTCCACGCTGGTACACCTGCCATATCCATCTTTTTTTTCTTTGTATTCCATATCAGCTTTGATCATGTGGATTTCTGCCACTTTTCGATAAGTATACGCGGTCGGAAATGTCCGCCTTCTGAACGGGCCTGCCGAGGTCCATCCAACATAAAAAAAGAAAGGCCCATACGTACGAACAACAAGACTACCCTCGGTAGTGAGCAAATTAGTGAGACATGGGGTAGCAATCTTGCACCTCTCATGTGTCACGTGAGCGGCACGTGAGGCGATCGATTTTTCTTGGAGATTGCTTACTAATCGTCATGTGACCGTAAGTGTCTCACGTGATCGCCGCAAGTGGAAATTTTAGCCAGCGGCCTTCAGACCTTCGGCTATGCGCGCCATCAGGGGTACTGTCTGACCGCAGATTGGGTATATATACGAGAAAAGCAACGTTAAGACGGAGATTTAGTAAACGGCGCGAAATGAGAGGACTTACGGAAACAGGGTCGAATTTGGTACCAAAATCACGAGATCGTTGGCGCGATTTCAGATATCCGATTAGATTTAGCGTGGGACCATTAATTGCGGAGATACAGTCATTTGAATCTCGGTTGTCCCCAGAATATGCACTCATTTAACGTCCAAACCGCCCAATTAGGGCCCTGTGGGGATATTATTTGATTTAAGGGATTTAAAAAGCTTGGCTCGTAGCGTACGTTTGGATTTGGCCAGTTCCCCGAATAATTATGGACCCCCCAGCGACGGGATAGGCTGAATTCCCGCACCGTTTAATCTCGACTTTAAAATGAAGCCCGTATCTCAAGCGGGTCCTATGACGATCGAGATGAATAGCCCGTATACCGTATGTATAGCAGGTGAAACACAAGAATGTATGGGGTGCCTTCGGCATGAGGTAATGATGTAATCAACGTCCAAAAATGTATTATTTCTCTGTGGAGCTGCAGGTTGGAAAAAGCAACGAGCGTGTCTCCACAGCTGTTACAAAAAGACAACGGTTTATATTACCAGGCTGTGCAGCTGGGTTCGAGCCGTGGCAAGCTGAAACGATCAGCGAGCCCTAAAAGACAAGCGGTTTGTGTCTCGCAACTGCACGAGCTGATGACTTACCTGATACAGGAGGCTCTGTGGCTTGTACAAGGCACTGCGATCTAATCTCATGTTTCACCTGGCGATATCATATCCCTGTTGAATGTGTGCGATTATGGAAAAAGTAATTCCTAATACTACCCTCGACAAGCGAGGAAGACCTTCTCGTAGCGTTTATATAAGAATTGAGTATATAGCGTAGCATAACGATAAGAAGTGTCTACATGAGGATACATAGATCCAGGGGCTAAAACGAGCACATCTCCTCTCCTGTAGGAACACCGTTGTCATCCTGCAATGCACTCCTCGTGCGCCATCGCTGAGTAAGATGAAGGGGGAAAAAGCAATATGTGGAGCATTAGCGCGACCAGCAAACAAGGCCTCTACTGTATATCGAAAGGGCGTTTACGCGACCGCCTACACGTGCGGCACAACCGGCTAAGACCGTTCTGGGTGGTTTCATCGTATATCCGTACATACCTCATGTACACGACCCTGGGTAGCAAACTCTTTTGAACGGGGCACAGCATGCAGATCCACGGGTTTGGTGGACGGGGCCAAATCGTATGATCGGATGCGATAGGTTTGGTTAGACACAGAGTTTGGTCAAACTTTGTTAGCGTTTGCAAAGAAACTCAGTTAGCGTGGAGTGCAGGTCAACTACATTACAACTGATGGGCCGCGATTGATAGACGGGCAAAAAGTGCGACGCTGCGAACAATGCATCAATAGCTGCTTCGGCTACAATGGCGTAGGCGGCATTACAATGGACTTGTGCACAGGGGGTTGCTACATTCCGCGTGCTTCCATTCGGACCGTCAAATTAATCAAACCAAGCCCAAACCAAACCAAACGCTTCAGGTCTGGCACATCCGGTTCTGACGTCAGGGTTTTGGGCTAGCTGACCCCAGTGAAAAATAAAAATGGGCGCCCACCACTCTTATCTCGAAAATAAGGGGTCTCTTTTAAAATATCCAAGGGTGCTGGAGAGCTGCGTCAGCCGTTTTAGCGTGGATCGGATATTTTTTTCAAAGAATCAACGAAAACGACGAAAACGTCAGAGCCCCCTCGGTAAACTCGGTAAACGGCCCATGACATCATATCCAATTACTAAGCGGTAATAACATTGCTGCCCAATCCGGCGTTTTGCCTGGGACCTACATTTGAGTCTATTTATTTTTTGTGATTTTCGTCTCTTGTCTGTATTATTTGGAGATATTATTGGTAGATTAAACTGTCGAAACGCGGAGTAAGGGTGTGGGGGAGGGTCTGGGCTAGCTCCCATGGAGCCACAACCGTCCGTGCAGGTCCACAGGTCGAATTGAAGGCCACAGCGAGCTTTTCCAGCAGACTACCCGCCCCCTGGACCTCTTTGCCCTTTTTGCCAAAACCAGGTTTGAGTTTCACGGCTACCAAACTAGGGTTACCGTGAAACAACCGAAACGCACAAGCAATCTTTGTGGGTGCAGTGAAAGAGCGGCAACGCACGAAGTGAGCGTGTCTTGCATGTGCAGCTAACGTATCTGAGGGTAGGGGGTGGCGAGCTCGGCGATTTACTGCGTTTTGTGTGCGATCTGCCTGCGAACAAGTGGTTTCAAGACCCATTATCACGGGTCTCTTTAGCATCCAACAGTTGAGTTAGTTAGCCGACTTCTAAGTTACACAGGCACACTGGCCCCATCTAACAAAGTTGGCAAATAAGGTTTACTTTAACAGTTGGGAGTTTGTCTTAGATTGAGCTCGAGTGACATGGGCATAATGTGGGTAAATGTAGCGAGCTGGTAAATGGGGGGGTTATTGAGATTGACTAAACTGGCATAGTGTGGAGTAACCAAAGACGCTTACATAATCACCATACATACCCCCTCAACCACCGCTGAATCAGCGCTGCGCCTCCATGCCATTGCCTTTTACGGTCGTGTCAGAAGCTTAAACTAAGGGGGGTCTCGTAGATTTATGACCCTCCAAATAAGCGTTTTTTAAAGGCCACAAAAGGAGAAAAAGAAAACGACGGAAAATGCAAAAAAGCGAAGCTCTTTGGAAGAAAGAAAAAGAAAACAAGAGCGAGGGTGCAATAACGGAATGGAGGATCCAATACGAGCTCTGAGACAGCTCTGTCTTATGTGGAGAAGTGAAAAATGGAAAAAACAGAGACCCAAGACAAAACTCGTCAGTCCCCTGATTTATCATAATTATCCATTGTTGTAGGCATGGGGCTATTGTTCAGATTCTTCAGACAATGACGTGCGTGGTTCTGGTGCACTCCATGTACAGTGATTACTCATTGCTGTGCTTGGTGTGACATCACCACAGTCTACACAGACTACTGTAGGTCTCGTATTTTTCGTCTGACAGTTGACGCCAGACGCATCTCAACGGTTGGCTGGTACAAGTACGGTGTGACACGAGATAGCCTGTTCATTTTACAAAGGTGTGGCTCTTGTGAGTGAGATTGCCAGGCCCCCGCTCCCCACTCCAACGTTGGGCTGCATCGTCGTTGGCTTTGTTTGTCGGAGTCCTACGCAGATCCTCGGCTGTGGGGACGTCTGGAAACGTCGGTGCACGCCAGGCACGTCACAATAGTGGATCGCCGGAATGGGGTAATAGGAACGTGAGGACGGTAGGCCGACACCCGGGTGCATGTGTCAACGTGGCGTGAACGTGGCTTGTTGGGGTGCTTGATTGGCTTCCAGGCTGGAATCTGCGTGCCTTCTTTTTTTTTCTCTACAACTACAGGTACTGGTTGTGGTGGGTGCCTCTGTAGGCTCACGACGAAAAGACAACGTGGGCTGGAATTTGCAGAGTCAAAATGCGTCGCACGTCAAACCATGTCAAACGTCACGGCTGCACCGGATGGCGGTTAAGGCCCTGGCGAGTGGGAGCACGTTCAGGGCTCGTTGGAGCGCAATCGCCATGTGTGGCTAACGAAGTGCAGCCTATTGCAGCGCAAATTACATATTTCCATCTAGCCTCTATACCAGTGCAGAAGGCAATCGGACGCATGCAGCTCGCTCGGTCCAGATGTGTCTTGCCTCACCCACACAATGTCGGAGTCAATCGCCGGGTTGTCATTGGCAGTAATTACGTGCGTGAGTGCCGCTCACCCTCTTAACCCCGGCCATCACTCGTCCCTTCCCCACACATCAACACCGGCTCTAAAAGGAAACCCTTGTCTCGCCGTTGACCGGCACATGTTGGGCCGACAAGACCCACCCACGGGGGATGAGAAAGCGAGAGCTGTACAAGCAGGCACAGGTACACCTGCGGTGGAGTTAGCGGGAGCTCCACGATGGCTGTTATATTACTTGTTGTGGCAGTGACGCTGCGCTGTCCCCCGGCCAAGCCGCGCTTTTCATATCTCTGCATTATCGCCATGGTCGGTTCAGTTTACCACACTCCATGCCATGTATGCTCAGTGCAGGTGGGGTATACGGACGACTGCTGGCCTAAGTCGGTATATCGCTGGAGTAGGACATCTGGAACATTGTGTATAAGGGTTTGGTACCGTGCTTCTGTCTGAGGTCCAGCGACTTTTGGCTTTGGTATTTGATATTTTTTGCTATATTTTTTTTTTTCTTCGCACCCATTTTTCACTTTAGTTGGCTTTTGCGTTTCGCTCCACTTTTGTCTTTTTTCTTCTTTCCTTTTCGAAAAGGGACAAAACGCTCGCTGCACGTTTGACTTTGCTTTTAGCTACCGTAGCCAGGCTAAGAAAATGTACTTGTGATTGCAAAATTAATAAAGCACAAAAAAGTCAAGTCTTTGGCCCTGGCAAACCGCGAGAAATGCCGTATCGCACAGTAGTCAGAGCCAGGTAACCACAGGGTATAGCTACGTACTCTCTACGCCTCCGTTTTGCGTTTTGCCATCTTCCTCTGAGACATAGTCTTGTATTAACCATAAGCCGAGGGTGCGGATGGGACCTGAGAAGGAAGAGATGGGATCGCCCTTGGTCCATGTCACAGATTCCATCCGAAACACGCTTCGAAACAGCTTGGACCTCGACAATGTCGGGTTAGAACGAGGCTTGGGCGTTGGTAGACTGGAGGAATACGGAACCGCTGGAGTATATACGGTGGAGGCAAGAGTAGCCCAAAGTGGAGCTGGGCGCGCTCAAGGGCCTCTAGAAGGGCTGGAAACTGCTGGAACCCGCTGGCTCCGCCCCTAGATGGGCCACTGGGCCTTACTCTCTCTTTCTTGTCTCCGTGCTGGGCCAACACAAGGTGGTACCCTAAACCTATCTAGTGGACTCTCTTATTAGAATGAATCGAAAAAAGTGAGTTTGAGCCTACTCCATAGAGTTTGGCAACTTTGTGTGGGCCAAGCTTTACATGTTTTTGCACTTTGCGTTTTTGCACAACAGACACAAAAAGCACAGCGCACAGCACAGCACCACACAACACACAGAGACGTATTGCAGAGTGCACATACTCACACCTACTTTCTCAGCCATGACAGTGTAGACAACGTGACAACCTGGCCCTCTCCATCTCACCCTACACTTCTCGACACAACTCTCCCGCGACACACTACCACGACTACCGCGCCTACACAAACCAACTCACACACACACGACTCACACGCTCACACACGACAGTGGACCCACACCGATGATGGACGTTGAACGGGCCGAGCACATGCCGCCCAAACCAATGTATCCGCTCATGACCCAGCCGGTAGTGCTGAAGGAGGAGCCCGTGGCTCCCTCGCCCTCGACACAGACACAACAACAGCAGCCGCCACAGCCACAACCGACACAGAGCTCCCAGATAGCCCAGGCACAACCGACACAGCCACCATCCTCGACGGGAGCGCAACCGACCGGGGCCGCGGGGCCCTCCGATAAGAAGCCCGGCACGACCCCCAAGGTGTCGCAGGCCGCGTTCATTCACAAGCTGTACTCCATGCTGGAGGACTCGTCCATCGAGCACCTCATTTCGTGGTCGGCGTCCAACGACTCGTTCATCGTCTCTCCGGGCGAGGAGTTCTCCAAGGTGCTGCGCCAGTACTTCAAGCACACCAACGTGTCGTCCTTTGTGCGCCAGCTCAACATGTACGGCTTCCACAAGGTCAACGACACCTTTACTTTCCACACCGGCGACTCATCACAGTGGGAGTTCAAGCATGGCGGCGGCTCGTTCAAGCGAGGAGACGTGGAGTCTCTCAGAGGCATCAAGCGACGGGCTTCTCGACAGTCCGCCTCCCAGAGAGACAGCGTCCCGCTGCGCCCCGTGGGCCTCGTCACAGACTACGGCGTGGCCCCTGCTGGAGGAGCACCACCGGGCATGAACGGCTCGGTGGACGTGGGCGCCGCCGCCGCAGCGGCAGCTGCCCAGCATGGCCACATGATGCTGCACCCCTCGCAGCATCCCCACCACCCGCACCCGGCTGACGATGCCGCTGCAGCCGCTGCAACAGCCGCGACTTGGCACCTGCACGACTCCGTGTCCAGAATGGCCGCCACACAGGCCGCGCTCATTGACGCAGTGCGGTCGCTGCAGTCGGACGTGATCTCGCTGCTCGACGTTTTGCCGCGAATCACCGACGGCAGAGCAGCCGTGGAGACCGCACACAGCGAGTGCCAGCGAGTGGCGCACGCCATGGGCCACCGAAACGCTTTTCTGGCCCAGCTGGACGGACGGCGCGAGTCGCAGCCCCAACAGCCCCAGCAGCAGCAGCAACCATACTTTTACCAACAATCAGCAGCAGGGTCTGCCGCATCCGCCACGCAAGCAGCAGGTTCTCAGTGGCGACAACCCGAGCCACAGTACCCCGTGCCTCCCACGGACCCGTTTCACCGGGGGTCTCGAGGCCGGGCGGTCAGTGTCTATTTTGACCCGCTCGCCAAAGAGCCTGCAGGCCCCGAAGGAGGACAGGCTCCGCCACAGCACACCAGCGCGCCGCAACCACCGCAGCAGCAGCAGCAACACACACAGGGAGGAGCACCACCGCCACCACAACACAGCCAGGGCGGCGCACCACCACCATTTGGAGGTGCCCAGGGTCCCCCAGGATCCGTGCCCCGGTCTCAGCGACCAGGCTCGTTCCCGCTGCTACATCGGCAGGACAAGACGGAGTTTGTGGGAGGAGGATTTGCAGAGGCTCTCAAGTACCGAACCGATGCGCCAGCACGACGCCACACGGCTTCGGGTGCTGAGACCATGCCTCTGCCCCAGTACGTGGCTCCTACTTCTACGCCTCACCCCACTCACGAGCCTTCTACGCCTCCTCCTCACTCGTCTCCTCACACGCCGTACCGGTCGCCTCATCCTTCTGGCGGCAGCACGCGGTCCAACAGCAGCAGCAGTACGCGTGGAGCCTCTGTAGCCGCATTGTTGAACCCTGAAGGCGGTGACAAGAAGCGCAAGCTGGAGTAAGGTGGCTTTTGTTTTGCCTGGTGGATGCCTTAAAAAACAGTGCAAGGGCAGCCTATGGTACGTATAGATTGGTTAGGGGCTCTCATTTTTACAGTTTTCACACTCACACACACAAAGACCTGACGATCTCCAAGTACCGTGGGATCGCAGGCGGTTGAAACGCACCAACCAACAAGTCGGCAAACGAAAGACAGACAAAAAACCCGCAAAAAAAGACAAAAAAAATAGGAGAAACCCCCACCAGCTTTGTAAAATTATTTATTTTGTACCTAATTGACATGTGTCCGTAGATGTTGTGTATACTGTAGGGAGAAATCGTACGATGTTTCACAAGTGAGCTATTGAAGGGTGTTTCACAAGTTAACACGCAGTACTTGGTGGTTTAGTTAGCCACATAACGTGCACTGTATAGTATCGATTTTTGGGCCCTGATTTGGCGTTTCAGGTCTACATTTCGACAAACCACGTTTCTTCAACTGCTACTAACACCGGCTGGCGCTTAAACCGTCCATCTTTGGTTTGGCACCTTTGTACAGGTCCTCTCACACCCCTATTCCCTATTCGAGGCTTTGGGAAGTTTGGACAAAACCATGCGCGAAAAGTGGATAATGGCGTCCTTTTCGAGAATTGCGGACTCTTGTTTAAAGTACTTTTTCGAAGCGACTAAACCGCCATCTCAATTGACGCTACAGGAGCCCAAATAGTTTATGATTTATAGGTATGGAGTCCGGCACGGCCGGCGGCCTTGTCTCGGGTAAAGATGATAAACGCCGTGTTTTGATTTTCCGCTCATAGGGTCTCCACTTTCCCAAATGTCAGAAGATGCAGTCTTTTGGCACTACGGCACGTCGTGGAAGTGCCCAGCTTGACTAGTGGTACAGTAGCATGTCCATCAGCTACCGGGGCTACCCAGTGATGTGGACAGGTGCATCATCTCAGTTGGACAGTGGATTTGCAACTATATGTTTATTGGGCAAATCGCAAAGTGGAGAGAGCCAAAGAAGCTGTTGTTGATTGTCACACTTCTTCGGCTTGTAGACCCTTTAAAAAAATAAGGCTAGCGTCTTAGGCCGCACTAGCCAGAGTTATTCAAAGACGCAGGAGTGGTTCCGAACATCTATAACTCGCGGCTATGGGTATGCGCTTCTTGACATGGGGGTCAGGAGTCAACTATTATGATGCGGCGCATATTTATGTCTTCCGGCTTTGGACGTATACTTGGCCCAGTCTATAGCCGTCTTGACCGGGCTGGCTCAGATCATAGAGTCGTGTTGGGTCCACATATTTTCCGAAAATGCACTTGAAACATGGGGTGTTTTGTGATAAGTCACCTCGCCCAGGTTTTTGGCTACCGTAGCACCGATCCTTGTATCACCCAAAACTTGTTGAGAATCGATACGAATACGAGACCCGGGCTGAGCGGGTGTGGACCCCCGGAAACCGGAAGAGTTTGGATCTCCACCAAAGAGCCGGCAAAACCACAAATGAACGCTCGTATAAACAACGCCAAAGTTGTCCCCATCCCCCTCCTCGGCGCCTAGTGTCTCATGGAATGCAGACTGGGCTGTTTCTGGACCCTTATCTAAATCCACGTGACTTGTGCGAGGGATTCTACACCTCGCACTCTTGGATCCATGAACACCGGGGCGCCCTAACCCCTAGCCCACGTAGCTTTCGGCTAAACCATGGAAACCCGTTAATGCGAGGTCTAGACAAGTTTCCCTTTTTTCGTTTTGTCCGTCTAGCGTCTCGCTAGTCTAATCTTGTCTGGAGGAAGTCTAGTCTAAGCATAGTCTAGTGGGCGGGTTCCTTGTGTTGCTAAGCACCTGTGCTATAGATGTTGAGATATTCAAATTAGGAGAATGGGGGGGAGGGGGGGAACCTGTACGGGCCATGTTACGCGCTTCTCTGGCATCTACCACTTATTTGCTCAAAAAGAATGCGGGCTTTTTTGCAGGGTCGTGTGCCTGTCACGAGCATCTGTCAAATGACTAGACCCAAAGGTTTGGCAACAGCGTGACCAAGTATAATCAGATCTTCGGGAGCTACAGATAGACCGGTTCTACCCCACTGTCAGAAGAGATACTGTGGCTTTTTTTGCGATAATATATTGCCTGCCAGACGTCCAAGCTCGGCCTAAAACAGCCAGCTCCAGAGGCTATAGTGCCAAGCATCTACTTGTACTTGTACATTACCTATGGTTACCACACTGTGTACGAGAGTAATGGGACCTCAGGTTTGTGAGCATCTGGGTTAGCCTGGAGGTTAGTATGTTAGCGGATTTAGTGGAAACATTAGTAGAGACACTAGCAGAGGAGCTATGGCGTCATTTTCCATGACCTGCTGATCTCCTGGGCTTCTCGATCTTTTTTGTCGCTTTTTGCATGCCCAGAAAGCCCGCAATGCACAGCTTTGAGCCGTTTTTTGCATTTCTCTAGAGCCTCTCTTCACTTGAATCTGCTAACTCTGCTTCATCGACGCACAGAATATGTTCAACTAAAGATCTCACTCTTCCTTAATAAATCAGACCACTTTTCCAACGGGCTGCAGGCTACTGCACTTAAGCCGTTCGAGCTCGGGACTGCAATCCAGAAGCCGGTCTGGGCTTTTGGGGGGGGCTTTTGTCAGCATTACAAAAGCAGATCCCACTGGAATGAAGATCCAGATGGAACTAGGGGCTCTTATAGTGTGTATCTCCCCACAGAAAAGACTCGAACCGGCTAGTGTGGAGATCCCTTAGATCTAGCTAGCCCTTCGGAATAAATGAAATGGCAGATGTAAAGATGACGTTGCTCCTAGGAGTAGTACGTAGGGTAGGTTTAGCCGTTGTTAAATCTACGGTCTGCCTTGTATCTCTCTCACTGGTGTCGATACAAGGCCCTGACGATCACATATGCTCGTAATACCGAGTAGTAGTAAAATAAAATACATGCAATAATTAAATAAGGTCAGGGGTCGGATCAGCCCATTTTCCAGGCAGATCTGGCTCTTATTTTCCCTAACGCCGCTTCTTCTTGGTCTTTTTGTACTCATCCAGAAAGTTGCCAGAGGTTTTGGCCGACTTCTTAGATCTGCTTTTGATATCCTCCTCATCCGAGTCAGACTCGGGCTTTTTCTTGTCCTCCACGGGCTTTTTGGTCACATAATCCTGTCGCATCACTGGAGTGACTGCTGCCACAGCACTGCTTTGACTCTTGCTATGCATCTTGCTCAGGGCCTTCATGGAGGCCGACATTTTCGAGGTATCTGGCTTGGCTACACGTCCTCCAGGAAGAGTTCCTGCACGTGATCCGACTCCAGCCCAAGACGCCACGGGCTGGAGCTGTTTAGTGAGCAGTTTATGGGCCGCTTCGTCAGCACTATCGGGTTCACTGTCGCTATCACTTTCGCTCATCCAGCTGCTGACCAGCTTTTGGGCTGCATCAATGTTGACTGCAAACTTGGCGTTGAGCACCTTTGCATCGTTTACATTGAGCGTCGACATTGTATATGGTGCTGAATGTCTGTTAGTTGTGTGGTGTTATCGTGCTGAAGAGATGATATTTTTCTTGATTAGGTTTTGGTGCATGAGTCGCGATGACTTAGGAACGGAGGAGGATAAAGTCAAAGCAGAGAGATGGAATAGATAGGGGTACGATACAGTGCACGAGTACAGAAATCCAAGTACGATGCTTGAAGAGGATCTGATACTGACAAAGATGAGCATAATTGTCATAACCACAATCGGACTGAGGTAGCCCATATTATGAGATGATCATGAGCTTACTCTGAGCTTATCTTACGCTCACTTACACTCACTCTGATGATCACCTCAGCTTTCACTCCACACATTTCACTCCAACACTTTGACCCAGTATATAAAACCCCAACTCCTTCCCCACCATTCTCGACTCCACATCTGTTGAGTAGATAGAGTTTCCAGGTTGATCCGAGCCGGTGTCAGATTCCAGGCTACGATACTTGTATATTTTGGTCCCATCTATTATTCAACAAACGAACCAACAACCGTCTTTCACCAACGGTCCAGGTTGAGTTCGGAGCAATTCGGGAGGCCAACAGGTTTTAGTGTATTTTCGCTGGCAGCTGTCACTGTGCAGCGGAGTGGGGGAAGTTCGGACTAACAATGCGGAGCAGGTTCGGGAATGGCTGACAGCTGGAAAATCTGGGCATTGTGTGTCACTGGGTCGGCTTTCCAGGGTGTATATTATATGGCTTGTAGGGTTGATGGTCTCTCGTAGATATTTAGACTTGAGACGGTCTCTTGTGTGAAATCATGAAATTTCATTTTAGACCCGTTTGAAATTGCACGGTGCGGAAAAACAAGCAAAGGCCTTGTGACAGGTACTCCCGGTCTCAGGGTGTCATGTGTGACGCTGGGATATTTTCAGCGTGTCCATTTTGGGGCGTAATAAGCCGAAAGAAGCAGGTAGCCTCGGCTTTTGCTCTTTATATTTTTTGCCACATTTTCCACGTTTTTTGCTCACAATTTTTGACCACAATCCTGCCCTATACAGCCGTGCCAACCACTGCTACGCAGCTGTCCAGTGGTGGGAGGGCCACGCACGCACGTTGAAACTTTGCTGATTGGGTTTGATTGAGATGAGTGATTAATGGCGAGCTGAAGGAGTACTTGGAAAGTGGCAAATACGTGAAATTCTTACTATTCGTGGTTGTATCTGCCGTACCCCACGACTCTGAAAGCTGCAACACTGCTTCCACCCTGTTCCATAGCTTCCATGTAGCGCGTTTCATTAGCGTGACACGCCGTTTGCAGAGTGTTTAATTTGTGAGGCAAACTGGAGCTTCTTCGGAGGGTAACGGAGCGCGAGATGGGGTGGTAGAGGGGTGAAAGAAACGATTTAAATGCATATTCGTGATGATGGTAAGCGTATTAAGTCACTTGCAAAAATTCAACTCTCTACACCCATTAGAACAGCCTCAATGACACTATTAATTACCCAACTGGACTCTACTCAGCCAAGTCCCAACTCAACTCAACTCTAAAGTGCACCAACTCTATAAGCGAAAAATGTCCACGGCTCATCACCCGCACGGACTTATCGGAGACGATATTATGTGAGTGTGAGGGGGTGTTTATGCCCAGCCGTTGGGGTGTATTTTTTGCATCCTCTGGGGAACGAATTTACGTAAAAACACGCCGATTGAGCGCCAAAAGAGTCAAACTCTCTCCCCAGCCTCTCTCTGCTCGGACTTAGTCTGCCACTATTTCGGAAACTGTCGGCGACGACCGCTATCTCCCAGTAAACCATGTCCCCTTGGCTCGGCCTCACAAGGTCTTTACTCGGCACACATGTAAAAAAAGAGGAACCTTAAGATGGAAGGGTGCATTCGGAAGAGGGGTAAGCATGAAAGAGAAAGCACTGAGAGAGGGGTGGAGAGCGCAATTGAGCCCGTAGAAACGAGGTAAATGTATGAATGGGCTCAGAAATGGGCCTACATTCTCCATACCAACCCCTGGCGCTTTCAACGGAATTTTAGACCCCCTTTGGTAGGCCTTTGTGAGCCCTCTAAGAGGTCCCCAACACACTAACTGTAAGTGCGACTTACCCGGCAGTCAACACTGTGTACATGTCGGTGCTGTCAACCAAAAAGTAAAAGGCTCGTGGATTTCATTTTCCTCTCACCAGCAAACACACATTTACCCACAACATGTTTTCGCGAATTGCTGCTCGATCTCGAGCTGTTCGACTTAATCAGGTGAGTACCTACTACACAGCCCACGACAATGGCTCCAACCTGATTGTCTCCTCCAGACAATTGTGCTGTTTTTCCGGTGCGCGTTTTTCGGCGTTTGTGGTTACCACAAGAACTGCGTCGTGAGCGTGCCACACACACGCCAGCGACACGAGGTCAACGTGCAAATGTGGATCAACTGCAATTGAGGCCCGTGCGAACTCCTTTGCCGTGTTTCGTTGCCGTTGCCCTCCTGTTACATGTCGTCCGGAAAAACGCCTCGGCTAAATGCACATGCATGCACATAATATGAAATTCGTGCGTGAAGAGGATGGTGGCTGAGGAGCCGCAACGGTGAAATAAAAAGCACACCCTGTGTTTGCCGCAGGTGTTGCTACCACTTGTTCTACGAAACCCGCGCATTCCAGAGGTGTAATTGATGTGTCACGTTGACATCTGCCCGCCAATCTAAATTAATTTTTTTTACTAACCACAGGTCGCCAAGACTCAGACTCGAAACCTCTCTCTCCATGAGTTCCGATCTGCCCAGATCCTCTCCGACTACGGCATTGCCGTCCCCGCTGGAGGAGCCGCTACCACCCCCCAGCAGGCTGAGGACATTGCCAAGAAGCTGAACGTTGAGGATATGGTCATCAAGGCCCAGGCCCTCACCGGAGGCCGAGGTAAGGGACACTTTGACAACGGCCTCAAGGGCGGTGTCAAGCTCATCTCCTCTCCCACTGAGGCTAAGATGTACGCCGAGCAGATGCTCAACCACAAGATCTTCACCAAGCAGACCGGACCCCAGGGTAAGCCCGTGACCGCCGTCTACGTTGTGGAGCGAGAGTTCGTCCGACGAGAGGCCTACGTTGCCATTCTCATGGACCGAGCCACCCAGAAGCCCATCATTGTCGCTTCCTCTCAGGGTGGTATGGACATTGAGGGTGTTGCCGCCGAGACCCCCGATGCCATCCACACCTTCCCCGTTGACATCCACACCGGTGTCACCGACTCCCAGGCCATTGAGGTCGCCAAGGCTCTTGGCTTCTCCTCCAAGGCTACCCAGGAGGCCGCTGACGACATCAAGAAGCTGTACAAGGTCTTCACCGACAAGGACGCCACCCAGATCGAGATCAACCCTCTGTCCGAGACCACCGACCACCGAGTCGTTGCCATGGACGCCAAGCTCGGTTTCGACGACAACGCCTCTTTCCGACAGGAGCAGGTGTGGTCCTGGAGAGATCTGACCCAGGAGGACCCCGAGGAGATTGAGGCTGCCAAGCACGGTCTTAACTTCATCAAGCTCGACGGTAACATTGGATGTCTCGTTAACGGAGCTGGTCTCGCCATGGCCACCATGGATATCATCAAGCTCTACGGAGGTGAGCCCGCTAACTTCCTCGACTGTGGTGGAGGAGCCACTGCTGACGCCATCAAGAAGGCTTTCGAGCTCATCACTTCCGAGCCCGGTGTCACCGCCATCTTCGTCAACATTTTCGGAGGTATTGTCCGATGTGACAACATTGCCAAGGGTCTGATTGCCGTTGCCCAGAACATGAACCTGAACATCCCCATTGTTGCCCGACTCCAGGGTACCAACCTCGCCGAGGCCCAGAAGCTCATTTCCGACTCTGGCCTCAAGATTTTCTCTTTCGGTGACCTCGACGAGGCCGCCCAGAAGGTCTGCCAGCTGTCCAAGGTCGTTGAGATGGCCCGAGAGATTGACGTTAACGTCTCCTTTGAGCTGCCTCTCTAAGCGCACAGAGAGCAGTTATGAGTAGTAATAGATATGTTATAGATATTGAGGGTTTGTAGCTCGTATTTTTCTCTGGGGCGAGGTTTATATTACGTTTGTTGACATTTGATTGATTACAGATATTAACCTCTTTGTTAATTTTTTAGTTATTTTTAAAGTCCGGGTTTGATACAACAACCTGTTTCATTGCGTCTATTAGCATCTAATAAATAAAGGCGGGTCTCTGGCACTGACTAACCAAATTGCTCCTTAGTGTGCACCCTGGCAACATCTTATCATAAGCATCCTTTTTTGGAAGCTCGCTATCGCGCTTGTGATAGCTAGGGGCTTTGGGAAATTGACCGTACCACCGCCCACCCCTTGTGCTCCACACCCGAGCTATATTAGCGTGCGGGAACGCTGTAAATTCCTATTGTATAGTTTGTTGAGCCATCTCTTAGCAGCGTCATCTGACATTACGTCTTCTTGGCTGCTGGAGGCCCGCGCGGGTTTTGAGAGTCCGCCGCCATTAGTCTGTTTACGCCCTAGCCTCAGATGGGACCCACTGTGCGTATGGTATAGCAGGTGTGGGCCCAAAAAGTCCGACGCTAATTTGGCTAGGGATTTAGTGTCGGCGCCAAAGAATTTTGGTTCTGGTAACATCGCATTGCATGCTTCTCCAACCCTGGTGGTTCTCTAGGCTGGCAAGCTCCAGCTACTGTCTAATTTAGCATCCACACGTGGTGAATACGGGGCCTGGCAGGTGTCCTAAGTGACGTATAACGCTCTTGGTTGTCGCGTGTGACTTCGGAGCTCGGCGAAAACGTAGTAGCCGTGGGGTATAGTGTGGGCTGCTATGAATTCTGGAGATGATAGGGCCCAAAGACAATAGCCGTTCTTTGTCTGTCCCTATGGGGTTTGGCTGTCGGCCGACCTTTTCTTTTTCCACCCTTTTGCGTTTTAAAGCTATCCGCTAGATCTTGCTAACCAGAAACCCAATCTGAAAATAACAATACATTGACGCGCGATCCACTGCATCGAGATGTTGTATCAAGCATGGAGATAAAACAACAAACCAAGCGCAAAACAGATCCAAAATAATGCGTTTCGGCCGAATCCGCCGGGCTAATTCCAAGACCAATGCGACACAACCTGCCCCTTTCTAGTCTCATTGATACGGCTTTCTCTTGTCGCTAACTAAAAGTCTAAGTGTAACCCCCTGGACAAGAACAATCTGGAGACCCTCTAACCTTGGTCTAGCGTGAGTAATAGTTGCGCAAGTGCCCCACGTATGCTCGCACTAGCCAGTGACGTCAGTTGCAGTTGCCTGGGGCAAAAGTGAACGTTCGCAGCTCTAGCTACATGCTACTGCCTAAATGGGGTGGAGATCGTATCGTATCGGACATATATTTGTAAGCTTCTTTGTCCAGACTTTTTACGTATAGCAAGCCCACTTCGTACTTATTACCTGATTTACTAAAACTATACATCCCTCAGTAAGCAAACATTGTTCGGTAGTGAATGCTTCGAGGACCCAACAAATCCCATTCCTTCTGGGTAATGTACATTTCCTCAACAACCTTGAGCCGAGAAAACACGGCTCCTCCCTTCCACGTGAGAATCTGGGGATCCATGTCTCGAGGTGGTGGCATGACGGCAATAGCTTCATCAGAAACACCGTCATCTTCACCATCATTTCGAGCCATGGACCGCCAGATTCCAAGCCGATCCACCAGTAGTGTCTCGAAGCCAGCCAATTGGGCTCCTCCGCCAATAATAATGATGTTCTCATACATCTTGGCAGGCCTAGAGGGGTCCGAGGCTGCTGAGCTTTTAATAGACTGGATCACAGCGTGGTCTAGACCCGTGAGGAAAAGATAAGGCTGCTCAACTTCGTCCACTATCTCCTTCTCCGCTACTACCGCCTCACCCTCTGCAGGCTCTTCGGGGGCTTCAACTAGCCCCTGTTTGATAAGCAGGGCAGTCTGGGCTCCAGAAACAGGGTTGTCCTCTTTGTTAGACTCGTACACGTCCATGTTCCGAGAAAACAGTCGGTGTCTGTCTTTGAAAAACTCCTTGTACGCAGTGTTCAGTGGCTCGAACAGCTCAGGGTAGAACAGACCCAGTGGGGCAAGCATACCTTCATCGTAGAACTTGAAGGTGTACTTTTGCGTCAGTTTGTTTTTTCGGGGACAAATCAGCTGGCCGGTAGAGACTCCGATAGAAGCCTCGTCGGCAGTAGCATACTGCGTTTTCAGCTCCTCGATCAGCAGCATGTCGTTTGTGTCTGTGGTATCCACATTGTATGGGAACGAAATGTTCTGCAGCAGCTTGAGAAAGGCGTTGGTCACGTCGTCTCCTCCATATTTCAGGTTTACTCGAGAGTCAGGAACAACCATACCATCCTCAACACAGCACACAGAAGTCTTTTGGGCACCAACATCAATGACACATGAAGTTGAGATTCCAGCTCCAAAAGTCGCACCCATTCCTTCTTGCAGCAGTGCTACTCGAGGGAAATCCATCTTGTGCAGTAGCAGGTCCACCAGAGAAGAAACATATGTCTTGTCGTAGAGATCAGGGATCAGCAAAACGACATTGTAGTTCTTGTAATCGGAAAACTTGACACCCAGTTCAGTCTCCAGAGCCTCCACCAGAATAATAGCCAAGTCTCCCAGCACCTCCTGTGGTGACGAGTAAGCAGGTGTCTCGTTGAAACAGCCATGGATAATAGGCCATCGTAACGTGTACTTGGAGTCCTTGACTCTCAATGCAGATTCACCGACATAGTACTCCTTCTTATCCGACGTATCAGTCCACTCCACCTTTGATGGATCGTTGTGTTCGGGGATCTCTTCTGGTTGCGACTTGGTGTTGTAATTGGTGGTTAGATCGGACGATCCAGGCTGGATTCGGCACTTGTAGAACTTCATTCGCTCCTTGAGATCCTTCTTGACCGTCTTGATGGCTCCGCTGATGGGATCGTTGTCGTCGGTCATCTCCACGTCCTCCTCTTCCTGCTTGACCTCTCTCTTGGGTCCCAGCTGTTTTCGTGCAATCACGTTTTTCACACTTTTCGGGTACGGGTCTCCTCCAAACCCAACACGCAGGTTCCTCGATCCGGGATGGATCACAATCGTCTGGTTCTCCTCCTTGGCTTCCTGTCCATCAGGATCGGGAGTAGCTGCTGCCGACGAAGGAGTACCCTTGATGTTGTTGGATACAGCCACCGATCCAGCCTTGACCTTTTTGTTCTCCTCCTGGACCTGTCGGTAGACGTAAATCTGGTCGTCTCGCTTCAGATACTCGGTGTAGTAGTTTTTCTGGTTGATGGGCGTCACCATGGAGAAGGTGGTTTGTTTCAGGCCCGGATTGACGGCATTCTTGGCTGTGGTAGTAGCAGAGCTCTTGGCTTTACCTCCTCCGGGCTTTGGGCCGGGCTTTTGTTTCATGGCTCCGGACTTGGTCAGCGAGCTGGCAGCCTTTGAAGAGCTCTTTTTCGAAGCTCCAGGAGCAGGAGTGCCAGTAGGCGTTGCCGAAGGAGTTCCTGAGGGTGTTTCTGTGCGTTTGTTGAGATCATCAGGCAGATCCGCGGGCTCGTAGTCACCCAATTCACTGGGAGTGGCTCCCAGGGTCGATGATGGGATATCGTCACTGTCAATGTCGTCCATGTTGTGTTGACAAGATTGATGGGTGGTGATAAAGCTAAATGGACAATTAGTGGTGCACTGACCGACTGCATATATTATGTGGGTGGGTGGGTTAGGTGTTTGGAGAGGTTGGAGATGGTTGTGTGTGTGGGAGGTATTTGATTGATTGATTGTATGGTGAATAGTGAATTTTTCACGATGAATTAAGGGCTTTGAAATTTAACAATTGTGAGACGAGGGGTGTAAGGTTCCGGGCTTGTCTTTAAGCTGAAACTTGTTGGAGGTTGTTGGGAGTGGCAAGTAATGGTGGCTGAAAAATAGGTCTTCAGTAGAGGCAAAAATAACACAAAATTAATGAAATCTCTTAGATCGGACGCTATAATCATCTCCTCGTCTATGAAAAACTCTCCATCACCCTCATACAACCCTCCATATGAGTTTTCACCTCACTCGGCTCACGTGCATATCTGCAAACCCTGAATAAATTATCCTCTACAACAACACCATCATGCTGACCTCGAGAACTCCGAGTGTGGGCCGCCTGCGGCTTCCACTGGTGATCTCGCGTGATTACCACAAGAAACGACGTATGATGAAACAAAAAGATCTCGAAAAAGAGTCGCGACAAGACGCCGTCCAGCGGTTCTTCGACAAGGATCAGAAGCGATACACCGTCATGCCCTACAAGTCGCCCTACGACCCTGTCAAGTACCATGAGGCCCAGCAGGCTGTCAAGGAGGGCTCGCATTTCCTGGATGTCCGACTAGTCAAGTGTTCGGCTGGAAAGGGAGGAAATGGACGGGTTTCGTTTGCTCGAGAAGCCATGATGCCCTATGGACCTGCTGACGGAGGAGATGGAGGAGAAGGAGGATCTGTGTACATCCAGGCAGTCGATTCGATCCGAACGCTGAAAAACCTGAGTTTCAAGTACATGGCTGGAGCCGGTAAGGCTGGAGGATCTACACATATGTACGGTCATCGAGGAACCGATGTGCTGCTACAGGTGCCTGTGGGAACTGTGGTCAAGTGGTGTCCCGATCCCCGGCGAGATTTGGAGCAGGACAAGATTGAGTTTGATGCTGAAGAGGCTGCTCGAATGTTCCCTCCTCAGTTTCTCGATAACGGAGAGCCTGTACCTGATCATAAGGAGGTGGTTGGAGTTGAGGTGGCTGAGGGTATGTTCCACATGAACAGAGGCTACATGCGACTCAACCGAGCCACTATGGCTGATGGAGAGGGATGGACCTACGAGTCTCCTCAGGTTGCTAACTGGTGTAACGATCCCACCAACCCTCCTGAGTTCTTCACTCGAACCAAGGAGGCCACCAAGTTTGACGATGCCGTGCTCAGATCCACCGAGGAGGCCCAGGATGTGTTCCCTGTTGAGGGTATGGATCTCTGTGAGCCTGGAAAGAACCCTCAGCTGCTACTCAAGGGAGGAGCTGGAGGAGCAGGCAACATGCGATACCACAAGGACGATATTCGAAACCCCAAGTTTGCCAAGCTCGGCCGATCTGGAATCACAGCCACTTTTATGCTGGAGCTGAAACTTCTGGCTGATCTGGGTCTGGTTGGACTCCCCAATGCTGGAAAGAGTACTCTTCTGGGTGCCATCTCTCGTGCTTCTCCCAGAGTGGGACACTGGGAGTTCACTACCCTTCATCCTACCATTGGTACCATTTCTGTGGGCATCGATAAGCCCTCTTTCACTGTGGCTGATATCCCCGGTATCATCAAGGGAGCCCGAATCAACAAGGGCATGGGTCTGGACTTTCTGCGTCACGTGGAGAGATCCAACGGTCTGGTCTTTGTCATCGCCCTCGACCGACCTGACCCGGTGACAGACCTCAAGGTTCTCATGGGAGAACTCGGACCTGAGCGAATGGCTGGAAAGTCTGTTCTGGTTGTAGCTACCAAGGCCGACGTGGAGGAGTCGGAGCGGCGGTTCGGCGACCTCAATGCGTTTGTGTCCAACAAAAACTGGACCATTGTGCCCTGTTCGGCCATGAACGCCGAAAACGTGCAGCCCGTCATCCAGGAGATGGCCAAGGTCGCTGGCGTCTATGGAAAAACCTCTGTCATGGAGGGCTAATTGTATATATTAATTTAACCATTATGAAGGACCAGATCAAGTGCTCCTCGACTCGTAGCTGTTTGCCACTCGGTAAGGACCTTAGGACCTCGGTGGGTCAGCACGGTGGGTCAGCTCGGTCTGCAATGCCATATCGGATTTATCACAAGTGAAACCACCTTCTATACCCGGAAATGCTTCCAAAATTACACAGTTATAGTGGCAAGTGTCTCAGGCTGTCTCTCATCACCTTGTCTCAGCAGTACCTGGTACTGTATGTCTCAGGGATGTGCTTCTAGATGTCTTAGACAATAACGTGCTCACGTGTAGTTGCAGAGAGCCCCCCAAACAAGCTGCTGGTTTAATTGGGTGGCAAAAAAATAAATCGTATGCCAGATAGACACACAAAAAAATGTACTACTAGCGGCACCTGGTTTCGATCCAGGGACATCAGGGTTATGAGCCCTGCGCGCTTCCACTGCGCCATGCCGCTTTCTGATTGGTGCACAAATACGGCGGAAAAACAATATATCCCGTAAAAACAAATAATGCGCGCGAAAAATGCATGCCATGGCCTCTAAACGACCGTTTACGACCGCAAGAATGCTCTCCTTGTCGGGTGCATCATGTCAAATTGCCCAAGCACATATGCACACTGTCTGGGAAATCACTGAGACAGCCTGAAAGTTGACTATACGGCAAGCGAAAGCTTGCTCTAACGTTAACTCTGCTGATTTGGGGGGTGATATGGTGCGTTGTAGTTTGTTTTTCCGTCAGTGTTGCTACTTCGTTGCTATACAGGTACTTTTTTTGGTGTATTATGCCGAGTCATCTATGATCGGGCCTTTTAGTGCGTCAACAAACCCACTCTTAATTAAAGTGCACTTTGTTCCAAACTCTCTGCACTTTTAACTAGCTTTTGATTCAAACTCAACTACTATTGTTTAACCTAGGCCTGCACGGGCAAGCCTGCACAGCAGCGTCTCTGCGTCGACAAACAAGCCGAATGCACGGCAAACGAGACAAAACCAAGAGCTCATTACCGTTATCGACCTCATCGCTTGGCACGCCCGAATCCGGCGCGTCTCTAAAGTGTATGGCCCCCACCCAGGTGAAACCTTTGCATATATCGTACGATGATTGAGAAAACAAAAAATGGCATGTACCGTGGAGATTAGAGGAGCAAGGGGGCAAAGTTACATGTGGTTAATTGGCCGGTATGAGGCTGCATCTGGTTATTTTCTTTTGCCGTGGTCTCAGTTGACTGTACATGCAAAATTATTATTACTAAGGATTAGTAAACAAGGTTCAATAATGCAAGGAAGAAAAAAGATACCTCCAAGCTGTGAAGCAGTAAAGATGCGACTCAGAAGAGGAAAAAAGAGAGGACGACAGGACTCGAACCCGCAGCCTTTGGAGGACGTCGTTCAGAAGAACCGAAATCCAATGCGCTACCATTACGCCACGTCCTCGCGACGAAGTTGCGATTTTAGAAAAAGTGGCCACTACTATCATAATTTTGTGAAAAAATTCGAAAAAAAAACGAAATTTCGCGAAATACTCGTTTTTGAGGGTTAAAAAATTGTTCCCAGTAAATATATGCCTATCAAGAACAGATATGGAGCTTTCTGTTTCTCTCTTATCGTTTTTGAGGCAGTTCTGGACATTTCAAATTCTCTGAAAAATCCGATCTAAATATAGATGACGTTAAACGTTCAACGGTTTAGACTGACGCTAACAAATTAGTGGATCGGAACATTGGCAACAGTTTTACCCGCCCCGTCGAGTGCCGGCATCGGACCTCCGAATAGTCGGGTTTCTTCCAAACTTCCGAGATTCGTGATGAGATGGTGCATAAGTGGTTCTTGGAGAATATGACAGGTGAAGATATTACAAGTCTACACCCTCGTATCCAACGTAAAACAGTGTGAAGCTTTTGAGTATTCCATATGTTACAGCGGCTGTGTACCCCGGGATTCTATTTTTGATCTCATGATTTGTCCAGACATTTTCTGAAGATCTAATCTTTTGGTGTCGCAGTTCGGGGTTATAATTAGTCGGTAATCATAAATACAATAGCGGTGAGAGAGTATTGTGGCTGTGGACTTCTAGCTACTAGTGTACCTTACTGGTTGTATCCAAGAAGTCCCAAGTGACATATCGGAGATGAGATGAGATGATATAATTATCAGTTTGTAAGCAGACAGAGCTGACTCACTGCATCTGTTTGTACCTGTACAATACCCCTGCATATTAAATGATTACTTTCCTATGAGTTTCTATGAACTTCATGAACTCCACACACAGCCTTTCCAGGAATAGTTCGGACCCCGTGATCTACGGCTATGCCATTAACTCGGGCTGAGCAGTTAGAGGCTCATCTACAGTATTACCTTTGAAGAAACACCGACTTTAACATGCCTTTAACCGCACAGTGTATTCTTATGCTTCGTCGACTTAAAGTCCGTTCTGTAAATAGCCATGGGCACTGAATGAGTCTCATGAGTAAAGGGCTTAGCAAGCCACCTCCAAAAATCACTCACTCTCTACTATACGCTCTTATCAATGATGACATCGGGCTAAAATATAGTTCTAGTCCGGACCGTCTCCCCCTCCCATGATGTCACTAACGGCACTAAAGTAAAGAGAGGGCTCATTATAATTCCGGCTCTCAAGTTTGTACGGATGGAAAAGACTGTATATAAAAGAGAGCTGAAATCCCGTAGATAACTACTCAAGACTACAGTCCACCTCAATCTACACCTACAATGAACCCCCTTGCCCTCTTGCTCGCTGCTGCCGTACTTGCTGCTCCTCAGGACCAGCAGTCTCAGGACCAGAACCAGAACCAGAACCAGGACCAGAACCAGAACCAGGACCATGACCATGACCATCAGCGCCCCCATATTACCCGAACCTACAACCCTGAGGTTGAGTCGGCTGCTCGACAGGCTGCTTCTGATGCTGCCGAGTTTGCCCGGTCTGTCCAGAACGGCGCTGAGGGACTTGCCTTCAGCATCTCTGGAGACATTCCTACTGACCCTGATGAGGCTCGAGCCTACGCCTCTTCTATTTATGCTGCAGAGTCCTCTTTCCATAGATCTGTCTTCTCCGATGGAGTGGCTCTGCATGAGAGTATCCGTTCGGACATTCATGCTGCTGTAACCGACAGCCCTGCTGCCTCTGGTGCGGCTACTGAGGTCTCAGCTGCTGGCTCTGCCACTGCTTCTGCTTCTGCAGGAGCTTCGGTTTCCGACTCTGCTTCCCCTGCTTCAGCTACGCCTACAGAAACTACTTTGGCTACGTCTGCTGCAACCTCTGCTGCTGCTGCCGTCTCTAGCGCTGTCTCTAGTGCTGCAGCCAGTGCTGCTTCAGCTTCTCCTTCGTCTGCTGCTGCTTCGTCTGCTGCTTCAGCTCCAGCCTCTTCAGCTCCAGCCTCTTCAGCCGCCTCCTCAGCTGCCTCCTCCGCTCCAGCCTCAGCCGCTGCCTCTTCGGCCCCTGCTTCTTCGGCTGCAGCTTCCAAAGCCCCCGCTTCTAGTGCTGCCGCTAGTGGCTCGGCTGCGGCTGCTGCTCCGTCTGTAGCCAAGTCCTCCGGAGCTACTGGTCTCACCATTGACGCTGCTGCTCTTGTTGCCGCTTGTCTGCTGGCTCTTATTTAGATCCCAAGCGGATAATATATTTAGTTGTACTTCTTTGTTGTTTTTACCTGTTCCCGTGGCCAGTGGGCGTGGGTGGGCTACCTCTCTCTTGTAGATATAGTGTGTTTCATTGTGCATCCGTTTCACTTGGTTTCATTCTTGGTTTCATTCTTGGTTAGTCTGAGTGAACAATGCCTTTCTTTGGCATCTATAGACGCGTAAAGAAAGAGACAAAGTCAATGACGTCATGATGTGTATAAAATAATATGAGCCACATGATTAAATATACACGATTGAGCTTTGTATTATTGTGTCTCGACTTGTTTCTCTAGTGTCGTTCATTCCAGATTCCCAATACGCGGATAAAGTTTGTAAATATATGCAGGGAAAGCAGAAGTGCGCGAACAATACAATTGTGAAGCGATGACATGAGTGGTCAGTTATCGATTGTGAAGGGGTTGCAACATTGGCGTTTCAATGATGTCATTTCCTCAGGGGCTGGGCATTGTGTTGATCTTTTCATATTTTTCTAATGTCACATTATCCTCTCTCTTAAGTCTCCACTCGATCTTCCTATAGCCCTCCCAATAAGGTGCTCCAACAACCAGTGCAGTCCCGAATGTTATTTTTCACGTTACCAAAATACGAACTCAACGACGTTAGAGTTTGGGCCCTGTGAGACAACAACGACCTCCAATCCTTGTCCACCCCTGCTAAGGACGTGTCAAATGAGCGCAACTCATGTATAATCCACGGGACTCTGAGACAAAAACAGTGGGACCTGAGTGGTTTTATAATAGATCTATAGCGACCCTGAACACGCTCAATCGCTATTGCGCCACACACATCTCATCCAGGAGATCTACGCCAGCACACTGTAGCGTAGCATCGGCGATAAAGATGAGATGAAATGCCTGAAAGGAAATAGCGCTGGTCCGCGGACGTGGAGATCCCAATCGAGCGAGAACGTTGCTATTTTCGCTCGCCAAACAAACACATTGGCTGCCACCTTGTATCACGCCGTTTCGTAAACCTAACCGGAGTACCTGCAGTGCCAAGCTCGTTAGAATGTGTAGGGCTATAGAAGCATAGCAAGGAGAATACGATGTGGTTGAGATGTAGCAGTGTGGTGAAGAGATAGATACTGAACGAATGGCGATAATGGCAATATCACAGAGTATTCACATTCACAGCCTACACACCCCTGTAAATTTTTGCTCCACCCTTTTTGCCCCTCTAATCCAAAAGGTTACGCGTCTCTGTCCACGGATTGTGACGATGTTTCAAGTTTCAGGGTCGAAAATAGTAACAATGTGTCAACACCACGGAGACAACGACAAGCGTGATTTTCAGGTTGCATTGAAAAACCAGACGATTCTGTGCGCCAGAGACACAAACACAGCCTCGCTACGACGCGATTTCACAGAAAGCCCCTTTCCCCATTGAGGTGTCGATCACTACAGGGTTGGGTGTGGATGCAACATGGGCTTGTAAAGAAGGGTCTATAATGGAACACTGGGGAAGGGCTCAAGGTCATGAGAAGTCATTCAATCGAGCTGGAAATAACACGGCCAGATTAGCTACCTCTCTCTACCTCTGGCCGTGCACCCTATTTCACGCACAGACAGGTTAATCCAGCCCCCGCAAATCTGATTAGCGGATTGGCGACTCTCGAAAGGGTATTTGGGTGGATTTGAGTGTAAATTAAGCATTGTTCAACAAAAGAGGAAGCGAGGAGCTGCGTCGCCACCACTAAAAAATCATTGCTTCGTCTTACACCACACTACAAAACATACCAAAAGGATACCCATAAAAATACCCAGGACAGCACAACGCTGTGAAATAATACCATTGAACTTGACCCATGAAAAAATACCCATTACCAAAGAAACCACTATACCCTCCCCACCACTACCCCATCCAAAGATCTGCATTTTCCGATCGCCCCCTAGACAGATCGACAGACGATCTCAACATACGTGTACCATGCGTGCACGCCATGGCGAGACCCTGAAAGCCACCGTATTTAAATACTTTCGGGCCCGCTGGCGACGGCCAGCTTAAACTCCCGTCTAACCTCACCAAGTCACTCGCTCTAAAAACAAAAATGAAGTTCACCGCTCTTGCCATTGCTGCCTTTGCCGCTGTTGCCGTCGCCCAGGACGACGGAGGACTCGACGCCCTCAAGTCCCAGTACCCCCAGTACTTCTCTGGCGTCACCTCTCTGTCCGTGCCCGCCCAGTACCAGACTGCCGCTCCCCAGCAGCCCCAGCAGCCCGCCCCTGCTCCTCAGCAGCCCTCTGCCGCCCCTGCTCCTGCTCCTCCCGCTCCTTCTCAGCAGCAGCCTGCTCCCGCTCCCCCCGCTCCCGCTCCTGCTGCCACCACCGCTGCTCCTGCCCCTGCCCCCGCTCCCTCCAAGGGCAACGGTGGAGGCTACCAGCTCCCCCCTAACTTCTCCTCTCTCCTGACCAACGGAGGAGCCGAGCCCGCTAAGCCCACCGGCTACCAGCTGCCTCCTAACTTCTCCTCCCTGCTCCCCCAGGAGAAGAAGTCCGGCTACCAGCTGCCCCCCAACTTTTCTTCTCTGCTGACCCAGCAGGCCGCTGAGGAGGCTGCCAAGCCCACTGGTTACCAGCTCCCCCCCAACTTCTCCTCTCTGCTGTCCGCTGTCCCCACCGACGCCCCCTCTGAGGCCGACGTGACCGGTGCCGGCAACATCCCTCTGGTCATCCCCAGCGCCCTTCCTCTTGCTGAGGGTGCCTCCGGTGACGAGAACTTCGGCGACCTCGAGTCTCTGTTCAGCTCTTTCTCCGGAAACCTCGACAACATCCAGGAGTAATTGGTATTTATAGACTAATGTATTTAATGACAATCAAGTCAGATGAGAGAAATGTGGTTGTAGAATATGCAAAGTAGAAGCTCCTTGTAAACCCAGCGAGTGTCTGATAACGTTGCAGTAAATATACTCAGACACTGACCCTCTTCCTTTGACTTACCATCAGACCCTTTCAAGACTTCAAGATTATTTAATTACAAGTATATCGTATCATCCTCCAATTGGCAGGGTTGCTGATATTGTAGTTTGATCAGTTCATAGAGAGGTCCACCTTAATTATGGATTGAGGGACTGTACAGTATTCAAGAACATGCTGTTACAACCCACAGCCTTAATGTTGACTATAAGAATAGAGCACTGGAAACCCCACAGCAAAATAGCATAAATAACCTGAGCAGAACAAGAGAAACTTGACCAAAGGGCTTGTAGGGCACTGCAATCACAAACCGTGTCATACTACGTCGTACAAATACACTCGCTCTAAAGGCACTCGCACTGGCAGTATTCGCAACATGCCAGCACTCACTACGTTCGAGCTGTTCGTGCTGTTCCTACACTCGCACTCACTCACGTACTCACTTCGTTCGTACGCTCGTTCGCGCGCTCAAAAACATCCAATCTATACTAGCTACATGCTACATGCTGATTACTTCGACCACACCAGCGACAGTCCGACGGATCCTCCAGGTCGAACGACATCTCCAGTTCGCTGCTGCACGGGAATAGCCCAGGTCAGGTCAAACTGAGCCTGGGGGCTTCGGTACACGAATCCCACACCGGCAGAGGCCGAAAAGTTCTCGGGGGCCTGCTTGAACGTGTTGAGCAGCTGCTGCTCGTTGCTCAGAGAACCGGCGTTGGCGAAAAAGTGCAATTTGAGGGGGGAGGTGGCGACCAGACGGGGCACAGCGGTGAACACGCTGACACCGGCCTTGGCAAACGACTGTCCTCCAACGGAGTCTCGACCGTCCTTGGGACCCAGTCCGTGACGCGAGAAACCCGGCAGAGACACGGTGTTGAGGGTGTGCAGGTCATCGGACAGACCGGGGACACCTCCCATGTAGAACCGGTCGAGCAGAGGCACGGCACCTCGAGTGCAGCCGGCAGACAGGCCGTAGTTGAAGACCACGTCCTTATCGGGAGTAGCCAGAGAGCCCTCAGCTCGAGCAACGAGCCGCTGGAAAGCGACATCGGAGTGAACAAGGCCTCGAGAGTTATCGTTAGGCTTGAAGGCGTTCTCGGCGAGAATGGACACGAGTCGACCGGAAGTAGGGAAGAAGGGGTCGTCTCGAGTATCGTTGGCAGCAGCGACAAAGGCCGAGGTCTTGGCACTGTCTCCAGCGGCAGCTCGAACAGCGTCACTGGCGGCCTCTCCGACCTCAGTAACGGTTCGGAACGACTGCTCCACGCCGGCCTGCAGCACGGTGTTGCAGCCTGTGGTTTTGGTCAGGGCACACTTGACGCCCTTGAGGATCTGCTGATGAGAGGCAGAAGGCACGTTGGCTCGAGACAGGTAGCCGGCAACGGTCCACAGAGGAGAGCCGGGCAGTCCAACGGGGATGGTGACGCTTCCAGAGTAAGACCGGGTGGTCAGAGTGCCAAAAGTGGCTCGTGCAAAAACGGTTTCACTGCCGTTCCAGAAGTTGGGGTGGGTCAGCTGGATGATGGCGTTGGCGTCATCATCTCGCAGCTGAGAAGCCAGCGTCACATTGCAGGCGTCCTTTTGAAGAGCCGAAATGGTGGCCTTGACGGAAATACCGCCGAGCTTGGCCAGCTTCTCACTGGGCTTGGAGTCCAGAGAAATGTTGACGTTGGAGAGAACAGGCACAGCAGCCAGCTTCTCGGAAACAACCTCGACACCGTCAAACAGAGACTTGACGGTCAGGCCGGGCTGCAGCAGAGCTCGCAGCTGTCGCTTGAGGAACGGGTCTCGAAGAGAGATACCAGTCACCTCCACGGCCTCAATCTCGACAGGACGAGTTCCATTCAGGACGATCTTTGTTAGTAAAGAGGGGATAATAGAGATCCTGCTTCTCATTGGTTCTCATTGCTCCTCATCGTCTTGTCATACTCACAGCTTCATCAAGCTTGCTGCTGTTGGGCAGAATAGTAAGCTGGGTTAGTGGTGTTTTGGGGATTTTTCGGGCGTGGGGCGACGGGCCGGTTGGAAAAGGTCGATATGCCCGGATTCAGCGGTTGTAGGCTGCAATTGGCGTCTCCAGCGTCGTTTTGGGGCACTCACCTCACTCATGTTGAAGATGGTTGCAAACTAACTTTGTTGCTGGTGACAAAATGACATGATTGGAGGGCAGCAGTGAAAAAGGTGGGATTGGCAAAATCGGCAAAACCGAGGAAAAGCAGATAAGCAGGGTGGAGAGGTATTATTGGTCCGGAGGGGAGACAGAAAAGTCTTCTTTTTATACCAAAAACTCCACACAACCGCATATAGTTCTCATTGTCTATATTCACATCCCGAGCTGACCTCGAAACCCAAACTAAGTAAATGGGCAGTTTACCAGTTTACCGGAGTTGTCAAGAGGAGTGATAATGGAGTGAAAAATGAGCAGAAAAATGTCACAACACTGACTATCACATGCTGACTATCAATAGCCACTTATTACAGCCAAAATATTATCCCCGATGGTGAAAAATAATACCTCCTCCCAGCACTAAAGTTCACAGGTCTGCGATGACTCAGCATACAGAGATGCTCACCAAAAAAATGGCAGAGCACCGCAGAGATGCAAAAAGTGATTTCTGGCAGGATCGAACTGCCGACGTTCTGCGTGTTAAGCAGATGCCATGACCAACTAGACCAAGAAACCAGGAAAATTCGTTGAATTTTTGGAAAAAGTGGCCACTACTATCTAAACTCTGGCACAGGTTATGAGCGAATTTTTTTCCTCGAAAACGGCATTTCTGGGGTCCCATGAGCCTACATAACGCCAAACAACACTCGCTTTAGCCATCATACCCTCCTTCATACCCTCCCGCCTCAGGTTGCTGCCCGATGTGGAGGAGAGTCTATTTCCCAACTGGGCTGGCTAATGAGCTAATGGCGTCATAGGTATTTTCTTTGTGTCAGGTGTGGGCAGGACTTTTGGCGTTGCTATTTCGAGGCAGCCTGGCGTCAGCTGCTACGCTCCCTGACCAGCCACCAAGCCATTTCCGGATAGCGTAGCCATGTGTCCCCTTAGTCATATTACCACGCTACAGCAGCCTAGTGCAGTTCCCCACGTGACTGCTCCACACACCTTGCGTTATCTAAACTCCTATATGCGCAATTTGAGTTTTTGCGGGTACAAGCCTCCTAACGGGCAGTCTAGAGTCCAGCCAGCTTTGCTACATTTTCGAGAACTGAGACGGTTGCTAAATTTGCTTGAAGGCGTCTCTGGTCCAGTGTGGAGCTTGTGTTCTCTTGTCCAACAGCTCAAAAAACGACACTTTCCACACACATTCACCTATTCGACACTAGCTACAACTAAACCACTACCTACGATACTATCCCATGGCTAACGACAACCTGGCCAACCAGCTGCCCGACAAGATCAGGAGACGGTTGACCCCCGTGGGCGTTCACAAGCAAGGAGACGACACTGCCGTTGTGACTGCTACCAAGGAGATACAGAGTCACCGGGCTATGAAAGAGAAGGCGGCTCAAGAGTGCGAGAGGGTTCGCTTGGTACACACAAAGGTCCGGGAAAATGAGGCGCAGAAACGGCGTCAGGTGATTGAAAACCGCAACTCCAGACTGCGAGAGGCCCAAGCTAGAAGGGAGAGTGTGATTCAGAAAAGACGATACTCGGCCCAGAGCTTTGTAGCCATGATTCGAGACGCTCAGCAGGCGAGCAGTGAGCAGGCGGTGGATGATGAGGTTCCTGAAGAGCAGCCACCTCCACCTCAGACAGAGGTGACTACTCTGAATACAACTCAACAGAACCAGTCTGAAACTAGGTCTCTTGACACTGAAACGACTTCTCAAGAAGGAGGAGACAATAACGGCAATGACGGTAACGACAATAATGGAAATGACGGAAACAACAATAACCAACCTCAGGGAGAGACCTCTTCAGACCCGTCTTCTTCATCTTCTGAAGGAGGAGTGTCTCCAAACACTTGGTCTTATAATGCCGATGTATCCGTGATCCAGAGAGATATTGAACGACTCAGAGAACTGTCTCCACTTGTTCAATATCTAATTCTGGATAGTCCCATCCCGGCTAAAGCTCCTTCTTCTCCTCCTGACGCTTCAGACTTTCCAGAACATGTGGTGGATTATGTCCAGAGTCTACAACTTCATGAATCCCAGGACTCAAAGCATTTCACCATGCTGCTGTTGAGAGAACTCAAGGGGGATGGAGTGAGAAGTATCAGATCACCTGCTACTAAGCTGTCGACTCTTCTAGTCCACTTTGGTATCCCTTCTACAGCTGCCAGTGGCCATGTTCTTCTCATGGCTTTGACTCAGATGCTGCAAATCGCCCCTTCGGAGTTTCAGCAGCCCTGGGAGGACGCTGTGGAGCTTGTTTCCAACTTTAGACGAGCTCTGAGTATTGTTATTGACAGTAACAAGATCCCTCAATGGTTCACAACCCGGTTCCTGGCTCACTACAATGACTCGTCCAAGCATAGCGATATGATGGAGAACCGGATCAACCGGGTCATGCTCAACCAGCTAGCTGAGCAGGTCAGTCTAGTGCCTCTTTTGGCTCTGGAAGTGTCCCAGTATGGAGGACGACAGGGAATTCTTCGAGAAATCGGAGTGGATCGTTTCAACAAGGCGTTTGAGAGGCTCACCAAATGTGTATGCCCTCGCAACGTCATCCACAGTCCCGAAACTATGCGACAAGCACGTCGTTTTGCTTCTAGAGCTCTTTATGTTGCCTGCAGGTCTGCTCCCCATAATCTCACTCATGAGACATACACCTCTCATATGAGACAACTGGAGGCGTGGGTTCCTGAGCCGACTTGGGACCGGATCTCCGATGACCTTGCCATAAACCTGAGTCTTCAGATGAAACGGTCTAGACGTATGTCTGATGAGTATGCTGCTGCTGCTTTCTACTCGCAGTTTTATGAGATTTTCCGGGTCTTTTGCATTCCCTCAGACTCGTCCAGTGCGTTTGGAGGACTCACTCTACAGGACAGACAGGGTATTGAGTTTTCGTCCAGTGACTGTGACCATATGCTCAAGTGGGTGGGACAGTATGTCAGCTCTACTGATGCTGTTCTAGACAATGTGGATGAAGATGAAGAGAGCTTCCCTCGAGAGTACATTCAAGAACAAGGAATGCAGGCTCCTTTCTTCACTCCATATGGACGTATCGATATGGAGATGCTCATCATGAACCGTATGAAGGTGGACAGGGTGGTGGAGAGTATGCATCAGCATGATACTGAACTGTTGTACTACCCTCTGTTCTCGTTTATTGGAGAAGGAAACCACCGTTTCGCATACGAGCTGGGAGCTCTGTTTGAGCGGTTCAGACAGTGCAAGAAGACAGTCACCTCTGTTCAGTGGAAGTACTGGTACTTTGTGTTCATCACCCGTGGAGTCTGTGACATTGTGCCTACTCGAGACAACTACCATATCAAGTTGTTTGACTATCTCATTGTCGAGCTTGAGTCTCAGATCACCAACCATGTGTTTGCAGATAATCATTCTGATATTGACAATGGTAGTGATTATGGAGGGTCTCGAGACTCGTTCTGTTCTCGGGTCATTCTGGACAAGATTCTCAGTTGCATTGAGCAGTTTGGCAGTGTTCATCGAGCTTACGATATCAAGCTGGTCACTGAAAAGTTCCGTTCTCTTCAGATGATTACTGGAGGCTCTTCTTCGTCTGCTCCCACAGGTCCTAATTCTGATCATTGGTTTGACGAGTGTGTTAGTATCAACCTTCACGTTGACTTGTTCAGACTTTTGTCTCTGATGCTGTACGATATGCGAATTGGAGAGAACTTGAACGTCTCCATTCGAGGTAGTTACTCTTCTATTCTTCAGGAAGAGATGGACAGTTTTACCAAACAGTGTCAGGCTGGATACGATACTCTCAAGAAGAGCACCGAGTTCCTCAAACAGACCTTCAAAGACGTTATTGTCAAACTGCATCCTGGAGACATTCGAAACGAGTCTTCAAGTAGTTTCCATGATCCTCTCCTTGTCGGTTTTGGTAATCTCGTCTTTGGTAGCCCCGATCTTCATCTTCCCTATGGAGTGACTCTACCCGAGTCCATGTTTTCCATCTACAGGTTTATTGTTGCCTGTCAGATTGAAACCCGAGCTCTGATCCTCTGTGGTTCTCTCATTCTACATGCTCAGAACGTGGTTCATGGTCTTGGCTACAGAATGAAGCCCGAGAAAAACGAAGGGCTGGTTCTACGAACAGGCCGAGGTCCTCGAAAGAAGGCTGCCAAGAAATTGTCTTTGTTTGAGTCTGTCTTGGCATATGTTTTTGATCGTCCCAAGTTTGAGGACGAGGAGGTGGACGGTGTGAGCCATGTTATTGCCCAGTACGTGGAGCTGCCTACTCTGGATGAAGACGAGAGCATGAGAGTGTACAGTCAGCTAGTGGAGCGGTTCAAGACGTTCACTATGCGTGTTATGGGCCAGAATGGATCTGACTCTGTTGGCAAGGTCCTTTCTAAACGAGTGATTGCCCACTTTCTGTACACCTACCTGCGGCTCAAAAACATGTCTGCTCCTGCACCCGTAGACACTGTTCCTGGCTTTGATGCTGCAGTGGAGCATTTGGTCGACCGTATGGGAATCGTATGGAAGACGCACTATGAGAGCCATGCGCATGGATATTTGGACATGGTGCACAATCTGCGGCCTGACTTGAAGCCCGCAGTTATTACTAGACTTAGATTCAAGACCCCCGGAGCCAAGGAGCGAAGAACTCGCCCCGAGTTTAGGTAGCAAAAAAACAGGAGGACTTATGTATAATCAATGACTATTAAGCTTATCATATGTAAGGAAGAGCGTAAGAAGGCGTACCGAAGGCACAGAGGCCGATCCGTACAGCCCACTGTAGTTTTGTAGTATGCAAGGGAAACACTGCACCCTGAGGTGAATATTATTTTAATTGACTCAATGGCAGAGTTTGTTGCTTTTTTGGAGCATCACCCGACTAATCCGGAACATTGAAAATCAGGCTGAACGGTTGGCTGCCAGACAAGGTTTAGTTGGGATTTCCACCAACAACTCTATGACCTCATGCTCTGCACGTGTGGCTAGGTTCAAGATGGACAGCCGGCCCAATGTGTAATTATCCGTGTTGCAGCGTTTTGTTTGTCCCTTGGCTGCAACGCTTGCTCTCTGCAGCTTTTTTGCACGCCCAAACTCTTCTAGAAACGTTGTGTCTCAGATATAAGCCAGCCGATGGTGCCCCTTTACTTATGATTGGTTTAAGACACGTTTCGGAGCACCACATGTAATTCACCGGAGCCTTTTTTTGGGCCTTTTTAGGACTTCTTTTTTTGGGTACAATAGTAACGTTAACCATGTCTCGGATAAGAGCCATGTGATGAGCTATGAGGGCTGTGGTAGTTTTGTGGGCGAGGTAACAGCAAAAAGAACACAACGAAAAAGGGCTCTCGCCGGATAACAACAACAGCACATATTCTGCCACGTGTCATATATGTATATAGGGGCTCGAGCCGTGCAGGAGTGTCTGGGCACTGGCCTCAGGGGTGGGTTTTATTTGCATCCAGCCTCGTGATAGCCGCACAGCAGGCTTCAAGAACCAGCCGTTTTTCCAGGTCTAGATTGCTGGATTGCTTTGGCAAAGCCAGAAAAGGGTCTTCGTAGCCACTCTAGGTTTCTCGGACAAAACAAACAAGAAAAGGCTGTTTCTGTTTGGCTGCAGTTAGTAAGCACTGACGGGAGATCGGAGCTGAGCTTCGGAGGAACATCATCGATTGAGTGGTTGGGCTTGGCTAGCGGTTCTGAGCCCGTGAGGGGCCTCCAATAGTGTGTGCGGGGTCACTCGGACTTGTTCCAGCGCGCGCGCCAAAATTGCAACCCTTCGCAGAGTGTCCTTTACCAGAGCTAAAAGCCGCACTATTTTTTTTTGTATATAGACTTCTGACCTCTTGTCAGATTGTCAACGTTGTCCCAGATTAAAAAAATTCCACAATCACACGTTGTTGGGAGTTTTGAATTGCATAAAAGCACATAGCGTTTTTACGATTCTTCCCTCCAAAAGTCTGCATTGCTTTCTTCAAGGTCCACGATACACAATTGATAGAGACGCAAAATGACTGTTACCGAGCAAGTGAGTGTGTCGGAGCCCGAGGCGGGCAGTGGAGGCGTCCAGGCAGCGATACCAGCAAAACAGCGCCAAGAACCCAACAGACGGCTTTTTCAGGGGACGATTCTCGCCAGCGAACAGCAAAACGACAACAAGACGACGAGGAGCAACGGAAACGACTCAAAACCAGCACACGGGGGAGCTCAAGCAGCCAATAGACCCGTGTGGTTTTGAGCCCGGCGCCGGAGCACCTTCCTAGTCCAGTCGAATTGCACCTGCCGAGAATGGCTTTTCCCGCCCTACGCGCTTTTATGGGGCTGTGTTTACGCGTCATGCACATTGTGACATACGTGGAGCCAGCCGTACTGTACCGGGTGGACAAGAGCAACGGGGGCAGCTACAGGGGCAATGGCCACGGTAGCGGCAGGGCCAGTGACGGGGTACACTATGGTGTTGCCTGTGCTTTGAATCATCGCTAACCCAGGAATTTCTGTGAGTAGTCCCAACTGACTGAGACATTTATGATTGAAAAAAAAAAGCGGCACAAAACGGCGGCTTTCAGGGGCATTGACGCATTACGACGAGCAGGATGGACACGACAGGGGCCTTTTCGAAGGCTTTTTTGAAATTCGATTATGGGCACATCACAACAACATACACGGCTACATTCTTTACTTGGAGACATGACCAAAGTCCCAAAAAAGTTAGTTTACACGCCATCATCTGTCGGATTTATTTTTTTGCCTTTCGGAGCTATCTCGGATTTAGCGTACGACCCGGACATACAGCCAAGGTGGATAAGAAACGACACAACCACCGATTCCACGACGCCCAGGTTACCCCTTTTCCAGCTCGATTTTGTGCCAATGTTTTTTTCCCGTGTTTATTATTTGAAGTCTTTGTCTTCATGCCTCACCGCGACTCACCCTGCATATTTCAGCCGCTTTCGGTGATTTGACACAGTGAGTACACCGTGCCAACATGACATTACTAACCCAGCGCATCGTATCCCCAGAAGGTTGCCCCTGGTGGACCCACCGGTTACTGCGGTAACCTCACAGCCGAGCAGGAGCAGAAGCTTGGAGAGCTCAAGATGATCCTGCTGACCAAGGGCTACGAGGACCGAACCGACGACGCTACCCTGCTGCGGTTCCTGCGAGCTCGAAAGTTCGACGTGCCTCTGGCCCAGGAAATGTGGGAGAACTGTGAAAAGTGGAGAAAGGAGTTTGGCACCAACACCATTCTCGAGGACTTTTGGTACAAGGAGAAGAAGGAGGTCGCCAAGCTGTACCCCCAGTACTACCACAAGACCGACAAGGAGGGTCGACCTGTCTACGTCGAGAACGTTGGTAAGGTCAACATCCACGAAATGTACAAGATCACCACCCAGGAGCGAATGCTGCGAAACCTGGTTTGGGAGTACGAGTCGTTTGTTCGACACCGACTTCCCGCTTGTTCTCGAGTCGCCGGTCACCTCATTGAGACCTCATGCACTATTCTGGATCTTAAGGGAGTCTCTCTGTCTTCTGCCTCCCAGGTCTACGGCTTCCTCAAGGACGCCTCCAACATTGGTCAGAACTACTACCCCGAGCGAATGGGTACTTTCTACCTGATCAATGCGCCGTTTGGCTTCTCCACCGTTTTCTCCGTCATCAAGCGGTTCTTGGATCCCGTCACCGTGTCCAAGATCCACGTCTACGGATCCAACTACAAGGAGAAGCTGCTCGCCCAGGTTCCTCCCCAAAACCTGCCCATCAAGTACGGTGGCCAGTCCACCTCCAAGATTGGTGTTGAGCTGTCCGACGACGGTCCCTGGAGAGATCCCAAGTTTGTGGGTCCCGAGGGTATGGCTCCTGTTGCTGGAGAGCGACCCTCTGGAGCTCCCTCCATCGTCTCCAACTCCAACTCCACCTACGCCAAGTCCACCGCCAGCACCCAGGTCGGTGACGACGCCAAGGATGCCAAGGCTAACGGAAACGGAGCTCCCGAGGCTGCTGGAGCCGCTGCTGTTGGCGGTGCTGCCGTTGCTGGCGGTGCTGCTGCTGCTGGTGCCTCTTCCAAGCAGGCTGCCCCCAAGCAGGCTGCCAAGGCTCCCGCTCAGGCCTCCAAGACTGCCACTGCTCCTGCCCCCACCGGCAAGGCTGCTGCCCCCCAGACCAACTCTTTCCCTCCCGAGATGCTCGCCATGATGGAGGCCAACGAAAAGAAGGCTGAGAAGCAGGCCGAGGCCAAGACCCGAGGCGGAGCCGCTGCTGCCCCCCAGGCCAACGCCTTCACCGAGGAGCAGCTCGCACAGCTCAACTCGCTGCCCCAGAAGGTGGCCTCTGGAGGAGTGTCGCAGCCCCTCCCTGATTCGCATGTTACCCAGGGCGTGCCCACGGTCGCCAAGATTGCCGAGGCTGCCGCTGGCCCCAACCAGGATGCCCATCTTCCCCATTAAGACAAAAAAACACACGTAATTGGAGTACCTTTATTTGAAGTCAAGTATAGATATCTGTAGAGCCCAAGAGTGGGTCATGGTGATTAGAGTAATATAACCTGGTTTAGAAGACTGGCATTTAACACCCAACAGTAATTGCAGCATTTTAAGAGCAGACAGACAGAGCTTTCTTATAGTCCCTTAGCCTAGACAGCTCATTTCTAGATGTTGCTAAGAATACACAAGACCACTAATTGCAGTATTTTAGACATCTATGTGAACTTGTAGACACTATTGATTCCTTACTGTTGTAGCTTCCACAGGTATTGCAACGGCTCCAGCGTGTATACTTGTATGGCACTGCCTCACTCACTGAAAAAGTCACACTCTTAAAGCCGACACATGTCAGCCAAGAAACTATACAGCCCAAGACCAGTACAGCCAAGGACAGTGATTGTGGGCACATTCACTCCACGCGTTAGATGACTCACCTTCCAATTTCTACTTGTAGCCCGTACTATATCAGCTAATATTAGTTCCAATATCGGCTCGGCATAGACCATATCCCATACGGCAACTACAGTGGCTCTTATTAAAACGCTCTTTCATTTAGCGCATTCCCACCAGGACCCTTGTTTTAATCTAGGCTTACCCAAGGTGGCAACGGCATATGACACCTGAGCTCAGAGCGGCTGAGATTTGCCACCGCCACGTTACATAGACTATCCACCACCTGAGCAGAGTGACATGAGGAGCCACTGCCTGCAGCTGTACTTTCCGTATATTAAACGGCATCAGCTGTCAAACGTCAAGTTTTTCAAATTAGCACCATCACCCTTAGCGTGACAGTGGAATGTAGCATAGTGGAGGGAATAACGAGGCCATTTACTACCATACAGTATAGATACAAGCTGTGTGTTATTACACGGCAGAATAATTCGCTCACCTGATATCTATTCGATACAGGTATAGCTACATGGTCTCATTTCTATACCCTCAGCTATGTAACATCACCTTACCCTTAGTTCAACGTCCTGCACGGAAAGACTCAGATCTTATAATAATGTTACATGCCGTGTGGAAGAGCCCTGCCAATACCATAGCCAAGAGCCCTACAAATTACTCGAATACACACAAGCTACGGTTACTACTTTCTTTTAGTCATTTTCAATAGGTATCAATTGATGAGATCTATATGGTTAGCGTAATCTACCAAATGGGATTTTTTTGCTTTTTTGCTGGTTTTGCAGATGTTTTTTCTTTTTTGTTTCTTCTCCGAACGAGACTGCCGTTGAGGGCAGAATAAATAATGCCAGTTGGATGGCGTGTGTGGGTGTGGGTTGGGGGGTTAGCTTAGATCTGCTCAATCTTGGCGATGGGAGTAGTCTCTCGAAGGACAGAGTCCTTGAGGTTCTGGAGCTCGTCGGCTCCCCGGGCGTCGTTCTTCTCGACCACCAGGTTCTTGAGCCACTTGTTCTCCATCTCCAGAGACAGAATCTTTGCTTCCAGCGACGACACCTTGTCCTGCAGGTCCTTGGCCTGCTTCTCCATCTCCTGCTCCCGCATCTTCTTCTTGATTCGGAATCGCGCAGACGCGGCTGTGTTTCGTCGTCGCTTGTCGTCCTCAGCAGCTCGAATGCTTCCATCTCCTCCCTCATAAGAGTCCTCAACAGGAGACTTGGCGGGGGTAGAGGGCATGGAAACAATGTCGACAGAAGACTGCTTTCGCTTCTTGACCTGCTGTGAGTTGGCGAGGATGGCGGCCTGGATCTCCTCCTGGGTAGGGCCGGCGGTAGGAGGGGGCATAGAAGCGGTTCCGACACCGGTAGAGGTCATGGTAGACTGAGGAGAAGTGACAGTCTGGTAGCCAGCAGGCTTCTGAGAAACGGGCTGCAGAATGGGTCGCTGCTGCTGGGTCTGGGGCTGGGACTGCTGCTGCTGCTGCTGCTCGAGGATGGAGAACTCGTTGAAGTCAAAGTCCATGTGAAGGTCTCGCTCTCCTCCGGGGTTCTTGAGAGAGTCGTACTGAGATCGAGACGAAGAGGCAGGCTGGGGCTGGAAGGCCTGAGGCTGGTGCTGTTGCTGCTGTTGCTGCTGCTGCTGCTGGTGTGCCTGCTGCTGCTGGATCTTCTGGAGGTACTTTTCCTGCTCGACAATCATGTCATCTACAGACGCAGCGATATCGGTGGAGCAGCCCATGTCAAAGTCGAAGAACTGGGTGTTGGTGAAGATGGAGAGGTCGTCATTGTCGGGGGAGGGCTCAGTGTGCTGAGGATCCTCAATGGCGTTGAGGTTGGCCAAGAAAAGTCGGTCAGTCATGGTGTGTGTGAAGTTCAAGGGTCGGGAAAATTAAGCGCAGTGAAGAGGTTCCATAGCTAATATATACCGGCGTAGTTGGGATGTGCGAAAACCTTGTTTTGAGTCTGAAGACATGGGGGCTGCCTAAACAGGATTTTAAGGTTCGAGTCCTGAGTCCTTACCAATCGTGCAGATTGTGCAATTTCACGTGACCGCAACGAGGTCAAGGACTAGGAGAGAAGAGCAGAGCAAAGGGGAAAAGGGAGCAAGGAGGTAAGTTGAGGTCGGGAAAAATACAGGAATATAATATGTGGCACTGAGCGGACCAGGTGAGCCACCCTGGAGCCCTCAGTTATCTCCGGATCCACGTGTTTTGCTCTTCTCTCTGGCTTCTCAGCATTAATCACACTGTCCGACTGTGACTAATAAGATTTAGGTCTTTTCTCTTCCCAACAACACAACCTTATTTTGGGTGATGAGCGTGTTCCAAGAGGATAAAAAATGAGACACATAAAAATAGAGGCTGTGAATTGCTTGCGGTATTGGTGCCCGATAAAGCTGCGATTTTTGTATGAGAGGAAGGGGTGAAAAGTACATAGCTAGATAGCTACGGGTCTTATTCTTTGTATTCCATAGTTTTACCATGTTTGACCCGCCTTTGCCGCCCTTACGCTCCCCCGAAACTTGACACCTTTGAAATCCAAACCCTCCCCACATGGATCCGATTGGCGGATAACAGCGCATGAAAGAAGACGTGGACCTATTGTAGGCCTACATGTATGCGGTGAGGAACGTGGGAAATGCGACTCTACGATGAGGCAGCCGCGTCCGGTGTTTTGGACCGTGCTACAAGTGTGATACACCCCTGTTTGTTTGCCGGATGTTATCTACCGGACCGTAGTACAGCTACACTGTTAGTACAGCTAGTTAGCTCTGTCAATGTTACAGCTTGTCTAGCTCGAGTCGTATGGAGCAAAAAAATAAGATTGGATCCGGGTCTGGCTGTGTCGCTGAGATACTGCTCCAGCGCCACAGAAAACAAGCCCACGGTCTTCTCCTGCATCGTCGCTACAGTGTGCAGTTTTCGGATTTTCCCTGCGACTGTTTTTTTGCAGCTTTTTCGCCGCTTTGAAACAGACCATCAAACTTTGAAGAGTCGGCCGAGGCCGAACCTTGCCGTGCATGTACTTGGGACTAGTTGAGAACAAGCCTTGCGCCAAGTACTATTAGTTAGGGGCTTCCGATGAGCTACGGTACCGTCGGAAGCCCGAATGTGGAGATATCGGCATTGCATTGCACCGAGGAACAAACAAGTGGGGTATGCGTGAATAACCCACACACGACGCTCACCTGCACAAGCTTTGAGGTGAGGTAGATTTTTTCTTCCTTTTTTTCTCTCAATAACTGCCTCGTATCTCCAGGTTCATTTCCCCTTGATCGCCCGGCTGTCGTGTGGCTTGGGGTGGGAGAGAAAGTGTTGGACACCCTAATTTAATTTTGCCGAAAAAAAAATCTGCTTTTTTTTGGTTCAGGCGTCTATGTGCTTGAAGATCATAACCCGGACGGGAGGAGTACTTTTTCTCGGAATGAAGGGGTTTCGAGGGTCGAGATGACGATTATTACGTAGGTGGGCGGTTGCAATACGCAGTATTATTGCAATTGAGTCGTATACAACATTGTCCTGCTGAAATCAGGGACAACCTTGAAACGCTTGAAACACGGAAAAACAGTTAAAATTGGCCAGGGAAAATAGGCGTTTCCCGTCTGTAGCAGCAAGGCGGGCATGGGCTGTATTCACTAGTTATGGGTGGGCAGCTAGTGAGAGTAATAGACGTTGGCAGATGGAAACGATAGATAACAGTGAGACGGTGTGAGATAAGCCGATTCGTTGAAACTGGAGTCTCCCAGACTTCTCAGAGGGTCTTCTCAAAGCTCAAAGTTCATCGACCTGTTCAGATACGGGGTTACGACACTGTGCATATGGAGACCCACAGCCCAAAGACTACAGACCAGACTGCTGCAACAGTAGATACGGAAACAAGGGCTGAGCCGTGTTATTACCGTGCTGTTTGATTATCGTCTAATTTCATTCCGACCTCGCTTTTGCACCTTGGTTGTTTCAGCAGTTGACGGGGCTAACTTCAAGCCACTCCGTTTTAGGAGATCCGCGAAAAATGGAAGAAAAAAATAGGAAAAAATAGACAGCCGAAAATATCGCCAAAGCCTGTGCAAGGGCCAAACAAGGTCAGGGCACACGTGGGCACACTAATTCCATGTGGGGTGGCATATTATCGGGCCAATTATTATTACACCATGTGTAGATGTGCATGTTCACGCTGTGGGGGTGGTATAGACAGTATGATGATGTCATGCACAACACCAATACCAAAGTCGCTGAAAGTACACCCCCCTCTGTTCAATAGATCTACCAGCCAACCATTCCTCACCCTTATAGTCTGTTCACGCGTAAAAGTCTTTGTCTGCGCGTAATAGGCTGGTCTGTAGGTTGGTCCAAAAACTGTGGCTTACCGGTGTTCTCACTTTGGAGACCCTGTATCAAAATAATATTCCGGAGATTTGTTTGTTCGAGTCGGTAATTACCGATGCTGTAAATAAGACAGGTACCAGGGTAGCATATAATATAAACAGATAGATAACAAACGTGGGGTGCAGCTGGGCTATTGTATCAGGTACAGAACAGATCTTGCATCACACGGCTCAACAGATGGTATACGGGGTATACAACAACTATTCCAACGTTAGGTGTTGAGTTGGACCCTCTCACCCCCTGCAAGATTTTCTTCTTTTTTTTTTTCCCTACACCGAAGAAGTTATGGTTAAAGCTGAACACAATGGCTGTAATAGACCCGAAATGTTAGGTAAGCCACACGCCACAGATTGGTCTGCAAGCCACCAAAAAAAAGCAGACGAGAAAAAAAAACAAGAAAAAATACACGTGAATGCAGCGCCAAACAAGGTGCGCCTTGACCCGGGTTCTACACGTGTATGTTCAGCCTCCCTTCACGTGCAAGTGGGGTTAGAGTGCCGTCTGGTTGATTTGGATTTAATATAGAGGCGGGTAAAGAGGTTAGAGATATTTTCAGAGTCCAAAGATGAGGTACAGAGGTCCGTATTTTGAGACACCAGTGGAATTATTCGTATCTAGGCCGTTTAACACGGTATTATGTGGTCACATACGAACGAGAGTTGTCCTGTTGTGCCGTGGAATGTGTGATATTGGTGGTGGAAGTACAAGTACTTCCAATGGGACTCATCTGTCACAGTTAGAACGTTTCACAATGGCAATATGTCAAGAAATATCAGCATTTCTTGGTAAACACCCTTGTATAATATCCTGTTCTTAACTAAGCCTAGGCTAGAATAACTGAAACGACAGACCAGTAGATAAGAAGTTCACTAGTGTTATCTGTCGTTACATCGGTGATGCGCTTTACGGACGAGCTGTGATATTAATTACGTAACTAGGAGGTTTAGTAATCTTCAATTAGGGGGTGAGTCTAAGGCCAAGCTTACTAACACTATATTGGCGATTTTGAAGAGATCTCGCATTAAAGGAGACTTCGAGAACTGTTCTGATACACCCAAGAATAGCTATGATTACTTTTTCTGAAAGAACGAACTCTTCAAATTACTTTTTGACGAGATTCTTCCATTACTAGCCACCAAAGACATTTACTTAAGCCTTAGTTCATAAACTAAGTAACTACATATCATCCTTTGAAGCCACAAACACCACAATTCAAGTTTCATTACCTCAACACCCACAAAACTTCTCTCACACCTCCACCACCTCACCTCCACACCGTCTCACTATCTCCACTATAGAGTTCGATCTTCTCTGGATTAGTGGAATTTCAGATAAGCTTATCTGCGAGGTGCAGTGATGCGAATAGGAGCTGAAACAGGAGCCAAGGTGGAGCTGATGTGGTCGTATTTGCTCAATTTATCAAACGAGCTGTAAGAAAACACAATCATACGATTATATAAGTGCCAATACAACAAACAGACACTCGCTTATGCTCTTATCCCCTCTTCCCCTCTCTAACCTGTCACCAAGCTGTACGCCAATGCCATTTTTAGAACCTGTTCCTGAAAGCGTTCCTGAAAAATGTGTCGGAAATGCGTTCCTGAAAACCGTTCCTGAAGCTGAAACATTGTGTAACGAGGGTGACTGTAGACATATTCGAAGATACGTCTCCACACATCACCTTCATTACAAGACCCTAGCGTATATCCAACCCACCAGTCCACATTCTGTATACTGTATGGGGCCACATTTCTGATAATACGGCAATTGCAATTAGCTATAGCACGGCAAAACAGACACGTCTCCAAGGCCCCAACAACACCACTAATTAGTCCCCAACTGAAACGTTTCAGGCTGTGACATTTGTGCATTTCGTGACTCGCGTTGCAAGACATGAACACTGAAAATAGGAAAAACCGCTTCTCCAACCCCCAAAACCTCGTTTCAACCTGCCATAATGTGCTGTGGTTTTCTCCTCCTTCTTTTTCCACCAAGCCCCTTACCCCACCACTACATTGGGGCACGTGTTTAAGCTGTGCCAAATATTATGGCCCATGGTCTTGCAACAATCACCTCGGTACAAGTATAGAGTCTGCACATTCAGATATTAGCCGGGGGTGGGTGGCAAGCAGGTCACGTGACCCGCAGCGCAGAGGTATTTGTCCATTGCCCTATTCGACGCATATATACGGCACACGAGCGTGACGTCATTGGGTTAGTGGGATTGTAGTGTATGGAGTGGTGGATGGGTCACGTGACATCCAGAGATATTCTGGTTGTGCTCTCCCCCCCGAGAGCTCTTTGAAAACCCACCAATACACTTAACTGACGGTGTTCACCACCACCTCCCCAGTGATCTTCTTGAGCATCGCTATTTTTGATAACCCGTGGTGTGCATAAGGTTTGCATTTTGATTCCCAAATTCGTAAAAACGTAATGTAGGGTTTCCAACGGCCGATGGGTGGTGGGCAGGCTAGGGGGTGTCTGTGAGGGCATGAGTGAGCGAAAATGGAAAAATGGGCTCCATAGTTTTTGAGCAGCTTCCTGTAACCCTACTACCCCCCTCATCTTATCCCCATTTGGTCTTTTTCACTCCGATCGCAAGCCGGCTTTTCTCTCTCTCCCAGCCGTACAGTAAACTTTTAAACGCAGCTGACAAGACTTGGTTTGGGTGTTTAGCTATTAGCTACTGTAGTTTACTATTGCAAGCACCTGTCCACCGCAACAGTCACTGCACAACCCACACAACCGCTTGCCCCTCGATTGGACCATGGAAGAGCAGGCCATTCAGCAGATTGTGTCGTCTCTGGAGCTGGTGCACGATCCGCGTACCAGCAACAGACAGAGGCAGGAGGCCCAGTCGGTGAGTTATTTGGACACGGAGATAGAGGAGGAGCGACATTGAGAGGATGGTGGGAGGGTGGGGAAGGGATACTCACGTGATGAACGACATGATGAAGCGGACACGATGAACGCACGGGATTATCCACGTCCATCAGCTCGTTCTTCAACATGATCATATGATCACCCCGCTAACAACTTTTCACTAACGCAGCTACTCGAAACAATCAAGCAAAATGAAGAAGCGCCGTTCTGGGGCTGGCAACTGGCATCCGCCAAGCAGGGCTACTCGCCCGTGGTGCGCCACTTTGGCCTGGGTCTGATCCAACACGCCATCCAGTACATGTTCCAGCACTACGACGCCCCCCGAAAGGCCGCGGTGCGCGACTGGGTCATTGATCTAGCCACCAACGTGTCCGCGTCGGACCCCCACTACATCAAGGAGAAGCTGTGCGTGCTGTGGGTCAACATTGCCAAGCGCGTGTGGGGCGTCGACAAGCCCGCAGAGACGGAAACAAACAACAACACAGACAACACAGCCAACAACAGTAACAATAGCAGCAGCAGCACATCCGACTCGTCGTGGAAAAACATGGACGCGCTGCTCGTCCAGATGTGGGAGGCCAATCTCCAGACCCGGGAGATTTCGCTCGGCGTTTTCAGAACGCTGTTTGAAGACATTTGGATTTTGGAGGACCCGGTGGCTGCCAAGCGGTCGTCCATTCTGACCGCCCAGTGCATCGAGGTGGTCACGTCTGAGGAGGTTCTGGAGCAGATGTATGAGAACCGAGTGGCAGAACTTCGACAACTGAGACAAGGATCCGAGGGATGGATCAACCGGTGGGCTGCATTTCTGGCAGAGCTGCTGGCCAAGGGAGACGAGCCCCAGTGGGTCGTGTGGCTGCTGCAGACCATCAAGACTTGTTTGTATTGGGTTCTTCCTGCTGCCATTCGAAAGGCAGATCTTCTTGGTCTGCTGTCTCAGGCTATCACCTCCTCAGACCTGACTGTCCAGGCTGAGGCTACAGAGTGTCTGCATACGCTCTTCACCCGACCTTTCTCTCAGGATGAGGAATTCCAGGCCATTGTGGGATCAGTCTTTCTGCCTCAGGGTATCGCTACTCTGCAGGGCGTCTACGACTCGATCCGACTCAATGTCGCCAACCTCGACGAACGAGCCTACGCTCTCACCAAAAAGTTTGTCGAGATGGTCGTGGGTCTGGGAGAGTACCTCAATGTCTACAAGGGCACTCATCTGCCAGCTGGATCGGATGTGGGTGGATACCTGCGTCTGGTGCTGGCCATTGTGCAGCACGACTCGCTGCTGGTGTCTTCTCTGACCCTGCAGTTCTGGTGCTCCATTCTGAGAATGGACGAGGTTACAGGCAAACAAGAGGCCGAGAGACTTCTTCCTCAGCTGCTGGAGATTGCTGCCGACCGATGCATCAAGTACGAGGACGTGGACGAGACGCATGTGTCTGTGCAGTACCTCGAGCTCGACTTTGACTCGCCTCCCGAGCGACACATGTTCCTGTGCAACTACAGACGGTTCATGGACGACATTGTTCGACTCTGCGTCTACCAGAACCCCGTGGACTCCATCACATGGCTGCAGCAACGCATGGCGCAGTTCTTCTCGCAAGAAAGCGTGTCGTGGCAGGTCTTTGAGCAGGACCAGTTTGAGGAGTACAAAGGAAACGCTGCATTTTTCGTCTCCTACTGCCAGTTCAATCTCGTCGAGGCTTCTCTACGAGGAGTCTCACGATGGCAGGCACTCACCAAGGAGGACACGGATGAGTGGCGAGCCAAGGAGGCTGAGATTCTGCGCCTCGTTGAAAACTGGGGTACTACCTTGCTTGGTATGAATCTCAGAGACCCCCAGCTGGTGCGAAAGTCGACCCAGACTCTGGTCCAGGTGGCGCCCATGCTCAAGGACCGAACGCAGTTTGTGTTTCAGATTCTGGAGCGGGTTATTTCGGGCTGTACTTACCAGCTTGGAGGCAAGTCTCAGGACTCTCTTACTGATGACGAGCGAGCTCTCATTAAGGAAGTGCACATTTCGTGTGGAACCGAGCTCAACCGACTGGCTTACCTGATGCCTGACTCTCTGGCTCCCATCTACTCTGATCTTCAGCGTGTGGTTGTCGACCTGTTCAACTCCAACAAGTTGACCGAGCATGAGGGGGTGGCCTTCAAGTCGTTCCTTCTGGTCGTTTCCCAGCGATGTTCTGCTTCACTCACTTCCCCTGAAGAGCGAGCACACCGATTTGGTACCATTGTCGACCCTGTTTTCGAGAGTTGGACTGCTCCTGGTACTGTCAAGGGTCTTGCTGACCTGCAGTGGTTCATGGAGCACATTGGAATCGTTCGAATCGCCGAGTACTTCCGATCTCGAGGAGTCACCTCTTCCACCAACCTGCTCGAGGAACAAATGGACGAACCCGGTTTCCAGCTTCGAAACCAGCTCAAGGAAAAGTGTTCTGTCCTCTTCCCTATTCGACAGACCCGAATTTTCCTGCAGTACTCCATTGAGCGACTCGACAGAGACTCTCCCGAGTTCCTGGCCCTCCTTGCTCTCTGGAAGCCCCGAATTCAGCCCATTCTCCCCCACATTCTCCAGCTCATCACACAGATCCAGGCATACCACAACCCCAAGAACTGGACCACGTTACCCTCCGAGGTGCAGTCGTTCGTCAAGTACTCTGTGCAGGAGCGGTTCTGGCAGGTGGGCGTGTCCATCAAGTCCAAGGACGAGTTTGTGGACGAAAACGTCAAGGCCATGCAGTCGCTGCGGGACTTTGCCGACTCCATCGGCCACATTGTAAGATACACACGAGAGTACTCGTTTTTCGCCGTGTCGTCCATCTCTGCGTTGAACGAGACGCTCTACGAGATTCCCGACATTGCCACGAATCTGTGGAAGGCTCTGGTGGGTGCTGACGACGGAGTGGGCATCACTCTGCACTCCTGGCGTCACATGGTGTCCATGGTGGTGAGACCGGTTATCAAAAACTGTCCTCTCAACCTGGTACCCGAGTTCATGCCTCAGTTCCTACCTCATGTTCTGACCAAGCTGGATGAGGTCCTTACCTCCAAGTGGGGTGTCATGACCAACCTGCAGCTTCCTTCTGCTGGTGATGACAACTACGACGCTATGGTCACTGCTGAGGCTGCTGATGACGAGCAGCTGTCTGACGAAATGATGGACGAACATCTGCTTCGACAGCTGACCAATGTTGTTGGTCGGTTCCTCATTGACCTGGTTGGACACGAAAAGGCTTCCACTCCCAAGACAGCCCAGCCCCCGGCTCCTGGAGCTCCTCCTTCAAACGCCGAGGTGCTCAAGAAGGTGACTCTCACCAACAAGGACATTCTGGGTCCGTTCTTGGTTCTCTGCAACCATGTCATTGGCTTCAGAGACTCGCGATGCTCCTTCAACGTCTGCTTGCTGCTGCGAGGTATTCTACCCCTTATCCTCAACAAGTGGCGTGAGCTGGACGACTTCCTCGTCAGCGAGGTGATGAAGACATGCATCCGAATCATCCACGACCCCTTCTACGTCGAGGTGCACTCCGAGGCAGGCTACATTGTCACTCTCATCTACACATACATTTCCAACGAGTCTGACGCGCCGGCCAAGTTGCTGCTGGCCTACTACGACCACCAGCAGCAGCAGGAGGGTAGCCACAGCACCGTGAGCCCCCAGGACATCATCAACTTTGAGAAACAGTTGAGCAATAGCAACCGGTCGTTGCGACAACAGCGGGGAGTGGTACTTGACTTCCTCATGTACCACCACCCCATGCGGCCCTCAGAAGCCGACGGTGGACAAAACAGCCGACAGGCCCAGATGCAAAAGGTGGCCAAAAAGCAGCAGGCGGCCCAGCGAAAACAGCTGCTGTCCAAAAAGGCAGATACTGGTGATCTGCTCATGGAGACGGAGGAAGAGGCAGGCCTGGGCAATCTGTTTGGTCAGTAATAAAATAAAATTGTATACATTAGTGAAAAGAGAAGAGAATTGTAGATGTGTTGTAGTGTGGTGATCATTGAAGAGTGGTTTTAGGTGAGGTTTGTCATGGCTCAAATTTAAGGCTTGTTGGGACATGGCCAAAAACCTGTACCATCCGGTGATACCAATCTCGGTACTAGATTTATATTACGGTCTATCTATACTCTACAACGCCCGCTTCGCAGGCTCACTCGTATCAGCTCATTTCTTCGTCTATTTATATATCATAACATCGTATCTACCAAACATCCTCCTGGTAGACGTTCTGCACCTTGAGACTCTTGACCAGCTGCTCAGCAGAAGACAGAGGGATGGATCGCTGCTCGGAAAGAATCTTGGCGAGAGTGGCCTGGACCTCTCGAGCCATTCGAGAAGCGTCTCCACACACGTAGAAGTAGGCGCCCTGCTGCATGAGATCGTTGATCTGCTTGGCATTCTCCAACATTCGGTGCTGGACGTAGACCTTTTTGGCGGGGTCGACTCGAGAGAAGGCGGTAACAAGAGTGAACTTGTCGCCAAGCTCCTTCTCGATTCCGGCCCACTGCTCCTTGTAGATGAAATCCTCGTTGGGGTTTCGGCATCCAAAGAACAGGAGCTGATGACCGACATCAGCACCACCCTCAGCAAGCTTGGCTCGCTCCATGACGAAAGCTCGGAAGGGAGCAAGACCGGTTCCGGGACCAATCATGATGATGGGCTTCTTGGGGTCGGAGGGCAGCTTGAAGTTGGATCGTCGGATATGAACAGGGAGCTTCTTGCCCTCAAACTTGCCTCGGGGTCCGCTCAGCTCGTAGTGAACAGCCTGGGGGTCCTTGGCCTTGGAGGGGTCGGCACCGTCCTTCTTGATCTTCATGTCGAGGAGCAGGTTGGTAGCAACACCCTTGATGGCGTACTCGGGGGCCTCAAGAGACTCAACCACGGCGGTGATGGAGATCTTGGACTTGTCAACCAGAGAAGAAGAAGAGATGGAGTAGTATCGGGGGATCAGATGGGGGAGAGACTCAACCAGGAAGGAGAAGGGCACCTCGGTCCAGGGCTCGCCGCCAGACAGCTTGTTGAGAACGTGGGCAATGTTGGTGTAGTGCTTGGCCACCTCGTTAGCAAAGGCGTTCTTGTCGGAACCGAGTCGGAGAGCCTCCTTCTTGGCGGCCTCAGTGGGGGCAAAGGGAGCGATGGAGGCCAGCAGCTGTCGGGAAACAGCGCCGTTGATCTCGAGGTAGTATCGCACAACAGTGTCGTAGGTGGTAGGAACGGGGAAAGAGGGCTTGTAGGTGGGATCGATGGGCTTGGCCTTGATGACGTTGTATCGCTTCTTGTTGAGACCAATGACCTTGAGGAATCGCTCGACCTCCTCGTCGGAGTTCTGGATATGCAGGGCAAGATGGTCACCGGTGGTGTACTTGACGTTGGTGCCAACATCAAACTCAACATGGATACAGGATCGCTTGGGGTCGTGGAACAGCTCTCGGGTCTCGGAAACAGTAGCAAGGTAGGGGTTGCCGGCGTTGTAGGGGCCCTTGATCTCGCCTCGGAGAATCTTCTTGTTGGGCTCTCCAAGGTAAACAGACATGGCTTCGGCATCGGGGTCAGCAACGGCAGAGGAGTCCTCGGAAGAGGCGGTCTCGCCGGTCTCGGTGATCTTGACGGAGGGCTCGTACTTGGCCTCGTGCTCGTCCAGACCCTTGGCCTCCTTCCAGGCGGAGAAGAGGTCGTCCTTCCAGGCGAGGTAGTCCTCCTCCATGGTTCCCTGTCCGTCATCACCCTCACCGTAGTCACCAATTCGCTTGGCGCCCAGCTTCTTGAGTCGCTTGTCCAGGTTTCGGGAAATCTCGTTGAAGTGCTCGTAGGTGTTGTTTCCAAGACCGAAAATGACGTAGTCGAGCTTAGACAGAGGGGAATCGGGGTCGGCAGAAGGATCATCAGTCTCGGCCCACTCGGAGGAGTCGTCGTTGATGAACTCGTAGAAGTTGACGGCGTTATCGGTGGGTTCTCCCTCACCGTAGGTGGCCATGACAAAACCCACCACAATGTCGTCTCCGAGCGAGTTGAGGTTTTCAAAGTCGTAATCCTCGAGATCCGCAGTCATGGACTTGAGGCCGTATCGCTGGGTGGCTTCCTTGGACAGTCGGTTGGCGTAATCCTCGGCGGTTCCGGTCTGGGAGCCGTAGAAGATGATGACGTTCTTGCCGGTCTGCTCGAGCTTCTTGGTGATGTCTCGGGTCTTGTTGGAGTTGCCGCCAAAGGAGCCAAAGGAGGTGGTGGAGCCGAAGCCCTGGGAGCCCAGGCCGCCGGCGTAAGGGTCAGTCTCGGGCTCCTTGGCCCACAGCTTGCCCTTTGTGAAAAAGGCCAGGGTGGCCACGCCCACCAGCACCAGGACAATAAAGTCGAGAGAGTCGAGTAGAGCCATTGTAGAAGATAGTAGACAGAGGGAAGAGAGCGCGATGGGGTACTAGGGGGTTCCGTACGATCCTCGTTATTAATCCGCTGTTCTGTCTGGTCGTCTGATCTAGCGTCTAAAAGAGAGAGTTGGAGTGGGTCTGGTGAGTTTTAAGCACGGGGTTTGTGCTGGCACAAGGTTTGATTTTGGGTTTGCTGCTTAAGCTCGTGAACGTGAATTGTGGGGTGCGGACAAGCGATGGAAATGGGGTTTGGAGGGTATTTTTGCGCGGACTTGTGGAATTAGTAATCACGTGACTCACAGCTATATTTCACCCTTTTCAGATTTTCTCTACCTCTCTTCTAACCCCCCCTAACATCCTACCGTTATGTCTCGTACGACTCAACTTGCTGCATGTCACGTTGATATGTTGATGAGTGTACCAAAAGTTGGACGAGCGTGTGGGTGATAGGGGTCGAACAGGGGCGAAATCTTTGCAAAAAGCACTTTTGCGGGAAAAAGCAAGTGCGCAATGGGTTTCCCGACCAAGTCCGAGCCAGATCGCATTACAAGCACCCAATTCCCGCAAGCCAACGCCAAACTAACTCGACGCCATCTATCGTCCCCGCTTAAGCAAACGGTGCACACTTTAGAGTTGTCTTGAGCTTGTGAAAAAGTGAATGTTAATGACGTGTGGGGTTGGAGATAGTAGCGGATACTGTGAGGGCTGTTAGGAAACGCCAGCTGACATGCGTTAATGTAAGGAACGCAGGTATCTGATTTTAGTCATTTTATCCCAACGGCCAGGTGCTACAGTAGCTCAAAAAGACGTTTACCATTTCATATGTACATCGATCGACATTCAACGCACCCAACAAACGCGTGGAGCATTCCAAGACAGATTCGAGACACCAAGACTTGGCCAAGCCAGTTATACTTACATGCTCCAGGGACCCGGAAGTTACTACTGACAGATAGACAGATATAAACGCAGATACAATAAATAAATTCACTATGAGTTTTTCAGGAGACAGGACGGCAGACCATCGGTTATCGATAGTCACCATTCAGAATAACTATCGGATAGTCATCATTCAGAATAACCATCGGATAGTCATCATGACGCAGTCATCAAGTCGGACACTCTCGGACTACGTCCTCGAATGTCCTCCTCTAGTCCTCCTCCATCACTTCCTCCTCCACCTCCTTATCCTCACCACCAGGAGGACCCTCGAACTTGCAATGATCAATCTTCTTCTTCAGGCCCCCATAACGACTCTCTGTAGTGTTGTCATTTCGAATATCCTCAAACACGTGGAACACACTCAAGGCGTTAAACTCGTAGTACATTTTAGGACCCAGACTCACCTCCGCCTTCTCTGCATCTTTATGGCCCAGACCGAGATCCTTGCAGTCCTTCATCACCGTCAACTTACTGGCAGGCTTGGCTGCTCCAGGCAGTTTTTGGCTGGTGGGCAGAAACGCGCCTCCATTGGGGAACAGAGTGAGATAATCGGCTTTGCACAGCTGGCCAATCATTTCGTCCGTGTTCTTGATCTTGCCTTTATGAAGACAGTGTGACAGACCCATGTTGGAGATGGTGGTAGTCAGAGTCTGGTAATCAATGATACCAAGATGAACAACCAGAGTCACCAGAGAAGCTACCACATAGGCCATGAAATTCTCCTCGGAAACAGGTCCTCGAGCCAGAGTGCCATTGTTGGCCTCATCGTACTCGTCTCCAAGAGCAGTCTCCAGAACATACTCCTTCTCTTTGAAATCGAGAACAAACGGATCTGTCCGCAGAGTTCGGTCAAACTTGGCCAGACGGTATCCAAACACGTGCTTAAGATGAGGTACACACTTTGCAAGTTCAGCAGACAACTTGGCTCCCTTCTTGGTCTCCTTCTCGTCAAACAGGTTGACGTCCACCAGCACCTTTTCGAGTTTTTCTCGCGCGATGGGCTTGCCCTGAGAATGAACTCCTACCATGTATCGAATGAGCTCCTTTGTAGCTCGATCTGGCACTATTCCAGCTCCAACACCGGGTCCTCCAGCCTCCTGCTTGGCTCCAACAATGCCCTCCTTGGTATCCTCTTCTTCAGCGTACTCCTCGCCCATATCGTATCCCTGGGCTCCCTGGATGTACTCATCTTCGTCTTCGTCGTCGATTCGCGCTCGCTTACGTCCAGCCATGGTGATAGATCGGTCGTTGAAGAAAAAAAGAGGTTCGCGTTCGCGTCAAAGGTAATTTACAGTGCATGGTGAAAAGAACGTGTCTGTTGGGAGTTCGATTTTGGCAAGAGTAAAAAGGTATGAAAAGACAAGACAGAATGGATGGTATAAAGGAATATTTAGCTGGTATTATTGATGGAATAACTGGTAGCTGCGATATCTGTTTTTTTCTGGATAGAATTATTGTCAGCTCCTACCCTTAGTCATACAGTGCTACTTGGCATAGTGCAATGGATGAAACAAGAAGGCCTGTCAATCATAATTATTTCAGAGAATAAAAATATCAACTCTCTTATCCAGGCAGAACTCTTAAACACAGCCCTCTTATAAAACACGTTTCTGCCCCTTCAAGCTTGGGACTACAAGTAAAAACACGGGGTATTTGCATATGCAGTGTGATCAATGATTCGACAGAATCATCAATTGAGCTGTGGTAAGGGTACCACACATGTTCCAATGGATATAAAACGATTCAATATACACCCTCCAAGACACTGTCCTTTCACTTCTAGACATTGCTCTTGACAACAAGCTTTACCGACTGTACTGTATGATGGTATTAACTCAACCAACTTAATCCACGTGCATGGCCATCTCTCTTGGTTCGTTACACACCACAATGTCCAACGCCGACCTGACCCATATTGAATCTGTGCTCACCGACGTGGCTCTCAAGGCCGGAGCCATTATCAAGGAGAAGACCGGAACTGCCGTTTTCGAGGACAAGAAGAATGGTGAGTGACAAGCAACTATCCCATCTATGACTACTAACACAGCTGTTGATCTCGTCACTGAAACCGACAAGGCTGTTGAGGATATGATCCGAGCGGAGCTGTCCACCGCTTTCCCCGACTACAAGTTTATGGGAGAGGAGTCTTTCTCTGGAGGTGACAATGCTGCTCTTTCAGACGCTCCTACCTTCATTGTTGATCCCATTGACGGCACCACCAACTTCATCCACGGGTTCCCTTACGCCTGCACTTCTCTGGGCTTCTCAATTAACAAGGAGCCTGTCGTGGGTGTCATTTACAACCCCTTCCTGGACCATCTTTACACCGGAGTCAAGGATAAGGGCTCTTTCCTGATCACCAATGCTGCTACTGACTCCCCCATCAAGGCTGCTCTTCCCCTGAAGAAACCCGCCCAGAAACTCACCCTCCAGTCGTCCATCATCGGCATTGAGTGGGGCTCGGATCGAACCGGCAACAACTTTGACACCAAGTGCAAGACGTTCCGAAACCTGTCTGGAGGCCATGACGGAGCTGGTTTCTGCCACGGCTTCCGATCTCTCGGATCTGCCGCCATGAACTTCTCTGCTGTTGCCGCTGGATACCTGGACGCCTACTGGGAAGGTGGATGCTGGGCCTGGGACGTGTGTGCCGGCTGGGTTATTCTCAAGGAGGCTGGAGGCTTTGTTGCTGGAGGTAACAAGGGTGTTTGGAACCCTCCTGTGGACAGCAGAAAGTACCTTGCTGTGCGATCTGCCCCCGAGGAGGAGCAGAAGGCGTTTACCGAGGAGTTCTGGGCCCAGATTGACGGTACTATGGAGTATGATCCTTGAATATAGATAGTTGAGATTTTGAAGTTTGCCAAGTGTAGTTGGGAGTTCTGTAGTTTACTGGAGGTAGCCAGGCAGAACGGTGTTTGAGGTAGTTGTAGAGAAGTTAGAGGATAATGGGCCGGGGGTATTGATTAAAACGCCTATTAGAACACCCTGAAACTGTTACTTTTGATAAATACCAGTGCCACCCTCCTTACAGTACCAGTCTCCTTTTTTTTAGGGCGAAATTTTCAGTCTGAAATTCACCCTACCGAAAGTCCCAACCAACTCTATTTTTGCTGCGCGTATATAAGCCCCGGCGCCCGCCATCCAGTTTTGCTCCGTATTGTACATGTCACATTATTATTGTAGGAACAGCTTTTTAATCCTACGGAGTCGTTCCTCTACAAGTGTGACTAGAGCAATGCAAAGCCTGCGCTAGCTGGAGTTCTCGACTGGTATCTGGAAACGCTATTTTGGATATTGGAATTACGAGATTATTCCTTACCGAGTGTCGGACATTCTGTTTATATACTTAGACTGGTTAACTGCGACCACTATACGAAGATTCGATGTCAAGCTGTTCCATGAAGGCTTGACGGAGGTCTGATCAGCTGTCAGACCTGTCTCTTGAGGCGCAGTAAGTGCTTGTAAGCGCTTGTAAGTGCTGCTCGCGCTTGTCAGAGTCGTGTGGATCTGATGGATCTTGTTCAACAAGACATGTGACGTCCTGTCGTATTCGTCTGAATCAGAGTCTCATGATATGCCATGTGACTGGGGCTGACTCTTGTGGTTACCAAGACTGGTCAAATATGTAACTGAGGTCACGTGACTCTCTAATAGTGACAACAGCAAGCGCCTTACGATACTTGACTGCCAAAAATAACACTGCTAGTCTCACTATTCTTTCCGCCGCAGCGTAAAGTTGCCACTTGGACAATCCGACAAACGAAATAAAGTGTGCGTAAAATAAAGTGTGGTATCGTGTGGACCATGCAGCTTATCTTGGCAGGTCGTTTCACCAGGATATAGAAGTTGCGGGATGGGGTGAAACGGAGTGATACAGCCATAAACTAGTGTTTATTGTATTTTTATCGTCTTGAGCACCCCCTGAGAATCATCTACATATCTTGTTATCTCCAGAAAGTCCAACTTTTACCTCTATCTTCATCACTATCTCTCAGCTGATTATCTTCCTTCGGATTATCTTGCTGTCCGGCATGTGGACGATCTCATTGCAAACTTTTGCCCCTTTTGGAGACTTTCATTTCTCTACTACTCCCGTGTCTTAGACTCTGGAGCTTGATAAGATAGCGTGGAGATAGTGGTTGCCTTGCTGAAGGCTATGATACTACAAGTAGTGTAGTCTGGAGTGAAAACAACTGTGAGAAGAACATTTATTGCACAATTTTTTTTTGTGCAACCTGGTGCACACCTCTACCCGGCTTATCTCATATCATATCTCCGACTAGTCACTTATCTGACAGCTTCTTCAAACTCATATCACCACACCTTATCCCCACATCCCAAAAAGGCAAACATTTCCCCTGATAGTGGCAGAGATAGACTAGCGATAAACATGTATATATATGCGTAGAAAACCACCAGCCACAGTGCAACTCACAAACTAACAACAATGATCGAATATCTCGCTCTAGCCGCCTTTGTGGCTATTGTCTCTGTCCTGGCATGGTCTCCAGCTAGACGCAAAACTGTCCGAAGACTCTCTCATAACCTGGAGAAGGGTACCAATCCTCTTGCTCCTGGCATTTCTGAAAAGACTCCCGAAGTCGAACTTCCTTGTCCTCTTCCTACTCCTTTGGATCTGACTCCTGAACAACTGTCTACTTATGATGATAGACCCTGGAGACCGTTCAGATGGCCTTACCACCAGACAATGTCGATTTTCAAGCTGGATATCAACCACTGGATCGACATGGATAAATGGTACGTGCACTACTTGAACGAAAAAGTGCGTTTGACGGAAAAGAACGGTGTTGCTGCATGTGACTGGCTGCCTGAGTCAGAGATGGCTTGTAAGGAGCTGTTGGATACTGTAGTAGAACATCTGGTGCATCGATATCCTAAGCTGTTCACTATGACGGGTCCTACTACGGTTGTTAATCACGTGACAAAGGAAACCATTGATCTCAAGTCTGACCATCCTCTGCACATGTTGTCTAAACTCACTAAAGAAGACTACTATGTTGCTCAGAAACGAGATGACGGGTTCCATTACCTTGTTGCTGCTGAAGTACCCTTTCCAGGAGGCTCATTCTCCATCCAGGATAAAATCGGCAAAAACATCAACACCATTCACCAGCCTGTTCCCTACTACAAGGAGAAGCTTCAGCCTTCCATGGAACGGTACTTTGGACGAATGAAGGTGAATGAACCTGTTGAGAGAGCTTCCTGGTACGTTTCCTGGGACTACAATCTCGATGTTTCACATGTGTACAATGAAAAAACCACCGAGGAAACAGTCCGACAAGTGCCCTATGAAAACTTTGTGGTTAGAGTCGAACGTCAGACTCTCAGAAGACTACCTAAATCCAGAGCCATTATTTTCACTAACCATCCTGTTTACTACAAAATCTGTGACATGAAGGATGAGCCATTTGTGCCTTCCATTATCAAAAAGGTCATGTTTGAAGCTCCAGAGGATATCATCAAGTATAAGAACTACCCCATGATCAGAGACTATCTGGTAGTGTACTTGGATCAGCTGATTGAGAGACAGATTGAAATGGGTATTATCAAACGAGATGATCCTATCAGAACTGCTTCCACTTATCCCTTTGCTCATTTCATCACCAAACCGTTTGTGAATTCTGCCGATCGAAAAGATGTCAGCAATTCTCCCGAGTGACCGCGAAAAGGTCGTTAATTTATGTATTAATTTATTGTGTGTATAAGACAGAGAGTGTATTCGTAGACAAAAAAAAGAAGTGCTGTGTTCTGGTATCTTAACACAATAGTAGTAAGGCCTTGTATGGCCGATATCTCATTGAATATTGGTGCTACAGGGATATAAGGTAGTTCATTAGAATTGCATGAATTCAGGCTCTCATATGATATAAAAATATCCTGACAATATCGTATAAACACCACCCTCAGCCCTGCTGCCTCCATATTACTTACGCTTAGTTGACTTCTACATTCTACTTAGGTTTTTACTCCCATGCACTTCAACTCTATTTCACAGTGCATCAATATCAACCTTTCAGATCATCTTCAACACCTCCATACACTGCATCTACACCATGGATTTGGCCCAGAAAATGAACGATGCCGTCATGGCGAAATACACCAAGGACAAAAAAGTCGGCGAGGGAACTTTCGCCGTGGTTTATGTCGGCAAACAAGTGAAAACCGACCGGAAAATCGCCATCAAACAAATCAAAGAGGGAGACTTCAAGGACGGAGTGGACATGTCTGCTATTCGGGAAATCAAGTTTCTGCAGGAAATCCGCCACGCCAACGTCATCGAGCTCATTGACGTTTTCACAGCAGGTCCTCGTCTTTCCATGGTGCTGGAGTTCTTGCCTACTGATCTGGAAGGACTCATCAAAGATACAAAGATTCTGTTTCGATTAGGAGACGTCAAGGCTTGGATGCTCATGGCTACACGTGGACTGCACCACTGTCACCGAATGCAGATTCTTCATCGAGATTTGAAGCCCAATAACTTGTTGATCTCTCCTACTGGAGAGCTGAAAATTGCAGATTTCGGTCTGGCTCGTCAAATGCCGAATCCCAAGGATAAAATGACCCCTACGGTGGTTACAAGATGGTACCGAGCTCCGGAGTTGTTGTTTGGAGCAAGATACTACACTCCAGCAGTGGATGTATGGTCATTAGGACTCATCTTTGCAGAGCTCATGTTGAGATTACCCTACTGTCCTGGAGAAGATGATATTGACCAGATTGACAAGACGTTTAGAGCATTCGGTACACCCACAGAAGATGAATGGCCTGGTCTAACGTCTCTACCTACATACCCCAAGACTGTCAACAAGTATCCTCATCCTTCGATTCAGGAGCTGAAGATGCGATTTTCAGCAGCCACCGAAAACGGTCTGGAGCTGTTCCAGGCTATGACTGAGTTGAATCCGATGGAGAGAGTTACGTGTGAGGAAGCACTAACAGCTGATTACTTTACAGAGTTCCCCAGACCTACTAAACTGGCTGAGCTTCCTGGTAGAACAGAGTAGGAGGATGTACATACACATAATATCACTAACTTATAAATGTTCTAGTAGTACCAGCAATCATTATAACTACAGATATCTGGTAGCAGTTGTATTGGCTCTATGTTCATTATGTTCATCAGCTCTATATAAGGCCTTCTTGTATCATAAGCTTATGAAGTGTCCATGTTAACTTGTATAGCTTCAACTTCTAGCTATAGGTTAAACCATCCTGGCCACCTTCTCTCCAATGGCCATGGAAGAAGTCAAACCAGGCGACTCAATATTGAGCAAGTTGATAAAACCCGGAAATCCATCCTCTTCACGAATAACAAAGTCCTGGAAAACACCTTTTTGATCAGGACCTGTAATCTTTGGTCTGATACCCGAATAATCAGCCTGCAAATGCTTCTTCTCAACTGTAGGAAGGTACGTGGTGACAGCTTCATACACCTCATCCAGTCTAGAACCGTTCACCTGCAAATCCGTAGGAGACTCAACCCACTCCAAATCAGGTCCGAATTTAATTCTACCGCCGAGATCAAGCGTCAAATGTGTTCCTAGAGAGGCCTGGGAGCTAGGACAGGGGTAGATGAGTCTGTTAGTATGAGGTTTTGACGCTGAGTATGAAAAGTAGTTACCTTTAGCGTAGTAAGCAGTAACATGTCTATCCTTAGGGAGCAACAAGTTTGAAATTTGAGGAGCTGCTAAACCTGCAGAGTTGACTACAGCTGCTGATGAAATTTCAGACACTTCTCCTTCACTTTCAACCGTCAAAACGTACTCTTGGTTCTTGTATTCCAGTCCAGTAACGTCAGACAGAAGAGCAATAGTGCCTCCATTGTTTTCAAATTCACCTTCAAGATACAGCATGAGGGAATGTGCCGAGATGATACCCGTAGTAGGTGAATTGAGAGCTCCAGCTGTAGCTTTCACATCCGGTTCAAGACTCTTTCTATCTTTATCACTCACCCACTCAATAGGCACTCCCAGAGCAGTCACACGCTCATGCATTTTTTCCAGGTAGCTCAATTCGCTTTCATTTTGCGCCACAATCCATTTTCCACAGTTGTTGAGCTCCACTCCGGCCTCCTGAGCCGTACTGTAGATGAGTTCCTTACCTCTAATACACAGCTCAGTACGAAGCGATTCAGGTGGATAATAAATTCCAGCATGAATCACCTCGGAGTTTCGGCTCGATGTTTCCTGGCCGACGGCTGAGTTCCTTTCCAGCAGCAAAACCGAGTTGCTGGAGCTCTGTTTAGCCAGACTTGCTGCTACAGCCAGGCCCACCACTCCTCCTCCAATGACGGTGTGTGAAAAGTCGGCAGCGAGAGATTGAGTCGAGGAAAAGTTCTTTTTGTGTAAGATGGGCGCGTACCTGGCCGTAGCCGCAGTTACCTGACGGGTGAGTTGTCTGGAGATCATTTGAGTGTTGTCAGAGAGAGATGGTGAGATGAGGATAGAGTTACCGCGCGCATGGTGTTTAAGTTGGGGTAAGTAGAGGAGTAAGTAAAGTTGTTGGTGCTTTTGTTGAAGGATTGTAGGAAGAAGATCATTCATTTTGGGTCATATTCATACTGAAATGAAGTCAAATGCACTGAAATTGATTATAATGAGCTCTACAAACAAAATCCGACCTTGTACTTACCTGTAGCACACTCCTATGGTATATCTGATGTGGTCTATAAATCAGCACACTACCACCTATAAAGTTCAGAGATGCATGTCTACTGAAATTCTCTACTTTTCAAGACTCAACCAGACGACTGATATTGGGCTACACGTCTCACAAAAAGACGAGATCAACGGCTAAATCGACTAAACCGACCTCGAAAACCCATATTCCAGTTTCAAATTTATCAAATCACAACTTTTCCACACCACACCATGCTGAGAATACACAACACTCGTCTGGCAACCCGCTTATCTGGCTTGCTAGCTCTTCAATCTCGAGGATACTCGTCTCAATCGACACGCCCGCCACTGGAGGAGGTTCTGCCGAAAAAAACTACGCTCAGAAACTACCTGTTCCAACATAAAGTGCCATTGAGTTACTCCAACGTTTTGAAAACGTACGAAAGCTGCTATAATGACACGGAGATTCCCAAAAACGTGACTGGACAGGATCTGCTGAGTCTACAGACGATTCTGGCTTCTCACAGAAAACAAACACGTACAATTAGTCCCCATGGACTGGCTCTAGAACACAGTGTTTTGGAGACTGCAGCAGAGATGGGCAATCATATGGCCATTGCTACTTTGGCAGGTGAAATTTTGACTGCTACTGCAAAGTACGAACAGGCAAAGGCTAGTGGAAAGCCTGACTCAGCTGTGGATCTAGAATACACTCCTGAAGACATCACTCATGCTTCCAAGCTACTGATGGAACTGAGCAATAACGAGTTTCCTTTGGCTTTGAAGATCTCAGGAGATGTCGCTTTTCTTGTTGGAAAAGTCGACAAGGCTGCTGAACTGTACACTAAATGTGCTGATCTACTAGCAGGTGATTCTTCAACAGCTGCTGCTTCTACTCAAGCAGAGTGTTTTAGAGGTATTGGAATTGTTGCTTTCCAAAACTACGAACTAGCTGAAGCCAGACTCGCGTTTGACAACTGTTTGTCTATGGGAGGAGCTAAAGATCATCCCGATGTGCATTTCTACCTTGCTCAAATGGCTTCTGAAGTAAGTGATTACCCTAGAGCTAGATTCCACTACAGAGAAGCAGCTAGTAAGGGCTTTTTCGACAGTTTTGCACCTCTGGGTAACCTCGAACTGTACTACTTTGATGATGCTACTATGGCAGGGCATTGGTTCAGTATGGGAGCTGAGTTGAACGAGCCTAGTTGTTTGGCAGGTCTGTTTGATGTGGCTATGAAGAAGAAGGAGTACAATAAGGCGTTTGGATATAAGGAGAGAGTGTTTGCAGGTAAAGAGGAGTTTGTGGAGGGTTTCAAGAAGACCAGAGAGGATTTGTTGGAGGAGCTGGAGGTGTTTGAGAAGGAAAAGAATGAGGAGGATAAGGAGATGACTGGAGGTGATTTGTGGAAGTAGATGAGGACGACGACAATGTATATAGCGAAAACAAAAGTATTATTCTAATGTTGGTTAAGTACAGTAGGGATGGCTAGTTGTATATTGGTTAAGCTTTTGGGAGTGTTTAGCTAAATTTAGAAAGTCAAGTAATTTCAGAACTTCGACGGTCAATAACTTGGAATTTAGTACTACCCGGAGGTGAGATTATGGCTAATTCTGCAAAAGACTATCAATTGGTGTCGATTACCACAGACTCCATGTCTGTGGAGTGCCTGGAACCCAAAGAAAGCACCCCCAGTGCACTTTTTTAGTTGAGATTTTTGTTGACCTTAACTAATATGCTATCCAGTAACACATCCAACGGTGAGGACAAGCTACTTTAACGGCAGTAGAAGCAGTCAGAACCTGTTATATACTCGTTCCAAGCAAATTTCAGCATTTCCGGAAAACAATTTCTACCCGACGTTCCATACCCACTCTTATAGAAGACTCTCAATGAGCACGCGCCCAGTCCTGTCCTGCACGGGTATGTACGGTAATGCCGTTTAATTACAGAAACGCCGAGGAATTGTTCCGTGCGTGTATGTACTTTACTATACACGGGGTTACCTGGCTTCTCAGACGTTTATATTTTTGTTTGATAGTGTTGCAAGATTCTTCGAATCTTGGTCAGCTTTCTAACTCTCGGTTCTAGACTCTTCTGGAGTAATTTCCTAGAGTAAAAATGGTCCACATTCTTATTCGTACAAAGTTTGGCCGGGATCTTCCGACAGATTGGAGGCAACCTTGAGGTGGGGGTCAGCTCCGTCAATAAGAGACAATATCACATTCCACGGCTCTCCACATCCTCATGCACATCTCCACTACCCCAGGCCATGTGAGACGGTGGTGCCATTATTTAAACTACTTCCAACGGTGTGGACAAGCAAAGTTCGTGGCCCAAAGTTCGCCACTGTTCCTGCGTGGCGTGATAGAACCGAGGATATGCAACGTGCCGAGTGGGGGCTAACTGAGGGATGATGTAGTTGTAGTAGTAATGGTGTCATGTGGCTGTGTGTGTGTGTGCGCAGCATGAGATATTCCACATCTTTTCCACCTTGCAACACTACAATTGCTCATATAATTGCTTCATATCCCGTCGTCGGTAGATCTCCAACCAACCACTCAGCTGATAGATATTGTAAGAAGGGCTTTATTTGGAAGCAGGGTTGGGGGTAAAGGGAGGACGAAAACCCGGGGAAGTTGCAAGGCCACTAGACTGGAGGAGGCCAGGGTGACATGTGGGGAGGGGGGAAGTGTAGATAGGGGCAACCGAGTGCGTAGAAGCGATTCTGACAGTTTTCAGGCCTGCTACGACCCTCCATCACCCTACAGCTGCTTCCTTAATTCGTCACCTCCACATTCACATTCGAAACCTTGAGCCTCGGCTTCAGCGCAACCGATGAAGATACTCTATTTGGGAAAGCTTAGTGGGACTACTGCAGGGCGTATATAACCTCTGGGTCAGCAAACCTCTCGTGTCTCTTTATCTTTCTTATACACAACTTACACAATGGCTGAGGGAGACTACAACGCTGTTCGAGAGGCCATCGCCGCCATTCTCGACAATGACGACTACGACGACGGATCCATCGGACCCGTTCTCGTCCGACTGGCATGGCACGCCTCGGGAACCTACGACAAGGCCTCTGGAACCGGAGGCTCCAACGGTTCCACCATGCGATACATGAAGGAGGCCAAGGACGAGGCCAACAACGGTCTGGAGAACGCCCGAGCCTTCCTGGAGCCCATCAAGCAGAAGTTCCCCTGGATCACCTACGCTGATCTCTGGACTTTGGCTGGTGTGGTGGCTGTCGAGGAGATGGACGGCCCCAAGGTGCCCTGGAAGCCCGGTCGACAGGACTACGTCGACGAGACCAACGTTCCCCCCAACGGACGTCTTCCCGACGGAGCTCAGGGCCAGGACCATCTGCGAGACATTTTCTACCGAATGGGCTTCAACGACCAGGAGATTGTCGCGCTGTGTGGCGCACACAACATGGGCCGATGCCACATGGACCGATCCGGCTTCGAGGGCGCGTGGGTGCCCAACCCCATCCGGTTCGCCAACACGTACTTCAAGCTGCTGATGAACGAGGAGTGGAAGCTGACGACCCTCAAGAACGGCGTCAAGCAGTACTTCAACGAGGACGAGGAGCTCATGATGCTGCCCGCCGACTACTCGCTCATGCAGGACCCCGAGTTCCACAAGTGGGTCGAGATCTACGCTGCCGACAAGGAGCGGTTCTTCAAGGACTTTGCTGCTGTCTTTGGCAAGCTCATTGAGCTTGGTGTTCGACGAGGCCCTGATGGCCTTGCCAAGACCAACTTCATTGACCGAAACAACAACGACCCCAACCCCCGACTTTAGAGGGTTGAAAAAGAGGAGTGTCTTGTAAGTATTATTTATGCATCTGAATTGGACCAAGGAGTGCCCAGGAGTGCCGTAGGCGCTCCTGCGTGCTCCGTGTAGCTGTATGAGCCGTAGGCGCTCTGTGTATTTGTAGATAGTATGTTCAGCTACGAACCCATCACTTTCGAGGTAAGGACTACCCATCACCCAAATGCGGGTGTGGCAAAGTCATGTCCACTGACCATGTCATGAGACACTGCCCTCTGAGAGACCATGCCCGGAACAAGATGATCCAGGCTGTGGGACCACTCAACCCCAAGACCACTTTGGCTAACCCCAAGGGACTAAAGGTTGTTATCGCCTTCCTGAGCGCTCCTCTCCAGACAGAAATGTTTGCAGATCTGTGAGTGTAAGGGTCAGGTATTTATTATTGTGTGAAATGCTGGAGGAGGATTGAAGACTGGAGTAACATCACCGCCAAGGAGGTGGTCTGTTCGGCCTGGGTTATTTGAGGACATTAAACACCCTCTACCCCTTGTCAAAAATCGTATATTCGGGGCAGCGGCTCTTTCCCGCCCAGAGACATTTTCGTGAGCTCACGTTGTAGGCGACCTAGCGCATAAGTGCCGGCGAGGCCTTCTGAAGAACAACAGTTACTGCCAAGAGTGGTTAAATATTACTGAATAAATGAATTGTATGTATGTATGTATGTATGATGTAGATGTATCAAGGGGTACCATAGTGTGTTTCTTAGTGCTTACTGATTTTATCACCCCTGGCTTATTATCATGGAGAGCTTCCTTGCCACCCAGTATCAGAGCAATTCACATTCAAGTGTGGATTATATTGGCTTTAAGCTTGACTGGGTATCAAGGCAAATGCGGTCACAGGTTGTGTGGATTGTCGTGTGAGCTTATACGAATAGATGCTCACGATAACGCCATGCCTGTAGCTATGGAGTGTTTGTATTTAATGCCTGTATGTGTCACGATAATGAGACACTTTTACGACATACGACAGTTCCACTAATTAATTAAACAACCTGGTTCTTGGCAAAGCAAATACCAGTACGACAGGAGTGATATACGAGAAAACTACTTGTAGAAAAGAAAACAAGATGAGCCTGTCTGTTTACGAATACGAGACTTTCGTCCATTTTTAAAGGTGTGAATTTTTCAAGTTTTTTATTTTCGCCATTTAAAAATCTCCTATTCTCCCAACGGTAAATTAACGAGAGTTGCTATTATGGGAGTTGGAGAGGGCAGCTAACGGCCTCAATTCTGGTCTAATCTGAATGAGACCCAGACCAAAAGATTCGCCGTCTCTTAATTAACACAAATACATTTTGTTAACCTCATTTCCACTGCCGTGATACCGAATTAAACGGCCCACCCCACCATACATGCTTACCCCGGGAAAGCTAGAGATAAGCGAGTGACGAGGCGTATTGGGAGAAGCCTTCCGTCTACCGTACAATATAGCTAGAGACAATACGTGGTCTGGGATACAAGTGGTACTAAAAAATATCGTCCATTATAGCACCACAAATTCACCCCTTTTTACACCACCTACCCTTCCTCCATCTGACTTGCCTTCTCCTACCCCACAAGTCCCTCGGTTCGGCTTTAGGTTGCATTTGCTGACACCATCTCCACATGTAATGCAGCAGCGGTAAGGCAAAGTCTACAACTGCACTAACAACCACACAACACACTCTCCATACACACACAGATGGACCGTCTCAAAACGTCGGCTGTGGGCCAGAAAGTCGTGTCCTACGTGGCACAACGGTCGCCAGCCTGGGGTGCATCTTATCTCCGCCACAGATCGAAAATCCTCTGGTCGGTCTACATGCTGCTGTTTCTCTCCAACTTTGCAGGAGTCGGCTCGAAACGCAGCAAGAAAAAGGTCAAGAAGGAGGAGAAGGAGGAGGAGCGAAAGGCCGAGCGGGAGGTGCTGGGGTCCAGTGGCGCCATTCCGGAAAAAAAAGTCAAGTCCGAAATCAACCGCGAGTTTTTCCTCAAGTTCAAGCGGGTGGTCAAGGTCATGTTTCCCAATGGTCTGAGATCCAAGGAGTTTTGGCTGCTGTGTCTGCATACCATGTTTCTGGTGATGCGATCGGTCATCTCTCTGTACGTTGCTAATCTCGACGGAAAACTGGTTTCTGATCTGGTCAGAGGCAAGGGAAGAGCTTTCCTGTGGGGCATTGTTTGGTGGATGGTGGTGTCTGTTCCAGCCACCTTTACAAACTCCATTCTGTCCTACCTCCAGTGCATTCTCGCTCTCAGATACAGAAACAACCTGACCCAACATATTGTCGGAGAGTACCTGCCTGAAAGTGGCAACCCGGTGTACTACTCCATTCACAACTTGGACGACCGAATCAAGAATGCTGATCAGCTGATTGCGGTGGATGTCCAGCGATTGTCTCACTCTGTCTCTCATCTCTACTCCAACCTCGCTAAACCCACTCTGGACATGTTCCTCTACTCTTGGTCTCTGTCTCGAAACCTCGGAGGAGAAGGTATGCTACTGGTTGGTTTCTTGATTCAGGGCTCAGCTGTCGTTATGAGAGCACTAACCCCGCCCTTTGGAAGATACGCAGCTACCGAAGCTGCTCTGGAAGGAGAGTTCCGTCATGAACATACCCGTCTGATTGAGTATGCTGAAGAGGTGGCTCTGTACAATGGACAGGAACACGAGAAGACAATCCTCGATAAGGGCTACTTTGCGCTCATCAAACACAAGAACCGAATTCTTGTACGACGTCTCTATCACTCGTTCATGGAGGACTTTATCATCAAGTACTTCTGGGGAGCTCTGGGTCTGGTGCTCTGTTCCATTCCCATCTTCTTCAAGGTGCCTGGAGTGGACATTGCTGCTGCTGCTGCTTCCGGTACTCGAACTGAAAAGTTTGTCACCAACAGAAGAATGCTCCTGTCTTGTTCAGACGCGTTTGGCCGAATCATGTTTTCGTACAAGGAGATTGCCCAGCTTTCGGGATACACTGCTCGAGTGGTTGCTCTGATGGACGTCATGGAGGATATCAAGCATGGCAACTTTGACAAGAACCAGATTTCTGGAAAACAGGTGGATGCTCGACACGAAAAGACTCTGGCTTCTGCTACCGAGACTTCACTCATCAAGACTCGATACTCGGACCCCTCGGAGGCTTCTGGAAAGACCATTATTGGCTCCGATATCATTTTCGACAAGGTTCCTGTCGTGTCTCCTTCTGGAGATGTGCTTGTTCCTGAGCTGTCTTTCGAAGTCAAGTACGGACGTCATCTGCTCATTGTGGGTCCTAACGGATGTGGAAAGTCGTCTCTGTTTCGAATTCTGGGAGGTCTGTGGCCTGTTTACGCTGGTACTCTTACTAAACCTCCTTCTTCGGATATCTTCTACATTCCTCAGAGACCCTACCTGTCTCGAGGTACTCTTCGACAACAAGTCATCTACCCTTCCACTGAAGCCGAAAACAAGACTTCTGATGATGAACTCAGAGACATTCTCAAGATTGTCAAGATTGACCATATCGTTGAGGCTGTTGGAGGATGGGATGCCGAGCGAGAATGGAGAGAAGATCTGTCCATGGGTGTGCAGCAGCGTATCGCCATGGCTCGACTTTTCTACCACAAACCCAAGTTTGCCATTCTCGATGAGTGTACTTCTTCGGTGACTGCCGATATGGAGTACGTCATGTACACGCATTCTCAGGCGCTGGGCATTTCGCTGTTGTCCGTCTCGCATCGAACTTCTCTGTGGAAGTACCACGATCTGATTCTGCAGTTTGACGGTCAGGGAGGATACTTGTTTGGAGACTTGGATCCCGAAGAGCGACTTAAGATTGAGGAGGAGAGCCGTCAGTTGGACGCTTATATTAGAAGTGTTCCGGATATGGAGGAGCGACTGGCTATGCTGAAAGCGTCGGTTGGTCAGTAGGAGAGGGAAGAGGGTGAGTGAAGTGAAGGTGGTTCACAGCATATATTTTATACAGTCATTTATGAAAGACGAACGTAACGAGCGAAGCGAGTGTAGTGAGTAGGCACTATACACCTTATGGTTGAAGATGTTTCTGAAAGTGCATTTTTATGATCTTGTCAGTACTACAAGTATGGATTCACATCCACTACCAGTATAGCATTTATCTAACTCCCAGGTGGCTATAGTCATGGCATTGGTGGGATGTATGAAGCTCTTGTTTTTAGAGTGCTTCATTTTGCGTGGTTGTTTTTAAGTGGTCTTCAGCTTGACCTTCGCCTTAAGCATAAACTGACTGTTAGAAGTAGAGATCAGCTCAAGCACAGTTCTAGGAGAAGTAGCTATCAAGGCTCAAGTTGAAGAGCTCTCTGAACTTATAAACCGATCGAGAGTGATATATTTAATGACTTACATACAGTATAACTGATGAAGAGTATCTCGGCTGAGTGTGTGATCTAACCTTTAAGAAGCTGCAACTGACGTGACTGTAAGCCACCTTTAAACCTCACAACAGAGAACAAGCATAGCTACTGTACCATAACTACAAGCCACTTTAAAACATCATAACTACAAATAAATACAGAACACAATGTCTACAGTACAAGGCCATCCTCTCAGCGCAAGCGCTTCGATGCTGGCCACTTTCATAATCATATCTCATTAACGCACTATTAACACTGCTCACAGACCGTAATACGCTGGATCTGCTAGGAAGAACCGTCTCTCGACGATTACAAATCCATTCCCAACATGACCCACTTTTCCGAAATCAGGCCGGCCGTCTTTGGGGTGAATCCGACCCACATAAAGTCTCGTAGCAACGACTGGAAGTGCGCACACTCACGGTCCACGTATAGAACCATGCCTGTGCACTCCAGACAATCTGACGCCAGATCCAGCAAGGCGATGACACTCTCCTTTAGCTGACTCCAGTCGGCGTCTCTAGGAATGGAGACAAACTGGTGGAAGACATTGTTTTCAATGAATCCGATCCATTCCTGGTTGGTACCAAACTCGGTCAGACGGGTGTATCTGATTGAAGCTGCTGCTGCCGCTGAAGCCGATGCCGAAGCGGACACCGACGCCCCTCCCTTAACCACCACACTGTCAGGACTCTCAGGAGAGGTTCCAGCCGAAGAAACGGACGGCATGGAAAACGTGGAGGCGTAGGAGGACGCGGAGCCGATTCGGGACCGGGACCGGGCCGACGACACGGGGGGTTCGACAATGGAACCAATCACTGCTCCTTTTCTAAACTGTCTCTCACACAGTTCGGATAGTTCCAGTGATGCCCTAGACAAGTCTACGGGGCTTGGCATCTGAGTTCCCTCAGGAGTGCCACTCTGGTACCCCAGCCGGCACGGCGCAGTAAGCAAAGTTGGTGGCCGCCACAGCCGACACCACCTGGCAGGACGCCAGGGTGGTAGCCGACTCGGCCTCGACTAAATTATTCTTGGGATTGGGGGGTTCCATTAATATGGAGTCCTCTCGATTGGGGAGGAGGTAGAGCGAGTTGGAGTTGGACATTTGTGTTGTTTGAGGTGAATAGGGGGTGTGGTGTTGTGGGGTCTTTCTGACTTCTTTACTTAGGAGGTTGGACAACAGTGCATTGATATATTTTAAAATTTAGACTTTGCACATTGTGGCGTCAGGGTTGTGGTTGGACCAAAGTGAGGGAGTTTGGGAGGAGGTAGGAGGGGGTAAGAGGGGTGTGTGGGGTTAGTGAGGGTTGTGTCTTTGTGCACAACAAAAATTGGACGATTTTGAGCCCCATAAGACCGTTTTCGGTCGTCCTAAACAACTATTATTCACTCTGGCTTGACACCGCACTAGTCGTAGTCTATGTCTCTAAGGTTATTGTGGGGAATGAAGACGAGACCGATCCGAACTAAGGCGGGTGGGGAGAAGAGCACACATTCAATGAAAGAATGTTCTGGAACATTTTGGTTTTATATCCGGTCACGTGACCCAAGTACTGTATAGCCCAATACTTCCACAGCCCCAACCTGGTACACAACACACTGTATGACACCCTCGGAACATCCGGCTTTTGCTTACCACTGAAGCTTAGACTTTGAGGGTGCTGCTGGGATGTGGAACGAGTACCGACTGAATGTACGCACTGAGACTTTAACGCGAGGGCTGGGGATGTATGAGTTGCGGGTTTTATATAGTGTATAGCTATGGGCCGTGTGGGTCACGTGACTGCTGAGTGAAAAATTCAAATTTAGTCCGATGCAGGCTGTCAATGTCAGGCTATCGTACCATTGAGTCTGTTCCTCGTTAATCCGGTGGAACCTAGTTTTAGGGGGTTAGTGAGACGCAGTGAAGCGAAAAGTGGCGCTGTATAAAAGTCGACTTTGTGGTGGTGAGGGTGGTTGTTTTTGTGAGAAATAAAATACACACGAAATTGACCAGGCAGAAGCTGTGGTACGAGCTTGTAGGCACTGGCTTATACTTGTAGCTACTGGATGTTCAGCCCTTGGGACTGCTGAGATAAGATTTGGGTCTGAAGATTTGAGCTCTTAAAGCCGAGGTCAGGAGGGTCCTTAGAGGAGTATACAAGTGTTGGTTGGAGTATATATTTTGACGAGATTTTTGCATAGACGATATAATAGCTGTTGTCCCGCTATAAAAACTTGTTTTTACACGCTCCTACAGCCCCACAACTACCACAGCACTTGACTCTCTTACAGGCCTGCTGAAAATTGCGTTAGCCCCAAGACCCAAGCAAGAGTCAGGTGAACTGTTGAATCTAGAGAACGCTGTAACACACGTTGAAAAATACGGAAATACAAGAAAACAACTAATTGAACACAAACACGTCGTTTTCTATTATATAAGCAAAAATCCCCCCTCTGTTTACATACAAACACCTCCTCATCCAGTCCTCCTCCGTTTCTCCTTAGCCAAAATAAACCTTCCCACTATGCACGAATTTCACTCCCTCCAGACATCCTCTTCACGCCAGTCTCATGATACAACAAAAGGAGGTCAAACACCCGTACCAGGGCATCAAGTACACGGTGCTGGCGGTCATTGCCGCCTTTCGGGTGGCCAACGCTCTGTCCACAAAAACGTTTTTCCAGCCAGACGAGTACTGGCAGTCGCTGGAGCCTGCACACAGACTGGCGTATGGATACGGCTATCTGACGTGGGAGTGGCATGAGGGGCTTCGGTCGTCGTTGCCGCCGTTACTGGGAGCCGGAATTTTCAAAGCTCTGACTCTTTTGGGGCTCGATGACCCGAGGGTCATTAGATGCGCTCCAAAGGTGGTCATGGCTCTGTTTGCGTCTGCTGGAGACGTGTACACGTGGAAACTGAGTGCTAGACTGCAGGGACCTGCTGAGGCTCCCTGGGCGCTGTTTGTTTCGCTTCTTTCGGCCTTCAACTGGTTCTTTCTGACCAGAACGTTCTCTAATTCTGCCGAGATGGTTCTGACTACCATTGCGCTCAATTACTGGAGTTTCAACGGGAAAGAGGTGGATTTCAAGCGGTTGTCCGCAGCACTGTTCATTGGAGCTGTCAGCTGTGTTCTACGACCTACCAATGCCATTCTATGGGCTGTTCTGGGGTTCCATCTGGTGCTGACTACTCCTGCAAAGATGAGAGTTCTATGGTTGTCGGTTCGAAACGTGGCTGTGGTGTTTGCAGCCACCTACTACATTGACTACCTGTACTACGGAGAACCTGTCTTTCCCCTGCTCAACTTTCTCAAGTTTAACCTCTTGCAGTCTCTGGCCCACTTTTACGGTACTTCCCCAACACTGTACTACTTTTATGAAGCCCTTCCTCTACTCACTGTCGGATGGCTTCCTCTGGTCATCTGGGGTCTGTGGATGAACAAGTCTCAAATTCTTGTCAAAGCAGCAGTCACTGTCATGATTGCCTTCTCTCTCATTAGACATAAAGAGGTCCGGTTCATCTACCCCCTGGTGCCTGTACTGCACATGGCAGCAGCTGAAGCCATCGTGCAGACCCCCAAGAAGGTCCGAAAGTGGCTTGTGTGGTCTCTGGCACTTGTCAACATCCTCGTTGCTGGATACTTCTCCCAGGTGCATCAGAGAGGAGTGGTGGATGTGGTGGAGTACCTGAGCAGTGAGCCTCAGGTGACTTCTGTGGGATTCCTCATGCCCTGTCACTCCACTCCCTACCAGTCCCATTTGCATCGAGACATTCCTGTTTGGTTCCTGACCTGTGAACCTCCCATTGGCTTCTCCAAGGCCGAACAGGAAACGTATAGAGACCAGGCAGACAGATTCTACGATAACCCGTTGGAGTTTGTGCTGACGCAGTTCCCTGAAGACGTTTCAGTGTCTGCAAAGGAAGCCAGAACTGCCTTGTTCCATCCTTCTCATCTGGCCATCTTTGAGAGCCTGGAACACACGTCGCCAGAGGTGATTGAGCACCTGGTGCAGCTTGGATATAAGCGAGGCAAGACCTTTTTCAACTCGCACTTCCATGATGACTGGAGACGAAAGGGAGATGTTGTTGTTTATAATTTATAGGCGGAGAGCCGGCTCAGTATATTAATAGCACGAGCGAAGCGAGTGCGACAGCTGCGTAGGAGCGTAGCGACTACACAGCGTGACTATTACTGTAGTTGTAGAGTAGAACAGCTCAATTGGGTGCTTCCAGAGCGTGCTGAGAGTTAATGGCCTAATGTACTTGCACAGCATACGGTGGTGGCTACAAGTACAGTGACTATTGTCAATGTGCCTGTTGAGCATATACAGTATTCTATGATCCTGTGATGAGTTATTAATGTCAGTGTTGTATAATCTACTTACTTGTATGAACAGAGGACATGATAGTCATATGAAAAATGAGCTGTATAATACGTATGGCAGTATCCAGTGTTGTTACTTGTAGTGTTTCACTGAAGCACCGCTATCAAGTCCATACTCTAAAATGGACATTCTTTTTATAGGGTCTTTCTTGTAGACTAAGCCTAATCAAGCTATTCTCTTACAAGCACTACAGATTCACTGAACACCATATAATTAACTAATAAACAGCCTCAACAGGCTCAAAGAACGCCTGAGTATCCCTCTCCAACCCCATCCACATCTCTTCTCCTTTAGGACCTCTTCGGGCTTCATCCACATCGTGTCTGAGCGTACCGGGTACTCCCCAAGGCACTAGATGGTCTCCATCCTTAATAGTTGGACTGAGAAGAGCAGCAAGTTCAGTGTAGGCTCCGAATTTAGCCGGATAAAAGACGTAATCTTTAAACCTGTGTACCAACCCTCCAGAGTGTCTTGTGATGTTGGTAGAGAGGTTACCTGGGTCCATAGAGACAGAAGCGACTCCAGAGTCAGGATGGAATTTAGACCACAAGTACGCTTCATAGGCGTTACCGGTCTTGCTCTGGGCGTACAGAACATGAGCTGGTTTCTTTTCTCCGTCTGTATTGGAAGAAGTGATCTTGAACGAGCCTTCTACTCCAGGAATAAGACTGGCTGAAGAGGAAGCCACCCAAACAATTCTGACACTTCCAGGAGGAGAATTCTCGGCTGCTCTGATCACACAGGGGTCCAGATACTTCATGAGCAGATGGTGGCCCATAACATTGGTTCCCCAGTGGATCTCATGTCCCTGTTTAGTCTTGGCATAAGGAGGAGCCATAGTTCCGGCATTGAGAATAACGCCGTGAATTTCAGGGTAACATTTAGCGATTTCCTGACCTCCTCGTTTGACAGACTCCAGATCAGCAAGATCTAGCTGAACAAAACACCCTTCTCCTTCAGGAATGTCCTGTTTCATCACCCCCAGAGTCTCTCGAGCAAAGTCCTTGTTTCGTCCAACAATAACCACTCGAGCTCGTTTCTTCAAAAGCAGCCTAGCAGCTTCAATTCCCACTCCAGACAGTCCTCCAGTGACCACAAAGGTCTTACCCTTCTGGTCAGGGTAGTCGATTTCCTTGTACTCGGGTTTGGCGACCCAAAAGTTTTTAAAAGAGTCCATTGTTGATTGTATGGAGGGATTGACACTACAGGCATGTTTTATATTGAAGAAGAGAATCAGCTGATAGTGACCTTTGGCTAAGTTCCTGAGGATAGTGTTTAGGTTGGTGTGGATCCAATACGAGGAATAAGAAAGAGGTGGTATGATGACTTTGAAGAGGGTGTTATGAGATGTGTGGGTTTGGTGGTTTTGTGTATGTGAAAACCTGTGTTGGAAAATCGATTGAAGCCCATTTCCAGCGATTTAACGGCATTATCACGTCCTACAGTATGTCTCCCCACTTACCCCATATCATGAGATCAAACGTTGTACCAGTTAAGTACAATCAACGTTAGATCAAACCTAGACAGAGAAGTTACTGAGGGATTTGCCATTGTGGAAATAACGACTTTATGGGGTGTTCATGTGAAAAATCCAACACTGCCATTAATTCAACTCGTACCTGTACCTCTGTGTTTGTGTAGGGCTGCTCTGTAAACCAGTACAAACCACCATTAGTTACTTCCCTCCGTTAAACATTACTTAAGGCTTATTCCATGAATCACATGATTCTGTCGTATCCATGCAGGTTGCTTTTGGCTGTTGAGGTGGGCATGAGACCTTTGTCACGAATCGTCTGAGACTGCCAGTACTGAGAGATATTAACTGTGCTATTTTTACAATCGCGTTCAGTGAGTTAAGTGCGGTTCTGACATATTCTCTGCAGCACCATACTTGTAGTCAAATCATGAGTATCGCCATTATTATATACACTATACCTTCTGCTTCTTTGTGGGAGGCAGAATATCGTCCAGTTCCTCCTCATCCAAGTCAGGAACAGAAGACAGTAGTTCATCGAGTTTGTCCTGAGCTCTATCCTCCTTTACGTCCTCCTTTACGTCCTCTTTGACATCCTCCTTCACCTCTTTGACTGTCTCTTTGACAGTCTCCACTATCTCCTTTTTAGTCTCCTTCTTCTCCTTTACTGTCTCAGGCCTGTTTGATGTAGAACCTGTCTCAGTCAAGCCCCACTCAATAACTCCCTCTTTACCGTACCGCTGTTCGAGCCACTCGTTGGCCTGTTTGAAATGTCCACACGTCAGGAACCCTCTATGGGCCGATAAAGGCGAAGGATGAACTGCTTTGAGCACTAGATGCTTGGATTTGTCGATATTCATCTTGTCGGCAATCTTGGCTGCAGGAGTACCCCATGCCAGAACAACGCATCCAGAGTTGTGTTTCACGGCAGCAGATAAAGCCGTAAAAGTGATGGCTTCCCAGCCCTTGTCTTTGTGAGCATTGGCCTTCTTTTCTTCGACCGTTAGAACTGTGTTGAGCATGAGAACGCCTTGTTCAGCCCAGGGAGTCAGAAGACCTGTTTTGGGAACCTCAAAGTCCGCGTAATCGTTTTTCAGACACTTGTACATGTTTTTGAGAGAAGGTGGGGGCGGGGTGGGTGGATTCACGGAAAACGCCAGCCCATGAGCCTGGTTTTTACCGTGATAAGGGTCCTGTCCAATGATGATCACTCTGACTTTGTCGAAAGGAGTCAAGCTAGTCCACGAGTAAATATCTTTCTTGGGTGGAAAAATATTAACTCCAGCGGCTTCTCGGGAAACGAGGAATTTTTTCAAATTGAGAAATTGCGGCTTGGTGATCTCTTTATGGAGATGAGGAAGCCATGACTCGTGGATATGGTTGATCTCGGTGTCAAGGAGTTCTTTATCGGCCGAATTGAGCGCTGTAGTCCATGTAGTCGGGTCAAAAGGGGTTTTAGCGACTGATTTGGAGGTTTCCGCGACCCTAGGAGCCTTTTTAAACGCGTCTGTGATTTTCATCGTGGTGTGGGTGGTAAGACGCGTGCAGCAGCATGATATTAATTTCGCGTTTAGGCTTTGTCAAGGTGGGACTATGGGAGGTTTTGAAAAACATGATAGAAGAGGTTATGAGTATGTGTAGTTGAAAAGAGGTGATTTTGGTGATTCTGAGGGTATTTTTATTTTCTCAAGGGTGCTTGTATGAGCTATGTTGTAACTCCTTCTTCTTTCAGACACTCTTTTAAGCGTTTTTAAGACAGTGTATTTTCTTTTGGGAGGAACAAGTTTCAACAGGACTTTCTTATTTTGATACTTGATAGACACAACACTGACATAATGACCATACTGGAACTTGAAACATGACATGTCGTACCACTACAGTTGCCAACCAATTATTTTTGTTTGCTTACATAATGCTTGTCACTTTTGTCATTCTTTAGATCCGATTGATAACATGCAAGCACCATGATGCAAGTGTCACGAGGTCATAACAAGCAAGCACTGCCGAACACCTCGATATTATCCTGTAAACGAATAATATCCAAACAAACAAACAACCAAATACGACTTCTTCCATACAGCTCTTTGACACCTCATGACTGTTATTACTCGCACTCCATACCTATCAAAGAGCCCGTCAAAACACGTTTTTAAACTCTCGGGTTGTGCACTGTGGGCCCTCCTGCACGGGGCTTTTTACAGCCCGAAACATACGGTCCGAACAAAGTTATTTTTGTCTGACTGGTCATAACATATAATCGTCAGCAGACTCAGACACTACAAGCACTGTACTTACTGTTCCTTAGACGCTCATCACATGACCTCTGGTGACAAACTCTAACGCGAAAAAGTTTGGGGGTCGTGTAGCGCGAATGTTTTGATTTTACACTTTAGGTTACCCTAGCAACGCCCCGTGGCAGCAAAAATAGGGGTAACTGAAACGGCACGACAAAAGGCGGAGAGAAGAGCTCACGGGACTGGGCAAGTAATAACAAGCCATGTGCAAACAAGCGAAGCTATAAGAAGCGACAAAGCGAAAAAGGGGTGCCTGGAGGTAGTTTAACGTAACGGTTAGTGGTAAAAGCCTGGTTCAAGCAACATCAGATTGCGGAGCGGGAAGATCTTAAAAATGCAGACCTTTACACCTTTGATTTAATTCACCATGCTCGATATTTGATACTTGATACTGGAGAGTGTTGTACCACTGTAGGTCACTGCAGTGCTTTTATCGTAGTCTACAGCATACAAACCGGCTGTACGTAATATTATCTCTGCTGATCACCACGTGCAAAGGTATAATATCCGCTTGTTCTGGGCGGCATCTCTCAGCTGGTTTTCGACAGGGCCTGTCCTATCTTGTTAGCTGGTTGGCCCCATGGACCGGAGCTCAAACTTTACTGCCAAAAAGGTGAGACCATTGACAGGGATGGTCCAGTGGAAGTACAGTAGATAGGTGTGAGAATCGTACAGTAGTGCCACAGGGTCTTGTGGTGGTGTTACGGTACTTCTGGTTTTCTAGCTGGTTCTGTTTCGTTCTCAGCACTGGAATGTAGCTGTGTTATGTTGTCTGACATTGAATTTTCCACCTCGCCAAGCCAATAGTGCCCAGTCTAAGTTTGAGTACGAGCTGAGATTTAGTTATGGAAATGAGACACCCTCGTTGCTTGGTGCCTAGCTATACTGTAGCTCTGGGATATTAGTGTAAGACCGCACGTGTCAGCGATTCCCCTGGGGCGCTGTATATCGCGTGTTACCTCCAAGGGCCGTTTCCGGGACGACCACGTAACACTGTTTGGTTCAGGCACAGCTCATGCGCGGCATCTTGATCTAACTGGGGCAAGCAGAGGTTGTCTGTCAAAGGTCAAATAATATTGCCACCTGTGCCAACCACTGTACGAGCACCACTGTATAGAGGTGCAAGTCATGTGCCACACTCCAAAGGACTACCACCACTACGTTACAAGGTCACATGCTTGTAGGTCTCCTTGATATAGCAAGACAATAGACCCCTTCTTGTATAGCTGGCTCTAACAAGACACCCTAACATGCCGGTAGCATCTGTCAAAACAAGGAAATTAGCTTTTTCGCACTATCCGTCAAGAGCTGTACCAAAACTCAACTCTATTTGCCTGTACTACGTACCATGTAGAGAGACTTTAATATACTCCCAAGCAGCGCTCTCCTTTCTCTTTTCTTTTCTCCTCACCTACCTACCACAACAGTACCAAGGTCACAAGCGACAGGTACTCCAACCCAAGGTAACACTCCTCCCCCACCCCCCACACAACACCATCTAGATATTCACTTATCTGGATGCTCACAATCGCGCTAGTCTACTACGCCCCTTTTTAATCCTGAGAGAAATCTCCGTCGTCTTCAACCGTACGGCATTATCCATTAATACTTCGGCCCATGTCCACCGCAGGCCCCATCAAAAACACCGACCAGGACCTTGCTCTCAAGTTTGCCCGTCTCAAATGCGACTCTGACCCCGAGGCATATATCTGGGAGTACCGAAACCTCCACCTGGCCCTAGGCCTTTCGGATGCCGCCAACACCTCGCCCAAGGGCGACCTGGTGATGGGCGCCATCTTTGTGTCCAATCTGCCCGAGCCGGTCCAGAAGAGAATGGACATGTCGCTTCTGGGCAACATGACCGATCTCATCTGGGAGGCCTTCCAGGCTTCTGAGACTGAGCGGGAATGGCAGCGGTTCAAGGAGATTCATCCTGACGCTGTCGAGGAGGATGACGACGAGTCTGTCGCGGCTTCAGATGTCGAAGATCTCGCTTCTACGCGAACTTCGTCGCCTGTGCTGTCAGCCTCGGCCTCTGTCCCCTCTACTCCCAAGGAGGTGCTGGTTTCAACCCCAGAAATCCCCCAGGAGATCCCCATGGCCGGCACCCCCACGTCGCCCAACATGAACATCCCCCAGGCCACCTCTCGAAACGTGTCCTCTGGTTCCGGACACAATGTGCCCACCTCCTCCGCCACCACGTCGCCCAGCTCTTCTTCGCAACCCGAAGGAATCTACCAGCCCAAGTTCCGACAGACTCACGGCCGATCCGCCTCGCAGTCTGTCATTTCCACTACTCCTCTTTCTGAACTAGGCAACACCAGCATGAACGGCAACAACGGCGGAGGTCCTCGACGTATCGAGTCGAGACACAAGCGGTCGCAGAGCAACGTCAAGCCCGGCGCAAACCCCATTGTGTCGCCTATTACGTACGGAGGCGTTGGGGTCGGTCAGATTCCTTCCTTCTCTCCTGCTCCTGCTAACAACGGCAGCAACGACTATGCTCCTCGAAGCAGAGCCGCTTCTGTGGTGAGCAACACTGGCAGCAACGCCGGTGGCAACGGTGGAGAACGAAAACCATCGTCCGCTAAGCGACCCAACGGAAAGTTCACCCATACCGGACGACTGACGTCCAAGGAAAAGACCCGACGACAAGAAAAGGGTCTTTGTCTGTACTGCGCCAAGCACGGCCACGCACGACCCCAGTGCCCGGTTCTGCACGAGAAGGCCAGTGCCGGCACCCGAAACCTCAAGCAGCGTGCTTGTTAAGGATACTACAAAACGAGCAACGATAGAGCCGCTTGACATTTTATTTGTTTAGATTCAGAGATACCGTAATGATAATGATATGAACGAGGGGAGGTGTCGAAGACACCGACCCGTGTGTAGCGTGGTAGACACTGAATGTGTAATTTCTGTAGGGACATGTGATTGACGTGTTTTACCACTGAGTTAGATCCAATTAGCCCAGCTATTTTTAGTGGAGGATGGCTGATTGCGCTTTTTTGGGTTAATTATGCCAGAATAAGCTGCAAGGTAAAAATAGCGGGACTAAAGGAGGTCATAGTGGCAATAGAACATTGATAGTGCGGAATTAGTGGGGGTATTGCGAGATGTATTTATGGGTGTTGCAATAGTGTCGTGTCAGTAGCATTGGATGGTTTTATTGGTATTTATTGGCATTAATTGGTATTTATTGTGTTCTAAAATTAATACTGCAGTTAATCAAACCACCTCTAATTTGAAGATTACACTGGCAACTGTGGAGCAGTAATTATCCCATCCGAAAACCACTGGTAGTCGTTCTACAGCAACTGCTATCTATCGTAATTAATGTATATTCTTCAATTTGTCCAATTTTCTATAATATTTTGAAAATTACGGCTCATCTGTCTCTTACTAATCATATTCAGAACAGCACAGCTACCCCTTCCTTGACCTCAAACGCGTCAAAGAGGTACTGCTAGATACTACTCATGCCCCTGAACATCATGCTCAAGTCCTCATTCCTCTCTGACGTGTATTCACAGAGTTGTCTTTACTAAAGAAAAATTACAAAACACATACAAATGAGCGTTCTCCTACGCAGCTTTGCTGCTTCGTTTCACGCTCTACAGTATAATAATATCAATGCATTAATTACCCTTGTTTTGAGTTCCTCCAACTCCGACTATAAACTCATGTTTGAGTGCGTTCTTCGCTGTAATTCTATCCTCCGGGTCCCACTGTAGACACGCTCTGAGGAAAGACAAAAACGAAGGACATGTACCATTACCCAAAACATGCTCCAGAGACGTCGAATTAGGCACTCTCGTCTTACCCTTGGGAGACACCAAAATGCTAGGTCGAGGACGACCCATGGTGTCGAAAAACAACCTCCTTCGTGAACATCTAGACAGGAATCTCAGTTGAGGAAAGCCCTGGACCTGCATGATTGAAACCAGCTGATCCTGCTCGTTTTCTCCGCTGAAAATCGGCATTCCCGTGTACAGCTCAGCGATAATGCATCCAAACGACCACATATCAATAGCCTTGTTGTAGTCTGCTCCTAGGATGACTTCAGGAGACCGGTAGAAACGAGACTGGATGTAAGTGTAAACCTTTTCGTTCTCTAGACAAGACGAACCAAAGTCGATTAGTTTGATACCTCCTTTGGTGTAGTCACTAATGAGAATGTTTTCCGGCTTGAGATCACAATGGACAATGTTTTGAGCTCCTAGGAAAGCTAGAGAGGTCAACAACTGCTGAGCAAAGTGTCTAACAAGCTCCAGAGAGAAGCCTCTAAACTTGTTGAAACCAATAAGCTCATACAAGTTGAGGAAGAGCATCTCAGTGACAATACAGAGATGACCTCGGAAAACAACCCTGTCCCTGTACCGAACAATATGGGCAACATCGTCAGGATCCTTGGCTGTCAGAGACTCGACAAAGTTGGCTTCAACAGCAGCTTGTTGCTGGAACCGTTTCTTGTTTTTGACAATCTTGACTGCCACGTGACATGCGGTTTTGTGGTCGTAACACTGAGCAACCACTCCAAACGAACCTTTACCGAGGAGTTTGATAACCTGGTAGCGGTAAGCAATATGGTCACCAGCAGCTAGTCTCAAGTTACCCTCCGAGTCATCAGTAGAACTGCTAGACGACTCATGGTTGTTACTAAAGGGGTAGTAATAGTAGACATGCTTGTAGGAGGCGATTTCAGTGCGTTCAAAGCCAACCAATGGGAACCGAGCTTTGGCTTCAGAAGGAGTCATACACTTGCCGTTTAGTCGAGCCACAGTGGAAGGAGTTCTCATAGACGCTTGCAGCTTCTCACGTGACTCCAGAGGCGACTCGTGTTTGCTAATAGTCAGCTTCTTCATTTCCTGAGCAACAGCCACAGAGTCCACTCCAAACACCGGTGAAGCCACTTGCAGTCTTGTGGGAAAACATGTAGCCAACGGAGAAGAGCTGCTAGACGTATCTCCAATCGGCTTGTAGCTCTTTCCCCTTAAACTCGGTCCGATGTTCGCAGCCATACTCGGAGACGGAATGTTTCTGCCGTTTTTCATGCTCTGGGCGGAATTCAAGCTTCTAGAGCAGTCCATATCGGGTGACTGGGCCACAGGAGGGCATGGTCTGACCGGAGAACCAGGCAGCGAGTATCCAATACGGTGAGGAGGCGGTATTGGGGGCGGAAAGAAGTGATGAGGTGAATGGGGAGAGTGGGAGTTCTCTCTAGGACCCATAGGAGGCATGGGAGGGGCCATAGGGTGGATGGGCGAGGAAGCCATGCTGTGAATAGGACTATGGTGAGGAGAGCCATGGTGGCTTCCCGGCATGTTGGTAGGCATGCTAGGGGGATGCATGGAGTGAACTGAGTGGACGCTGTGGACTGAGTGAAGCGAGTTCAACGAAGTGTTGGAGCCCATGTTCATAGACATGCCCAGAGGGTTGCCTGGTGGTCCAGTGGCAGATGGGGGTCCTGATGGAGGTCCAGACATAGGACTGTGCATATGGCCAGGTCCATGCATATGACCAGTCATACCATGAGGACCCTGCATAGGACCTGGGTGCATGGATGCGTGTATGGGAGACCCAGGATGATCAGGTCTGATGGGACTACCGGTTTGAGAAGTGCCTACCAGACCTCCTCTGGGGTACTTGTAGGGACCGGTGATGGGTCCAGAGATACCCATAGCGGCAGGATTCGGGTTCACCGTACCTCCAAGCGGTTTGATATGTAGAGGAGCCAGTTTGGTTTTGTCGTTACCATGGCTCATGAACCGTTTCTCGGTAGTTGGTTTGGGGCGGGTTTGAAGAGAAGCTGTGCGCGGTTTAGGAGGTGCTGTGATTGGCTGTGAGACGGGATGAGTGGTACCAACAGCAGGATGAGTGGTAGTGCTGGTGGTAGTGGTGCTGTGAGAAGGTCCATGGAAGGAGAGTGTGGTGCCTCCACTCACTACCCTAGGGGCAGCACTGGTGGTACTCTGAACAGGAGCAACAGGAGGAACTACCGGCTTAGATCTCTGCTGAAGAGCTGTAGCTAAGGCTGAAGTACCAGCAGCTCTCTCGACTCTATCCACCGACCTTTGTCTGGTATGACTAGGGACGTTAATAGGAACGGTCTTTGTTCGTCTGCTAGAATTAACCCTCTCAGCACGTTCACTGGTGTTACTAGATACGCTGGACACGCTAGTAACACTTGTTCTCTCTGCAGCTCTCTCCCTCATCCTCTTTTCCCTCTCCTTATCCTTCTCTCTCTCCAATCTCACCCTCTCTCTCTCCTGTTCCCGTTCTCTCTCCCGCTCAGACCTCACGTACGCTCTATCAGCTGTAGACTGCCTATTCGACGCTGTAGAAGACGAAGACACTCGCTTCTCCTCTCTGTCTATCGAAGGCGTTCTCTTATGTCTCTCAACATCAGAGACTCGTTTGAGTCGTCCGGACAACGGGTCCACGCTCATGGGAACGGTTGTTCTCGGTTTCTTAGCCGTCAAAGAAGCCAACGGAGTTCTCTTCGAGTCATGTAAATCCAAACCCCCCGTTTTCCGTCGTTCATGCTCCAACTGCGCTTCTCGCAGTTCTCTCGAGTCACGTGCTCTCAAAGCACTTCCAGACGAAACAGATCTCAGTTTCGGTTTCGGTTTCGCCAGAGGATTGTGGTTCTGGTTGTTGCCAGGCTGTGTAGGAGCCAGTATCGACTTGAGACTGCGTGACGAAATGCTCTGGGGAATATATGACGGTGTAGCATGGTCGGAATTGCTTGTGGGGATCGGAGGAGTGGCAATAATCCCACTGGTGCTGCGTTTCATGGTGTTGACAGGTGAAGGATGCTGGGCTGGAAGAGTCTGCTGTGTAGGAGCCTCTTCTTGGTCGACAATGAGGCTGTGAAAAGAGGGCGTTCGTGGAATCAGCGATTTTCGACTGCGTTGACGCCGTATCGAACCCTTGGGCGTATCTGGATCTTCACACTGGAACAGCGAGGCGTCAGTCAGATCCATACTCGACAGTTCGGCCATAGACATTGACATGGTGGTACCGTCGGTCTGGTGTCGAAGAGATGCAAAAATGGACCAGCCAAAGGAAAGCTCGAGCGTCTCTCTTGTAGTTTTTCGTCACCCAGGCCGCCGAAAATGGGGATGTAGCGAGATTTCAAAACACCGTGTATTGAGTTTAACGGGACAGCATAGACTGCAGCAAATGCACGGGTTAGGGGGGAGGTGTGTTGAGAGGGGAGGGGCAATACGGGTGGTATTGAGGCTGGAATTTGTTTTCATTGGTTATATATGGGTCACGTGATTATGTTTTCAGGCTCAGTTTTTCTTCACAGCCCCAGTTTCAGCCCCAACGCCGCGCGGTTGCCCCGGCAACGCCCTACTGCTAGTCCACGATTCGCGCCTCACACCAACTTTAACGTGAAACGCGATCATACTCACATGTCCCCTGAGAGGCTTTAATTTGCCTACCAGTAGCAGTGATGCTTGTAGATGGCCTTGCCTTGAGCACGGTGCAAAATAATATCTTGAGGTATTTACTGAGGGAAAGAAAAGAGAAAAAAGAAAATTCAACCGTGTTTGTTTGATTGTGCTACGTGCTTTTTCCGGGCCGTACTACGCTACGAGACCGGTATACTTGTATGGTAGCTCAATGAATTGCTTTTGCTTCAGCTTGTGCCGTATGGTCTGGTTGCTTGTGTCAGCTCTCTCGGAGGTATGCTTATTATTACTTCGACACGAGTTAACACGAGTCGACACGAGCCTTTTCTCACTGTCCATGTTTTTAGACTTTGAAGTAGGGTTTGATGAGGCAACTGTGAAGGAGAGGACCAGTATGAGAGTGTGATACGGCTAGTTTGGTATGTACAAATAAATAACGAGGAATGTTTTTATATGGAGATGGCATTGAAGTTTGAGGGGTTTGATTGGTCATAAAAGTGTCACATTGTGTTGTCAAATGTGTCGTCTTGAGCTTCGTTTATACGGGTTAAATGCAGGGAATATAGAATAAAACAGGACCTCCGAGAAATGATCCAAAAATGCCACAAAAAATTCCAGAAGGGGCTGGAACTTGGGGGAACGTGAGGCAAGCCTTGGCAGAGTGATTGTGCGTGATTTGGTTTGATTTCATCAATTTTTGACAGCCATTGACTGGTGGTCTTGTTCAACATCATCTCAATTGACCACCTTAAATTGATATATCAAAAGACAACAATAACACCATCAAACAGTATAAACATGACCTCTCCAACATCAGTATTAATCAATCTTTTTGTTCTCTTTCACCCCCACCTGAAACAAGCCTCACACGTTCACTTTTGAAAATTACCCAATATGGACTTCATCCAACCTCTTAGCGAACATCACCAGAATAGAGCACAGCCCATGTCAACCTGCTATTGCCTAATAGAGCACTCTTACAACCTCTCTAGAAATAAATCTACTCTATAAAGCCACGTAGAAAGTCCTCCATATCAGTATCAAACAAGTACCAACACTACAACCACAACAACCAACTACCAACACTCCTTTTCTCTTACAATGAAACTCTCTACTATCGCTTTCGCTGCTGCTGCCACTGTTGCTGCTGCCTCTTCCAACGAGCCTGCTGCCAAGGGAGTCCAGATGCCCGCTTTCGAGACCGCTGCTATGCCCGACAGTGTCATGATCAAGGACGTTCATGCTACCGACAAGGAGATTTTCGTGCTCTTCAACGAGGAGGGTTCTGGCAAGCAGGGAGTTGCTGTTCTGTCTTTTGAGCAGGCTGCCGAGATGGGTTTGATCACTATGGGCAAGGGCGAGCCTGGAAACAACATCCACACCAACCCTGATCCCACCAAGGCTCGACGTTAAACAAACAATCGGAAATTGTTGCAATTACTAGAAGTAATGTATTTTAGATTCTAAGAGAGGGAGTGTAGTCAAGCTGTATGATACTGAGAAGTACAGGGATAAGTCGGGTTTTGTGTAAGAAAGTGAGGATTTGAATGGATATTATTAATCTCTGGACTCAAGCGGTTCTAATGGTATATCTTATAATACCACAGCTATTCTGGAGCATCGAGAAAGACGTAGTAGACCTTTACAGAGCTTAACCAAGCTGTCTAACAAGTGTGTTCAGAAGAAGGACATTTGAGTGACAGACAGTAATTGTACACTTAATAAATGAATTGTATTAATATACAGACAGCAGCAAACAGTATAGCATCACAACTTTCACAGACCTCTTAGAATAGACTACAGTATTAACTGGAGAGTTCTTTCCAAGCTGTGATATGAAGCAGTTGAACACTTGCAATCCAGTCAAACAGTTAGCCATACTTTTATACAGCTTCAATTCTATCATGACAGACAGTCATCTACTGTCTAAACAACTAATGGTACGTTTCTATGTTACTACAATTGCTCATTTTGTCTAATCAATCTAATCTAATGTATTCTATCTATAATAAATAATTGCTCTGCTTAGCAGAAGTCAAAGTCGGGGAATCCGAGATCCACACCCCACTTGGGCTTGGAGGTTCGGTGGATACCCTCGGACTTGTGGAGGTCGTTGAGAGACTTGAGATCCTCCTGGTTCAGAGTAACGGCGGACTTTCCGTTCTCGACAATTCGAGAGTTGGTGACCGACTTGGGGATCACGACAGTGCCGTTTCCGATATGGTACGAAGTCAGGATTCCTCCGGGAGTGGTCTTGTACTTGTCAGCCAGCTTGAGAACCAGCTCGTTCTTCAGAAGAGGGCCTCCAACAGAGCCAAAAGGAGAGAAAGCAGTCATGACAATGTTGTGCTTCTTGCAGAACTCCATGAGCTCGAGCTGAGGGAGGAGAGGGTGAAGCTCGACCTGGTTGACAGCAGGAACAACCTCAGCGTCCTTAAGAAGCTCCTCAAGGTAAGGGATGGAGAAGTTGGAGACACCAATGGACTTGGTCTTTCCGGTCTTCAGAACAGCCTCCATCTGCTTCCAGGTCTTGGGCTGAGATCCAGACTCGTCAATGTCTCGAGATCCGTCAGGTCGCAGAGGGTAGACGGGATCGTTACCGTTGGGGTTGAGAGGAACGGGCCAGTGGATGAGCAGCATGTCAACGTAGTCCAGACCAAGTCGCTCAAGAGACATGTTCAGGTTCTCCTCGACTCGGTCATGGTAAGTGACCCAGATCTTGGTGGTGACAAAGATGTCTTCTCGCTTGACACCCTTCTCCATGGCTCGCTTGATACCAAGGCCAACAGCGTCTTCGTTTCGGTAGTTGAAGGCGGTGTCAATGTGTCGGTAGTTACCCTCGGTGAGAGCACACTCGACGGCTCCAGCGACCTCTTCAGTGGTAGATTTCCAAGTTCCAAGACCAATGGCGGGAATGGTCTTGCCGTTGTTCATAGTAAAGTCGAGAGAAGTCATGTTGTGTGTGTGATTGATGTTGTTGTTTGATACTGATTACAGGAGGGAATCAATGGGTTTATATACATTTACAGCGGAATTAGAGCTCTAACACAAACCTCTGATCTTGAGTCTGAATAGCCATGTTGGAGGTTTGGTGACGTAGTGTGCCGTTGAGATGCGTGCCTGAATTCTAATACTGGCGTACACTTTTGTCCAAATGACGCACATTTATGTCCCAACAGATAACAACTGACGTCATAGCAAGAACCAGATGGTTCCGCGGCATTATCTTGTTCCACGTTATTCGGTGTTAGATAACGGGCGTCTGATATGTGTGTGGAATTCCGTAGTTGTTCTATGATTAGTAAGGCGGGGATACAGACTGACAGAAGTGTTCGTATGGAGAGATAGAGAGAGATGACGTAGACTTGTTACACAGAGAGAGGGATTACGTAAAGCAGTTCTTATCTTTCGGGTTATCTTTGCTTTGCTCTTCACTTGCACGTTCTGTTGATTGTATTTACAGCAAGATTCTTAAATTTGGCAAGGCTCGATCTTCAATCTATGACGTCGTTACGAGTTTGACCTGGTCTAACTGAGACATAATAACAACATCTGAAAGTTGCGAAATGAGGAAAAAATGACATGAAATGATAGTCACGTGACTAATAAAACCACTACCACCCCCAATTTTCCATTTCCTGTCTTCATGACACCCCCTTACTACCCCTTATCCCGTATAACTATTCACCACTTTTCTCTTGACAAACTTAAACTTATGCACAACACCAACATCTGAAAATCTCAACATGACGGAAAAAAACGAGACAACGCTGGACGTTGAGAGCACGGAAAAGGAGCAGGTGAAAGCGGAAGACACGAAAGACGACACAAAAAACAGCACAGACTCGTTACCCTTCACATCTCCCCTGTTCCAGCTTCTACTGGCTCAAAAAGTATACGAGTTAGGAGACAAGGAAGAGACGTTCAACCGGATCACCAACGATATCAATGAGCATCCTCTGTTGTTAGATCAGATCCCCGAGATTGAGAGCAACCCCATTTCTCGCGAACAGTGCTACAAGTGGTACCTTGAGCAGCTTCAGTCTGAAGGTCTTGAGCAGGGTAAAGGTCAGTGGATCATGCAACTTGCACAGGTCAAGTATGACAATTTTGTGGCGCAACTGGAGCAGGAGATTGAGCAGGATGCGAAAGATTTCGTTGAGAAGGTTGGTGAAGTTGAGGAGCTGAGTAAGCACTAGAGTGACAAGCGGGGTCACTACAAGTAAGAGAGACACACGGTTATGTACATAAGAAGCATTATTTATTGTATCCAATCAAAGAGTAGCATTGTAGGGCCTGGAAATTGTGTGTTGTTGATACTTTGGTATTGCTATTTTGGTATTGTTATTGTTGTGTTGTTATGATGTTGTGTTATTGCCCTCTGTTTGGTCTCGTTTCAGGTTGCCGTTATGCTAGGCTCACGCGGTTAAGTGCAGCTACGACCGCTAACGTACGAGTATGAAAACGGTCGGCTGAAACAAGTGCACAGAGACGTACAGAATGCTGGATTCAGCGGAGTGAGGGGAGTGGGTCGTTTCGTATTCTGCCAAATTAAATAATATGCCTGTTCCGAATCCCGGAACTGTCAGCTTGAGACACGGGACAAAGATGTAACAAGATTAAGACAGAGTGAGGCAGAGAGAGAGAGACTAATGTGGAAGTGTGGAGAGTAGATACGGAGTTAGGAGATAGGAAATTAATCAGGAGGTCTTGTGAGCAAACGAGCAATCTCGTTACTCCTGTGCTGTGCATAGTTCCATGGAATGCACCAGTGAGCCAAAATGGAAAACATTGTGAGACACCGTTGAAGAAGGGGTGAGTCCACCAGTATCATTATGACAATATTGTACGCCCAAAACTGTTCACCAAACTGTTCACCTCTTGTACACCCTTAGTAATATTTACGTGTTTGCACTAACAGTTTTTGTGTGACAGTTAGCACCTCGGAGGAGTTTACAAGAATAGCAGTTGTCCGAGGTGATGGTCCGATATTCTGCTCCGAGGTCCGTGGACCAGAGGAGAGGATAGTCACAGTAGTGCTCAGGGCTCAAGCTCAGGGGTTACTGGTACGAGTAATGTACGAAAGCTATTTATAGATACGTATGTGGATATAGCGCTATACATACAAACAACTAATATCCACCCCATCGTATTACTGCACTCCAAGCTGAACCTGCGCCTGTTGTTCGACACCTTGCACTTGCCCCTTGTTTCGTGGCTGTTTCACATAGAGTTTGATTTCAGAGCAGTCGGTGAGTCGCTTGGGTGTTTTAACCTCTAGCAGCCAGCAAGGTTTTTAGTCGCTGTGCAAAAGTTGAGGTGGGAGGGGGACGTTGAGGAGGACCATATAGGGTAGGTACAGGAAAACTAAGACCACCATCATGCTCCCCTGATCAAGGAGAACACAATGAGCTATTTATCTTCCCTCCAACTCCCCCACAACCACCTCTACTATCCTCCTCCCCATTCCCTTTAAACTTTCGTTTATGCAAAAGGTGCCCCTGTCACGTTCCTAAAAGTCCTTTGGTCTACATCTCTACTCTCGACCTCAGCACCACCACATCCATACCATGAAACAGCCCTTTTCGTACCGACCGCAGTTCCAGCTGGGTCTGCTGATGGGCGATCCGTTTGCGCTATCCACCATTTCGCTCGGCATCATTGGCTGGATTATCGCTCTGGGCGGCTCCATCAGCTTCAACGACCAGTTCAAAAACTTTGGCTGGTGGGGTCTGGCGTTTGAATTTTTCGTCATTCTGTGCGTCTTCCTGGTTGTCGCCACAGACTCGGTCGAGCCCTACCGTCAGGTGCTTCTGGCGTTTCTGGCTCTTGCTACAATGTACGTCACCAACTCGGTCAACAACGTGGTGTATTCCGGCACCTCAGCCTCGTCAGCCTCAGGAGCAGGTCACATTCTGCTCTCCATCATCAACTTTCTCTGGATGATCTACTTTGGCACCACTCACGAGGCTGGAATCCATGCTTGGGTCGACTCGTTTGCAGCAGACAAGGGGCATTCATACAACAACGACCAGTTTGCCATGCGACGCTCCAACCCGTTTTCGCTGCACGAGCAACGACAGAGCCTGGGCGTGCCCGGCAGGCCGGTGTCCGCCTACTCAGCAGGTATGGGAGGTGCGACTAACAACTACAACGGTCTTCAGCTGGGCGGGTTTGAAAACTCGTCAAATACGGAACCCCATCAACAGAGCCCTGCGTTCAACCAGCAGGCTACCCCGCAACAACCCCAGGACTCGCTGTTTGTGGCCACAGAGTACCCCTACAGAGCACGTGCGGTGTATGCTTACCAGGCAAATCCCGAAGATGCTAATGAGATTAGTTTCGACAAGGGCGAGATTCTGGACGTCAGTGATATCAGCGGAAGATGGTGGCAGGCACGACGAGACAACGGCGAGATTGGTATCTGCCCGAGCAATTATGTGGAGCTGTTGGCATAAGGAAAAATACTCACATACTCACCTGTGCGGGTTACGGTTCAACCCAAACAGACCCTTTCTATTTACCATATTTATGTTCTTATAATCATAAGATATAGTTACACGTCTGTAGGCAGCCTGGCGTTGTCGACATGGTAGCTGTGTATAATAATGAATAAACAATTAAAAATGAACACCAACAATATACAAACACAGTAGTCAGAAGGACGAGAATAACAGCAAAGAAGTAGGTGTAGCAGCTTCGGAGAGAGTATGGTCATAACCAGCCCTAGCGAGTGTTGTTTGCTGTGTCCCTACTTGTAAAACTGGTGAGATACTCTCTCTTAGTCAGGTATATTCATATTACAAGTACAGTCAGTATCAAAAGACACTCATAGTCTATAGACTCATCCTCTAGCTATCTCTACCTCAGTTAAGGTCTCCCTTAATCTGACTGACCTTAGTAGCTCCAGTATATGAAGACCTTCTAGACATTCCATGGAAAAACCAACACCACCATTCGATTCCCCTGCTCTCAGAGATCTGACTGATGTCTTCAAAATACCGAAATACCGAAAAAGCACCATTGTAGAGACTCAGCAACAGAGCCTGTAGCGTAACAAGATACACCTGTTGAAAGAATCAGAGAAGAGCTGTCAGTATTTTTTTGTTTCAGCTCCAACAAGTCATTTAAAATATGCTACAGTGCTAGAAACACATTCTACTTGTATTCCTTTGTATCAGTTCGTTGTACACATTAAGAGAACCGTTTATTTTAGACCCCCTTATGTTACAACCATTAGAGCCCTCCTTTATCTTAGCCTTCCGCATTCGAAACACCCTTATACGACCCACCTTTAAACACACCCTTAAACATGCCTCTTTGATAATAAAGCCTGGGTTAATATAAGCCATGCCACCCCAACCGTAGCACACCATAGATCATACTACAAAACACAGCACTGACCAACACACACAACTCACCAAAACGGCAATCAAAACGGCCCTACAAGTACAGCACCTACACCAACCACCGTTCATACAACTTCCATTCAGTACAACAGGCGGGTATACCACAGGGACTAAGGGCACTCATTTTTGCCCCTACTTTTGCTCAAACGCTCGGACTACGTCCTCGCATTTTCGCCCCTTGACGCTCAAACACTCGGACTACGTCCTCGTGTTCGTTACGTCCTCGTGTTCGCGCCCACCTCTATCTATTAGCTCTAGTTCTTTTCGTCAACTTTTTCCTCCAAAACCTCCTTCTCACTTTCCTCCATCTCGTCCCTCTCTTCAACCTCCTCCTCCTCCTCCTCCTCTTCCTCTTCTCCATCGCTATCTTCATCATCCGACCGCGAATCCTCTGCTCCTCCGCCCTTGACAATCTTGACAATCACCCGGACAATCATGTACAGCCAAATAAGAGTGATAATCTGCAATGCCATGAGCAGCACAACAAAGACACGGTGGATATGCGGGTTGAAACAAGTCTCCTGACCGTCTTCATCCCTCAGGCAGTTCTCAGCCACCAGAACAGGAGCCTGGAAGTACGCCGACCACGTGACATAGTTGTACAAGCCATGTCTCAGCACCACCCATGCAATGACAAACAGCCCAAACATGGCGTCACACATGGTATCGTACCGCAGGTACTTGAGCATCTTTGCCGACGCCAGCAGCGTGTCGACTCCGTCCATGAGCACCAGAATGAGATGTCCCACCCGTGTGTAGTAGTAGTAGTAGGAGCCACACATGAGGGCACATGTGACGATATGGTGGGTGAACATTTGATAATGGTCCTTTCGCTTCTCCTCCATGTTTAGCACAAAGATCTGCTGCACCCAGAAGGAAAACTGGATCAGGTAGTAGGCCTTGAAGAAGGGATCCAGCTCGAAATGGGGGTATCCTCTCCACAGTTCTTCAACATTGAGCCAGTATGGCGAGTTGTAGTAGAGGTAAAAGCCGATCCACGTGGACGACGTGTAGTAAATCAGAGCCCATCCCTGTTCGGCAAATCGAAGCTGTGGTTTTCGTTTGGTGATCTTGAGAGCTCTAGCCATAGGGACCAGAACAAAGTCCATACAAGCTGCTCTCAAAAACGTCAGAGCGAGAATTCCGGTCAGCACAAAGTAAATGTCGTCTCTGCCGCGCGAGTAGTAGGTCGCAACCCCGTCCACCTCGTGTTTCGGGTACTGCAGATGGAAGAACTTGCGGGTGTATGGTCTGAGAGCTGCAAATCGGTGCATCACAATGATGTACGTGAGCACTTTGAGGGGTAGCGAGATTTGGCGAGCAGACAGGTAGTCCATCAGTCCTCGCCACGCGGTGGTGGGTGGAGCATCTGCCTTTGGAGGTGCTCCTTTAGACATGGTGTGATGGGGTGTGAATGTGAAGATGGGGTGTGGTTTTGTGGGATGTGATTTGTGCTGTGTGTATGGCGTGAGGTGTGTTTGGCAATGGCTGTCGTTCGTTGGTAACACGTTACTGTTACTCTCTGAGATATCTACCCTCCCTGCTGCCAGCGCGCACTGAAAATATAAACGTGTCCGTGTTTTCTGCAAGGTTAGGGTGAGGTGACACAACAGGGTTTGAGGACGAGGCTTTTTGGAGGGGTGGAAGAGGTGTCACGTGATATGGGGGTTGGATTGGAGATGTGCTGATTTTTCCACCTACTCCACGCTTTTCACAGCTCGTTTCCTATACCTATTCGTTCTGGTCACCTGCTTAAAGCCGATGTTCTCATGTCATAGTCCAGCTCCCAAGCCCAAAGCCAAAGCTCCAAAGCTCCCAAAGTTTGGACACGAACAGTCTAAAGGTCTTGGTAAAAACACGCCAGACTGGTGTGACGTGTGCCAGTGAAGTGAGAGCTGGATGGCACATAAAAAGTACTTAGAACAGCCTGTAATTCGCGTTCGTGCCTTTTATTCACTGCCTACTCACATCTAGACCTATATCAACACACCATTCCCACCCCACCAACCTCTGAAACACCACTAAGAACCCGCCCAAAGAGGATTTCACGTCCCCAAAGATCCCCTGTTCGGGCGTCGTCTCCCCGAAAAAAGAAAACTTAGACCTGTTTGCCCCAACGGAGGTTAGGGTAAGATGACAATACAGAGCTATAGAAGAGCTGGTGATGATACAGGCTGTAGATGCGTTATTTTGAGGGTGTTATTTTGTGAGTGTGATACGTACTTGTATGATACTGGTACTGTTGTTCCATGGTTTTTAAGGTGACTGTATTTCACTTCATCTTATTGACACGCCCCATTCACCCATCAAATATGACCGGTTCATGCGTACAGTGCAATGCAGGTGGTGGCAAAGTGAGCAGGTGACGGTGATTGGATAGAGGGGGGTTTTGCTGTAGTACCGTAGTTTTAGAGGGTTAGACGGTCAGGGGTCATATCGTGGTTGCTCTAGGACTGGACTGTCTATCACACTCTACAGTATAAGATTACTTGAGTCTACTCCAAGCCTAAATGTTAACTATCTACCCGGAACTTAACCGAGGTTGATGAGTGATGTGTGTAAGCCGACATAACGAAGAGGTATAGCAGCTTGTGTACCTGGGTATTCGAACTGTAGGTATGGACAGCTCTGGATAGTTAAGAGTAAGTCGTTAGGGTGGTGCTTTTTTTTTTTTTTTTTTTCTTCGTGATTTTCCACTTTTTTCTTTGCTTTTTCTGAAAAATCACCTGCTGATACTGCTCACAGCAACAAGGGTCCTCCCTCCCTTACTTATCATACTGCACTTCCCGCTTACAGTGCAACGTCCCAACTCTCTGTTATTCTCGTCTAAATAGTCTCTGTCCATTGTTGATGTAACATGCCTTGTGTACATGACAGAGTACAACTCCAGTAATAAGCCGTAGATCGTTCTGAAAAATTGCCTATAGACTAAACCAACCCTCGCGAGTTCAAAACCAGTGTCAAAACCGCACCACCCCTCCCACAGCACCCTCACTAAGCCCCCTCTTACACCTCCACCTATCATATGCACGGTTGCAACTTAAACCTCCACACGTTATCACCAGACGCTGCACCACGACGAAAAACAGGGCATCGACAAAACGGCGTTTTTTTGACGGAAGCCGGGAAAAATGGTAAGCATCTAATCCTCCACCCCCTCACAAACACAACTAACACAGTCGGCAAACTACTGGGCAAGTTCCCAGAGACTACACTGGCTGTTGACCAAGGAAACGCTAGCTGAAAGAAGAAAGGCACTGGAGGATATCAGTGACCCGGGGAAGCTGCAGACCATCAAAGCACTCAATCCCTGGCACGTGCGGGTCTATCTACATACTCTGATTCACCTCCTAGGCCAGAATTTGTCGATTCGGCAGAGAATTCTGGCTACTGCAGAAGTGTATCTGACTCGATTTCACACCAAAGTGCCTTTTGGAGAGATCAACCCTTATCTGGTGGTAGCTACGGCCGTGTACGTGGCTTGCAAAGTCGAAGAACACCCCCAGCATATCAGAACCATCACTTCAGAGGCCAGATCATTATGGCCGGATTATATTTCACATGATCCAACGAAAATCGCCGAGTGCGAATTTTACTTGATTGAAGAGCTGGGCACGTACCTGGTGATTTTCCACCCCTACAAGTCGCTCATGCAGATATCTGACGCCATGGCAAGGTCAAACGCCCAGATAACTATGGCTCCAGAAGAGATCCAAGTCACCTGGTCCATGATCAACGACAGCTACATTACAGACCTGCATTTGCTCAATCCACCACACATCGTCGCCATGGCGTGTATATACATGACGGTGGTGCTGAGATCGCATATAATGAGGATGACGATGCCTTCAGAGGCCGTCAAGAGCAGAATCGAGGCGTTTATGACTTTCTTTGGAGAATCAAACGTCGATCTCGAACAGACGATAGACTGCGTGCAGGAAATGATCTCGCTGTACGTCAACTGGGACACGTACTCGGAAAAACAGTGCCGGGTGGAGATTGCAAAGGTGATTACTTAATTAGAGAGAGGGGGATGTAACGACTATTTATTTTTAATGAACCATATGATGAAATGGAATACAAACAACAAGATGTTGGTGTAGGAAGTAGACGAGAGTTGTATTATTAGAGAAGTGGACAAGAGTAGTATCTCTCTGTAATGGTGTCACTAAGTAGACAACCAGTATGAAGGCTCCAGGACATGAAGTATTGTTCACGAGTACTTAATCAACTGTATGAAGCACCTGTCAGTATGTTTTATACAATGATGCCTTTTCTTCAGGCTACTCGTCTTTATCTCTATGTCCTCTATATCAAGACCAACTGTATAGAGAGAGGTCTAATGTACAAGTAGACAACCAGTATTAAGACACAGAAGAATCAATAATGGCTCAAGGGCAAGTAAATAGGAGAATAAATCTTTAGTCATTTGACTTCTACATTTCCTTCAGGTTTGTCTATGTTCTCTTCTTAATGCCATGACTCTGTAAAGAGGTGGGTAGACAGCAATCAGTATCAAGGCACATAGATAACTCTCTATATTAGCTAGTTACCAAGTAGTAACAGCTGTCCAAAATCAAGTATACAGCTCTTTTTCGAAAATTTGACACTATGTTTGTTATCCACTTCCATGAGCTCTCCTGTATCTCTGAGCCCTCTAAGGTCAGTATAGAGATATCACTAATGAATGTAGACAACAACCATATAAAAGGCACGCAGACTTGAAATAATGTATTATCCATGCGTAAGTGAACTGTAGAAGCGAATAGTTGCCATTATATTTGAATTAGTATACACTTGCTCCAGGCTTGTCTATAGCCTCTTACAACAAGACCAACTATACCTGTCTCTATAGAGGTAAGTCGGCCACTTCTATAAACGACTAAACACAGTGATATATGCTCCAAGCGACTCAAAACTACTCATACCTCTAAACAACTTACCACCATACTTCCTATCCACTTCTGCATCTTCCCTACCTCCAAGCCCTCTGAGGCTATCTCCAAACAGCCTTAACTTAAGCTGAAAAATATAGTCTTCATCATCCCAACTGAAACACCCAACACCTTACCTTAAACACATATCCGTTCCATAATTTTTCATATTTCATTTTCCACACCCACCAAAGTCGAACACACTGCCCTATGTATTTGAACATATCATCCCGCCCGCACCGGGTAACCCCCCTCTTAGGGTTCAGCCACGTGACCTCCCAATATAAAACTCCCAACAATTTTTGCAACCTTCTTTCCTCCATCCGAGTCGAAGAATTGCAGTTCGAAGCCTACACAAGGGTGAGAAATCATCGCTTTAGCTTCGGGGAAAGTCTCCGGTCCACTATGGAAACACTCCCGGTGACTCACCGGGATGGGTGACAAGTTCATCTCTGGCGTTGTGTTTCATGGCCCATGTTGTGGGTTGCCTCCTTCTTGTCGCACAGGACATGTCCTTTGTCTTTATCCTGGCAGCCGCAAGGCTTATCTGGACTGTGTTTATGGAGGATGGTATAGGTCACGACATGGGCTATGATAGCTCGCCGTCCTCTTTGAGGAACCTCTATTCGACGCTGGGAATCTCTCCTAAACGATAGACATGCAATTGCTACCGCAGTAGTAACCCAATGGAGCTTATTCTCGACTTGTGATCCCCCCCTTTTTTTTTCCTATTCCGCGTCTGGAGTTTTCAGACTCTTTGCACCGTCGCACGTGCCAGACGCTTCAAATCTCAACAGATTCCTATCATGATGAAATATCAAACAATCATAGAGTCAAGCTCAGAGGACCTTCACACGCCTGGAAAGATGGTGTGGTTGGCTCCAGCGACGAGAATTGTATAATGTTCTGAGTATTAATCTGTTGACTATTTATCTATTTATCTATATAAAAATCAATTTATGACCCAAAATTATACCTGGTATTGCCTTTATCACCAGTTCAAGGTGGAGCATTTAGAGTGCTACCAGGACAACGCAAATATCAGGGGTCATGTTCGTTCTTGCCGGCGTATTATATCTCATTGGAATCGCACGAGTCAGGAGATTCCAAATATCCAATAATATCCACAGGGTGTCTACTCAGAACGCCAGATATTTGCAGTTGAACTAAATACAGTACCACGTACAGTGACAAATGACATTTATTTACATGGCTGTGAAGACTCAGCTTCGTCTAGCGGCGGAGAGGAAAAAGCAACGCAAATCTACTGGAGTTAGGATACTGGTACTCGGAAATAGTCTTGTGAGACAAGTACCTCGCACTAAAGTCCCCCTTGACAAAACCACACACAATGGTACCACTACCTACCAAATGAGTAGCCGTTTTGGCGTCCAAATCCACCACCAACATGCCTTGAGAGCATTTTCTCGTCACAAAACGGGTATATCCAATTTTCGAAACTTGCGTAAAACTACCACCCCGATAATCCTCTGGTAAGCAAATCACCCTGTCTTTACGGCAGTACATCTTATCTGGATTCTTCAAGTCCACAAACATTGGAATCAGAAGCTTGCCTTTGTAAAGCCACCAAATAATACCGTTGTGTATAGCTACAGGCTCTGAAACTGTAGGTGGTAGAGCTCTCATTTTCCTAGCGTGGAAATCTCCAAACTCGTACCTTGTTCTCCCTTCATAGTCCGCTCCCTTGGTCTTGACGTAAATATCTCTCAGTGCAAATGACTCCCGATAATCTTGTGTATACTGAATGGCGTTTGAGTAGTGCAGTGGTTTGTTGCGAGGAAAGACAAAAACGTGTTCGATACACTTCACGACAATATACGCAGAGTGAACCACTACATCGTCTCCTCTGTTGTTGAGGGCAGCTGAAGAGGGTATAGTGAGTGTCAAGCCTGATTTACAGGTGACTGTCTGTCCTGTAGGTGTTTGTTCAACCTGGTACTGTTCTTGCACTTGAGGAGGTGTCTTTGTGAACTCCATAGTTGTCACATTCAGAGACCCCTTTTCCAGCTGTATCTCATCTTGAACAGGTTCAAAGTCCCCAGGCAGCTTGTGTTGTTCCAGCTCAACAGCTAGGATCTGTTTCAGAGGCACTGACTTCCTAGCATGGTACATTTTGTTCAATTCATGGACCTCCATCCACTTTTTCAAACGAGCAACAAAAACCAAAGCACACAGTCCCCAAGTGTCCATATCGTCTTCAAGAACCATCCAAGGAAACCTGTCCTTCACTTTTGACTCCAAGTCCAAGCACTGGAAACCAGAGTACCAGTCGGTATTCACTTGTCTGAGAGTGACAGACTCTTCCAACTCACAGTGAGAGTAAACCATGGTCATGATCTCCAGAGGAACAGAAGCACCCCTACGAGCATGAGTTCCAAGCACCACCTCTGGACGTGTCTGTTTAGGCTGTTTCATGTGCTTTGAGAACCGGTCCACCTGTCCCATACTGTGAATCTGCTGCTGTAGAACAATCTCATCTCCTGACCCTAGGACTCGTTTGATGAGATCGGAGTCTCTAACTCCAGACTCCAACATGCGCAAGTTGCTGGAACCGATATGGCCTATATTCAAAGAGAATTTCATATGGAGATACGTGGCCTGAATAACCCCAGCTCGTTCCTCCAACTCGTCCCATTTCCGCTTGATTTCTTCTCTTTGGGGTTTCATCTGGACCACCAACTGAGCGTGTTTTTTGATCAAGCTCTTGATAGCAGTTTCAACCTCCGACTCAGAAGCCGAGGACGGAAGAGGGGGTACTAGACAAGCAACTTTCTGCTTGAAGGTATCAATACACTGTTGAGACTGGGTTCGGAGATCAGCCTCGGATTTCATCAAATCCTTGTACTTGCCATTGACGCGTTTTTTCCGCTGCTCCTTGGTTCCCACATCGTCAGGATCAGCATGGTACTTTATCTTTTTGGCCATTGCACTTGTACCAGGGACTGTAGAGGAGGTCACGTTTGGTTGACGTCAAACTTTGATCATGATAGGGGATGATAATGGGGACAAGGGAACATGGCTACAAGTAAATTAGTAAGTAGAACGATGAGAAATGAAGAATGAAAAATTTAAAAGCCATATTATAGCTGAACAGGTGTGTATTATCAATTTATATCATTTATTTAGTGAAACACTCCTCGCGCATCTCACTTCCTCATCGCTTAACCATGGGGTTTATTAATCAATAATTGTTTTATATATAAGAAAACGCTCCTCGCGCATCTCCATTCTTCTCATCGCAGAAGCTCGTAGCACATTTCACATTCTTTTCATCGCTTCGCTCTTCAAAGAATGTTCAATGGCTTCTCGCTCTGCTCTTCAAAGCACGTTCAATGGCTCGTCGCTACATTCTAAAGTACTTATCCACCCCCAACATCTCCGGAGGACCAGCATCCAACCCATTGGGATTCCCCCTAGCACAAGTATACCCAAATCCAAACGGCGTATTACCATCAAGACCCGGGTCAATAGGCCCAAAAGCATGCACTCCCTTGTCAACACCAGCATGGAACCTTTTAAACACCTGCAAGTTCTTTGGATCCTCAGGGTCATTAGTAACCTGCGAACCAAACGACTTGTACAGCCCTTCGTACATTTGGCACCAGAGAATAGCCCTATGGGCTTCCTGTCTCTTGTACATGTTCTCATTGTACCTTTCATCATAGACATCTCCCATAGGAGCGAGTTCGTCAATGCCTTCTTTGATATAAGGGGCACTCTTCCAGTCGCTTCTGAGACGCTCAGAGTTCTTGTAGAGGATAGGCACTCCAAACACTCTCTTTGGAGTAGGTTGAGGCTTGAGATACGGACCAAACATGGCGTAGGTGATATCATCTCCGTACCAGTAGTACAAGGGACGTCTGATAAACGTTCTGTTTTCAGCCTGAACAGCAACATAGTCTGGAGAAGTCAGCAGCGAAGCACACACCTTTTTCAAAGAAAACTTTTTGTGGCGGTTGGCGTACTGCTGGTGCATGGCTTTTTGGAGTCCCTTGGAAATATGACTGTGCAGTCTGTTGAACTTGACTTTACCATCTTGCATCGAAGGAATCATGACATACTTTTGGAACGAAAACTCATCGACTCTGTACGTTTTTCCAGTCTCCAGATCTCCCACAACATACCCTCCAGCTCTATGGACAGTCACATACCTCTTGTCTGCCGACTGGTGGAGAATGTGACAATCATACCCATGAGATTGTTCTGAAAAAGTGCCCAGAGCAGCAAACTTTTTACTGATTGAAGTCAGACACTGAGTATAGTACTCCTGCTCTCCTCTGAAGACCATTCTCTTGTCGAGACGCTTCTCAATTCCAAAATCAACCCACAGACGCAACAGACGGCCCTCAAAGTAGTAGTACAGGTACCCATTGTACAGAATGTAGTTTTTCGGGTGAAAGTCCTCATACTCAATGTTCTGGGGGAATCTCAGATGCGGCAGAAACGTGATAATCACCTGCCGCATCTCGGCAGTAGGCTCGATATACGCAATGTAGCTGTTCACTGCAATGTAGTACTTTGTCATGATGGCTCCTCCAGATCCAGGCACGAGTTTGAAAAACGCCTTACCAAAGATCCCAGGAGTATCGACATAGGGTAACTTTGTTCGGTCGATAATCAGAGCTCCATCCTCGTCTCGAACACACGAGTCTTTGTACACCACGTACTCTTCATCGTCCAGTACAAACGTCCATTCAGGGTCTTCTCCCTCATCCTCTTCATGTAGAGAATCAGGTCGGGTCTGTAGTCTGACCAGTAACAGGTTATCGTTTTCGTCCAGGACTTGGACTCTTTTGCCGTCACTGGATCGGACTTTGAGGCCAGACGGAGACGTCACTTCGAGTTTGGAAGAAGGCAGGTTGAGCATACTGTCTGGATTGTAGTTGCACGGTGAAGTGGTCAGAGTGTTCATATCCAGCTGCATACCTCGAGTGAGCAGTTTAGTGCCCTTGAAATGCCATGTTCCAGGGCTCTTGAGGGTTGCTTCGGGGAACAGAAGCTGAGATTCTTGAGGGAGGGGGTAGAAATCAGATGGCTTGACATACTCCGTATCGGTAGGAGTGTTCATAGCAGCTTCAAACGAGTGAACCAGGGTCCAATCGGGAGATGTGAGACTCTGTTTGGTTCGAGCAAGTAATACCAAGGCACATTTGTTCCAGGAATCGATTCCAGAGTCAGTTACGAACCATGGAGCTCGTTTAAGAACCTTTGGACGGATCAGATCGTCAAATGAGTTCACAGTGTCGTAGAGCGTTTTTGAGACATGTCGGAGTGAGATGAGAGTCTCCAGATCGCATTGCTGCAGAATTGGCTCGAAGAGTTCTCTCGGGAACTTTTCCATGGTGTTGTGGAGAGTACGATAGGTAGAAGCCAAGTGTCTGCCCCTTGATTCATCATGAATAAGTTTATCAGGGCTAAAGTTTAAGATTGTGTTATCTGAAAAGTAAATAAATTTAAATAAAATAAAATACAGACAAAGAGGGAATCAGTAATTGAGGGTACTGGTGATGAATATAATGCAAAACTCTTATAAAATCACAAGTGCAAGTTTACTGAAGGTCACAATGTCAACTCAGAAGCATTACATCTGCTATCTCGAATTTCACGATACAACGAGAGCTGTTATCCCACCCCAACTACTCACTTGTACACTCAATACCACCTTGTAACATACCATTCTGCTCAGAATCATCTCCCGAATCTCAATATCGCCTATATTCACCCGTCCTCGGAACAACGTGCTCCTTCTCATACTTCGTCACCAACTCGTTGTCCACATACTTTGCACAAAACTTGCCTCCGATAAAACCCGGAATCACACGAGGAGGCGGATTCTTTGTATCTCTATAATAGCTCCTAGTTGGCATATCAAGCGGGTAATGAGGATCCAAAACGTTTGTAGACGTTTCATTCTCCAAATCAATCACCAGGACTCCCTGTTCACATTTTCTTGTCACAAATCTTGGATTTTTGCACTGCTTAAACGGATCCCTGAGTTTATCCGGCGGTTCAGACACTCCTATGATTTTGTCTTTCCTGTAAAACACCTTTCCTGGTTCTTCCAGGTCGACAAAAGTGGGAATAAGTAGTCTCCCTTTGATAGCCCACCATACCAGCCCTGAGTAGCTAGCTACAGGTACAGCAGGTGTAGTAGCAGTATACTCTCTCATTTGGACCGTATGGGAGTCGAAAAACTCGTACCCAGTCGAACTAAGAGACTCCCAAGCATGAATATGGCCCACTTGAAACGTCCTTCTGGAGGTGTATGTCGTCTGATCTAGAGCGTTTTTGTAATGCAGAGGTTTGTTGCGAGGAAAGGTGAAAACACGATTGTTACACTGTACAATGATATGCTGCTTGTGTACAGCCACTGGTGGTGGTTCATACCGCTCTTTTCTTTTAGGTTTCACACCAGGGGGAAGAGTGAGCAAGATGGGGGTTTCTTTGGACTTGTATTTGACCACTGTTTCTGTTTCGTCTTCTTTGACCACCTTACAAGTACCATCGTTACGAATACTGAAGTTCAGGGTATGAAAGTCCAGTTCTCCATCAGGTGTTTTCAAAACAGCATCATCCAAACCCTCAAACTCTTCAGGTAGTTTTTCGTTCTCTTTCAGCTCAGTAGCTACTAATTGTTTCAAAGGTAGCAGCTTTCTCTGAGTATACATTGTGTTCAGGTTGTTCACAGGTATCCACTTTTTGCTCTTCTTTCTAGCCACATAGACCAAAGCACAGGCTCCCCAAGTGTCCATATCATTTTCAGGACACATCCAGGGAAACCTCTCTGTCACTTTTGACTCAAACAATCGCTCAGAGTACTCGAACGCAGAGTACCAGGAAGTGTTGACTTTTCTGAGAGCGATACACGACTCCAGAGAAGAGTACGAGTAGATCATGGTCATTATTTCCAGTGGGAGGTTGGTGTTTGTGAATTTTAGCTGTCTGGTTTTTTGAAGAACAACTCTGGGGCGTTTCTGACACTTTGAGAGATGTGTTGAAAACGGATTCGTCTCAACTAGTATGAAATTCCTCAAATCATCATCCTGACCCTCAAGCATCTGCTCAACTTGCAACTGAAGCAATATTCCATCACGTGACCCCTGGGCTTCTCTATACACAAGCAAATGGTTATCCTTGATCTCCAGGTAGTTGAGATTGCGTCCTCCATACAGCCCAATATTAAGACCGTCCTTTCTCATCCTGATATACGTAGCCTTAATAGTCGAGGCTGTTTCTTGAAACTTGTCCCAGCGACTTTTCAGCTCGGATCTTTTAGCTGACATTGAGACGACTAACTGGGAGTGTTCTTTGATGAGACTCTTGACAGCCTTAGTCAGGTCATCTTTTGTAGCTGGAACGGGAATTTCAGGTTGCAGAGTATCGAGAGAGACGTGAAAAGTGGTTATACATGCTAGTATGTCCTCCAGCAAAGTCGTTTCTTGTACTTTCAGCGCGTTAAACCGGTCATTGGCTCGTTTCTTTCGGTCTTCTTTAGAGCCAATGTCCTCAGGGAAGACTTGTTTCTTTTTAGGGGCCATAGATACACTAGACAAGGTCAATTGAGTGGTATTAGTGATTTGAAGGATGCAAATGGGTATATGGGTTTGGGTAGTGGTTGTGGGGTTGTAGAGTGTCGTGCGAATATGGCGAATCTTAGATTATGCAGAATCTTATTTCATGATGTTAATTTGACAACTAAAAGTTAACCGAGATTACGAGGGGAAGGTGGCAAATTAAGCAGCTCTAGGCCGAACTTTCGCCGGATGGAGATGGGAAGGAAGATAAGAGTGTATGGAGGGATTTTCGTCTCAATTGAGTGGTGTTGGGGTTCATTTTTGGGTAATTAAAGTCATTGACATGACACGGACTCGAACGCATAGCTTGTTAAGGTTAAGAAGAGTCTCTACCGTTAGGCTAACTAAAGTGAAGAAAAATAGAGGAACAAGCCACACAGCCAGGGAAGCCCAGACAAGACGATACGACGAAATATCTCTATGAAGGTCATCTACAAATTTATTCCAACGATAATGGGCCACAAAAACATATCCATCTCTCTACAAATACTGTAGTTGAGCCCTGCTGTAAGCCCTACTGCGAGCCTCTGTCTACCATAGCTTAACCAGATATACGGTACTTATACAAATTACACTTAGCTACCCAACCTCTTCCTCACCACCACACATAGACTGAGACAGAACACCATGCCGCGGGCCTCAAGGGGATTCCAACTCTAGTCGTTGATGTTAATGTTAGGGCATGAGCGAGAGCGAATGCCTGCGTGTGGTAAACACGAGCGAAGCGAGTGTTTGTAACGGTACAGATATGAGCAGTACGAGCGTAGTGAGTGCTGCTCATGTCTGTGTCTCAGTGCTTAGTCACTGTTTGGCACTTGGTAACTCGTGCTGGGCCTATCTTATTGTACGAGAGATGAGGGGACGATGAGTTCTGGGGTCTGGCACTGTTCTTTTGGAGCTTCCATTGGATCTGTGCCATTGGGGCTGGGTCTTTTTTTTTGATCCGTGCCCCAAAAGGGCGGAGCCATCGCCAAAAAGGTGATTACGTAAGCAGACCAAGTAATTAGTTGGTGACTTAGTTGGACTTTAGTTGGTGAAGTCAAACTCCGCCAACACAAAATGTAGTCCAAGGAAACAGAACACGCTACAGATCAGGAACAAACCAGCTACACCTGCGGTGTAGCTACAACTACAACATCTGGTCAGACATATACAATAAATACATACTCTAGAATGAGTGGAGCGGCTTGAAGATAAGCGGTTATGCAAGGGCAGCGTATGCGAGGGCAAGCGTAGTATGCGAGAGGGCTTGCTTTTTGAGAAGTATGAGCGCTTCGAGTGAAGTAAAGCAGGTCATGGAGTTAGAAGTAGCAAAAGAGCTAGCAAAGTTCAAAATATGAGCAGAAAGCAAATGTGGAAGTATTCGCAGCTCATACTGGTAGAGGTTTAGGGGTGTACAAGTATTCGCTACGCTCATACTTGTAGTTGTCGTAGACGTTCGCTTCGCTCACGTCTACTCCTCCTTCCAATGATCCCTAATAAACTCATTCTGCATATTCCCCCCACTACTCAACTCCACCGCATACAGCGCCAAAAACGCCAACACTCCCACCCACGCCCACATCTGTCCTCCCTGGGCACTCCAGTCCCACAATCCACTTCCCTCCGTGTGCAGAATATCAAAGTTCTGCATAATCAAGTGTGTGTACACTGCAATGATGACACACGGGGCGTACGCGTAGAGAATGAAGACTCGTCGGTACGACCGTCTGTATCTAAAGGTGAATCCTCCGGCGTAGTGAATACCTGGAATGATTCTGGTGGCTGCATAGAAGACGCCGATTCTGAACGACAGCGAGACAAACACATGGGGAGTGATTGTACTGATAGCTCCGTAGAAGAAGTCAAAGACAGCCGTGAATGAAGAAGGAACGATAGCTGCAAAGGATTTAGCCAGAGCAGAATACGAGTCCATAATCAGAGGAGGAAGAGGAGGATACTGCTGCTTTGAGCTGTATTCAATAGTAACAGGGGGTTCACTGGTGCTGGACTTTCGGAAAATGAAATACAGGCAGTAAACGGTGTATGCTAGAATCAGCGAAGATTCCAGAGAAGAGCCCTTGCGTGAAATGACTCCATAACTGCTCAGACAAAAGCCGAGAGTCAGAACCATGCCTGCTAGAGTGCCTGTACTGAGATCCACAGAGTCCGTAGCAATGTAGATTCTGTAGAGATTGTAAGCAGTTGCTGAAATGACACATCCTGCTGAGATAAGCAGGACAATCTCCCACGAGTCACTTTTCCGGTGCACCAGCCACTTTGACACTTGACCAATCGTCTGGATAAACAGCAGCGTGCAGAACCCTTCCAGAATGTTGAAAAACGGCGCAGAGCTCTGCATAAGTGCATCCCAGGGCATAACCAGACGCTGCAGAGCTACTGGTTCGTTTCCAGCAGTGTTCAAGCTCAGGTAGAAAATCAACAGAGCCGGAATCAGAATCGTGTGCAGGTAGTACAAAATCTGGGCCACGTGGCGCAATTTCGTGCGGCCACTGAGGATGCGAAAAGTGGACAGAATGAAGTAGGACACGACAAGCGTGAAAGAAAAGGCCAGACCACAGAACCGGCCGCCTATATCGAACGACAGCGGAATTGTGATCATCACCAGCGTCAGGTGGATGAGCGAGTATGCGGCTCGAACGAGCGTTAGTAGGGTGATCATGGTTGACCGAGGTTGACGATGTTGAATGTCGTACTTGTATGCCGAGTCGTATGCCGAGGGTATATCGCGGTTCGAATTTTGGTTGAGTCGAATATGCCGTGTCGAAAATGCCGGGTCGCTTTGTCTATCGCACTGCGTGTACCTCTGCTCCTATCCGTGTCTGGTCTCGACAGGTGACGCGTATGGTAAGCCCTAAGACGGTAATTCAAATGAGGATTTCAAATTGCAAAACCGTACCGACGGATAAGGTTTTTAGTCAGCTAGAAAGATGGTACTTGTAGAGATGCTGTGGACGTAGGGAGGTGAATGGCGATCAATTGAGTGATGAATGAAGTGGTTTGAAAGTGTTTCAAGATGGGGGACTTTTTTTTTTTTTTTTTTTTGGGGCCTTCCACACCTTTTATACTGTTCACCAACCGTTTAATTACACCCATACAAGACACCCTGGTAATTTACCAGGTCTCATCTCGTAATATCATCACGCCAATGTGATTGTTTCGAGCCGAACGGGCGGATTTATTTTTTATTTTTCGATATTTTATTATGTCACTTGACCAGCCGTTGAAGTCGAGACAGACCCCTTGCTCACACTGCAAATTCGTCAGGTCAAATTATTCAAATAAACTTTGGATATGCAAGGTAAAAAAATATCCGAACACCAATCTCCAGACACTCACCATGGCCCGATCTCACAAAGTAGCCAAGCCCAAGCGCCAGCAGGTCGATACCTCGTCCTCCTACAATGCGCTGCTAGCTCTGATGGCAGACAACGTGAAAAAACCCGAAAAACGGGTCCAGGAGGTGACTGAGACGGTGGAGCAGGAGGACGGTATTGAGGGAGCTGGAGAAGAGGAACTTGAGGAGGAGGAAGAAGAGGAGGAGATGGAAGAGGAGTTTGAGGAGCTGGAGGTTGAAGAGGAGGATAAGTTTGACCCCTACAAGCTGCATTTCGACGCTGAACAGAGCAAGTACGTTTCTGTCATTCAGTCTGAAGAATGGAAGACCACCTCTGAGAAGACCAAGATTGATAACAAGCCCGTGCGAATCACATACACGGATTTGGAGGGAGCTTCTGAGCTTGTGGACTTCACTGAAGCAAAAGAGACCGAGATTTCCAAGTACAATGTTCGAACTCGAATCAGAAACTCCTTCAAAGATATCAACGGAGCTATGACGAGTGTCCAGAAGGTTGTGTACCCTTCTATGTTGTCTTACAGAGATATCTGCTACACCACGTCCAGTTTATCTGAGACTGACGACTTTTCTCGACTGGTGGCTATGCATATTGCTCAACATACAGTCCGAGCAGCTGAAGAAGCGTCCTACAACACCCGTATTCTCAAAAAGAACGCCGCGGAAGGAAACCACGATGTCGAGTTCCAAGACCAGGGATACACCCGACCTCGAGTTTTGGTTCTGGTGCCTACTAAAAACGCCTGCTATGAGTTCATGCAGATGTTGGTGGGAGCTGCTGGAGTGGAACGAGAAGATAACAAGGCGAGATTCAAGAAGGCGTTCCATGAGGCTGGATCGGCGCTGGATAGCAAGCCTGACGACTTCCAGAAGGCCTTCAAGGGTAATACTGACGATATGTTTTGTCTTGGAGTCAAGCTGAGAAGTGCTAGTATCAGATACTATGCAAACTTCTACTCTGCCGATATCGTTTTTGCTTCTCCTTTGGGATTGAAGACTCTGGTGGGCAATGAAGGAGATGAGAAGCGAGAATTCGACTTTTTGTCGTCCATTGAAATCGCTTACTTGCATGAAACAAACCATATGGAGATGCAGTCTTGGGACAATGTTTTGGCTATTCTGGGACAGACTAACCTGATTCCTAACGAGAGTCACGGATGTGATTTCAGCCGAATCAAGCCTTTCTACTTGGATGGACTTGCCAAGAACTTTAGACAGACTATTGTTGCTTGTCAGTTTGTCACTCCTACCATCAACTCTGTTTTTTCCAATACTGTGAATTTCGCAGGAAAGACAAAGATCACACCCATTTACAACGGAGAACTGGCTGTAGCAGGAATGAAGATTCGTCAGATTTTCACACGATTTAAAGCTCTTTCTGTTTCTGACGAAATCGATGCTAGATTCAAGGCCTTTGTTCAAATCACTCTCGAGGGTATGATTCGATCAGGAGACTACTCTGGTACGTTTATTTACGTGCCTACATATGTGGAGCTTGTCAGACTGAGAAACTACCTTGACGAAAAGAACATCTCCTTTGGAGCTGTCTCAGAGTACTCTTCTGTTTCTGAAGTGAAGCGACATCGAACTCTGTTCAGAGACGGCCGAGAGAAGATTCTCCTTTACACTGGTCGTGTGCATCATTACCGACGGTATTTTGTCAAGGGAGTCAAGTCCGTGGTTATTTATAAGCTGCCTGAGAACCCTGCTTTCTACAGAGAGTTGTTGCTGTTCTTGACTCATTCGGTAGATGAGGGTACTGTTGAGCAGAGCATGGCAAAGTGCAGGGCGCTGTTTACAGTGTATGACTTGTTGGCTCTGGAGAGAATTGTGGGTACCAAGAGAGTCAAGACTATGGCCAAGAGTTCCGAGAGTTCTTATGAGTTCTACTGAGCCAGGAGGGAATGAAAATGTACAAAATAGACACTAATAGATGCAATTACATATGAGCTCGAAAAAATAAAAAAATAAAATAAAAAAAGGACAAACTCCAACAATCAAAGGGTCCCCTACAGTAAACCAGTAAAACAAGAGCCCCATCTCGAAGTAAGGGTTCCATACAGTAAATCAGGACACCTCTATAAACAGGACACCTCTACAAACAGGACACTTAAAACATGACCTTTGAAAGAAGAGACCTCTAACATCAGGACAGCTCAAAGTAAGGGCTATAAACATGCTGTAAGAACAAGAAGTGTAGATCAAGACAGCCAAGAAGAACACCTCACTCTGAAAGTGTTATACATTAAGAGAGCCATATACTGTACGTTGCTACGACTACTGTAAAACAAGAGCCACTGTAAAAAGTAGAGATGTCCATAGTGAAGACAGGACACTTAAAACAGGACTCCTTACTGTAATACAAGGGCTCTCCAGATAAGGGCCTCCTAACTACTGTAAAACAGAGCCCTCAAAAATAAGGACAGCCAAATGTCAGACCTCTAAAAACAGTACACCTCTAAAAACATGACACCTAAAAACACGCCACCTCTAAAAACATGACATCTTAAGCAAGAGCCATCTAAAGATAACCACACAACACTACAAACTACAACCACACTGCACCTTACTTACAACCAAAACACTCCCCTCTACCTCCTCCCACTACACCTATTGTCAAAACATCAAATCTCCATTCTCTCTTGTCTATATTTTACCCTACCGTTAGTACCCTATGCAATCAGCAGCTTGACAGCCATGGCGATGCAACACAAGGACACGTAGGGGCTGAGTCGCTCTCCGATTCGAGCCGCCTTCCAGAAGATGCCGAGGGCGCTGTGTTAGTAAGATGAAGGGAACACGTGATATCACGTGACAATAAAATCGGTCACATGACTTCGTCACGTGACCTCTGTACTCACCCATTCTTATTTCTATCCATAATAGCCGGAAACGTAGCATGGACATATGACGATGTGCAAATGAGCAGCAAAATGACCAAAAGCAGAGATTGGAAGTTGAAAAGCGCAGACTGGGTTAGTATCACGTGATAGACACGATTGGCGTTGGTTTGGCAGCGATTCTCACCATTTTGGCCGACTTTTGTGTGTGCTGTTGTGGAGATGTAAAGACGTGAGTGTAATGATGTTCGGCAGTGATAAAGTTAATTTCGTGATGTGAGGTGGGAGGTTGGAGGTGGATATAATGGGTTACAGGGGTGGTGGAGCTGAATGGAAAACGGGGTTGGGTTTGGAGGGTTTGGATTAGTCATATAGCGGAATGCTGAAAGGATTGGGGAGGTATGACGGGTGGTTGATGGGACGCTTTTTGTCTACTATTGGGAGATGCATAGTTGATACGTATAGTTTAGCTTTTGTTGAGAGGTTGGGAGAATGCATATTACTTACAGTTGTTGGGAGATGTCAAGTATCTTAAGTAAATGTCTACTCCAACAACATCCCACTTTACAGCTCTCACAAACCTCTTACAGACTAAATATTCCACTAAACCATACAACCACTCCCTCTGATTCCCATAAATATATTCTCTACTCCTTGATTCACAAATACTGAAAGAAAAACCAAACTCCGTACCCCGTCCAACTCGTTTCTCTCATATTCACCTTGTAAAAGTCATACGCCCGATCATCGTTCCACTCCAATGGCATGAACCCCTCATCATTCTCCAACATTTGTCTGTACTTGTGCTCACCTTCCAAAAAGTGTTCAGTTTTAAAGGCAAGAATATACGCCAGAACAACCACAGCTACCAGCAGAATGAGATAAAACCAGGGAGTTTTGAACAATGCAGCTAGTCCAGACGACACCAGAGTCACGAAAACAGCCATATTTTTGCTCTTGTCTGATACATCATAGTACTTATCTTCCGGCAACCAGTTTGAAGCAAAGTACGCTTCAGACCACTTGATTTCGTTCACCAGGAAGGAGTTAACCAACAAAGCGAAAACCAGAAACGGAGGATGTTCAAGCAAAAAACACATGCTAGCTCCTAACAACAATGTAGAAAACAATACCACTCCAGCTGTGAACTTGTAAGGAGAGATATCCAGAGCATGCAATTGAGCAGGAGACATGACAGGACGTGTCCAGAGTGGAAGAATACCCACTGCTAAACACCCCAGAGCTTCCAGAACCTTTCTACCTTGCTCACCTCGAGTGTGAGGTCTTCTCAATTCAGATAAATACAATAGAACACCCGTGAGAAACACTCCCTGGCGTAAAATCATTGAAATCCAGTTGCACGCCATTCCCGTTGAAGTCATGACCTCCACTCGTCGTGAAATTTCCTCATTTGTGTCGTCACTCATTGTTGTATGAGGAGAGGAGTCCCAAGGGAGGGATGAACTTAAGAGGCTCAGCATATGGTTTGAGGGGCAGTGCGATAATTTCCAGAGTGAAATAAAGGTCACGTGATCAACCTGTCTGTATCTGTGCAACTTTTACGTTCTCTGATTGGTCGTTTTTTTTCATTCACATTTTCACATCTCCTTATCTCATCAGTCTGCATAATCAGCAGCTTGGCAGACGTGCGCAGTGGCGGATTGGGTTTGAGGGTGAAGGAGGGGGTTATGCAGGGTGACGTTGATTTGACAGGTCATGTCACGTGATACGAGGCATGTGACCAGATCACGTGACCTAAAAAAGGAGTTTTTGACAATTGTAAAGAGCACACTCAGAGCATTAGCTAGATGAGCCAACACCATTTCAGGTTGCCTTCATTTTAAGGTGGAGTTATGAAGACAGTGTTAGGGCTGTGTAGTGATAAGTGAAGGAGAGGTGAATAATATGAAGAGTTTAAGGCAGTTCAACTACAGGTATTATTATGAGGGTGTTTTTTTTTTTTTTTTTTTTTTTTTTTTTTTTTTTTTTTAGTTTTTTTGGGGTTTTTTTTTTTTTTTTTTTTTTTTTTTTTTTTTTTTTTTGAGAAAAATCATATTAATTTATAGAGATCATTACAACGGCCTAACATCTGTCTTATCCGTATAAACAGCCTGAGCAATACCCGCTTTATTACCCTCCAGATCAAACACAGCATAGGCGTTTCTCATGAAGGTATCTCCAAAGATATTTCCGTCGTTCCAGGTACTACTGGGCTGAAAACCAAATCCACACCTTTTATCACTCTCATTACCGGTATAAGGACCAATAGGAACAACTAGAGAGCTCTGATCAGCTATGATTGTTTTTCCAGGAAAGTTGAAGCTGAGTGAGAACTTGGCATTGCAGTCAATGTAGTGGATTTTGAGAAATTTGTTGAGTCCACCGAGTTTCAAGCTCGTTTTCAGCTCATTAAACACGTCATCAGGAAGAGTAGAAAAGATAGTGCCTGTATCCAAAACGATATTATCTTGAACACTCATAGTCTTTCCTCCCAAAGAGACACTGTTCATATGCACAGCAGCACCTGCACTTGGATCAGTGACATTCAACCACGTGATATCTCCCTTGAATTTCGCATGATCAATCCCTCCTAGCAAAAAAGTCGCTTTATTCGAATTTGGATCGTCCAAAAATACTGAATAAGCTGCTTTTTTCACGTATCCCGCCTTCTTGGCAGCAAACGGAAAATTGTCGTACATTTTTCCAGGATCTTTGGGGTCAAAAGGAGACTCTGTTTGTCTAAAAGAGACACCAAAGACACCAGTTTCTAGACTGTTTTTTGTTTTCACATTTCCAAACTGAAAATCTTGCAAAGATACTCCTCCTACCTTGACTGTTTCATACCCCCAACTGCCTACATCTCCACCAGCAGAGTAGGAGATGTTGAAGTCGTTGTTGAGGAATTTGTAGGTGGAAGAAGAAGAAGTGTCAAAGTTGGGAACCCACAAGTCTGAAGATCCAGTGTCGAAAATGACATCAAATTGTTGAGCAGGAGTGCCTACTTCAACATGAGCCATGTAGTATGTTCCAACAGGTTGAGAGATGGAGATGTCTTGAATCTGTTTGGATACAGATAAAGACACCACTCCAGGGTTGGAGGGAGCTGCCAGAGTGAGTGTCAAGAGGCTGAGGAGGGTGATTGAGAAGTGCATGAGGAGAGAACGAGTTGTTGAAGCCGTTATATGTCACTGGACATCAACTTTATCCACCTTGATCGACAGGAGCAGGAGGAAAGAAAAATGGCTCCAGCTGGTGTAGTTTTGATGCTAGAGAGTTGTGGTTTTGACAGGATCATAGTGGAGCAATGGAGTACTACTGGTACAAATATCAGCCAAATATGAGTAAAAACAACCAACTTCTGTCGATACTCCTCGGATAAGCTCTCGAGGTCCACCCAAACTCTCAGGGTGACATTGCATGAACGGCACGAGATAACGGTTGGAGGTGGGGGATTTTGGTTTGGGGGAAGCTTTTGCTGAGTCATGGAAGTCACGTGACAGCCGGTTTATTATGTAATTTCACATACAAAATACTGCACCATTTTGTCACCCTACACCCAGCTCATCGCACTAAGGTTAGCTCTTATCAGTTATTGAACTTTAACCAGCGATATCGGAGTTGAAAAATTCAATAAAAATTCAATAAAAATTCAATAAAAAATATTTTAATTTTCTATCATCATTACCAATAGCCCATAAGCTCCTGGCCTCTGGGAGTTATATACGACTTGCCGGTAGCCACATCAGCCACTATACCGTTCAGATTATCGTAAGCAACCCATCGTTTGTCCCGTGATATGACCAATCCTTGCTCTTCATCGATACCCTCATAAGTCACAAACAGCGTCTTCATATCTTGTCTGGCTCCTCCTACTGCGACTCCGTTTGTGTCAATTTCCACCCATAGAGGCACAAGTCCACCCCCGTCTCGAATGTATAACAAGCCTCCATAAGTCAACACTTTGTTAGGGGAATTGCCGAGATCCCACAAGTCCACACTCAGCTTGACAAGCGGTATTTTCTTATTTGAAGGCGAAAAGTCGTCGTAAAATGCCAAAACTACATCCTCCTCGAGTTGTTCAAATACAATGGCTCCTTGTCTATCTGGTAGAAAGTGCAAAGAGACTTCTCCATAGGTTCTGATGGGGGCACTACAACTGAGAGTTGAGTCAGCTTGTCTCTTGTCCACAACAATAGTAGGACCATCTTCGCATTCAACTAAAACCCATTCAGATGTTTCTTGACGCGCACAAATTTCTCCTTCACTGACGAGCTTTAGCCCAGAACGAAGGGTAACTAGTTCTCCAGAGCCGTGTTTTTCAGAAGACAGTAATCCGTACCATGTGGGATAGGTATTATTGAGATAAGGATTAGCTGGCTGTCCATGAACCACATCTGTCTGCTTCATCATCTCGGGTCTATGAGAGATATACTGATCTGAGGAGATCCAGATGTCGGGTTCGTTTTTGAACGAATTGTGGCGTTTAAAAACGCGTTTGGCGGCATCGAACCATGTGTCTAGACCTGTTTCAGGTTGACCAAGTTCCATCCAAGGAACACGTTCCAGAACGAGATCCTTGTAGTGGCTGTCAGGGAGTCGAGACACTAGTTGGCGGTTTGATTGGTTGGTTTGTTTGAAAGCAAAGAGAGCATGGAGATCGAGGTCGCGTGTGATTTGGGTGAGCACTTCACCAGGGAGGGTGTTCATGTTGGTGAAGGGGTTGTGAAGAGGACGCGAGAAGGACGCGTTGAGTTAAAGTGAAAAATAAAAAAGCAAAAAAACAAACTCCAACAAAAAGCGACATAGATCGACAGTTGACTATTTGTAGTACCGGTTCAGTACTTGTACTATACTTGTACTGTACGTTACCTGTAATGGGGTTGTTCTAAGAGCCACACTGAATAAGGATGGTTAGAAGAGCACCATCTGTAAGCTCCCCCTACAACAACACTACAGCTAAACCACTACCACCATTAGAACCGCCTCACTCGTGGCTATCCAATGGTACCACTTAGAACTCTCTACGACCAGTCAATCAGATGTAAACACAAAAAACGTTTTAATATATAATCGTAACTCGCTGCTTCGCAGCTCTACCAGTACCCTCCATATGCCCCTCCATCCCTCATAGCCATATCATAATACTCATCCTCGTCCGAACTGTCAATATCGTCCATACAGATATCAAATTTCCGCACCTTTGGCTTCACCTCCTTGTTGACCTCTCCATCCACCTCGTCCTGGTCTGTCACATGCTCACATCCCTTCTCCACTCTCTTATTATCCTCCCACACAGGGTCACATTCATAGTCATCTTTCCAATGCTCCAGGCAGTTTTCCTTGGTGTACTTTTGTCCATCTTCAGACTCATCCCAAATACCTCCTCTTTCTTCGGGATGCATCCAGCACACTTCCAGAGCTCGCGCCCAGGCAATATCAATGGTATAGAATTTTGGCCCAGCTCCAGACTCTCGGCTGACAAAACAAATACCATTCCTGTTCTTGTACCCCTCGTCTTCAACGATATACGTCGTTCCTGTGGCCAAATCTCCAATCATACGTGCTGAACCGTGATGCTGAGCCACCATTCTTCCTGCTGGACTTTTGGCTACTCTGAATGAGTGGTTGTTGTCTCCCAGAGAAGAAGCTCCACTTGGTCTGATTCGAATGGAGGTTGTGTTGTTAGGGACAGATGATTTGAGGTCTGTGTTTTTCTCCTTTGGTTTTTTGTCTGTATCGTTGCCCTCACCCAAATCAACCCAAAGCGGAATCATCGTCTTTTCCTTGTACTGAACCCATAACATGCCGCCGTAGGGGACGACAAAGTCACGTGACTTTTCCGCTCTCGTCTCGTCCGTCTTGTACTGTGCAAACCGGAAAGTGAACTGCACGTACCAGTAGTCGTCTTTAGTTCCTGGAACTGTTGCTAGAGCTCGAATGTCTGTATTTTTCGCCAAGTCGACATAGCTTAGTCTGACGAGTTTTTCTTGAGCCAGAAATTCGACTACGACCATGCCCTGATTTCCTGGCAACAGTTGCACCTCGTAATCAGTCGGGAGAGCCATGGTTGCGAGTTTTTTGTGAAAGAAAAGCTCTCCTTCACTTTGCTGCTCTTTATCAACAATGTACATGACTCTAGGGCTACCACTAGAGAGCACCAGCCACCTGTCACTTTCCTGCAAAAGACGAAAGCTCTTGGTGCCTGTAACCTCGATTCCAGACAAGGGACATTTCACTTTATGTTCTTTGTTGGCTTCTAGTAGGCCGCTCCAGCAGGTAGGAATAGGATCCTCAAGAGGCATCGTTTTGAAGTAGTCAAAAGAGACAGCGTCCAGAGTGGTTTCGCCCTGGATAGACATGTATTTGCCTCTGACGATTCCGACGGGTGTTTGGAAGGCTGCTGTTTCAAACATGGGTTTGAAGGTATCAGGGAGAGACTTTCCATTGATGTTGGTATGAGGGAGGTACTCAATGTGGGTGTTTTTGAGCAGCTTTGTAGTGTTGCTTTTGTTGAGAGAAGTCCACTTTTTCGGCGTTTTCGTCATAGATCGGCGTCTAGAAGCGATCAAGAGCGAACACCGTCTCCAGGAAGACAGTTCCGTACCGGGTTCATTGATTTTCATCCATGGAACGCGCTTGACGACCTTGTCACGGACTACCGTGTCGTCTAGAGCCGTAAATAGTGTCTGGAAAGACTTGCAGGTTTGGTCCAGAGCAATTGCCGTCTCCAGCGACACGTGGCCGAAAATCCGGGTCAAAATGTCCGCGGGAAGGTTGTTCATTGTGGTGTTGAAGAGAGTGAGATTTGTTTCATCAATTGAGGAGAAAAGGCTAAAAAGCCGTTGAACTTAAACGCGTACGCGAGGTGTTAATTAGTGCACCACAGAATATGACAATGGAGTAAACTAGTCACGTGACCAAATCACACCCAGCCTGGTATTGGTAAGATGATATGATTTTATTAATAATATGCTGTTTAAGGGGTCGGATAGTCTTGGAGTGCTTCTTAAGGCACTCTTAAATCGGAAAAACTACCTCCAGGGAAATGGAGTAATGCTACAGCTTAGCAAAGTATACTGCCAGAATCAGTGTATTCAGGGCTATCTCCTGATAATAAATTTATCTGCTTAGTAATTCCACGCTCGAAGTTGACCCGAATTAATTATTTTTACTCTTTTGTAGTGCAGTGGTAGAAGCGCTAACTACGCCCCCCGTTCGAATCTCACTGTACCTATTTATTTACGAAGTGAGGCACCCAGAATACGACCATAAAATAACCCAGTCACGTGACCAAATCACACCCAGTCTAGTACTTGTACGATGTATTGATGCTCTTGCTTTAATTACTTGACATAGGTATTTATACAAAGTCGTCATAACCCATTACCCATCATCATCATCAGTACCGACCTTCCCAGACCATCATCATCTCTGTCCCTCTTGACCTTGTTCAATACTCCATTTCTCTCGTTCTGATCATCCACCCTCACCTCACCCCACCCCAACTCCGTATCGGGAATACCGAGACTTAACCCCGCACACTCGTAATCGTCCCTCATATCCTGAATATACCGCTGCTTGGTATACGGCTGGTCTCCAGGGTGCCAACAGTTGCCCATGGAAGCACACCAAGCTCTGTCAATGGTGAAAAACCACGGCTCGGTTTCAAATGTGTCTTTACCGACAAAACAAGCTCCAACCAGCCCATTCCACCCCTTATCCTCAACAATATACGTCATTCCATTGGCCAGGTCTCCAACCATGCGTCCATAGGCACTCTGATGAGTCACCATTCTCCCTCCACGGCTTCGTCCAAGTCGATACGAGCCTTTGTGCTCGAGTTCTAGTGGGCCAGCCCCACTTGGTCTGAGGCGAATAGTAGTTCTGTTATTAATGACTGATATCGGGCCCATGTCCTCGTCTCCTAAATCCACCCACAGAGGAATGAGTGCCTTTTCCTGGAACTGGACCCATAGAGTGCCTGCAAAGGGTACAGCAAAGTCTCGTTGTGTCTGTAATCTGGTATCTGGAGTTTCGTATACGCTAAAGGGAAACTGTCCAGGACCAAATAGACACTCGTAGTCATCTTTAGTAGCTGGAAACGACCCTAGAGTTGTTTGGGAGTTGTTGAAATCAACGTGTTTAAGTGTGACAATGTCCGGTCCAAGAACAGACTCCTGTCCAAAAGCAAACACCAAAACACCCTGGTCTTCGGGTAACAGCAGTAGCTGGTCGTCTAGACCAAGAGTCAAAGTAGCAATTTTCTCTTCAAAAAAAAGCTGTCCGTTTTTCGCCAACTGCTTATCGACAATGTACATTCGATTGCCAGAAGTGATGGCCAGTAATCTGTCGCTTTCCTGCCATAATCTGAAACTGTTCTCACTAGTTACCACAATTCCCGATAAGGGACACTTGATTTCGCATTTCGAACTACTTTCAATAATCCCATTCCAGTTTTTCGGCATCGGGTCCTCCACAGGTACCTTGCCAAAGGAGTCAAAAGTCATGGCATCTAGAACAACCTCTGGGTCGATCTCCATATACTTGCCTTTGATAGTTCCATTGGGCTGCAAAATGGGGTAGGTATCAAACATGGGTTGGAAGGAGTCGGGTAGAGATTGGCCATTGACATTTAAACGCTGCTCGTATTGAATGTCGTTGTTTTTCAGAGCCTTGATGTAGGTTTTGGAGTTCAATGGCGTCCATTTCTTTGGTTTTTTAGTAATGGAACGGCGCTTTGCAACGATTAAACGCGCACAGTCTCTCCAGGAATCTAATCCACGGCCTGGCCCTTTGGTGATGGTCATCCATGGTACGCGTTTTCGTACTTTGTCGCGAATTGTAGAGCCATCTAGAGCGGTGACGAGTTGGCGGAAGGAGTTGCAGGTTTGTTCAAGGGCAGTTAATGTCTCCAGCGATGACTGGGAGAAGATGAGGGTCAGAATATCTGCCGGAAGGGCGTCCATGTTGTGATGTGGTGATGCTGATGAGGCACTCTACAGTACGATCTTAACAAACTTTTTGATTCTAAAAAGATACATTAAGACACTATAAAATCGGACAAACTACGTCCAGGGAGATTGCTTCGTAATACAGCTTAGCCAAGTATACTACAAGAATCAGCGTATTCAGGGCTATCTCCTGATACCAAATTTATCTGCTTAGTAATTCCGCGCTCGAAGTTGACCCGATTGAATTATTTTTACTCTTTTGTAGTGCAGTGGTAGAAGCGCTAACTACACTCCACCGTTCGAACCTCGCTTTACCTTATTATTTATTCAGCTAGAAGTGAGCTTAATTAATTGCAGACAAGCAGCTTCTTGATAAAAATACAGACAAACAGTTAAACTAGTTGTAAACTCATGAAAACGCTCCTCGTGGCGTGCCTCAAACCATTACTTCGTAATGCTTTTCGTTGCACGCACTCGTCGCTATTCTATGTATTCAGCTCATGGAGCTGTCTAAAATAAATATAAATATACGCCTGAAGCTCTTCAGCTGACCTAGCCAACCGACAAGCCTCCAGACAATTCGCCTCAATTTTTCCTGCCAACATTCCCCTCTTCTCCAGTAAATTTGTCTTAGTGTACGCTTTCAAGGCAGTGATAAAAACCTCCCGTGAAAACAGCGACTTATCCTCCTCTGTAGTCTCCAGTACAAACTCAGTGAGCAGGTACAAATCATCTTGAGTCCACCCATTCACTTCAAATCCATGATACATGTCTTTAACACACCTTGAAGGAAGCTCTCCAAAGTAAGCATGGGCGACTCTGAGAATATGCCAGCAGTCCGAGAAGGATTTGTGATTAGTAATCATCATACTGAAGGAGTTGTCAGTCAGGGTAACAGGCGGAATATCACCAATACTTGCCAACTTGACGGCAAACCTCTTTGCATTCTTCTTGGCACTCATTTTAGCCTTCTTGTGAGAAGCTCTAGTTTGACGAGCATAATTACTCATATCAGCGGTGCTATATTGAGCAAGATGAGCCAACAATTCGTCAGCCTCTTTATGCCCCTTGTTCCTCAACAAACCCCAAAACAGAATATTCACATCCTGAGTCAAAACCTCTTGTTCAGAGTACATCTCATAGAACACCTCCAAACACTCTTGAGCTGACGTAACACCTTTGACTCTCTGTCTAAACACAATCTGGCGTGTACTAGAGTCCCACACAACCTCCTTTTCCTTCATTTTCTCCAAAACACCCTCAAAAGCCTCCTCATTGTACTTGCACACTTCAAGGACAATATTGAATGTAGAAACAGGCCAGTCAACATGCCCTGAAAGCAACTGCATCATATTATCCATATCACGTGACGTCGGAGCTGGCGGATGACCCGGATTGTACTGCGTTTTCCATCCCTTATCTCTCAGCACGAGATATACCAAAGTATTAACCTCCTTAATACTCAGAGGCATCTTTGCAACTCTCATATCATCGGAAATCGTCAACAACCGGTTGATTGTGTAATTATCGCGTAACGCAGGCGACATGACGAGATCTAGGAGCTTTTCCAGCTCTGCAAACTGAAGGTGAAGAGGTCTTGGAGAGGGTAGTTGTAGATACAGATCATAGACCTCCTTGATTGAGATTTTCTTGGCGTAAAGAGCTTTTGTAAGGGTCGAATACTGCGACTTGTCCACGCGGTTTCGGCGTACCAGAGATCGAATCTTGCGTGTTTCATAGTAGTTGAGCGTCTCTTGGTCTTTCGGAATGTATGGCGTTTCCTGATATTGAGCCGTAGGAAGCACGTCAAAGGGTCGTAATTTGCGAATCTCGCCTTTGAGCTCGTGTGTCGAGATGCTGCGGAAAAACTGGGCCGGAAACCCCGTTTTAAGCGCTACTCGAGCACCACTTTTGTGCATGGTCGTGGTGAAGAGTGAATCTTTCAGAGGAAAAGTTTATCTGGGGTAATGGGAATTTGGAGATATTTTGAAGGTGGGGTTTTGAGGTATTTGAGTAACGTTAATATTATCTCCAAATCATGCTGAATCGAATGGTATAAATCCTGTAGCTTTGAAATGAATATTACGAGCTGTAGAGGGTGCTTTAGTGAGCAGTTTAGTTGAAGCGTTCTGTAAGTTAGTTGGGATCATCTTAAGTAAATGGAATATAAGGATTTGAGTGCTGTGAGATGGGCAGAAGAGGTAGGGGAATTTAGAAACTCGTGTTTTGTTCCGAAGAATGGGGGCTATCCAATGGATGCATATTCAACACAGTCAATGCTTCGGAGAGGTGATGAAGTGAACTCATAAGGTGTACCTGTAGGGTGACTGTAACATATTTTCGGAATTTTTAAAACACGATAAATGTTTGATTCCACGACCTATTAGCTCATCTATTGTACCTGATAGCTATTTTTTTATTTTTTTATTTTATTTATATTTCTTCATCCAACCACTCTTGTGAAGCCAACTTTAACTTTGGCTTACTCAGTCATCTCATTCTTGAGACTGTCTCTAGAACACCACAATAGATCCACCTTCAACCACTCCAATCCCAAATACAAGACCACTTTACTACTGTAAACCGACCCTCCTCACTCCAAATCCACCCTCAAAAATCCCCTAACCCTACTCCCCATCATAATCTTGTAATGGTGATTTTCCGGATAAAGTTTTTCAGTGAAAAATCACCTTCAAATCAACTGCACAACACCACACTTCCACACCCCACACCATGTCTCAACGAATCAAGACCGCCGCCGTTGACATTGTGGAGATCACGTCCGGCCGGCTCTCCTCCGGCATGCTTGCCCAGGAGCCCATCTGGTACCGAGCTGTGGCTGCCAACATGCCCACCACGACGTACCAGCACAAGCCCCATTTCGAAAAGCTCGGCCGAATTGCCGCTCGAGAGTCTGCCAAGCTGAACGATTTCATCCAGACGCGGTCCAAGCCCGTGCGAGTTCGAACCCGGCACCTGTACGAGCCTGTCCATCTCAAGTTCATGGAGGACAACATCCGAGAGATTTTCTACAAGCAGCATCCCTGGGAGCTGGCTCGACCCCGAGTGGTGGTTGAGAACGCTGGAGATGATCACTCCATCCAGGACTGGTCCAAGATGTACCAGAAGGCCAAGAAGCTCGACGGAGAGAGTGTTGTGCAGAGAACCATTCACCTGCTGGGTGGTAAGGAGGTGCATGACCAGGAGGCTATTCTCGAGGCATACGACAAGGCTCGATTCGAGTTTTACAAGCTGCGAATGGCCGAGGATATTGAGGCGGTCACTGCTGCCGAGGAGGCTGATATGTTTGGAGCTTGCTTCTCTACGTCTGCTGTGGAGCGAAACCTGGTGCAGGAGCAGAAGCGAATTGAGGATTGGAAGGAGAAGGCGGTGGAGATGACGTTGGATATGGGCGCAAAATAAGGGCTATGAGCGAAGCGAATAGCCCGATTTTGGGCCTGGAGCTAGGAGCAAAGCGAATAGCTCTACTTAAACGAAAGGTGTTCACATTCTGCCTACAGTTTGTGAAGAATGACGAATGATGTGTATATAGTCAAAGTTGATGTTAGATTGGATGTTGTAGTGTTCTTGTTGAACAGCTGTCTACTTGTATCATTAGGTGTATGGGATGTAATGGCAACTGCCTCCAAACACGAGAAATACGAAATTCCATAATATTTTGTTTTGTGAATATGGTCTGATAGGGGAGATCGGGGCGGGCATTTTGGTGCCATGGAAAACGCGTTAACCATTGCGCTACAGTACTCGGGCTGGTTGTGTTCTCCAGACCACCCTACTGTATATCGAACGGGCAACAAAGTTTGCTTATCTAATAGTCTAAAAGTTTAGTTAGGCTTATAACAAGGTTTGTGGACCTAATCCTAACGCAAACTAATGTTTCAACTAGACACATTTTTGATATTATTCAACTATAAGATATTTTATTCGACTCAGTTCTCGCCACCAGAGTTTCGGACCAGCTCGTAGAAGTAAGCAATGGTCTCAAGATGAGCCTGGTACTCAATGTGCTCATCAACGGTATGGATGCCAAAGGCAGAGGTCTCTCGCACAGGGTTGAATCGGTAGATGGCATCACAGAGCTTCCAGAAGTGTCGAGTGTCAGTGTTAGCAGTCATGATACCAGGAGAAGCAAAGACATCCTTGGACTTGGGGATAACAGCGTCTCGGAAAACATGCATAGCAGTTCCCACAACGAGGTCCCATGTAGGTCCAGAAGTAGGAGCTCGAGGAGCAACCTCCAGAGGAGTTCCAAAGAACTGAATCTCAATGGATCCCTTGGCCTCCAGGTCTTCAGGAGTAATGAGCTTACCAAAAGCAGTGACGGAAAAGCCGTGCTTCTTGGCAACCTTGAGGACGTTATGAGTGGCCTTCTCCTGGACATCCTTGACCTCATGCTCAATGGCAATTCGGTGGTTGGTGACAAAGACAGAGGTCTCAGGCAGAGCGTTAGCCTTGACACCTCCATTGAAGATGTCGACTGCCTGGGTGGTTCGGATGAGATCTCGGTACTTGGGGTTGTTGTAGAGCAGCTCCACGAGCTTTCGGTTGGCCCATCGGTCCTTGCCAGCCCGCTGGATCAAAGACTTGAGTTTGGGAGAGATGGACTTGTCATGAGTAGCCACGCACTGCATGGTGTAGAAGATGGGGTTCTCGGGAGTGAGCTCAGGTCGGTAAGGAGTAGCCTCGAGCTCTGCGATGATGAGAGCAGCAATACCAATACCAGTATGAGGAGGAGGCATGGAAGAGTGGCCTCCAGGAGCAGAAACAGAGATTTGCAGATTTGCACCACCCTTCTCGCCAGTAGCAGCAATGAGCATGGCGTAGTTGTCTTCCTCGACAACCAGACTGCCCTCATCAACCACAGCAAAGAAAGACTTCTCTCCGTGCTTGTCAACCAGGAACTTGGCAATGTTCTTGGCACCATTGTGTCCGCCAATCTCCTCGTCAAAACCGTAGGCGTACACATGGGTTCGCTTGGGCTTGAAACCCTGCTCCAGAAGCAGCTCAGCAGCAGACAGAGAGCCGATCAGAGAGTTCTTGGTATCAACAGAACCTCGTCCCCAAACGAACTTTCCGTCATAGTGACCAGAGAAGGGAGGATGGGTCCACTGGTCGGAGGTCTGCTTGTTAACAGGAACAACATCCTGGTGAGCCATGACCAATTGGGGTCCAAGACTGGAGTCAGAGCCCTCCCAGGTGAAAACCAGACCGTGGGTGTTGACCTTCTCGACAGTCATGTGCTTGTGGATCTGTGGGTAGGCAGTCTCCAGATACGAGGAGAAGTTGTAGAAGATATCCCATCGCTTATCGTCTCCGACAGATCCAAGATCATCATAGGACTGAGTAGGGATCTGAATAGCCCCCTGGAACCGCTTGAGCTCTCCCTTGGCAAACTCCTCATCATGGAGAATGTAGTCAAGATCAGAGGCAGCGTAGCCCTGAGGAACCAGCTTGGGCTGAGAAGGACACAGACCCTCTGCAGGCTCAAAGCCCAGGATGGCAGATTGAGAAGCATAATAGTCTCGAGACACATGTGAGAACTTGAAGAGAGCAAGACCGACGACTGCAGCGACAAGTCCTCGCTTCATCCAGTTGGGCTTAGGGGCCTGGGGAATCTGAGCCTCGAAATCGGGCATTTGTCTGGCCTTGAGCTGTTGCTTTTCGGGGTCCATAGTGTGTAGTGAGTTGTCAAGGAGGTATAGCTTGTGGATCAACGAGTATGCCTATACAGTACTTCACCGCCAAACTATCTGTCTAAGACCATAATCATCTTAAGTCGGACTTGCATGAGTCCAAACCTTGGATAGTGGGGAGCAGATTAAACGGTTATCTTGGGATTTGAACTGTACCCCGAGTCACTCCATACTTGCTTGTGCTGTTTCAGCCACCCACTCACTCACGTTGTCCAAGACAGATAAGGTAAACCAAGAGAAAGCGTCTTGGCAGTGCACCAAAATACGGAGAACCATGCACTGATAGTCCGAGAATATTCCCCGCAATTGTAGTGAAATTTGTGGTGATAAAACATGCGACCGATTCACTGGAAAATACAGCTCCAGGACAGCTACACATGCCTTCTCTACACACTGCACACAACCGGACCACGCTCTCAATAAACCTCAGTCGGACTCCGCACTCTGTGGACTGGGAAATTGACTTTCATCTCCCTCATTTAGGGCTCTAAGTGCCTACTTGGGAGAAGATCAAGGTTGCGCTTGCGTTTGCAACTAACGCATGCAGAGCGAATGCGATGCCGGTGATAGCGGAGCAAGACTAATATAACTAGGCAAGCCGAACAAAAGCCCTAAAAGGCGGGGGAAAAACAGAAATAGATGGACTAACGCGCAGAGAGGCGATATCGGGCAAAACAGAAAAAAATAGACCACCATCAATCTCCAATCTCACGTAAACCCCAATCTCATGTTTCAGCCCTGAACCACTTTACTGACATAAACCCTAATTCGTTTAAGGTTTTGATAACCTCGGTGTTTTTACCGTCCACCAATTTGCTATTAAAAAATGACCGAATTGGCCCTCGTTTTATCAGTCGGTAGCCACAGTTTCAAATAGCTCAATTTCAAACTCCCACCCCTCTACCTCCAAAACTGAGTCCACAGTAACCATTTCCATTTTCCCGCATTTCCCAACTAAACCCAACTACAACCTTAACTACAATCACCCCACCACCAACTCTTCCAAAACAACCCCAATCACCCCATAAAACTACCCAGACGTTCATCTCATTCTCCTCTACACACCTACACTCACTACACAGCTTCTTGTCATACATCATCATACATTTATTCGTCCCTTAGTAGAAAGGCGTCCACCCATGGAAAATCACCGCCAGATTCTCCACCGCTGTAGCTTCATTGATCAGCTCTCTAACCACCGCCTCCGTACTCAGTTTCGCCTCCAGCTTTCCCTCCACACCGCTCAAGCAAATCGCAGCAGTGACATTACTCTCCTCCATTCGTAGTTCTGACACTTCAGTGGAATTTTTTCGTAGCTTTTTTTTTGGAGAAATCGTCCACAAGTAAAGAGGATCGTACTGCAGCACGTTCAGAATGCTCATAATGTTATCCTGCTGCTGTCTAAACAGCTCCAGAGACAACTCACAACATCTCCTGAAAGGTCCATCTACTCCTACTGAACCCATAGCATCCACCATATCACGTGTGAGTCTGAAGGGCACTTTTTCCGGAATGTTGAGATTCTTACCCTGATCAAACGAAATACCGAGATCGATATGCACCAACTGACCTGTCTTGTTGTCTATCATAATGTTGTTGCAGTGTCTATCTCCTATACCCAGAATGTACCCTAAGATAGAAGAAGCCGCAGTAGAACGAACATAATTAGTACGGGCTTTGAACCACTCTTGAGCAGACGATCTGAACCGTTGAAAGAAGTATTGACTCATGACAGGTGTGACTTTGGTGTAAATGTCTTCCAGTACTTCGATTCTCACAGCACTAGTCTCTTTAGCTACTGCACTCATTTTACCTCTAGCAGTGAGATAATCGAGAGGGTCATTTTCATGCAGAGGTACCAAAGCTGCTTGTAGCGACTCAGTGTTGGCTACAAACTCAATCATACCAGCTCTAGGACCCATAGGTATGACGTTGTATGTTCTGATGGAGAGTCCTCTTTTGCGGGTTTCAGGGTCACCCAAAAAGTACTGGTTGACTCTGACGAAAACCTGTTCCATGATAGCATCTTGTCTCATATCGTCTCGTCCTCCTTTGAGCAGGGCTGTACTCTTTGAAGAATTTGAAAGTTGAAAATCCATAATCTTTGGATGAGACAAACCCCCCGCTTTAGTCACTTGAGTGAGCACCTTTGTCATTCTGGGAATATCCGAATAATCAACCGACAGAGGAATATCAGCAGTTGGAGGCGGTAAATTCAACTTCTTCAGCCCGTTAACCCACCATGAACCGTTAGGAAACTGTCCTATAGCCACTTTTGAGCCCTTGGTAGGCCATTCAGCATTAGCTAGTTCCACACATTTGTCAGTGAGAATTTCCATAGCTCTGCAAATGTTTTTTTCGTGCGTCTTTACCGTATTCCATACATTCTTAGCAGCTGTGATCCGAGCTTTAGATTGAGGAGTTTCGTCTGTTCTCATCAAAGAAGAGATTTGATAGAGACAATGGTAAGGATGAGTGATGCAGGTGTTTGAAACTAGACCAAGCAGAAGTGTTTGGAAGTAGTTGTTGGGTTCGTAGGAGAGTTTAGACGAGAGTTGGTTGATCAGAGGAGCTAGTTTGAATGAAGGAATGTGAGCATAGTCTTGCATTCTTTCATTTACAAACGGTTCATGAGAATGACCAAACCACAGAGAAATGAGCCTGGTTACATCTTCATGGTACTCAGAGTCGTGTACTGCACATGAGAGGAGGTAGAAGTGGACTGCCGAGTCCAAAAAAGTCGATTTTGCTTTTTCAGCTGTTTCTTTGGCCTCCAAAGCACGTTCCAGAGCCTTCTGAGTGTTCCTTTGAGCAAGTTTCGAGTCTTTGGTTACTGACAACCGCTTCAAATTACTCATCTCCATCTCTAGACGCTCAATATCCACTGCCAAAGCAGATATCTTCTGGTCAAACCCTTGCTGCTGCAACTGAGATTCACAGAACTTTGCAAAAACATGAAACATTTTTTTCTTCGGTCCACCCAAAGGAATCATGTCCATGTACTCACTCACTCCGGAAATGTACTTTTCGTGAATCTGCTCAGGAGACAGCATACGAGCTTGAGAAGACCAGTCAGTGAGGAGAACAGTAGCTTGACAGAACTGAGATGCAAACACAGACGACTGACTAGGTGTGATAGACGACAAGACTCTTTTGAGCATCTCAACAGGAGTAGTTCTAGACACTGACTCTTCAGACCATAGAGCAGAAGCTATGGAGATGGTGCAGTAGTTTTTAGCCTCAGCAGACACTGTAGAAGACAGTTGCTGAAGAGATACGGCACAATTTTTCGAAATCTGAGCATTTCCAAGCTCCCTGCTCTTCTCTCCAAGCTTGGACAAGGTCATAATCCCGTTCAAGTCACTCCTGAGAGTCTTCCAAGCAGAAGAACAGAATTGCAGAATATCTAGTATGCCTTCAGGAGGTCTGATAGAGTCCAGATAATCAGAATTAGCATCCAGTCTCATTTGATACAACAAATACTGCATACTGAGATACTTGTTGCTGAGTAAGCTACTGAGTACAGGTTTCTGCTGAGTAACCAGACTCCTCAACTGAGACAAGACAACCTGATCATCAGTACCACATTCAAGCACGGGATCCTCAAGTAAACCCAGTTTCCACCTATACACATCACGTGACTCCAGTGTATAAGCCAATCCGTTCATTCCAGACTCACTCAAATGACTTAGGACACTCGTATCTTGATGCCAATCAAACAGTCCAGATTCATACTCAAAACAAGTCAAATTCTGATTCTCATGGTTCAACTGCATCAAAGCACTCTCCAAACTAGGAGGGTAACTCAAGCCATAGAACAAATCCGGATCGTCAATGTTCTGGTAAATGTCATAATAACTCGGTTGAACTTCTTGCTGAGACCAGAGTGATTTATCACTTTCCAAAAAGTACAGAGCTTCAGTATAGAGATGCAGACTGAGAGCTGAGTTGACGATATCAGGGTTCCATTGAAGAGTAGTGAATGAGTTGACAAAAAAGTAGGTGCTGATGACAGTACTGGTAGGTGGAATATTACTAAGCAGTTGTTGGAGGTCAGGAGCATCTACTTTGCAGTACTCCAAAGCAGTCCATTTGAAGATGAACGAAAGTAGTGATTCAGATGATAAATGAGTCACTAGAGGTAGTAGAACACTGTATGCAGGTCCTAACCTCTTTAGCATCACCAGAGTAGTGTCTTGAATCCATCCTGAGGTGGTAGGAGACGTATCTGGATACTCTAGAGGTCCTATACTTAGAGCAGACAGCTTTGACAAGCACACTTCAACCACAAACTTGTCTTCAAAATCTGAGCCTTGTAGTACCCTCTGAAGCTCAGTAGTGAGAGCTAGCCAGAACTCTGAATGTGTGTTTTCTTCAGCTGTTCTCGGTTCAACTTCTCCATAAAGCAGGTATCCTCTTCCTAACACTAAGCCTAGAACACGTGACTCGTTCCATTTGTAGGGGTACTCTTGAGACACTTGTTTGAGGAAAGCTACCGTCTCTCTAGTACAGATAGTGAGCATTAAGCCCAACAACTGTTCATCACTCAACCCATCCATACTTCTCAACAATGTAGCTTTCAGTTTCGTGTGTTCGATTCTGAGGAAAGCTTTCAAAAACACATCAGGATCAGAAAATCCACAATCAACCCAGTCAATGTACTTTTTCAAATGCTCCTCTTCTGGTTTCAGCAAAGACAACAAATGAGACACATTGACTCCCTTCAAACACTGTTCTCCAAGGTCAGCTATGATACCTTCAGTCTCCTTAAAAGTCATACTGCCAAACAATTCACCCAACAAATGCATAACACTTCCTCCAACCCTCTCATCTGACAAGAAAGAGATCAAACAAGACACCAGTTGTTCCATAACGTACATCTCAGACGTCAGATCACTCTTTTGGAACAAACAGAGAACATATTTCAACTGAATCAACCTCAAACCAACCTCAAAAGTCACCCTAGGCTTCAACATCAACTGTAACAAACCTCTAACCACCACTAACAAGATACTAGAAGAGTACTCTGGCCAAGTAGAGCTCAACAGTTCAATTCCAGCACTGTGCAAGTTCCACTTGAGTGAGTCTTCAACAGTCAAAAGCTGACAAGTCGAAAAGTGTCCATCCATGTCAAACACCGAATCATCAACTTTACAACTGAGCACTTTTTCCAGAAGAGACCCAGTTTTGAAATCAGTACAGAATGACCCTAGCCCTGAAACACTACCACCCAGCTTATCAGCAATACTGCTCATCACGTGATCACTCTTAACACGCTCAAAAACAACCGGAAGCAAATCCAAACACTCCTTATGAACAACCAGAAAAGAACACACCAACTCCTCAACAAGAAGAGAACTTCGAGACTTGGCTTCAGTGATACGAACAAGTGTAGCAGACATACACTCGTGAGAATCACGTGACACAACTTTTTGAGCCGCACAAGTCGCTGTAGAAGCGTATCCATCGAGGTACTCACTGGGTGAAGAGACTTGTAGGAGAGAATATAATAGCTCTGGAGAAACGAGAAACTTGTCACGTGTGACCCACTTTTGGAGATCACGTGCATCGGACCCTAACCCTGAATCTTCTGACTCTAACCCTGACCCGTAGTACACTTCCAACAAACTCACAACCAGCTCCTTGGCTCTTGGAGAACAGTTCCATGTATAATTAGACAACAGTTTCTGTCCAACATGTCTAAACAACTCAGGGAGACGTTTCGCAGGATCGAACTGAGCGTACTGTTTGATATCTCGTGGAAAAAGAGCCAATAGAAACGGTTCTGAAGTAAGAGGACCGTTTAAGAGAAGGGAAAGACGTAACTGGGGTAACAGAGCTTTTCCTGAAGCTGAGTCAGCATCAAAAGATGTTTCTAGCACTGTTTGAGGGCACAGGAGGGGTGTTACGTTTGTTAAGAACGAGTCCCACAGGATACATAGAGAATCTCCCATGAGATTGGCATGACGTAATTTTTGAATAGTCGAGATGGCTTCAAAAAACACGTGATATGCACGTGACCCGTTCTCCACAGATCGTGTTACTAAGGCCAAAAAATCCGAAATCCTGCTGTTCAACCCAAGCTGAACTCCTTGTCTGTCTAGCACAGCACAGACTATGAGAACAACCACAGTAGAAGATAATATCACGTGAATGTCACATGATCCTCCTTCGCACGTGTCAGATAACTCGTTCAGGTAGCTTAGTAAGCTGTTCTTCAGCTGGCTTGTAGTGGTTGAAGCTGTGCAGGGTGTTAGCTGTATGTCTCCAGAGACTCTATGGTCGACTCTGAACTCCGTCCTCCACATAACCCTATTAGTAGCATTTTCAAGCGTATTTTCAGTCACGTGACTCTTACTTCTGCTTACTAACCATCCCATAGACGACAAAAGAATTTTTGTGGAGTCCAAAATCCCCCCCTGACCCTCATGCATAATCCCCAACAGCCAATTCGGGAAACGCGATTTTTCAAACGCCTGATGACTAAGCAGAAACACGCTGGCGCACGTGACCAACTCCAGGGTAACCTCAGAGTACCTCAACGGGCCCTTGTTCTCAGCTGACTCGCCAAAGTCAACTACTAGCTTGGGGTCCAGGGCAGACGCGTGCTGACGTAATAAGATGATTAGTAAGCCACAAGCTGAATCTTCAGCACGCGTTCGCAGCTTAGTCAGCCCCTGAGTCCACCATTTTGTCAGAATTTCCACCTGCTCCTTCTTACTGGGGTCAAACGACATCTTACTCAGCAGTTGAGAAGCAGTAAAGAACCTCCATCTTGTGCTTTTGTCTAAAGAGCCGGAAATAGATTTGAGCACGTGACCAAGCTGTTTTTCAGGGTTAGGGTTGGGTAAGAGTGACTGAAAAGCTTCAAACTGGGCGTTGACGAAGGAGACGGCCGGTGTTTCCGGAGAGATCGATACTCGCTGTTTTTTCCTAGGTCCTGAGTTAATACATGATCACGTGAGGTGCGTAATAAGGTCACGTGACTCTACAAAAAAATAGAAAAAAACAGTTTTCAAGTCCTGTTGATAACCACATGACTGGGCGTATGGTCATCAAGGAGCTTTCAAGAAAACAAAAAAAAAAAAAAAAAAAAAACAAGACAATCACGTGATACTCTTTTACCCAGTAAGTCACGTGACATGTAGGCCAACCGCTTTCACTTTAGTACTCACCACTCCAATCCAACAAATCACTCTCTTGCTTAACTCCAACCTCCTGTCTCAGCTCCAAAACATACTGCAGTAGAGCTATCGTCTTGCAGGTGAGGAATTGCAGCTGTTTTTTCGGATTCACCAACACAATATTGCTCTCAAACTCCACATCGTTATCTTGTAGAGAACTACCATTGTAGTCTTGTTTGAGTACCTGTAGCAGCTGTTGTATGTTCTCCTCCATAGCACTTAGTCTTCCTTGATCTAGAGGAATAGGGCATTTTTTATCAAACACAGACACGAGATATGTGTCCATTTTGAGCATGAATCCCAATGCAACTTCCTTCACTTGTTTACTTTTTGCCAGAACTAGTTTAGTTCCAATAGCTATGATAGACGGAACAATCTCATGACAAATTTCAAAATCGTGTCCTACCACCACTTCAAAAAGTGACTGTGATATCCCCAGAATGAGGACATGAATATCAGACGGTTCCCTGTACTTGTCAAGCAAAGAATCAACGCAATTCCACAAATTATGTCTGATTTCCGTCATTCCCACGAATTTTTGGCGTGAAAAAAGGTCCAGACAAATCAGCATATCTTGGATCAGATTCTCCACACCCGTCTCATTCTCACACAAGCACATTGCACTCAATTCTCTGCATATCGAAGCCACTGAACGTCGATAATGGTTCCAGAGTAGATGTTCAAGATGAGGTTTATGGCTCAGAACAACACGTAAATGACTAGCAACAACTTGCTGTGTACCTCTATCCTTATGCCGAGCAAGTAACAGCTCACAGACTGTACTGGTGACAAACTGGCGACTGCTTTTCGGTCCAAAAGAAGTATACTCCCGTGCAACAGTCTTGAAAATGGACATTTGGATACCTTTTCTCTTGCCGGAAATTGTCGTAGGCGAATCCACACTGCCCAAATCTCGCTCAATGCCATCACACACACCTGTAATGATCATGGTCAGGTCTTTATCCGATGCTTTAGAGATGAAATCTCGCTGTCCCACGATCCTCTGGAGCTGCCGAAGCCCTTCATCGCGTTCTTTTGGCTTGGACGATTGCACCTGGGCTGTGTTAGTCGGAAACGACTTTTGTTTGGTGCTGATACTCACATATGACCCCAGCTAGGCCTTCCATGTTGTGCGGGCTGAAATATGGTGAAATATGGGGAAGAATAAAGTTGATGCAGGAGGGTGTATCTTAGGTGAGGCTGATTTTTGTTGGATTTTTGGTGATTTGTGTGGTTTGAAGGTGTTATAGGGGTGTAAATCACGTGATATTTCATCTGTAAAAATATCAGCCACATCTGAATACCAGATCACTACTTTCTCGAGATGCCCCAATACACGTGTTTAGTTCAACGTCCTAACAAACTCAGAGCTTAGTTGGAAACCTTAAGTATTGCCCCAATATTCAGAAAAATGAGGCTGATGGGTTATGACTGCCAGCCTACAGAAAACTAATACACCCCTGCGCTTCGCTTGGGGTGTAAAAAAGATTACAGCACCCAGGATTCTCGTATGGTCTCCCACTACAATACTAACTAGGCTCTCTGGTGCTTGACTATGGCTGATCGGACGGGAAGCCGTATTTTCACCAGGATATGGCCGTAACCAAACCTCCGATACGGGGAATCGAACCCCGGTCTCCACGGTTCTCAAGTAATTACTTACTGATGAGAGCGTGATGTGATAGCCCCTACACTATATCGGAAATGGGAAGCGTAAATAGCCCGACGTGGGGCTTGAACCCACAGCCTTGAGATTACTTTGGAGTAAGAGTCTCACGCTCTACCGATTGAGCTAGCCAGGCAAATTCGCTTATTTCGGACCCTTTTTCCGCGTACCGGCTCGTAGCCACGAAAGTCACGTGACCTTAACAAACTTAGTTGGAGCCATGAGTAATTTTGTTTATAAAATGGGACTAAAAAGGGGTGGCGGGGGAAGGCGAAAATGGGGTGGATGGAGGTGTGAGAAAAATCGGAAAAGTTGGGAGGTGGCTGTTGAGACGCCGTATTACACTATGGTAATGATGTTTCATTTCTCTGATTTTTTCATGGCACTTGAGGACAGTGTTTCGGATGACATTTTTCTGAAATTTAAGCAAAAATGGAGCACAACCATACAACGAAACATATAATAAAAATTTTGAAAACATATTTATATTCTAACGACGTGATGCTATCCACTGGTATATTTTAAATATTTCTCATCATTTTCTTTCACTCATTTATAGGACTTTGTAAAACTATCTATGGTGTTATTGAATGATAGGGTTCTCTAGAAGGCTATAAAACAAGTCAGCATATTCTGAGCAGGCTTTTTTATCCTATTGAACATCTTTCACTTCAAGATATTACTCCAGGAAGTCATCCTTTAAGCTACAAGTCTGTATGCAAATTGCATGAGAAGAACTGTCACTAACTCACCCAAAAGTATCTCATTTGATATTAAATCATGTTACAAAGATTCAGTAGGCCTGTACTATCTCGGTACTAGCACCATTTATCCAACAACTACTTCTTATGTTCAATTGTGTATGCTGTTGTACTCCTCATGTTCTGTTCGTCTCAATCCTTAATCCCACAACCATATTTACAAGCTTAAACATAGACAACACTACAGCAATAGTTCACCCATGGTATCGTATATTCATCTTATATATCAGTTAGTATTTTTGATCGCCTGTCTTGCCTTTGCAGCTGTGCTTCTAGTCGATCGTGTTCTAGGCTCAGGTTTATCCACCTTTGCTCGAGCTGAAGCAGTCGACTGGGTAGCTGTAGAGCCCGTTCTGCTGACAACAGGTTTAGTTGTAGGTCGGGTTTTCACTGGCGAAGATGTGGGAGGTCGCATAGGTGACCGGAGTGTTTTTCCAGGTGATCTGATAGGTGATTTGGATGCTAGACGGGTGTCCATGTCGTTGCTGGGTTAGTACACGGAAGCGACTGGCCGAAGGTCAGGAGCGGACAACAATAGCTGTTACATGATCATCAGCAATGTCTGGAAAGGATACCAAACTGTAGCACTTATCATGAGCACTAAATGGTCAGATCTTGGTCAAATCGAGATCTGGAAGATGATTTGGAATCTCCTGGCTCGTGGCTATTGAATGGTACCAATCTTGGTCCGCTAGCTTCACTTTCGAGGCCGTTATGGCAAATTTTCAATTTTGAAATTTGGTAAAACGTTAGAAAATGTTCACAGCGCCATCGCTTGGCTCTGGCGCTGCGGTACTCACTCCTGCGGGATCGTAAACCTCGGAATATCCCGAAACTGTCCCAACCCCAACACTCCCCCCACCTTTCTATCCCTCTCACTTCCCTGCATAGCCTGAACCTCTCTCAACGTCTTGTTCCAGTACCGCTTCGGCACTCGATTCTTTCTCATCTCAATCTTTGCTCTCACTCCCTGAGCTGCAAACTGGTACTGGAACTTCAACCTGTCAATTCTGTTGTTCACTGTGTTAGCAGTCATATTGTTGTATGATGATGATGATACTCACGTTCAAGCTGCAGGTTTTCAATGATATCGTTTTTCTGGGCCTCGGTGAGCGGCTTGCGAGCCATGGTGGTGGGAAACTGGTCCATTTCTGTCGGCATGGTGGAAGAAAAAAAAGGCACGATATCGAGAGATGCGGAGGATGCAGTATGATCGGCAGTATGTCAGGGTTGTTTATGTTTGTTGTCCCGGTTACGGGTTGGGAGTAGGAGAAAGCTTATTTTGAAGTTGTAGTTGGTTAGTCATGTGGAGAGTTGGGAAGTGATACAGGGAGGTGGGAGGGTGGGAGTGAGGTAAGCAAGACGAATTGAGGGTGTATGAGTTGTTTAAATTGGTTTGGCAGCTCTATTTTCACTTTTACCGGATTTTGAGGATTATGGGTCATAACTTCTGTTCTAGTGTAGCAAGCGCTAAACCGAGAGAACCACAAGACTCAGCATAGCTGTAGCATCATTTTGATATATTATTACCCCCATTGGAAACTCAGATGCCATATTGATACGGGGTCTTATTACCACGGCATATCACCATGTCAGATTAGCCTCACCTTGGGAGTTGTGATTTCTAGATTGCAAGATGGACAATCCAACAGCACCTATAGTGCTCTGAATGTTACCGATCAAGATCACACGGTACTCTCCTGGAGCTGGGCATCATTATTCTGTGTTTTAAATTTCAATTGAAGCAATACTCGTGCCGTAGATCTCCCTCAAAGTTCTTGACTTCATCAACTAAACTCCACCTAAACAACCTCCTCCCAAACTAACATATACTTATCCCCCCTCCTTAGTAAAACCCACTCAACTCACGCAATCGTCATCCAATCGCAAAAATAAAAACACTCCCGTACTCCCCGTCTCTCCCTCTCCCTTCTCCCCCTCCATCATCACACTTCTCTAAAATCACCCAGTGGCAAACAAACTCTAATACTCCACTGGGACACATCACCACTCTCCACGCCACAGATCACCTCTACTCAACAACACTCAGCATCACGATGGTTTTGGAAGCAACAATGATAGTGTGAGTTCAATCCTCCCCCTATAACGGTTCAAGCTAACACAGAATGGACAACTCCGAGTTCATGCGAAACGGAGACTACACCCCCAACCGGTTCGACGCCCAGGTCGACTGTGTCAACCAGCTCTTCACCATCAAGACCAACAGAAACCCCGAGAGCGCCGTGGGTCTGATGAGCATGGGCGGCCGAGGTCCCGAGGTGCTTGCCACGTTGACTACCGATCATGGCAAGATTCTGGCCGGTATTCATGACACTCAGATTACTGGAGCTCCTCATTTGACCACCGGTATTCAGGTGGCGGCTCTCGCGCTCAAACACAGACTCAACAAGCTGCAGCGGCAACGGGTGATTGTGTTTGTGGGTTCGCCAGTCGACGAGGATGTCAAGGCTCTTGTTAAACTGGCCAAGAAGATGAAAAAGAACAACGTGGCGGTGGACTTTGTCAACTTTGGCGAGGAGGGCGAGAACACGGAAAAGCTGGAAAAGTTCATCGAGGCGGTCAATTCGGGCGACAACTCTCATTTGGTGACGATTCCTCCTGGTCCTCATCTGTTGTCTGATATCCTCAGAAACTCGCCCATCATCAAGGAGGATGACGATGGAATGGACACGTCGGGTATGGGAGCTGCGGGTGGTTCTAACGACGCCGATTTCGAGTTTGGCGTCGATCCCAGTGTTGATCCTGAGCTGGCTCTGGCGCTGAGAATGTCGCTGGAGGATGAAAAGGCCAGATTGGAGAAGGAGAAGGAGCAGCCGGAGAAGCTGGACTCGGTCAAGGAGGAGGTCAAGGAGGAGGAGGGTACCGGAAAGGGTAAGGGGGGTGATGAGGATAAGATGGATACCTCTTAGGCGCAGTATGCGAGGGCAAAGCCCGAGTGTGCGCGACCAGCACCCGAGGACACCCGAGGACGTAGTCCGAGTTGTCCGATGGTGCCAGTCAGTTGCTGTGGTATGTCTCATATCTCACAGGTATACTCGTTAGAGAGGCCCAGCTCATAGATACAGCTGGGCAGGATAGGGCATGTAGTGTTAGGACTATGTGGTAATGTATGATGTTAAATTAAGAGAGGGTGTACAGGTAGTGAGAAGTGTGTTTTCGAAGGTGCTGTAATCAATTGTAGTGTTTTCGTAGTGAAGGTGTAGGTGCTCTTGTTCACTATTGTTGTACAGGTTGTAGTATTCAGTCGTGTGACCAGAGCTTGACTTTAAAGTGAAGGCTGGGAGAGCTGCTCAAGGCATTGGAGGCAGAGGTGGAAGCAATTGAGGAGTTTGGTGTTATGTTTCCTCACCCAATTGATGTAATTGTAGTGTGATTTGGCTTACGAGCTGATGGTATTTGATTGGATATGTTGCTACTGTACTTGGTGGCTATGGTATGATCAATGTGCTGAGGTAGAAGCTTGATCTTAAGACTGCTAAGAGCTTAGAGCTTTGAAGAGGAGCTGAGGGGATTGCCTCCATGGCATCAATTGAATAGATTATTGGTTGTATGTCGACACTGGTAGCTTGTATATCGCTTAGAAACTGAATATTCGATCGAATATGCTCCGGAGTTGACTCCCTCTTGACAGCCTATTCATGGGCTCTTCAGGCTTAAGGTGAAAACTAAGACCACTTTAAAAGAGATAGGAGTCAGCATTCTACACAATACAGTAGCATTGAATGCAGCTACAACCACAGCAGTTCATCGTCACTTGGCCAATTGATTCATTCCATTACGAAACAATGACAGCTTCCAATACTACTATATCAACCACTAGCTACACTTCCGAGACAGGTGTACGATAGTGGCAGCCAGTAGCCTCTTCCCTCTTTACTGTTATAGAGGTTACAGCCTTCTGATGAGGCCAAGTTAATGTTAATGTGAAAGTCAAGCCCCAAAGGACCCAAGAGGCTGCACAGTAGCCACTCCAAAGTTGAAATAAGAGAAGGCAATACTCATTTCAATACAATTGCTGCAGCTCGTATATCAATGCTTATAAATAACCAGGCTATAACCCTTCAACTGTAGCTTCAGGAAGGGATATCGCTACCCCCATAAGGTGTCTTTATTCTGATACTTCTGTCTATACAGCTTCCCATCTGCCTTCACCTTAAATATAGACACCTCCCAACATCCCAACTTCTGAATAGCCTTACCATCTACAGCCATAAGCCCTCTCTACTAGCTGTGCTAGAACCAACATTACGAAATCATATCTACAGTCAATCACTCAATGGCCACTGGTACCTATTTTTATAATAACGAAGTTCTAGAGTGACTGAAATATTATTATCAACAGTAATAGTGTCTACTACAGAAGCGGACTCAGTCGACATGGACCACGTCCCATGTCTTATTCGTCCAGTTGGGTACATGTAGGGCCTCAAACGACACGGGCTACGCCCCGTGTCTTATTCGGCCACGTCCATAATCATACATATATTACACTAAACCCGCACACTATACCCCGACCTATCACTAAACAATCTCGGAGCAATGTTCATCGCCATCAACTCCTGGAACAACAACTTTGCCGCATAGGGAATCTGCACCTGATAAATCTTGGTCTTGTTTCGGCACGATCGGCACTCAAACTGGTTCTTTTTCAGGTTAGCAATCACGTTCATGGAGCCACAGACACCGCAAACATGAATTCGGAAAGCATCAGACGCCTCCATCAGACGCTCCTTGAGGAAAGCAGCGGCACCATGGGCAATCATACAATCACGCTCCATTTCTCCGAAACGCAGACCACCTTCTCTCGATCGACCTTCAACAGGCTGTCGAGTGAGAATCTGCACAGGTCCTCGAGCTCGGGCGTGGATCTTGTCGTCCACCATATGTCTCAGACGCTGGTAGTAAGTAGGACCCAGGAAACACTGGGCCATAATCTTCTTTCCAGTGTGACCATGGTACATGACCTCAAAGCCTCGAGACTGGTATCCATGAGACCGCAGGAGTTTAGAAATGGCATCAACAGTCACATCAGTGAAAGGCGTGGCATCTCCCTCCAGACCCGACAAACACGACACCTTGGACAACAGACACTCAATCAAATGGGCAACGGTCATACGCGAAGGAATGGCGTGGGGGTTGATGATGATATCGGGCACCACTCCCTCGGCCGAAAACGGCATGTCCTCGTGTCTAAACGTAACACCAATGGTTCCCTTCTGTCCGTGACGAGATGCAAACTTGTCTCCAATCTGGGGGATCTTGGTGGTTCGCATTCTTACCTTGACGAACCGCAGACCCTCCTGGTTGGTGGTCAGCAGCACCTGATCGACAATACCGTTTTCTGTCGATCTGAGGGGAGTAGAAGCATCCCGCTTGGTGTGGTACTTGGTTCGCTGGCCAAGCTCCTCGGCGTCCGGGGGAATGGGGGCCGTTTTTCCAATAATGATATCTTCTCCAGACACTCGCACACCGGGACAAACCAGTCCATCGTCGTCCAGCTTATCGTAAGTGCCGTGCTTCATTCGAAGAGTATCGCCTCGAGTGGGCTTCTCAAACTCCTCCACCACAGACATGCCCACTCGTCGCTCCTGGTCCATGTACGACCGGAAGAAGAGCGATCGGAACAGTCCTCGATCGATAGACGACTGGTTCATGACCACGGAATCTTCCTGGTTGTAACCGGAGTAACAGAGAATGGCGACAATGGCGTTCTGACCGGCAGGCAGCTCTCGGAACTTGAGAAACTCCATGGATCGGGTAGTGGCCAACGGCTTCTGGGGGTAGTACAGAATGTTGGCCATGGTGTCCATACGCACGTCGTAGTTGGTCAGGAACACGCCCATGGCCTGCTTACCCATGGCAGACTGGTATGTGTTTCGGGGCGACTGGTTATGATCCGGGAAGGGGATAATGGATGCCAGAATACCGAGAATCATCGAAGGGTGAATCTCGCAATGAGTCCAGGTGTGCGAATGGGGGTTGTAGGCCGGCTTGACTCGTCGCGCGGGGTCCAGCTCGTCCTCGGGCATCTCCACACCCGCCTGCATCTGCCGCGAGAACTCCAAGTCCTCGGGGGTCATGGCAATCATGACCGTTTCCTCCTCCTCACCATCAATGTACTCAATCACACCGTGGTCCACGAGCCAGTTCCAGCCCGTGTTTTTATCCCCCTTGTGCTCATCTCCTTCGGTTTCCGCCTGCTCGGCCATCTGCTGCTGCAGCTGGTAAATGTGGTCCTTCTGCAGCACCAGCTCACCCTTTCGCTCAGCATCGGCGTTGTTCTCCACCACAAACAACGGTCGGTAGACTCGACCGGCGTCTGTGAAGATTCGAATCTCCTTTTCTCGAATGTCTCGGATGATGGACACCTCGGACTCGATATCACCCATTCTTCGCAGCGACTTGATCATGTCGGTCAGCTGGGTGGCGTCTCGATGCACACCAACCCACACACCGTTGACAAAGACTCGCGTGGAGGTGGTGTGAGTGTGAGGCACATAGTCCTCCAGAGGCTCCATGCCCCACTCGTCAAGGAAGTTGATAATGGGGAACGAGGGAGTACCGACAGAGATACACGACATGAGCGACAGGTTCTTGACCAGGCCACACGCCTGTCCCTCGGGGGTCTCTGCAGGACACACCAGACCCCAATGGGTGTTGTGCAGCTGTCGAGGCTTGGCAATCTTACCGTCTCGACCAATGGGGGTGTTAGTTCGTCGCAAATGTGACAACGTGGACGCAAACGTGTATCTGTTGAGCACCTGCGACACACCTGCTCGCGACGACATGGCCTTCTTCTGGTCACCCCAGTTACCAGTGGCAAGCGAGTACTTGAGACCGTTGGTGATGGTGTTGGACTTGACGGCCAGGGTCAGGTTGAAGTCCTTGTTGGTCTCCACACACTTGAGCATGTATCTGTAAATGTCCTTTGTGAGCTTCTTGAACAGCATTCGGAAGATGCCGGCCATGAGAGGTCCGGCCAGATCAAGTCGCTTCTTTCCGAAATGATCTCGATCATCGGGCTCCTTTCGTCCAAGAGCAACAAGCAGCATTCGATGCACCATGTATCCCAGGAAGTACGCCTTTCGGGTCTCAAAGCCCTCCTCCTGGGTGATATGAGGCAGCAGCTCCTTCTGGAGAATATCTCGGGCGTATCGAACTCGTCGCTCTCGGTTGACTCCAATGGCAGATCCTCGTCGACCAATGTAATCCAGCGCCACCTCTCGGTCCTGGATCACGAAAGCCTCCTCGATACACGGCTTGAGCATCTCCAGCATCTGCCAATCGTTGTTGTCGTAGCAGATATGCTCGAGAATGTCTCCATCGGGAACAACTCCAAGTGCTCGGAACACAACGACAATGGGAATGTCGGCTCGCACGTAAGGGAGAGCAGCCTTGATAGTAACAGGACCCTTGTCGGTTCGGCCAAACATTTTGATCTGCATGGACGAAATCAGACGAGAGCCCTTTTCCACAGCAGACCGAATCTCGGCAATGTGCGAAATGGGCGAGGGAGCCGCCTTCTTGAACACCTGCACAATGTTGGCGGCCGATCGCTCCTGGGCGATAAGCACCTTTTCGGATCCGTTGATGACAAAGTATCCGCCCTGGTCGTAGGGACACTCGTTGAGCTCGTAGAGATCGTTTTCTCGCAGGCCTCGCAGAATGCAAAACTTGGACCGCAGCATGATGGGCACCTTTCCAATGTACACCTTGGACACGGGCTCCTCCACTTCTCCGGGGATGGGGTTCCACACGACATCTGCTTCAGGTCGAGCAGGGTCGTCGATCGAGAAGAGAACACGCTTCTTCATGTCCACGTACAGAGGAGAAGAGTAGGTGAGGTTTCGGGCTCGAGCCTCCTGAGGGTACATGGGATGGGTAGAACCGTCAGCTTCTGTCATGGTAGGACGAGACAGGTAGATTTTGCCGAAAGTGATTTCGAACCGCTTGTTCTGGTTGTCGTTGGGCGTGGTGTGCTGGGCGGGCTGGTCCAGAATGAGGGTCCGGTCCTCCCACACGAGCTCCTGGATGGTGGTTTCGATGAACTCATCGAACGAGTCCAGCTGCTGGGAAACGAGGCCTTTTTCGTTGAAAAAGGACGAGATGACGGTCCAGCAGTCTTCGGCGGTGATTTCCGTATCCTCGTAGTATCCGTACGGGTCTTCGTATTCTGAGTTAGCAGCAAGCTCGATGAGTGCGAAGCACGAGTCGAGTGCGCGAGACAGCAACCAACAAGAAAACAGATGGGTGCGTAGCACCGTCTGTTTTCTGACGTTCGTACCCTCCAACGACCAACAAGAACACAGATGGGTGCGCAGCACCGTCTGTGTTCTGATCTATCCCATGACACATCTAATAGCTATCATGATCATGATGACAGTGAAATCAACAGCAACAAAATGACAGTGGCAACAGCAATGTAGTGGTTTGTAGCAATGGCGTAGACGGTGGTAGTGTAGCAGTGGCAAACCATCGTCCCTGTAGTGTGTGTGATAGTTCTGATATGCCTTGAAGTGCCGTCTGATCCAAGCCAAGACATAGTTGAAGTAATGAGAGCAACAACAACATCTGTGTGGATCACTTTGTGCAACTCGTGATTCACACAGACAGCAGTTCGTTACACTGCTCACATCGCCACCACTCTCCACTACCACCCCACAACATCGCCACTGTCTCTCTGTTGATCCACAATATCATCTCATCATATCAGCCTCTGTGTCACGTGATCACCTCTGCAAACATGCAGCCTCCTGTCTGTGTCACTTCTCCCTCCTCTCTGTACTCACCAGACATGTTGTTCACCCCTCCAGTGCTGATGAAATCCTGGTGTTGCCTGGTGAAGTGCGGTTTGGGGTGCACCGTGACGGCCGGGTAACTGGTGTTGGGACTAATAAAAAGTTTTTGACTGGCAGAATAGAGTTTTTCAGAGGATACCTGGAAATCACGGGGTTGTCTAGTTGAGGGGGTTCCAAGAGGGTTAGAGAGATGGGAGGTGGTTTAGTGGGTTGCTGGTGGTCGTTTTAGTTATAAATGGTTGTTCAAATGTCACTTTTCCACATTACATACCCCCTTTGAGTGATGTTCTCAGACCCCATCTCCGAAAGCCTGTTTGCCTGGGACCTGTTTGGGACTTGTATGGCAGAGATTGCGTGAGTTCGTTGCACGACTTTGTCAGCAGGAGGTGGTGTTGTAGTGGGTGAGTTGATTTAGGTATAGGTAGAAAGAGAAAAATCAGGCGATCCCAAATATGTAAAAATATTGCATATGCGCCATACTAAGTTTTGAGATAATGGCGTTCTAGTGAAGAGCCCTTTTTTGACTCTGCGTAACCGAAAGATGATGCTTAAACGATGCCATACAGAAGATGACGGAGAACAGCACCAATGGAAATGCCATAAAGGGGTTTTTGAGGAAGAAAAAATCAGTGTCACGTGATCCCCCGGCTCTAACGAGCTCAAATATACCAAAATTATACCCCCTACACACCTCCAACACCCCAGATCACACTACCTCCTTCTTGTGCATGTTATGTTCTTGCTGACCTTAAAGTGAGATGTTATGATGAGACCTCTGTATTCTTATTTCTCATCGCTACAACTATTGCTTCACTTTTTCAATGTCCTACTTTGTGGAAAACCTGGATGAGGACTCGGAGTACGGCACTATCGATACTCTAGACCCCAAAAAAGAGCTCAAGTTGGCTGCTCGACATCAGAGCTGGATCAAGTTTCTCCAACGGTACTCTGAATGCGAACTTGAGCTTTCGGAAGTCTCGAAACCGAAAAGCTGTCCTGTGGATTTCACCTACTTGCACCCTCCAGACTGCTGGAACGAGTTTGAGCGGCTGTTGAACCTGGAAATGGTCCGGAGACAACCTCAATGGCAGGATGTGGCCTTCTTCAAACAGCTCATGCGACTCTGTTTGGAGGTGACCAACACGGAAAGTGTTACGATTTCGTTCATGGACAGGTTTGAGCAGACGGTGGCTTATTCGATGGGAAAAAGGGGGTTTGAGATGATGATTCCCAGAAAGAAGAGTCTCGATGGACATACAGTGTTGAGCAGTACGAATCTGGTACTGTTGGATACAAGGGAGGACTGGAGGACGAAAGAGCATCCGTTGGTGGTGGGTAAGCCTGGGATATTGTTTTATGCGGGGGTTCCCCTGAAGACCTTAGTAAGTATTGACAATGGCAGTTGGTGCCAAGTTGAATGAAGAGCGGATTGATACCAGCAAGCGACAGGCGGTTTTGGTCTTTTTTTTTTTTTTACGCGACAGTGAACAGACAGAAGACGACAGATACCTCAGTTCAATACCCTCAGTTGATACTCAGAGACAGTTGCGTTCAGTTGTGATGTTCAGCTGTTATGTTCAGTTGATACCTTCAGAGACGGTACTGGTACCTTACAGACACCTTCAGTGGATACCATAAGCTTAACACCCAGAAGTGTGCCTTCAGAAAGGATACCTTACAGAGAGGATAGCTTCAGAACAGCACCAGACAGATACCATTGAGATATGATACCTCAAGATAGGATACCCACAGCATAATTCTGAGAAGATATTCAGCTCAGTCACTCAGAAATATTCATGGTGAGATGGTACAAGTGCCTCTCTTATTCATGATACTGTTCTGGCTGCTTGATGTTTTTCCTGTCTTACTGTGTTGTGCTGTGATGCTCTCTGTTACAGTATGGTGTTCTGTTGGGACACTCTGAAGTCACATTCTCATGTGCTGCTCCATCTGAGAAGATCATACAGCTGATACCTTACAGACTATCCCTTTAGAGTTGTCAAGAGTGACAGGTCAAATTGGTGTTGTAGTAAGGTGCAGCCGAAGACTACAGACTGTTGCCATTGAGATGTCCTACAGTTATCTGTCTGCTGTGGTACTCTTCTCTAAGTCTGTCTTACTGAGTGATACCTTACAGAGTGATACCCTACAGAAATACCACAGTGATAGTAACTGAATGGTATCTGACTGGCTTCATCTCAGTACATACTGTTCTCTATACTTACAGGGACTGTATATGAGATGGTATCATGGGTCTCCTCTCTGCATGGCATCTGAACATCCTACTGTTATCTGTCTAGCTGTTGTCTTCTGTTCTTGGCTATCTCTCTGATATCACCTTCTGAGGGTAGTGTACTGTCAGCTTCTGGGTACTGTTCTGAAGCTCTTCATACAGTTCTGTTCTGAAGCTCTTCATACAGTTCTGTTCTGAAGCTCTTCATACAGTTCTGTTCTGAAGCTCTTCATA